>OY979712.1:22809305-23544123 GCA_963855925.1 Inga laurina
GGTGGTCATTTTGGAGCAAATAGAATAGCTACTAAAGTCCTTTAATTAGGATTTTACTGGCATATACTCTTTAAGGATGCCTAAAGAATTATGTCAACTTGTGACAGATGTCAAAGAACGGGAAATATCTTAAGGAGACACGAAGCCCCTTTAACTAACATCTTAAAAGTTGAGCTCTTTGATGTATGGAGGATTGATTTTATAGGGTCTTTTCCATCTTTATTTAGAATCAGTTCATTTTAGTAGTTGTTGATTATGTCTCCAAGTGGGTTGAAGCAGCTGTTTTTCCTAGAAATGATTCTTGAGAGGTTTGTGAAGTTTTTGAGGAAAAATATTTTTACAAGATTTGGAGTGCCTAGAGCTATTATAAGCAATGGAGGAAGGCATTTTTGGAATCAACAGCCTCAATCTGTTTTAGCTAAATATGGAGTAACTCATAAGGTTTAACTCCATATCATCTATAAACTAGTGGGCAGGTGGAAATCTCGAACAGAGAATTGAAGTGGATTTTAGAGATGATGGTGAATTCCAATCGGAAGGATTGGGCACAGAAATTAGAAGATGAACTTTCGGCTTATAGAACTGCCTTTAAGACACCAATTGGCACATTCCCATATCAATTGGTTTACGGAAAAGCATGCCATCTTCCAGTAGAAATGGAGCACAAAGCATATTGGGCAGTAAAAGCCATAAATTTTAACTTAAAGGCAATTGGTGAGAAAAGGCTTCTCCAACTCAATGAGCTTGAAGAATTTAGATAATAAGCTTATGAAAATGCCAAGTTATAGAAGACAAAAATGTGGCATGACAGAAGATTTTTTAGGAGAGAGTTCACATCGGGACAAAAAGTGCTTTTATACTACTCAAGGTTAAAGCTTTTTCCAAGAAAGCTAAGATCAAGGTGGTCAAGTCCTTTTATTGTGATTCAAGTATGGCTATATGGAACTGTGGAGATTCAATATGGTGATCAAAATTTCAAAGTGAATAGGCAAAGGCTCAAAGATACAATGAAGGTGCACTCAACAGTTTGAAATTTGTTATCATGTTTGAGGAACCAACAAGTAAGTCCTCAATCTAGTATTTTAAAAAAAATAAATAAAAATTTAAAAAATTAAAAATTAAAGAAAAAAGAAATTTTTTAGTTTAATCTTTGTATAGCTAAAGACATTAAAGATGGGCGGCTATTTAGGAGGCAACCCAAAACTTCTTTCCTACTCTCTCATTTTGCTTTCTTACTCACTGAAATACATTGCATTGCATTGAGAATTTTAGTTTTCATCAGTTTCATTTTAAGTTAACATGGAGGAATCTCTTGAAAGCTTAAGAACAGGTTCCCAACTCTTCCCAAAGATGTGCTCAAGAAGCTCTATAGTTGTCGACTTGAAAGGCTGAAGACATTCAAGCTTTTGGGCCTTCTTGAGGACATATGCTAGATCATTAAAGCTAAGGTATGTTTAGCATGTGAGTTTAATATATCAGTTTTTAAACCTTTACTAGGAATAGGGAGAAGTTCTTACTCCATAAAGAGAAAAGCTAAAAGAATGAATGTCTGTTATAAATGTGCAAGGTGGACATGTGATCAGTGTTGAGGAGCAAAGGTGTGGTTTCTATAATTTGAGAAGATAAAATTAAATTTATAAAGGATGGACTGAGTAAGGAGTCCCTGGATGATATCATTCAAACTCTTGGGACACATCTGAGTGGTGATGTTCACGTATTCATCTTGATTTAGTGAACGTATCCAACCAAGAAAAATGGCACTACTGTCTTGGGAATATAATGAAAAAAGACCTTGTTTTCTAGTTTATAAGAAAACTAGATGGGAAGCAATCCTTAATTCATAGAAATCATTTGAGCCATTACTGGATGTAAACCAAAGAAAGATGTCAGCCAAAATCACAACTATTGTACATAATCATGTTTTTTCCTAATCTATCTTATCTTTTTAGTAGTTTTTGTATAATATGTTTTATCTTTTCAATAACTTTCAACTTTCTTTACTCATTTTGTTAATTTCTTCACTCAAATTATACTAGTAATTCATGTCAGAAATTTTTCAATCTTCTTTTAAAAATGCCTAATTTGCATGATCTTGTTTTTGCTATTTTAGTATTATATATATATGTACTCTTCTACTTGTAAATATGCAGACTTCCACTGATAAGCACAAATGGTCCAAGAGAAAAGAAGATCAAAAGGGTATCACACTAAAATGTAGGCTTAAGTCTATATGCATTTTTTGTGAAACTGATTGGGGAAAGAATGGAGAGTTTCTAACTATAGCATAAGAACTAGGAAATGCATTAGTTGCTCGAAAGATCAATTTTGTATATAGGGGAGGCATCCAGTGCCTAAGGGGAAGTATGGCTATTACTGCAACCTTTAATGGAAGCAAGGGTTTGAGTGTAAAGGAAAAGAAGTTAAATGGTCACATCTTTTCCTTAGAATAAGAGTTACAGCTTTCCAACTTGTTGGAACGTATGGGACGTATGTTTTATAGGGCTGAAGCTTATATAGCTTTACCCGATGGTTTGGAAACATTGGATGAGATTTCCATCATCCCATATTGGGCTAAGTTAAACTTTCACAAAAAGTCATTAGGATTGTTAAATGTTAATAGTTTTTATGATGATCTGTTGTCTTTTTTTGATCATGTTATGGAAACAGGATTCATACCCCATACGACTTGCCATTCCATAATTTCTGCACCAACTGTGGATCAGCTGCCACTACTACAGAATTGAGATATAACCACCCCAAAAGACGTCCCAAATTGAAAATTGGGTGGTTAAAAAGATAGGCGGTGGCATTTTCGTAATTATATATATGTAGGGGAACCTTTAGGCGTCCCAAATTAAAATTTGGGACGTCTAATGTGCTTCATGGCGTGAAATATAAATTTCACAAATTTTTTTTAGCGCCTGGAGCTAGGTTTAGACGTCCCAAATGTCATTTGGGACGCCTAAAGTAGGACTTTAGGCGTCCCAAATGGATTTGGGACGCCTAAACTAAGACTTTAGGCGTCCCAAATGGCATTTGGGACGCCTAAAGGCGTTGCATGTCAGACACTTGTCTGACATGCGGTCTTCTCTATCACACCCATCTCCTCTCACCCACCCACAACTTTACTCTTCTTCCTCCTCTCCCCACCCACACCGTCGGCCTCCCTCCTCTGGTTTTCTTTCTTCAATTCCTCACCCACAAAACTCTTCTTCCTCCTCTCCCCACCCACACCGTCAGCCCCTCCTAGAGTTTTTTTGCTTCAACTCCTCCCTCCTCCCTTGTTCAACCGTGGATCTTTGCTCTCTCCTCCTCCCTTGTTCAATTCCTCACCCACAACTTTAACACCGTCGTTGAACTCCTCCCTTCTTCTTCCTCTTTGTTTCTTTGCTCTCTCCTCCACCTTGGTCGCTCCATTGTTGTGCACACACCACCGTGGATCTCCATCTACCTCTCCAACATACTAGCTAGCTGATCAGGTTGGTTATTTCTTCGTTTTTAATTTTTTTTTTGTAACAGAATGTTATATTTTGTTTTTGAAATATAAATTAAATGGTTGAGATTGTGCTTATTATATATTGCTTATATATAAATGGTTGAGATTGTGCTTATCTATTAAGAAGACTCCCCTGTTATAGGACCCCTTATAACATGTTATGCATTTACACGTTGCTAAATTCCTTTTTAAATTCATTACAATATGTTGCTGTAAGAAGTGGAGAGACATGTGAGGTAATATGGATGTTGAATACAAATATTTCAAGAGTTGTAGTGTCTTCTTCGTCTCACTTAGCTTGCAAACTTTCTTTTATAAAAAATATGTAAAAGCTACGTAGAGAAAAGCATTGCAATATTAACACAAGGCATGAAAATGTAATAAATGATTTTAATGAAGTTTTGAATTTATACCATTCGTGATTTCATAGAGAGATCAATATTTATAATTTATTACATTTTCATATTCATGCATGTAAGTTTAATTAATATTCTACTCAAATTAGATAATAAAATTAAATTCATATTCATGCATGTAAGTTTAAGCATTATTTATAATTTCAAATAAATGAAAAATTATTGTCAAATACTTTTTTTTGCCAGAATATTGTCAAATACTTATTAATTGATATTTACTCTTCATTAATTAATAGAAAATAGTGATAGGGTGCAATTGTGCCGTGCCAGTTTTTTGGAGAGGTTCTTATATAATTCCCCTACATATATATAATTACGAAAATGCCACCGCCTATCTTTTTAACCACCCAATTTTCAATTTGGGACGTCTTTTGGGGTGGTTATATCTCAATTCTGTAGTAGTGTAGCCTCCCCCACAATATTCATTAAATGATTGTTATCTAGGAGAGATGAGGCTAGGAGGGGGCAATAACTTAATTAGGCAATCCCATCATATGTCGTTGAGAATTGTACTAAACGTGTGAATGTTATTTGGTAATGCCTTAGGTGGTAACAAAATGGATCATAGTTGGATGAATGCTTTGAGAACTAGTGAAGAATATGAGAAAGGGGTGGACGAATTTATTGAATTCGCTAAAAAGAATGCTCCTGCAAGAAATGGGAAGTATTTTTGTCCTTGTGTCAATTGTTTGAATGAGAGTAGACGGGATGTTGATGTCATAAAGGATCACCTACTTTGTGATGGAATAAATCTGCGATACACAAGGTGGATATGGCATGGTGAGGAAGTAACTGATTGTCCGTCACACAAGAAGGAAGCTGTGGATGTCATAGATGAAGATAGAATGGAGAGAATGATTAACGATGTTGAGGTAGAATCCTTTGCACAGTCGCAGGAGTATGACAGCCTGCGGAGTGATGCAGAGACACCATTGTACAGTGGTAGTAAGTACACGCGGCTGATAGGAACATTACATTTGGTTAACTTAAAGGCAACTTGTGGGTGGACCGATAGTAGTTTCACATTGCTACTTGAACTATTGTGTGATATGTTTCCGGAGGATAATGTACTTCCAAATCGTATGTATGAGGCCAAGAAAATCCTGTCTACAATGGGTATGGAGTATAAGAAGATACATGCTTGCCCTATTGACTGCGTACTGTACAGAAATGAGTACGGAGGTCTTAGTGAGTGTCCTAAGTGTAAAACTGCACGATACAAAGTGAAAAAAGATGGTGGTTGTGGTGATGTGACAAGTAAAAGGCAACCTTTAAAGGTTATGTGGTATCTTCCAATAATACCACGTTTTAAACGTTTGTTTGCGAGTGCAACAAAAGCGAAGAAGTTGAGATGGCACTCTGATGAGAGAATATCTGATGGGAAATATCTTCGGCACCCAGCTGACTCTCCACAATGGAAAAAAATAGATGAAATCTTCCCTCAATTTGGCAGCGAGCCGAGAAACCTACGGCTTGGGCTTTGTACAGACGGCATCAATCCGTATAGAACTCTTACTAGCACACATAGTGCGTGGCCGGTTCTCCTTGTAATATACAACTTGTCTCCCTGGCTATGTATGAAACGTAAGTATATGATGCTATCTATGATGATTTCTGGACCAAAACAGCCAGGGAACGATATTGATGTCTATTTGGCGCCTTTGATTGAGGACTTGAAGAAGTTATGGGAGGAAGGCGTAGATGTGTTTGATGCTTATAAGAAGGAGTCTTTCAAGCTACGTGCACTGATTTTCAAAACGATAAACGACTTCCCTGCGTACGGAAACTTGTCAGGGTACAGCGTGAAGGGTCATAAAGCATGCCCAATATGTGAAGCAGACACACACTTCCAACAACTAAAGCATGGAAGAAAAACTGTCTACCTTGGCCACAGGAGGTTTCTTCATCGGTTCCACCCGTATCGTAGGCTAAGAAAGCGGTTTAACGGCTTACCGGAGCATGGAATGGCTCCAAAGTCACTAACCAGAGAGGAAGTCTACAGTCGAGTGGAACGTATCCATGTCACTTTTGGTAAGAATCAGTGGGTTGCGGGTGAGAAGAACATATGGAAGAAGAGATCCATTTTCTTTGATCTTCCATATTGGCGTGCGCTAGACGTGAGACACAGTATTGATGTGATGCATGTGGAGAAGAATGTTTGTGATAGCCTTATCAGTACGCTTTTGCACATACCAGGGAAGACTAAGGATGGGATTAATGCGAGATTAGACCTTGTCGATATGGGAATAAGAGAACGGTTACATCCACAACTAAGAGATGATGGTAGGAGGGCATACATGGAGCCAGCAGCACATACACTATCAAAAGCAGAGAAAAGAAGTTTGTGTGGGTGTTTGCATGAAATGAAGGTGCCGCAAGGGTATTCCTCGAATGTGAGAAGATGTGTCTCAATGGACGATTTGAAGTTAGTGGGAATGAAGTCCCATGATTATCATATGTTGATGCAACAACTATTACCAGTAGCTATTAGAGGCATAATGAATGATGAAGTACGAAACACAGTGACAAGATTGTGCATTTTCTTCAATGCTATCTGTAACAAAGTCATTGACACTGAAAAGTTGGATGAACTAGAAAATGAGGGTTACATTATTTTGTCACAACTAGAGATGCACTTTCCGCCTTCATTTTTTGATATAATGGTGCATTTGGTAGTTCATTTGGTGAGGGAGGTAAGGCTATGCGGTCCAGTTTACCTGAGGTGGATGTACCCTTTCGAGCGATACATGAAGATCTTAAAAGGGTATTCTAAAAATCCTTATCGACCAGAAGCCTCAATAGTAGAAAGATATGTAGTTGAGGAGGCTATGGAGTTTTGCAAAGATTATATGTCAGGGAAGAAGGAACAATCTCGGCATGAAGAAGGGAGAAGCAAGGGAACACGAGGACTGAAAGTGAAGAATGTTCCTCGTGAAGAGGTGTTGCAAGCCCACTTGTATATCCTGAATAATACGGAAGAAGTTCAACCTTACATAAATGAACACAGAAACACTTTGAAGAACAAGAATCCAAGGAAGAATGACATGCAGATTGCTATTGAGCAAAACAAGACATTCATGCATTGGTTCGAGGAAAAGGTTTTGCACGAGATCGGTGTGTCTGAGACAATCGAGTGGCTAGCTTGGGGGCCTTCGTTTCAGGTCATTACTTGGACCGGTTATGATATAAATGGCTATTCTTTCTATACCAAAGAGCAAGATGACAAAAGTACCATGCAAAATAGTGGGGTCATGGTAGAAGCTGAATCTATGCACTTTTCCAGTTCGAGAGACAAAAACCCCATATTAGCGTCTATGACCTATTATGGAGTTATAGAAGAAATATGGGAGATGACGTACAACAAGTTCAAAGTTGCTTTATTTAAATGTAAGTGGGTTAGCAACAATGCCGTGGTAATAGATAAACAATTTGGATTTGTCTCAGTCGATCTTCGAAGAGTTGGCTATAGAGACGAGCCCTTCATTTTAGCAAGCCAGGCGAAACAAGTGTTTTATGTCACCGATCCTGCCAGCAAAAACATGTCCATTGTCCTTAAAAGTAAAAAACAGAAGTATGGTGATCCGACCTTCAACCTTGATGACACACCACCTTTCACAACAACTACACCTCGAACAAATGAAGTAGAATTGGTAGATGATGACGAGTATGCTGTAAGAAATGACCATGGTGAAGGACTATGGGAAACAATATAGAGTAAGACATTAATTTATAAACGAGAACTGTGTTTTTTCTGTTTTACTTCCCGCTTAGTATATTTCATTTTCATTGCAATTTATTTACGTTTCTGATGTCGCTTTTTGTGTGTTAACAGGAATATGGACAACTCTAGTGATGACGAGAGGACTAGAGATGACGAAAGCCCTAGCGATGATGAAGGGCCTAGAGTTGAACCCCCTGCAAGAAGGAGGGTTAGAGGTTGTACAAAGATGGGAGCATTGGTTGCACATCATGAACACCAACAGGAGAGGCTACATATAGACTTTGATGACAATCTGAATCCAGTTGGTCCTGAGGAAGACCACTTCATTAGCTACATAGGACTTTTGGCTCGAAGCAAAGTGCGCATTACCTACGATAATTGGAGATTGGTTCCCCCAAAAACGAAAGACATGATTTGGCAGCAACTTTTGGTATGTAAGTTTTGATGCATTGTAGCTTTGTTCTTATTGTTTCAAATATAATAATCTTATGTTTTACCTTGCAGCAAACATACGATGTCCCCGACACCACAGAGATGCATAGGCACTGGATGGATGAGGTTCGTGTACGATGGAAAGGTTTCAAGAACAAGCTAACAAAGCATTACATTCGAGGGGCCCTTAGGGGTAACGATCCATGTGCACAGTATACATATTTATCTCCAGAGGACTGGAGGTTGTTTGCGGCATCACGAGCAGATCCTGAGTTTTTGGTAAGATTTCTGTCATCATGATATAGAACTTGTAATTTTCATATACTTTATATCGTTGATTCATTTTTTGTTGTTTTTCATTCATAGAAATTAAGTGCAGCAAATGCCCAGAGGCAAGCAGAAAATAAATATCAACATTTCATGTCTCGCGATGGATATCGGAAGCTTGAGCGGCAAATGATGGCAGAAGAGTTACAGAAAATGAAGGAAGCAGCGGAATCTGATCCTAGCGTTGTTATCCAGCCACCAGCACCTCCTCCACGTCACAAAAAATGGAAAGCAGGGAGGATTAAGGCTGGGAAGTACATAAATCTGACTGTTGCTGAGGTTGCTGCGAGGATTGTAAGTAGTTATACCATAAGTACCTAATTTTTTACATGTTGCGAGTGGTTTCGATACATTTACGATAAACTGCATGCTACAGGATGACCTGGACGAGCAGAGTAGCCAAGGTTCATTCAATCCAAGTAGACGGATGGACATCTTGTCAACGGCTATTGGGAAGGCAGATGACCTTGGTCGTGTTCGAGGAGAGACACGGGGAATTAGTGCCGCGAGGTATTTTGGACGAGAGCCACGTTATTCGTCACAAGCTGGACCTAGTAAGGACGTTGTGGCCAAGATTCGAGAGGAGCTCGAACGAGAGATCGAGGCCAACCTTCGCGACAAGCTCCGACAAGAGCTGTTGCCAGAGCTTCAACTTGAAATGGCAAAGATGTTTGAAGCACAAAGGGCAAGGGACGAGCATAGAACTCAGGAATCCCCAGCCTTCAATAGCACCAGAGGAAGTTACAACCCTCTGGAGCAACCACTTGGCGCCCCTTCTCCCACTCCAGTGTCGGGACCACTTGGCGACCCTTCTCCCACTCCAGTGTCGGGAGACCCTTGCACCCTCTATTTGGATGATCCACTGTTGCGTGTTGTTGCTGATGCTCTCGTTCACACATATGCTACCACCCACCATAATCAGCAAATTCTGGAGGATTTTCGTAGGGTGAATGTGACGAGTGTTAGAAATGGGGAACAAGGTACAGCCATCCCTGTTCCTGATCCAGAGGTTGGCACGTTAGGTCAAGCGATAGGATCTTTCATCCTTTGGCCTCACAATCTTATTGGTTCAGACGCAACACCTCCAATGGTAGGAATTACCTTACTGTTACTGAAAATCTGTTGGCATTCTAATAACAATTTCTTTTTTGATGTTCTAAAAGGATGACGAAGCTGCGAGCAAATGGCCCTTCTTAGCACGGCTGCAACAGATCTACAAGCACATTAAACAGATTGACTTGAAGATGCCTCCAGGGATTGTGGGCCAAGAGGAGTATCCTTACACGATTGACAATAAAGATCTCAAGCAGTTTATCAGGTTGGAGGAGATAGATGCAGGCTGGGTCAAATTTGCAGTCCGGTAAGTGTTTTTTTTTCAATTTTCCCACAGAATTCATTTCGTGGTTTTTTGTTTTCATACATTCAAGAATTGATTCCTTATTTTAATTCTATTATAGCACCTTCCACGATCTCTGCACAAACATGGAAAGAAGTAATTGGTATGGATTCTTATGTCCTGCGAATACGACAGGGGATACTTGTACTGTGGCGCATAGGACTCACTATGTCGGCTACCGAATGGCAAATACCAAACTTCGTTGTTATCTAGAACCCATTGTCCAACGGTTCGTATTTACATTTTGTCAATTTAAGAAGTTTAATAAATAATTGTCTTCTCACTCATCTAACTTCATTTTAATGTGTACATGTTGTTAAAGTTTCCACTGGACTTTGTGTGTTATATGTCTCCGCCGCAACGTAGTCTATTGGTTTGATCCCTTGAGTAAAAAGCCAGACAGAGATATAAAATCCGTCTTCGACACGTAAGTTATTCTGTTTGTATTTCATTGACAACAAAAATAAATGAATGGTTCTAATTTCTGTTCATTTTGCTTTTTAAGATAGTGCTTGTCAAACATATAGAATCCTAGGTGGGTCACGCGAGGGTGCAGTTGTTAAAAAGCCAAGGTGGTTTTATCCCATAGTAAGTACATTCGATCCTACATAATTGTTTCATTGACGGTCCTTTTAGACATACCTTTATTGATTTTAACAACCAATTGCATCCCTTTGATTAAAAGTGCCCTCGGCAACCTGGCAACACTGAATGCGGATATTATGTTATACTTTATATGTATAACATAATTCAAAGTGGAATTACTAGCGATTTTGAAAAGGTAATCGCTTTTTTCATTCTCAAATGATAATATTTTTGGTGTTCTAATCGAAATGCTAATTAATTCATTTGCTTGAGATTCATTTCATCAAAGCTTATTACTTTCTAATTTTCAGATTTTTGATAATGAAGATGCCTACCTACGTGAAGACCTTGATTTGATCAGAGATCTTTTGGCTGGACATCTTCTTCAACATATAGAGCAGTAAACTTGTTATTTTATATCAGTTTGTACTTCTGTGATGACAGCGTTTTGACACTTTCTGGTTGTTTTTTGTTGATATATATAGTAGTAGGCTGCATGAAAGGTTATTGTATGTATATATAGTAAAGATTGTAGTGCTGGATGTCCTTACCAGTTTGTAATGGACAGTGTGGTTTATGAATCCATCTTCTATTCTGTTTCTGCAGTTTCAATTCGTTGGGTAATACAGAATGTAAATTATGGTATAAAAAAAAATCTAACTTTTAGACGTCCCAAATTAAGATTTGGGACGGCTAAAGTCCCACCCTGTGGGGACTTTAGGCGTCCCAAATTACAATTTGGGACGCCTAAAGTCCCCCAGCGTGGGACTTTAGGCGTCCCAATTCTTAATTTGGGATGCCTAAAGTCCCCACAGGGTGGGACTTTAGGCGTCCCAATTCTTAATTTGGGACGCCTAAAGTCCCAGCCTGTGGGGACTTTAGGCGTCCCAAATTTTAATTTGGGACGCCTAAAGTCAGCCTTTCGGCGTCCCTATCATTTGGGACGTCTTTTGTTTCAACTTACTACGCCCCCAGCATATACGTCCCCCCGTTTTGGGACGTTAAAAGTGCCAAATTTGGGAGGTTAAAACCCCTTTTTGTAGTAGTGTGCTCAATCAATTTCAAACATATGAACCTAAACCAGATATACTAGTTAAGCACAAGGTGGGCAATCTTCAGATAGTAGTCAGAAACAGGATCCATATACTACTCCTCGGTTGTAACTTTACTTAATCTCTTGGTTTTACTCTTAGCATTTTGGTTTTACTTTATTATGTGTTTCTGTTTAAGAAAATTTCTATAAGCTCTTGACATTGAGGACAATGTCTGATTTAGATTGGTGGAGGAGGAAAAAAGTTTCTTTTAGTTAGTTAGTAAAACCATTAGATGCATAGAGTGTAGAAAAAATCGCAGAGTAAGGAGTTATTCTTAACTCCTGAGACGTGTTTTATTAGTTGCATGTTTTTGTTCCTTCTTTAAAAAAAAGAGAGTAAAAGTGAAAAAAATCATCTTGTTTAAGTGCTTTGTAAAGATCTTGAGAAGTATATAAGTTTTGAGTATGAATCAATTTAATTTAGAGATTTTATAGCATGAATGAACAATTAATTGTTGCAATTATGAATTTTGAGATTGGATGAGCTGAGTTTGAAAGACCCTAACTGTGAACTTTTGAGCCTATAATGATTATTTCTTTTGTGTGTGATATTCACTTATTAAGTTGTCACTCTAGAACTTGCTTTAAATCTGGTTGAAATTACATCTCACATGCACATTCAAAAATGATAAAGGCATTCATTTTGTTTAGCCAGAGCTAAATAGCCAACCTTGCAATTATACCATTGATAAGACCCTTTAAGCCTAATTGATTTTTTTCTTTATTCTCAACCCATTAACATATGCTTTAATGATATATCAAATGTTTTTACCTAATTTAGAAGATTAGCAGAGCATTTGAAATTTTTGTTAAATGGTCTTTTGACAAGTGTGGGAAAGTGTATATCATCAACTTTAGAGTTGCAAATAAATAAATAAATGATGAAAAAAAGAAAAAAAAAATTGAGTATTTGAGTTGTGGGTTGTTATGTTGAAATAGATTTATTCAGAAGCTGTGCTATTTTTCAATTGTTCTATTAATTTTTTAAATTTAGCCTTTCATATTACGTTTGACATTCCTTTTACCTTAACCCTATTACAACCCTTAATAAGTCCTTTTGATTTAATTATGCATGTGAATTAGGTAGTGGAGATTGAGATTCTTAGCAAGCCAATGGTAGTGCAATGTTTTTAGTTGAATTTGAGCGAAATACTTACCCTTAAACACTTGAGAGATTAGGAGAATGAGTCAATTATGAACTTGGTTTATTCATTTTCAAATAAAGTTACTAGTTTATATTTTCGTTGATTCATCAATATTATGATCTCTTTATTTTTCAATTAGGTTCTTGCTTATGACTTGATACTTTCGATTTTGTTAGAAGCGCTTAATGGTCACTCCTTATCCGAGGACATCCAAGAGCGAAGTGTGTAGGAATTTGATAAATAAAATATTTGCATATTAATTTTTCCCTTATATGATGATTTTCTGGATGATATTTGAGCTGAATTTAATAATTTGGGTGTAATTAATAAATAAATAATGATTTTGACATGAAATAAAATTTCTTGAAAAATACTAAATCAAACTTTCTTTCAGATTTTAGGCAATATCTGGAGCTCTAGGTGTGAGATTGGGACGTTCTATAAGAGCTCTGCAACTTTTATGTTGAGACTAAAACCCAGTTCTATCTCCAAGGGTTTCAAATTTTGCTTGGAAGTTGAGAGCGGGAATCATCTACCATTCCACCAACCATTCCATCTACCACATTTCATCTACCATCTCATCTTCCTTTTCACCAATTACTCCATCTACCATATTTCATCTACCACCTCATCTTTCTTTTCACCTACTACTTCATCTACCATACTCTATTCCTCCCTATATATAGTCATCCTCTCCTTCACATTTACACATCATTTCATATCCATTACTCTCCTCTGTTCTCCACTTACACACCATTTCATATCCATTACTCTCCTCTTTTCTCCACTTACAACCATTTCATATCCATTACTTTCCTCTCCTCTCCACATACACCATCTTAGAGTTAATTTAATTCATTGTACTTAATTCCTGCATGCCACCTACATAGAAGGTTATACCTCCTAAAGAGACGGTTATATTTTCTCTATTTTCATGCATCTTTTGATTGTATATTTATGTTTTAGAATTTAATATTCAAGTCTTATACAATATTTATAAAGTTTGCAATTTTATTTTATTTTATTTTTTAATTTCATCATAAGCTAAATTTCCATTTTGCTAAGGTGATGATGTAGCTTGCTAATAACGGATTGAATCTTAACTTATTAAATCTAGTTTGAATTTCTCCTTCGTGATTGAGTTTTAATTATTATTCTTAATGCTTTTGATTGACTGGCCATCTTTTGAATGATTTCAATATGCATGTTGAGGCCGGAAGAAGATGTATGTGTATAGATCCTATAATTAAAACGACATCTTGCATATGAAATAGGAATATATTCATATGAGTTGTGTAGTCTTACTGAGTACCATAAATATTAATGCATAATTGATTGCTTAAATTCATATAGTCATATATTGGATTAGCAATTAATTATAGAATTACTTGACCTTGGAAGAGGCTAGTAATTAAATTAAGGAAACTCGACTGTCAATTATGTGGAATAAATTGGGCTGAATAGATAAGTGATTCAATTTGGAATTTGTTAAGTGAAATCTGACCCCTAGGGCTTTTTCTCATAGTTGTTCTCAATCATTTGCACTCATATTTAATCATCTTTTATTTTTTATTCTCAATCACCAATTAATCGATCGACTAAATAGAATTAAAATTACTCATTTTGGTACTTAGTGATCAATCCTCATGCGAACGATACTCTACTCACTTCTGTATTGCTTGATTATGGCAATATACACTTGCACTATTTAATAGAGCAAGTGTCTCATTCAGTAAAGATTTATGATACATGTATAGGATGTATTCAATGTGTCCGAGCCTACCCTACAGATCATTTACACTTGTAACATGCATCATACACTTATACAGTGCCATTGGGTTGGTTTCAAGATGCCACCTAGCTATGTCATGAGATATAGGACTTATTGGTCAAGCAAAATATGCTGGTGTAAGTGTGCGCATGCAATTTTTAGGGCAGACATGTGTACCCTGGGTTTTTAGAGTGGACACCGGTATGTGGTGCTATATGGGGCCCATACACATACTATAACCTGGCATCGCCTACAAGATTAGATTCACAAAGCTAATATCTTTTGCTTACAATTAAGGAATAATGGGAAAAACAAATATTAATTAAAAATATAACAATTTAACCACTATAACTCCCAAATTAACCTTTCAATAAAATCTCACATTAACACTTAATTATGTTAGTGCAAGTGTTTCACCCAAGAGGGGGGAGAATTGGGTGATATCAAAAATTTTGTTGCGTTTAAGAAAATTAGCTGAATTTTAAAGCAGTTGAGCGCAAAGAGAAATATCACCGAAGTGTACATTGGGAGTTATACTGGTTCGGCCACAACCACTTTGACCTAAGTCCAGTCCTTTGAGCGTCTCTGAGAGTTTCACTATATTCTCCAAGATTCAGTGGGTTCTTGGCACCTCAGTACACAGCAAGTTCCTTTACCTGGACACTCTCTCCCCCTTACACATTGTAATCAAATCCCCAACTCAATGTTCCACAACCTTAAGTTATCTCAATAACAAATATTGAGTTTGTAATGAAAACCTCTCTCATAGAGCAAATATATAATCACTGAAGTACAATGAATGAGTATAAGAAAATAAAGCACTAAGAGTATGTTGATCAGTGTATGTTCGTGTGTTCTCAGTTATTGTTTTCTGCTCTTTGAATGCTCCATATATATAGATGATTTGTAGTGTTCATTGGAAGCAATTCAAACATGTCCGTTAGAGTCGCGTAACAACAGTTGACTATTCTTTAAATTTGAAAGCTATCCGTTTGCAGTAGGTAGTAGTAGGTGAGATCTCGAACACTTTATTTGACTTTGCTCTTCTTGCATGATCTCTTCATTATTTCTCTGCAAATGTACTTAGGATACTAATACAATAAAGATTTTATCATATAGAAAACAATTTAATAAACATTCGATCAAAAACAAGATTTCTAGACTTCATTACTCGAGTAGCTACTCGAGTGATCATTCTTATCACTCGAGTAGTCCCTCGAGTAAACCTATAAAAATATGGCAGTGAGTAATTCAACATTTTTCATACGATATTACTCAAGTAAGAAATGGAGTGCAATACATCACAAACCTTGGAAACACATGATTACTTGAGTGGCTACTTGAGTGGCCATGTCTTTTACTCACAAGTTACTCGGGTGCTTCCTCCAGTAAGCCTATTACTCGAGTGGGTACTCGAGTGGCCTTGTTGTTTCCTCAAACCTTACTCAAGTGACCCCTCCACTAAATTCTAAATAACTTTATAGATTACTCAATTACTTACTCGAGTAATTGTATCAAATTCTTGGCTGAGAGTACTTGTTCTTTGTTTCCCTAATTACTTGAGTGATCTCTCGAGTAATGGATCAAACAACTCCACAAATTACTGGAGTGCTCCCTCGAGTTATGCCTTTTTCTCACATGGTTACTCGAGTGGCTACTCGAGTAAATTGTTGCATTTCTTGGTTGAGAGCTACTGGAAGATTTTTGCTTTGGTTACTCAAGTGGCGACTCGAGTAGAGCCTTTTCTCAAATGTTACTCGAGTGGCTACTCGAGTAATGGCTCATATAAGTTTGTAGATTACTCGAGTGGCTACTCGAGTAACTTCCTCCAAATTTTGGCAGTGCTTTCGAAAACATTTTTGTTCAACATTACTCAAGTACCCACTCAAGTAACAGTATTCCTTACTCGAGTGATCACTCGAGTAAATATGTACAACTTCCAGTGATGGTGTTAGTGATGATCTTCCTTTATTCTTTCCCTCAGTTCTTCTTCATTACTCTAGTGCTTACTTCAAGTAATGTTTTACCATTTATTTACTTTGTTTAAATTTATTTGTTATCATATCCTCTTTTATCATTAGTCCAATCTTTGTTATCATCAAAACATATGGGATCTAACATTCTCCCACTTTTTGATGATGACAAAACTTGGTGATTTTGAACAAAGTTTTTGAAATTGAGTTTTCAAACATATGCTTCTCAAATACTTTTCATATGAAATCTTTTGTTCAATTTAAACTTGAAAACTCTTTTGAAATAGCTTATTAAAGATCTTTTCAAAGCTTTTGTTCTTATTTACTTATTCACCTTACATACACAATCAAAAACTCATTAGTCCCACAAAGCAATATAACTTTAATAGCATAAAGAAACAAATTGCATAAAGAAGAATTCATTACATAATCAAAACTTTAGAATTCAAAAATAAAAGCTCAAAAGCGCCCTAAAGCCCCATACACCCAAATCCCAATACATTAACTCAGCCATTCATCACAAAATCCCTCTCTTCTCCCCCTTTTTGTCGTCATCACGAAGGTGGAATCAATCATGAGGAGGAGTAGGTAGCTTGGCTGCTAAGATAAGAGTGACAGGAAATGCAAATAATTTATATAAACCATCTGAACTTGAAGGATTTGAAGATGATGGTTCAGGGTTAGGAAGGTTCACTGGCGGTGTTTGAATATCCTCTGAGGATTCACCGGAGATGATGGGAAAGGAACTAGAGAAGTAATTTCTACTTCCTCTGCAGCAACCGGTGAAGACTCAAGCACCTCCTCAGTGCGTGTAGGTGAGGCAATGGGAGTAGATATAGGCTCTGGCTAAACAGGCTGAGGTGGATCATTAGTAGTGATATAGATTAGCTCGGATGTGTCAGGGTTAGGCATAGAGAATAAGACATTACTGGGTCCAATCTCAGAGGGTCTATGCTCAGTAGGTATAGAGGGTCCAAGTTCAGAGATAGGTATGGGCTTAGGAGTAATAGAAGGACCAGGAATAGAGGAGCCAGATGCTACAGCATCAAGTCTAACAACAATGGATCTCAGAAGCTTACCCTGGGCATGTTGTTCAGCTAGCATCTCTTTGTGCCTCTTAACCATTCTCTCCACAAGTTATCCAATCTTTTCATTCATATGGGTTACCAACTTCGTATTGGTATTCTCAATGTCAATATGAAAACTCTTCAGAATGTTCTCTATGAATGTTTGCATTGCGGCACCAAAGAAAGATGGAGAAGATATGTTGGCTGGACCAGAAGACTGTGTGTCATCCATTCGACTAGTTGGTGTGTCAGTCTTCTTCTTCTTCTTGGGACTTGCTTCTAGAGGAGCCTTCAGAGGAATCTCAATGTTCAATTTTCCAAATTGATTCCTCCCAACTGGTGCGATCCTCTCAATCGGCTCCATACTCTCCAAGTACCAAATCTTATTCTTCTTGAGGAACAAGGAAATAGTTGAGGATAAGGCATTGGAGTAGTAGGTTTTCCTTCCTACCTATATCTCTCGATCTCATTGAAGATATATTCTCCTAAGTCCTTTTGTTCCTTAAGGATAAATGAGGCAAATTTCCTAAAGGCCCTCTTAAAGAATGAGTGAAGTTATTGGATTTGTTCACCATGGCTCCAGAATATATATACCATAGGACTCTATGAAAATCACTCATATCACTTGGATTGAAATTGAGGGGTCCCACTATCTCACAGGTCTTAGGATAGAAAACAACTAGTTTGAATCATTATAGGATAATCATCATAAGGAGGCTTCTCTATTCCTAACCAAGTATTAATTCTAGTAGGTGA
This sequence comes from Inga laurina, assembly GCA_963855925.1. Lineage (NCBI taxonomy): Eukaryota > Viridiplantae > Streptophyta > Magnoliopsida > Fabales > Fabaceae > Inga > Inga laurina. The sequence continues at coordinate 22,827,484 of OY979712.1, forward strand.
GATTAGAATTCTTTGTCCTCTGACCTTATAAGTCATTTCTTCTTCCACAGACTTTCTAACTGGATCATTTATAAGTTCAAGGTTACAATAAAAATGCCTCACGACTTTGGTGCAAAATGGGAGTTTAACAGAGAGCTAGGGCATGTAGGAATCAAGATAGGGACTCAAATTGAATTTTAATACCTCTTGAAGAACCTTGTAGTCAATGTAATGCATCTTGCATACATTTCTTCTTGCAAAATGACCCAGGTACTTCTGAGATTCCTCAAGCTTGCTCACATTGAATCCCTTTGGAGGAAATGTGATTTCTTCATCCCTCTCTTCTGGTTGCTTTGAAGATTCCCCTTTCTTTGCTTCCTTAGATTGAAAAGCTTCTTCAAGCATGCCTACCATGACTTTGATAAGCTTCTCATTAACCTTAGGCTGTTTTAGAGGTTTAGGAGAAAAAGTGGGTGTGTCGGATGAATCAGAAGAAGGAGGAGATGGCTCTTTTGTTGTTTTGCCTCTTCCTGGAGTTGAACTCTTCTTGGTTTGAGCTCTTGTGGCAATGAGCTCCTTAATCACAACCCCTTTCACCTTAGGCTTAGGTTGCGGTTTGACTTTGGTTTTAGATTTAGGAGAGACTTTTTCTTTTCTTGGTAGGAGGAGAGGAAAGAGAATCAGAGGGTTGATATGGTTCATAGGACTCAGAAGGAGTGCCAAGTTTGGGAGATTTTGTCCTCACCATTGTGATTTGAGAAAATCAATAATTTCTGGAAAAATAGAGACCGAGCGTCGCGAGATTAGGGCAGACGATTCAGTGCAATCTGAGAGGTTTTTGTAAGTATAGATCACTGGATTTTGACGGTTATGGGTAGAGAAAAAGATTTTGAAAAGTTTTTGTTAGAGCACTAGGAGAATCACTTAAGGCAATTTTATGAGAAATGACCAAGTATCGACTGAAATAACCTTAAATCCCAAAATCACTCAAGGGCTTACTCAAGTGATCTGTTAGATCCCATATGTTTTGATGATAACAAAGGTTGGATCAATATAGAAAGATTTGATAACAAAAAAATGAATTTTGAACAAAGTAGCAGAGCATTACTTGGAGTAAGCACTAGAGTGATGAACCAATTTTGTAAAGGCTTACTTGAGTAACCACTCGGATAAGAGAAGCAATTACTTGAGTAGTCACTCGAGTAACCCAGGAAAATTTCACCCAGTGAAGCACTGCCAAAATTTGGAAGTATTACTCGAGGGAGTACTCGAGTAATCTATAAAGTTATATAGACCAATACTCGAGTAGCCACTCAAGTAACATGAATTACAAAGGCATTACTCGAGTAGCCACTCGAGTAACAAGGCAAAAAATCTTCCAGTAGCTCTCGGCCAAGAAATGCAATACTTTACTCGAGTAGCCGCTCAAGTAACCACAAAGCAAACTCTCAACCAATTATTTGATGCAATTACTAGAGGAAGTAATCGAGTAGTATGCCATGTTATTTGAAATCCACTCTAGGGACAACTCGAGTAAGATGTGAAGAAAATTGAAGGCCACTCGAGTAGCCACTTGAGTAAGCATATTGCCATAGTCAGCACCCGAGTAACTAGTGAAGGTAAAGACAAGGCCACTCAAGTAGCTACTCGAGTAATGCTGATGAAAGTTGGTTATGGCATAAGAGACTAGCTCATGTCAACATGCACCAACTAGGAAAACTACTAAAAAAGGATTTAGTTCTTGGATTACCCCAAGTAAGTTTTAAAAACGATTTGATTTGTGATGCATGTCAAAAGGGTAAAAAACTAAATTATCTTTCAAATCAAAAAATGAGATTACAACAAATCGACCACTTCAATTGATACATATGGATTTAGTTGGTCCAGCAAGAGTTAAAAGCCTTGGTGGCAACTTATATTTATTGGTTATTGTTGATGATTTCTCTAGATTTACATGAACTATTTTTCTGTCATCAAAGGATGAAACCTTTGCAAAATTCATTGTTTTTGCCTAGACAGTACAAAATGAGAAAGGTATGTCCATTACAGGTATCATGATAGCTCACGGTGGAGAGTTTGAAAATCAAGCCTTTGAAGAATATTGTGATACTAATGCCATTGATCACAATTTCTCTGCTCCAAGGACACCATAGCAAAACAGAGTCATGGAATGTAGAATAGAGTGCTCACTGAAAGGGATATAGCAATACTAAATGAAAAGAATGTGTCTCAAGTTTTCTAGGCCAATGCAATGAGCACATCATGCTATATTTCAAACAGAGCCTATATTAGAACAAAACTTGGAAAGACACCATATAAGCTTTACAAAGGAAGGAAGCCGAACCTTGTTCATTTATACATCTTCAGTTGTAAGTGTTTCATTCATAATAATGGTAAAGATAACTTAGGAAAATTTGACTCTAGAACAAATGAAGGAATTTTCCTAGGACATTCTAACCGAAGTAAAGCATGCAGAGTTTTCAATAAACAAACATGTCGTTGAAGAATTAATTCACGTTGTATTTGATGAACTTGAATCCTCTGATAAAACCTTTGATAATGAGCAGGAAGTTGTTTTAAATCAAGAAAATGGTCAATCTATTTTTAAATCTCTTATTTCAGAAGTTGATCAAACTAAGGGAGAAGATTAGTCTCTAGAACAATCTAAAGCCTGGAGATACCATAGGAGTAATCCCCTAGATCAAGCCATCGGAGATGTGAATGAAGGAGTCAAAACTAGAAATAGAATTTTCAATGAAGTTAGTTCTTCTGCATTTATTTCTGAGATTGAACTTTCTAACATTGACGAAGCCCTATCAAATAATGATTGGGTTATAGCAATGCAGTAAGAACTAAACCAATTTGAAAGAAATCAAGTTTGGGATTTGGTACCCCAACCTAAGGATCATCCGATCATTGGCACTAAATGAGTATTCAAGAACAAACTTGATGAATCCACAATTATTGTCAGAAACAAGGCAAGATTGGTGGCCAAAGGCTATATTCAGGAAGAAGGAATTGATTATAAGGAAACGTATGCTCCAGTAGCTAGATTGGAAGCTACACGAGTACTCTTAGCCTTTACAAGCATCAAAGGATTCAAACTCTATCAAATGGATGTAAAGAGTGCATTTCTAAATGGTTATATCATGGAAGAAGTATATGTAGATCAACCTCCAGGTTTCAAAGATGTAACCAAACCTAACCACGTTTTCAAACTCAAAAAGGCTTTGTATTGTTTAAAACAAGCTCCTAGAGCATGGTATGAAAGGCTCATTAAATTTCTTATTGATCAAGGTTTTGTACGAGGAACAGTTCATACAACACTTTTTACAAAACAAAAACGTGATGATATATTAATTGTTCAAATATATGTTGATGATATAGTTTTCGGTGCTACTAACGAAACTATGTGCAAAGAGTTTTCTGAGATAATACAAGGGGAGTTTGAGATGTCAATGATGGGAGAATTAAATTTCTTTCTTGGTTTGCAAATCAAACAAAGAAAGAATGGGATTTTCATATCTCAAACGAAATATTTGAAAGAGCTATTGAAGAAGTATAGATTGGATGAAGCAAATGGAATGGACACACCTATGAGATCAACCACATTGCTTGATGCGAATGTCAAGGGAAAAGATTACAACATCACAAAATATAGAGGAATGATTGGATCATTACTCTATCTCACTGCAAGTAGACCTAACATTCAATTCAGTGTGGGTATGTATGCAAGATATCAATCAGCACCAAAAGAGTCATATGCTGAAATCATCAAACGAATCTTTCGATATCTTCCTGACACACAAGAATTGGGTCTCTGGTATCCCAAAGGAAAAAGTGAATATCTAGTTGCATACTCAGACTCTGATCATGGAGGATACAAGACTGACAGAAAGAGAATGAGTGGACAAGGCCAATTTCTTGGAGGCTCACTTTTAACATGGTTTAGCAAGAAGCAAACTACAGTGTCTCTTTTGTTAACGGAAGCTAAATATATTACAGTATCAAGCTGTTGTGCACAAGTAATATGGCTAAAGCAACAACTCTAGGATCTTGGTATTTATTTGAAAAAGATACCAATTTACTGTGACAACACTAGCACGATAAGCTTGGCAAAGAATTCCGTTCAACATTCTAGAACCAAGCATATTGATGTTAGACATCACTTCATCTGAGATCATGTCTAAAAGAAAGATGTTAAAGTAATATTCATTCAAACTCATCTTCAACTAGCTGATATCTTCACAAAACCTCTTGCTAAAGATAAATTGTTATATATTAGATGAGAATTGGGAATGGTAAATCCCAATGAATTGTAAGTTATTTAGTATTTTAAAAATGTTAGATGATGTTATTAATTGATGTTTTGATTATACTAACTTAAGCATCGGAGTTTCTAGCAATTTGTTTTACAGGATCATAATAATCTGTTTTGGAGTATGAATAGCAGAGGTTAATAGAGGACAACATTACTTGAGTGCCAACTTCAAGTAATGAGCATTACCAGAGTGACAACTTTAAGTAAAGAGCATTACTGGAGTGACAACTTGAAGTAATGGATGCATTACTCAAGTAACCACTCGAGTAATGAACTTGGAAATATGCCAGTGAAGCATTAATTTCAAATCAAACGACACAACGGTTGGGAATGAACAGTCAAAAGGTGAAGAGACAGCTTACCCGAGGGAGGCCTCGAGTGAACTTCATCGTTACTCGAGTAAGGCCTCGAGTGAACTTGGGTACAGATTTCAAATATGCTAATTTTAAGCTCAAATCTGTTCTAAAGAATCATCAAATGATCGAGGGAATATACATAGATAATTACAATATTATTCATGCCAGGTGCGCTCTAAAATTTGCTATATTTGAAAATTTTTTAGTATGATCACTCGAGTAGCTACCCGAGTGGAGCTGATGATCACTCGAGTAGGCCCTCGAGTAATGTCGGGTTATAGGTTATTTCAACTTGATACTTGGTCATTTATCACAAAATCTCCTCGAGTGATTCTCCTAGTGCTCTCACAAAAACTTTTCAAAATCTCTTTCTCTTCCATAACAGTCAAAACCCAGTGATTTACACTTTCAAAAACCTCTAAGATTGCATTGAATCATCTGCCCTACTCGCGACACTTGTCTCTGTTTTTTTTTGAAATTTTCATTTTTCTAGAATCACAATGGTGAGGACAAGATCTCCAAATCTTAGCACTCCTTCTGATTCTTCTGAACCATATCAACCCTTTAATTCACATTTCTCTCCCCTACCAAGAAGAAGAAAATTTCTCCCAAACCAAAATCCAAGACCAAGCCGCAAGCGAAACCTAAAGTGAAAGGGGTTGTGATCAAGGAACCCATTGCCACAAGAGCTTAATCTAAGAAGAGTTCACCGCCTGGAAAAGGGAAAACTATAAAAGAGCCATCACCTCCTTCCTCTAATTCATCTGACACACCTACCTTTACTCCTAAGCCTATGAAAAAGACTAAGGTTAGTGAGAAGCTTACCAAAGTCATGGTAGGCATGCTTGAGGAAGCTTTCCAATATAAGGAAGCAAAGAAAGGGCAAACTTCACAAAAAATAAAAGAAAGGGATGAAGAAATTACATTCCCTCCAAAATGATTCAATGTAAGAAAGCTTGAGTAATCACAGAAGTATCTAAGTCATTTTGCAAGAAGAAATGTGTGCAAGATGCACTACATTGACTACAAGATGCTTCAAGAGGTATTGAAATTCGATCTAAGTCCCTATCTTGATTCCTATATGCTCTGGTATCTGTCAATCTTCCATTTTGCACCAAAATAGTGAGACATTTTTATTGTAACCTTGAACCAATTAATGATCCCGTTAAGAAGTCTTTGCAAGAAGAAATGACTTCTGAGGTTAGAGGACAAAGAATTCTAATCTCACCTTCCAGAATCAATACCTGGTTAGGAATAGAAAATCCTCCTGATGATGATTATCCTAACCTTAATTCAAATTAGATATTTTCTATCCTTAGACCTGGTGAGATAGTGGGACCTCTCAACTTCAATCCAAGTGATATAAGTGATTTTCATAGAGTCATATGGTATATCTACTCTAAAGCCATGGTGAACAAGTCTAACAACTTCACTCATTTCATTGAGAGGGACTTCAGAAAATTTGCCTCAGTGATCCTTAAAGAGCAAAAAGACTTGGGAGAGTATATCTTCAATGAGATCAAGAGGTATAGGTATGAAGAAAAACCAACTACTCAAATGCCTTTTCCTCAACTTATTTCCTTGTTTCTCAAGAAGAACAAGATTTGGTATTTGGAGAGTATGGAGCCGGTTGAGAGGTTAGTACCAGTGGGAAGAAATCAAATTGGAAAGTTGAATATTGAGATTCCTTTGAAGACACCTCTAGAAGCAAGTCTTAAGAAAAAGAAGACTGACACTGTAACAGGCCGAATGGATGACACATAGTCTTCTGCTCCAGTCAACACATCTTCTCCATCCTTCTTTGTTGCCACAATGCAAACGTTCATGGAGAACATCCTGAGGAGTTTCCATATTGATATTGCGAATACCAATGCAAAGTTGGTAACTCACATGAATGAGAAGATAGGATAACTTGTGGAGAAAATGGATAAGAGGAACGAAGAGTTGCTAAGTGAACAACATGCCCAGGGTGAGCTTCTAAGATCTATTATTGCTAGACTAGATGTTATGGCATCTGGATCCTCTACTCCTACTCCTTATGGTATTCCTAAGCCTATACCTGTCCTTGAACTAGGACCCTCTATACCCACTGAGCATAGACCCTTTAAGAGTAGACCTAGCAATGTGTTGTTCTCTATGCTTGACCCTGACACATTCGACCCTATCCACCTCACCACTAATGATCCACCTCAGCCTTTTCACCCAGAGCTCATATATACTCCCATTGCTTCACCTGTACGCACTGAGGAGGTGCTTGAGTCTTCACCGGTTGCTACAGAGGAAGTAGAAATTACTTCTCTGGTTCCTTATCCTTCATCTCTAAAGAGTCCTTCAGAGGATCTTCATACACCGCCAGTGAGCCTTCCTGATCCTAAACCATCATCTTCAGATCCTTCCAGTTCAGATGGTTCATATAAATCATTATGTTTCGTATCACTCCTATCTCAGCAGCAAGCCATCTACTCCTCCTCATGATTGATTCCACCTTTATGATGAAGACAAAAAGGTGGAGAAGAGCCTGAGTGATTTTGTGTGATAAATGACTGAGTTGATTGGGATTTGGGTGTATGGGGCTTTTGGGTTTTGGCCATTTTTCAGTTTTTAAGCTTTGAATTCTTAGTTATGTATTTCAAAAGAGTTTTTCAAGTTTACATTAAACAAAAGATTTCATATGAAAAGTATTTGATAAGCATATGTTTGAAAACTCAATCTAAAAGAAAACAAAATTGTTCAAAATCACCAAGTTTTGTCATGATTAAAAAGGGGGAGAATGTTAGATCCCATATGTTTTGATGATAACAAAGGTTGGATCAATATAGAAAGATTTGATAACAAACAAATGAATTTTGAACAAAGTAGCATAGCATTACTTGAAGTAAGCACTGGAGTGATGAACTAATTCTATGAAGGCTTACTCGAGTAGCCATTAAGGTAAGAGAAGCAATTACTAGAGTAGACACTCGAGTAACCAAGGAAAATTTCATCCATTGAAGCACTGCCAAAATTTAGACAATATTACTTGAGGGAGTACTTGAGTAATCTACAAAGTTATATAGACCATTACTCGAGTAGCCACTCGAGTAACATGAATTACAAAGGCATCACTCGAGTAGCCACTCGAGTAAAAATGTCAGAAATCTTCTAGTAGCTCTCAGCCAAGAAATGCAATACTTTACTCAAGTAACTACTCGAGTAACCAGGTGAGAAAAAGGATTTACTCGAGGGACCACCCGAGTAATCTGCGGAGTTATTTGAGGCATGACTCGAGTAGCCACTCGAGTGACTAGAAACCAAATTCTTGACCAAGTATTTGATGCAATTACTTGAGGGAGTAATCGAGTAATATGCCATGTTATTTGAAATCCACTCTAGGGACCACTCAAGTAAGATGTGAAGAAAATTGAAGGCCACTCGAGTAGCCACTGGAGTAACCATATTACCATGGTCAGCACCCGAGTAACTAGTGAAGGTAAAGACAAGGTCACTCGAGTAATAAGGTATTTCCAAGGTTTGTGATATATCTCACTTAATGTCTTAGACCTGAGTAATATCTCATGTAAAATGTTAAATTGCTCACTGCCAGATTTTTGAGAGATTTACTCGAGGCACCACTCGAGTAACAAACTTGATCAGTCAAGTAGCCACTGGAGTGAGGCAGTCCAGAAATTATGTTTTTGATCAAATGTTTATTAGATTGTTATCTATATGATTAACTCTTTATTGCATTAGTATCCTAAGTACATTTGCAGAGATACAATGAAGAGATCTTGCCAGAAAGGAAAAGTCAAATAAAAGTCCGAGATCTCACTTACCGCAAACATATAGTTTTCAAAATTCAAAGAATAGTCAACCATTACTGCACGACTCTAACGAACATGTTTGAATTGCTTCCAACAGACATTACAAATCATCTATATATATATGAAGCATTCAAAGAGAAGAAATAAGACATAAGAACTGAGAATACACTGATCAACACACTTTTAGTGCTTTGTTTTCTTATACTCATTCATTATACTTCAGTGATTATATATTTGCTATGTGAGAGAGTTTTTCATTACAAACTCAATATTTGTTATTGAGATAACCTAAGGTTGTGGAACGTTGAGTTGGGGATTTGATTACAACGTGTAAGGGGAAGCGAGTGTCCAGGTAAAGGAACTTGCTGTGTACTGACTTGCTAAGAACCCACTGAATCTTGGAGAGTATAGTGAAATTCTCAGAGACACTCTGAGGACTGGACATAGGTCAATGTGGTTGTGGCCGAACCAATATAACTCCCGGTGTACACTTCGGTGATATTTTTCTTTATTCCCAACTAGTTTAAATATTCTGTTAATTTTCTCATATGCAATGAAATTTCTGGTATCACCCAATTCACCCCCTCTCTTGGGTGAAACGCTTGCACTAACATTATCATCATCTTCACTCGAGTAGCAACTCGGGTAATCATGCCACAAATTTTAAAATATAGTGAATTCAAGTGTGTGCTTAGTATGAATAATATTGTAATTACCCATAAATATTCCCTCAATCATTTGATGGCTATTTCACACAGATTTGAGTTGAAACTCAATAAATTTAAGATATGCACCCAGGTTTACTCGAGGCCTTACTCGAGTAATGTTGAAGTTCACTCGAGGCCTCCCTCGAGTAATCTATCTCTTTACCTTCTGACTGTTCATTTCCAACCGTTATGCCGTTTCATTTGAAATTAATTCTTCACTTGCACATTTCCAAGTTCATTACTCAAGTGGCTACTCGAGTAATGCATCCATTACTTCAACGTGTCATTCCAGTAATGCTCATTACTTGAAGTTGCCCCTCCAGTAATATTGTCCTCTGTTAACCTCTGTTTTTTATACTCCAAAAATAGAATATTATGATCCTGTAAAACAAATTGCTAGAAACTCTGATGCTTAAGTTAGTAATCATCAAAACATCAATAAATAATATCATCAATATTTTGTTAACACTAAATAACTTACAATTCATTGGGATTTACCATTCCCAATTCTCGTCTACTATACAAAATTGATCTTTTGCAAGAGGTCTTATGAAGATATCAACTAGTTGAAGATGATTTTGAATGAATATCACTTTGACATCTTTCTTTTGGGCATGATCTCTGATGAAGTGATGTCTAACATCAATATGCTTGGTTTTGGAATGTTGAACAGGATTCTTTGCCAAGTTTATCGTGCTAGTGTTGTCACAGTATATTGGTGTTTCTTTCAAATAAATACCAAGATCCTAGAGTTGTTGCTTTAGCCATATTACTTGTGCACTACAAATTCATACTACAACATACTCAGTTTCTATGGATGAAAGAGACACTGTAGTTTGTTTCTTACTAAACCATGATACAAGTGAGCCTCCAAGAAACTGGCCTTGTCCACTCGTACTCTTTCTATCCGTCTTGTATAGTCCATGATCAGAGTCTGAGTATGCAACTAGATACTCACTTCTTCCTTTGGGATATAAGAGACCTAATTCTGCCGTGTCAGCAAGATATCAGAAGATACGTTTGACGAATTCAGCATGTGACTCTTTTGGTGCTGATTGATATCTTGCACACATGCCTATACTGAATTGAATATCAGGCCTACTTGTAGCGAGATAGAGTAATGATCCAATCATTCCTCTATATTTTGTGATATTGTAATCTTTTCCCTTGACATCCGCATCAAGCAATGTGGTTGAGCTCATGTGTGTGTCCGTTCCATTTGCTTCATCCAATCCATACTTCTTCAATAGCTCTTCCAAATATTTCATTTGAGATATGAAAATGCCATTCTTTCTTTGTTTGATTTGCAAACCAAGAAAGAGATTCAATTATCCCATAATTGACATCTCAAACTCCCCTTGTATTATCTCAGAAAATTCTTTGCACATAGTTTCGTTAGTTGCACCGAAAACTATATCATCAACATATATTTGAACAATTAATATATCATCACGTTTTTGTTTTCTAAAAAGTGTTGTATCAACTTTTTCTCGTACAAAACCTTGATCAACAAGAAATTTACTAAGCCTTTTGTACCATGCTCTAGGAGCTTGTTTTAAACAATACAAAGCCTTTTTGAGTTTGAAAACACAGTCAGGTTTGGTTATATCTTTAAAACCTGGAGGTTAATCTACATATACTTCTTCCATGATATAACCATTTAGAAATGCACGTTTTACATCCATTTGATAGAGTTTGAATCCCTTGATGCATGCAAAGGCTAAGAGTACTCGTATAGCTTCTAATCTAGCCACTAGAGTATACGTTTCCTCATAATCAATTCCTTTTTCTTGATTATAGCCTTTGGCCACCAATCTTGCCTTGTTTCTGACAATAATTATGGATTCATCAAGTTTTTTCTTGACTACCCATTTAGTGCAAATGATCGGATGATCCTTAGGTCAGGGTACCAAATCCCAAACTTGATTTCTTTCAAATTGATTTAGTTCTTCTTGCATTGCTATAACCCAATCATTATCTGATAGGGCTTCCTCAATGTTAGAAGGTTCAATCTCAGAAATGAATAGAGAAAAACTAACTTCATTGAAAATTCTATTTCTATTTTTGAATCCTTCATTCACATCTCTAATGACTTGATCTAAGCGATGACTCCTATTGTATTCCCAGGCTTTAGGTTGTCCTAGTGACGGATCTTCTTCCTTGGTTTGATCAACTTCTGGAATAAGAGATTTATAAATAGATTGACCATTTTCTTGATTTAAAACAACTTCCTGCTCATCATCAATAGTTTTGTGAGAGGATTCAAATTCATCAAATACAACGTGAATTGATTCTTCAACAACACATGTCCTTTTATTGAAAATTCTGTATGGTTTACTTCGGTTATAATAGCCTAGAAAAATTCCTTCATCTATTGTAGAATCAAATTTTCCTAAGCTATATTTACCATTATTATGAATGAAACACTTACAACCGAAGATGTGTAAATGAGGAAGGTTCGACTTCTTTCCTTTGTATAGCTCGTATGGTGTCTTTCCAAGTTTTGTTCTAATATAGGCTCTATTTGAAATATAGTATGTTGTGCTCATTGCATCGGCCCAGAAAACTTGAGACACGTTCTTTTCATTTAGCATTGCTCTAACCATTTTAGCGAGTACTCTATTCTTACGTTCCATGACTGTGTTTTGTTGTGGTGTCCTTAGAGCAGAGAAATTGTGATAAATGCCATTAGTATTACAATATTCTTCAAAGGCTTAATTTTCAAATTCTCCACTGTGATCTGTCCTGATACCTACAATGGACATACCTTTCTCATTTTGCACTTTCTTGCCAAAAACAATGAATTCTGTAAAGGTTTCATCCTTTGATGACAAAAAAATAGTCCATGTAAATCTAGAGAAATAATCAACGATGACCAATGAATATAAGTTGCAACCAAGGCTTTTAACTCTTGCTGGACCAACTAAATCCATATGTATCAATTGAAGTGGTCGATTTGTTGTAATCTCATTTTTCGATTTGAAAGATGATTTAGTTTGTTTACCCTTTTGACATGCATCACAAATCAAATCATTTTTAAAACTTACTTTGGTTAATCCAAAAACTAAATCCTTTTTTAGTAGTTTGCCTAGTTGGTTCATGTTGACATAAGCTAGTCTCTTAGGTTGCAATATGGTAAAAATTTTGAAATCACCGGTCATATGTCTAGTGCATCCACTGTTTATGTACCACTTTTTGTTTTTGGATGCTTTAAGACATATCTCTTCTTCTGTTTCCTCCTGAGCAACTAGATAGATATTGGCTACTTCCTCTTCATCGCTTTCTTCGTCAGAAGAACTATCTCCCCATATGGTATATACAAAGCCTTTCTTCTTGTTGTATAGTTTGCCTTTTCTCTTTTCTTTATTCTTCTGAATCAGTTCTTGACATTATGATTTGAAATGTCCTGGCTTTCCACATTCATAGCAGATGATGTGTTCTTTATTTCTTGTTACTCCTTTCTGAAAGTTTTGAATCCTTGGCCTTAATTGTAAAACTTTCTGAATCATTTTATGATTAAGCCCATTTTGTCATCGTCAAGCTCTTGATCTTCATCTTGTTCTTCTTCTTTTCCTTTCAGTGCTAACCTCTTTCCTTCTTATCACCAATATCATCTAGTTCTTATTTGAACTTTAATTTGCTTTCATATTCAGAAAGGCTTTCGAATAGAGAAGCAACCTATCGCATTGATTCACCTTTTGCTTCCTCAATTGTAGTGACTTTTGCCTCCCATTCTTTAGAGAGAATATTTAAAATCTTTTATACTTGGGTATGTTAATCGTAGACTTTTCCAAGTACTGCAAGTTGATTAACAAGGTGAGTATATCTAAGTTTAGATTCAGCTATCGACTCACCTAATTTCATTTGATTAACCAGAGTATTGATTCGGTTTTCTTTTATTCCTGAAGTTCCTTCATGAGCTATTTCAAAGGCTTCCCACATTTCTTTAGCTGTTGGGAGTGTGCAGATTCTGAAGTACTCATTTTGACTCAAGGTACTTTGAATCATTAGAACTGCTTTGCTGTTGAGTGTAATGAGTTTCTTGTCATTCTCACATATTCTGCTGGTGTCTTGGGAACTCTTTGTGAATCTGCAATCTTTTCAGGTTTGTAGTTTCCACTCTAAATCAATCCCATAGCCCATATTTAGTAGCCATTATGAAGACTCTAAACTTTGTTTTCTAGAATGAGAAGTGCTCACCATTGAAACCTGGAGGTCTTGTGATAGAAGCTCCATCGGGAAGAATGCCTTCACCCATGCTTATCATTGGAACCTTCTTAGGCTATTAAACCTTAACAAGAAGACCAACACTCTGATACCAAATGTTAGTGCAAGTGTTTCACCCAACTCAAGGTTCCACAACCTTAAGTTATCTCAATAACAAATATTGATTTTGAAATGAAAAACTCTCTCATAGAGCAAATATATAATCACTGAAGTACAATGAATAAGTATAAGAAAACAAAGCACTAAGATTGTGTTGATCAGTGTTTGTTTGTGTGTTCTCAGTTATTATTTTCTGCTCTTTGAATACTTCATATATATAGATGATTTGTAGTGTTTGTTGGAAGCAATTCAAACATGTATGTTAGACTCGTTCAGCAACGGTTGACTTTTCTTTAAATTTGAAAATGATCCGTTTGCAGTAGGTAGCGGTAGGTGAGATCTCGGACACTTTATTTGACTTTGCTCTTCTTGCATGATCTCTTCATTGTTTCTCTGCAAATGTACTTAAGATACTAATGCAATGAAGAGTTAATCATATAGGAAACAATTTATTAAACATTCAATCAAAAACATGATTTCTGGACTTCATTACTCGAGTGATCATTCTCATGACTCGAGTAGTTCCTCGAGTAAACCTATCAAAAATATAGTAGTGAGTAATTCAACATTTTTCATAAGATATTACTCAGGTAAGAAACGGAGTGCAATACATCACAAACCTTGGAAATACCTGATTACTCGAGTAGCTACTCGAGTAGCCATGTCTTTTCCTCACAAGTTACTCGGGTGCTTCCTCCAGTAAGCCTTTTACTCAAGTGGCTACTCGAGTGGCATTGTTGTTCCCTCAAACCTTACTCGAGTAACTCCTCAAGTAAATTCCGAATAACTTTATAGATTACTCGATTCCTCACTCGAGTAATTGCATCAAATTCATGGCTAAAGGTACTTGTTCTTTGTTTCCCTGATTACTCGAGTGATCCCTCGAGTAATGGATCAAATAACTCCGCAGATTACTAGAGTGCTCCCTCGAGTTATGCCTTTTTCTCACATGGTTACTCAAGTGGCTACTCTAGTAAATTATTGCATTTCTTGGCCAAGAGCTACTGGAAGACTTTTTCCTTGGTTACTCAAGTGGCTACTCAAATAAAGCCTTTTCTCATGTGTTACTTAAGTGGCTATTTGAGTAATGGCTCATATAAGTTTACAGATTACTCGACTGGCTACTCGAGTAACTTCCTCCTAATTTTGGCAGTACTTTCAAAAACATTTTCTTTCAACATTACTTTAGTACCCACTCGAGTAACAGTGTTCCTTACTCGAGTGATCACTTGAGTAAACATATACAACTGCCAGTGATGGTCTTAGTAATGATCTTCCTTTGTTCTTCCCCTCAGTTCTTCTTCATTACTTTAGTTCTTACTTCAAGTAATGCTTTGCCATTTATTTACTTTGTTCAAATTCATTTGTTATCATATCCTCTTTTATCATTAGTCTAATCTTTGTTATCATCAAAACATATGGGATCTAACAAATTATGCCCATAATATTCAATCAAGTCCCATAAAAGCCTAAGATTAATTTATCAAAATATATAGAAATTTTGACCTCTATCAATACCCCTACACTCAAGCTTTTACACTCCTGAGCAAAATATTGTATTCAACACTAGGCAAAGAGGGATGAAAGTTGAAAGAGTAGGCAAGATCGAGCTTCAAGAATCACACTTAGTCAAATAATAAGGTATACACCTATCCAAATTCAATGAACATACCAAAAATTGAAGAAGCTAAAGTGATGCAAGGTTTAATTACAATGAGCTTGCTTAATTGAAAACCTTAACTAGGATAAGTGTTTGCACTCTTCTCTCATATAAAGTAGTTTTTCATGTGCATCCACTTTAACCATACTCTACTATTGGCTTGTGATATTTCTAGGATGTCCACAACTTGCAACAATGGCATAAATAAATCCAAAGGACTTTGTAGGGTTGTAATGTTGAATAGGCCTAATGATGGAAAATTAGAACAAGCAACCATGCATGCATCAAATTTGATTAATATAACTAATAGAACTAATCACAATAGTGTAACTTTCTTTTGCCAAAATTTTCCAAATTCGACTCGTCAATACACATGTATTTTTTTTATTTATATGAAGTGCCTTATATATATTTTTCCTTTTTTTGATCCTCTTTTTTGTTTTTGTTTTTGTTTTCAATTCACATGGCACTTATCATCCTATTTAAAAGAGCAACATTTATATTTCCTCATTATAGTGCTAACGGAACTTGATAAAAAGTTCAAGCATGGCATTTGTATAATGGAAATGAAGGGTTCAAAGGGGTGAATAATGATTGGTTTGTGTTTAGGTTAGATGGTTTAAAAATGAATACCAATGTCATCTCTATCCATACCATTACAAAATGTAGCCTCAAACAAGAAACAAAACATTTTATAGACCAATAATCTAAGTGGAAAATCACACAATGAAATGAACAATTAGGCTTAAAATATCTTCCAACTAGGCTTTTTGTTCCTTAACAAACGCATCAAAATTAAGTCATGCATTATTAAAAAAACTTGAATTTTGTGGAAATTCACTAATTTAAAGCAAGTTTCAACTATGAATCTAACTAAGAATAATTGAAATACTTGATCATGATTAGAGACATCAAAAATGTCAGTGAATTGAACCACAAACAATGAGGAAAAAAGTAGTAGACAGAGCATATGATGTCACAGAGAAATCAATCATGAGAATAAACACAGTCTCCCATACTCAACCCTTATATTGCCCTCAATGTAATTCACAAAAAGAAAGAACCTATACACACTTATCTCCTAGATGAAGTGAATGTTGTAAAGTCCAATTCAGGATTGAAGCACAACATATCATCATCACAAGGAGAGAGAAAAGGACAAGACATAAGTGGAAATAGTTCTTAGAAATTAGGCACAAGGGTAGTAGAGGATAAGACATAGAACAAGAATACGATTCAAAATTGAGTTTATTCAATTGGAAAATGCAAATAAATAGACTACTTTTTACTACTAATAAGTCCCTCCCCCACACTTGTTCAATAGCATATATCATCAAATAAAAGAAGGAACAAGGTAAGGAAAGAGACTATTGTGTGCATTATGGTGGTTGATGACTAGCATGGTAATGCTTCAACAAATTACTATTCACTTGAAACTTTTCACCACTTGCAGGATCTTTAAGCTCTATTAAACCAAAGCTATACACTTTGACCACTTTGTAGGAACCTTGCCATTTGATTTTAAGTTTCTTATTTTTGAGCTTGAATCTTTCATTGAACATAAGTTCTTGCTCTCTATCATGAAATGGCTTCCGTAAGATAGCTTGATCATAAATAAATTTGGATTTTTCCTTATAGAACGGGAACTTTCATACGCATCAAACTGCATCTCTTCTAGCTCTTGTATCTCAAGCATCCTTTCCTCAACAGAACCTTGAAGATCCATATTACAAGTCTTCACAGCCTAGTAAGCTCTATGTTCTAGCTCAACAGGTAGATTGCAGCCCTTACTAAAAACTAACTGAAAAGGAGACATGCCAATATGATTTTAAAAAGTTGTACACTATACCCAAAGAACATCATCCAACCAGAGACTCTAATCTTTTCTACTTGGTTTGACAATTCTCGCCAAGATATACTTAATTTCCTTATTAGATACCTCTACTTGACCATTTGTTTACGGATTGTATGGGGTAGAAGTCTTGTGTAGAACACCATATTTGGAAAGCAAATTGTCTATCAATTTGTTGCAAAAATACGAGCCACGGTCACTCACAATTGGTCTTAGCATACCAAACCTACAAAAGATATGAGTACGTAGGAGTTTAATAACAGTAGAGGCATAATTCTTCCTTGTAGGAATGGCCTCAATCCACTTTGAAAGGTAATCAAAAGACAACAAAATGTACAGATATTCATAAGATGTAGGAAATGGACCCACAAAATCAATGCCCCAATCATCAAAAGCTTGACAACAAAACATGAGTTGTTGTGGCATTTCATGCTTTCTAGATAAACCCCCCAAAATGCTGGCATGCAACATAAGTTTTACAAACAGCATAACAATCCTTAAAGAGGCTAGGCCAATATAAACCACAATATTAGATTTTCCTAGCAGTTCTCTTTGCCCCAAAGTGACCACCACACAATAAAGAATGATAAGAGGTTATAACAGAAGAAAATTCATCATCTGGGACACATCTTTTAATGACTTGATCACTATAATGTCGTCACAAGTAAGGAGGATCCCATAAATAGTATTGAGCTTCATGTTTCAGCTTCTGTTTTTGAAAATGAGATAAAGAATCAGGTAAGACACCAACAGCAAGATAATTCACAATATGAGCAAACCATGGGTCATAAAGTGTAATAGCAAGGAGATAGGCATCAGGAAAACCATCACAAGTAACTTTAGCATCAACTACTAATTGTGTAGCAAGGGGCAAGTGGCTTAGACGATTTGTAACAAAATTTTCTATGCTTGCCTTGTCCCTAAACGCTGTGTTAAATTCTTGAAGTAGTAGCATCCACCTTAGCAAATGAGGCTTAGTATGAGTCTTCCTAGATAAGAACTTGACAGCAGAATGGTCAGAATAGATAATCAATTTAGAATTCACTAAATAAGACCTAAACTTCTCAAGTGCAAAAACAGTAGAAAAGAGCTCTTTCTTAGAGGTAGTGTAGATGAAATTCACTTCGTTTTGGAGAAGCTTATATAGGGGACAAGCTATTTTACTAAAATCTTTAATGAATCTTCTATAAAATCCAGCATGCCTTAAGAAACATCTAAGTTCTCTTATTTAAAGGGGTAAGGAAGTGATGAAATTACTTCAATTTTAGATTTGTCAACTTCTATACCCCTCTTACTTGCCTAAGACTATTCCTTGATCCACCATGAAGTAGCATTTCTCAAAATTTAGCACAAAGTTCTTTCGTACACACTTTTCTAATGCTCTATCCAAATTTAGCAAACATTCTTCAAAAGAATTCTCATATATAGAAAAATCATCTAAGAATATATCAATACCTTGTTCAAGTAGGTCACTAAATATGGAAAGCATGCATCTATGAAATGTCCCAGGAGCATTATAAAACCTAAAAGGCATCTTTTCTTAATCCTCTGGTGCAATAGGAACCTGAAAATGACCAGAAAACCCATCAAGGAAACAATAATGTGATTTGTATGCCAATCTTGCTAACATATGATCTATAAAAGTGAGGGGGAAGTGGTCCTTTCAAGTTGCTTCATTCAACTTCCTAAAGTCTATACAAACTCTTCAAGAGTTCTAGATTCTTGTTGGAATTGTTCGTTCTGCTTATTTTGCACAACTATTATTCTACTATATTTTGGAACAACTTTAGCTGGACTGACCCACTCACTATCTGAAATAGGATGTGTGACCCCTACACTCAAGAGTTTGGTGACCTCCTTCTTAACTAAATCTAAGATAAGAGGGTTGTGTCTACATTAGGGTTGCCTTACAGGTCTTTAACTCTTATTCAAAAGGATTTTATGGGTGCTTATGGCTGGGTTGATACCCGGAATATCACCTAAAGTCCACCCTATTACCCTATTGTGTTTTTTTAACACATGTAGTAAATTCAACTCCTCAAATGTACTTATGGAACTAGAGATAATGATAAGTAATTGATCATTTTTAGGAGGTTTCACAATTGAAGGTAAAAGCTCCTTTAATTAAAGTGCACTAAGAAACTTCCCTTATGAGAATTCCCCATAATTGTCGGATTGAAGGTATGTCCCCCTTGTTCAGATGTGGAACGAGATTGTGCCTTATTCATAAAGCAACCTTGACTACCACCTACATCATTTAAAGAGTAGAATTTATGAAAGGTAGTTTCATGAAATGGTATGCAATAGTTTAGTAATTAATTAGAATTGAAATTCTTCCCTATTACAGTCTTGGCATGTAGTTGTCCATTATTTCCAGAATTTCCAGCAAAAAAATTTATGCCTTTTGATATGCTAAGTTCATCACTAAAAGGAGAATGTAAGTTTTCAATAATTGGAAAGAAGTGAGGTTAGGAGAAGTTTGAAACTTGTAAGAAGGAGGAATCTTAAACCCATGAATTGTAGTTGTGCCATCAATAGCACAATGATTTCTTTCCTCATGTTCAATAATGACTTTATTTGTTTCCTTTGGAGTAGATTCAGTGCTAATAGATGTTGCTTTACTTCTAAAAGTGGAATCCACATCACTAACATTCTCAAATTCTACAAAACTACGCAATAACTTTTTCCCAACACCATAATGACTATTAAATGAAGATATAGTACTACCAATGTTATAAAAATAAAAAATAAAAGAATTGGAAGTGGAAAGTGTGCTATCAATTGACATGCAATCAATACTACACACATTATCATCATAATCAATAGAGGAAGAAAAATTTGAATCAGTGGTAGCACATCATTATCATGACAATCATTTTTCACACATAATGGAAAGGTAAACTCATCAATTGCCTTTTTTAAGGTCAAATCAATCAAATTCAAGCGAAAAAGAGAGTAGTCCTCAAATGGGTGATTCACAGCTTCATAAACATTGAACTGAATCACATGATCACATACTTCCATAGTTATGTACATATCCTTTATGCTAATAATAGTATTAGCTATTTTCATGAAAGGCCTACCCAAAATCAATGCTTCCTCAACTAAGACCTCGTAGATATGTCTAGGGCATAAAAATCAGCAGGAAACACTAAGTCTTTGACATTAACTAAGATGTCTTCCAATAGGCCATGAGGCTTCCTAGTGGTGTGATCAGCTAGTTGTAGGATGACACTAGTGAATTTAATGTTTGTGAGGCCCAGAGAGGTATAAACAGAGTAGGGCAAGACATTTATAGTGGCTCTTAGATCAAAGAGAGCATTACTAAAAGGTAGGGTACCTATAGTGCATGAAATAGTGAATAAGCCATGATCTTTACACTTAAATGGAAGATGGGGTTTGAACATAGTAAACACACTAGGACTCAACTGAACACACTTATTGGGTTTACACCTATGCTTTTCGGTACACAAATCTTTCAAGAATTTGGCACAAGTAGACATCCCCTTCAACACATCAAGAAAAGGTAAATTAACTTCAATTTTACTAAAAATATCCAACATATCAAGAAATTTCTTTTCATTTGAAACCTTCTTGCTAAGCACATATGAATTAGGAAATGGAATTTCATAGAGATTTACCTTTTTACCTTCCCTTTTGCTTGAAGAAGAAGTTGAAGGGTCAAGCACCTTTATATTTGTTGGAGTTGACACTCTTTGCTTACTATCCATATTTGAGTTTGGAAAAGAATGCCATTGTAGAAGCTTCTGTTTAGCCACACTCTCAGATTTTCAAGTAGCAAGGTAAATGTTTTGATCAGAATCATCACTACCATCAATATCTTCTACTCCTGGTTGCAATGGAACCTCAACCTCTTCATTGTTCTTATCATTAGAATGCCTTCCAAATTTGAAACTATCAATAATTTATTTAAATTACACTTGTTTACCCACTTGTTTACTACTTTTTAAGGAGATAGCATTTACATCCTTAGGATTGATCATAGTGTTGGAAGGTATCCCTTGTCCACTTTTAGCTTGCTACTCATTGAGGCTATCAAACATTTGAGTGACAAATGAAGTGGGATAGCATTCTTAGAATCTAATAACTCCAAGTTTTTAAAGATTATGTCAAACTTAGTCCCAATGTCAAGAAATTTTGAATTGGTTTAAGCCTTCTCTTAATCAAATCTTAAGGCAAAGTTACCCATAGAAGATGACACATTGTTCATGCACTTAAGTTAAGAGATGTCATCTTTAGTAGTATGGGATTCAGGTGTATCAACTACTGTTTGTTGGAGATTAGGTTGGTTTGAAGGTCCTTGATTTGGATCTTGATTTGAAGAACTCCCTTGGAATTGATTCTGGTTCCTCTAACCAAAGTTGGGATGGGATCTTAAATCCTCATTGTATGTGTTGGAGTAAGGATTCTAAGGTCTTTGATTCTACCCTTGTCTCCCTTGAAAAACAACTAAGAGCTCTCCAAGTTGGAGTGGCCAATTGGGAGCAATATTCATGTGAGAGCTACATATGTCACAGCTAGGAGGGCCTCATAAGCTTTTAATGAGGTTAGTTCTCAGCTCTGTCATTTGGGATGACAAATTATCATAGTCTCTTGAAGATCTTGAAGCATATGAGACCTTATGGATTTGTCTAGCACCCAACCCTTCAAATTGTTGATCATTACTAGCTATCTTCTCAATTAAATCCCATACTTCTTCAAGTGTAAGCAACTGAATAGTGCCTCTAGAAGCAGAATTCAAACTCTTCCTATCTTGAAGAATTAACCCACTATGGAAATATTGCACCAATCGAGCTTCTGGGATTTGATGATGTGTGAACATGGCTAGGAGTTCTTGAAATCAATACCAATACTTATAACATGATTCTTGGAGGCCTTGTTTAGCATCGAATATTTCCTTGGCGAGAAAGGTTATCTTTAAAGAAGGAAAGTATCTTTCTAGAATGGCACTCTTTAAGGTTTCCTAAGAGGCTAAGGCATTAGGATTATGGTAAGGTAGCATCATAAATCACTCCTTAGCTTTATTTTCCAATGTAAAAAGAAAAACTTTCCTGCACATCTCTTCTAGATGAACCCCCATTGGTTTGTTGCACACAATGTACATCTTCCTTAAGTGCCTATTAGGGTCTTTTGCCGGTAAACCATTAAATTTTGGTAAGTGACTCAATAAAGGAAAATTCAACTCAAAATTAATATTAAATTTAGGACAAGAGAGGAAAGGATCAATAATATCAATAGTAGAGGTAACATCTTCGATAGTTCTATGCTCTCCATTGTTCCTAACAATATTGTTGTGAAACCCTACAAGTAGAGTATCAATGGGTGGAGGGATGTCTTCTTGAGGGGGAACTTGATCCATGGCAAGATGACGATCTACAATGGAAGAAGAGAAAATATGAGAAGAATTATCACAAGTATGTGCAACAACTTCAGTATCAATGACTTGTCCAAGCCCTATACTAGATGATTTAGCTTTCTTACCATTCTTAAGCAACCTAATTGTCTTGTTAAAATCGTTATCTAGAGGCACAAGTTCAGTTTTCTTAGATCTAGTCATGCATAGTAAAGAAACTCATATAGATACACAAATAACAATAAAGTAATTGGTCAAATGGGGTATCGGAGAAGGGTTGTATACAACAAAAATTAGCAACTTACGGTAAACCAAGTTGACTAATATTTGACAACCAAAAGAGTTAACCAAAACCAAAAAAGATCAGGTGTCTAAAGAGTAAAATTAGTCTCAGTAATAAGAAGACAAGTGCAACTCAATGATACAAGAGGCAACTAGGAGTTGCTAGGTAACAATTCACCTTTTAGTGGAACAAGTTGGTATATCAATGAAGTAGTACCTTAAACAGTGAGTATGTAAGTAGAGTCATTGTAATCACAACTTATAGAATGCGATAGCCACCCGAAGTCTCAAGTTTCAACTAACAACTTCCCAAGGATGAAGAATGCAAAGTTGCTCACCACAAAATTATAGTAAATAACATAATGGCCACTAAGAACATGATAGCAAAGCAACAAAACACAACATTCTTTTTGTTTTTTTATGCAAATGGAATGCAAAACAACCATGACCATGAAAAATGACTTATACTACTATCAAACACTCCAATAATTAACAACTACCTAAGACAAACTCAAAAACACACTAACAACCAAGAAAAATCAAACAAAACCCAAAAAACAAACCTAATAAAAAATCTGGAAAAATTCCAAAAAAGAATGAAAATTCAGAAAAGTATAGCAAAGCTTCAAATTTGGCTAAAATCCAGAAGACCTAATAGCCTTTGCTATTAGTCTTGCTTAAAATGATGAAAAATGTTGATGCGTCAAATTTCAGAATTTTTTAGGCAAGAATATTTAAATTCCAGTAAGACAGTGCTATTCAAAACTCAAATTTTCACCAAAATTCAAATGAGTGCCATACACTTTCTACCAAATTAAGACACACTATGACAATTGGAAAGAACACTTAACTACTTAAAACCTTCACAATCATCCTCCCCGGTAGCGGTGCCATTTGATGAACCCATGTTCTATGAGTTCTCAAAATAAACTAGGCTTGAAAATGTAGCGTTCTTATGAGGAGATTAATTTCTAAGTTTTTAAATAGTAAAGTGATAAATACCTTAAAGTTGGGAGAAATAATTTTGAGAAATTGTTTATAAAACTAATTAAGTAATCTAATCTAATTAACAATGTTTTTATTTTTTGGTTTTCAAGAATAAGAAGCAAACAGAATCGAAATTAACAATAATAATAAGGTAAATTCAATAAACTAGTATAATGATGAGACGAGATTCCCTTGAGTTGAGGTTTTAGTTTTCCTTACTAGCTAATGATACGAATTAAATAATATGAGTCAAGAGGATGGACATAATGTTAGTGCAAGTATTTCACCCAAGAGGGGAGAGGTTGAATTGGGTGATACCAAAAAATTTGTTGCGTATAAAAATTGACTATAAATTTAAACTATACACCAAAGTATATACCAGGAGTTATACTGGTTCGGTCACAACTACTTTGACATACGTCCAGTCCTCATAGCTTCTCTGAGAGATTTACTATATCTTCCAAGATTCAGTGGGTTCTTGGCACCCTAATACATAGTAAGTTCCTTTACTGGACACTTGCTCCCCCTTACACATTGTAAACCAATCCCTAACTCAAGGTTCCACAACCTTAAGTTGTCTCAATAACAAATATTAAGTTTGTAATGAAAATCTCTCTCATAGAGCAAATGTATAATCACTGAAGAACAAATAGTGAATATAAGAAAACAGAGCAAAAAGAATATATTGATCGATGTGAGTTTGTGTTCTCAGTTGTTGTGTTTTGTTCTTCGTTGAATGCTCCATATATATAGATGATGTTAGAATCGGTAGGCACAGCGGAAGAATTTTAAAATTTTCACCGATCCTAATCAGGGATCTATCAACGGCGTTTAAACCAAGTTGAAAGGATTCATACCTTTTTGATGATTCAGAGTTTTCACGATCTCTAGGAGCCAACACCTCAGGTCCGCTCCCTCTACCGGTTTCCACACGAATGCTCTCCAACCGAGACTACGTGCTAGCGCCTCTAATGTCTCCTAGGGTTTCACTTACGGCTCTCAATTCTCATGTGCCTTTGAATATATCTGCTCTATCAAATTTATAACCCATGAGGGTTATTTTCAAATTTCAAAATTAATCATCATTAATTTTGAAATTCATTAACAATTAATCTTGATGAGCTAATTAAATAAATTCAGTTTAAATTAAATCTGTCCAACAGTTTTAATTTAACCTATTTATTTAATCCAAATAAAGAGCCATTAGATTTAATTTATCTTCATAAATTAAATATGAGATACTATATCTCTATCATGTTAGTTATTAAATTTAATATATGTTAATAAATTAAATTTAAAACTAACACAATATAATAATATCATATAATATATATACATATATATAAGATATATATTTCAAAAATATATATATCTATATATAATATTATTAATGAATTTTATATTATATATATATAAATATAAAATTCGTCCACCCTAAATTAAACATTATCTCGTGTTGGGCCATTCTTGTGTGCGACCCTGTAGGCCCATATGAAGTTGGCAGTGGGCCAATAACTATACTAACCCAAAAGTCGCAAGCGGCCTCTAGCAAGACATTATGACTACCCAATTCATATGAGGATCGTTATCACGATGCAACCTGTCATACAACCATGTCACGTCCCTTTTGTCACACGATATATCGATCAAGGATAAGGCATGGATAATGTCATCCTCTTGTTCCTGACCATTACTTTCTTGATTCCTGAGTAGCCTGATAACAGAGACAGAAACTCCTTTCATCATAGTATGGCCATACATTTCTCAGACTCACTTATCAAGGGGCCTAGTAATATCTCTCTACTAATGTGAGGGACAAATTCCATCTTGAACATTCATATTCCTCTGCATGAAAAACCACCAAGCCCGATCGTAGCCTTTATCATCACCCGGTCAAAAGTGACTTTTGACTAGTTCAAAGCTTAGCAACTCTCATGCAGGAATCTATGATGACCTCAGGTCGAAGGGCGTTGTGACATGGTTATACATGAGAAAAGCTTATGACTTGATCCATGTAGCTTTCTCATAGTGGGTCGGTGCAGCACCTTGTGCTCTTACAAGTGCCTAAGACTTTGATTCGTATCTCCATATCTTATCAAAGTCATACTGATCTTGTTTCATCTCTGCTCCCGCATAGATGACCGACCAAGGACATTTTAGGACAATCTTTATGAATTATCCAAGGATACAATTATCACAGTTAACATGCAAATAATATGATAACAGAATGGAAAAATTACATTAAAATAATAATGTTCAAAGTACAATGATTGGCCCTTAGGGCACAATTTCCAACAGATGAATTGGGATATCTATTGGAAGCATTTCAAACATGTCCATTAGAGTCACGCAACTTTGTTTGACCATTCTTTGAATTTGAAAACTAGCCGTTTACCATAGGTGAGCATTTCAGACATTGCGGATGATATATTTAACTTTTCTCTTAATGTATCATCTCCTCATTATTTCTCTACAAATATACTTAAGAACTAATACAATGAAAGATTAGTCTTATAGATAACAAGTCATTGAACAATGAATTAAAATCATACTTTCTATACTACATTACCCGAGTAGCTACTTAAGTGATCATGCCTCATTACTCGAGTGGCTACTGGAGTTAGACTTTAAAAGTTTTGGCAAAGAGTTAAGTTAAAAACTATGACCTAATTACTAGAGTGACTACTGGAGTGATTATTATTCATTACTCGAGTAGTCCCTTAGTAACCCCATTGAAAATATGCCACAAAGTAAGTCAATCATTGTCTGACTAGATTATTTGGGTAATTCCCTCGAGCAGTTCATTTTATAAAACTTTGTAGACTTGCTTACTTAAGTGATCCCTCGGGTAAGTGTTTCTTTTCTTCTCTGATTACTTGAGTAATCCCTCGAGTAATGCTTGCATGTCTTGCCTCATTATTAGAGTAATCCCTCAAGTACAGGTACCTAAATTTTAGCCGAGAGAAACTTCTTCTTCGCTTACCTGATTACTTGAGTGATCCCTCAAGTAGTGCTTTGTTTTCATTTCATGTTACTCAAGTGATCCCTCGAGTAAGTCACTTATTTCTTGGCCAAGAGTTACTGCATCACTGCTACTTTGATTACTAGAGTGATCCATCGAGTAATGTTTCAAATAATGTTGTAGATTACTCGAGTGATTCCTTCAAGTAATGCCATGCAATTTTTGATAGAGAGCTACTAGAACAATTTCTTACACATTACTCGAGTAATCCCTTGTGCAATGAAGCTCATTACCTGAGGGCTTACTTGAGTAATGCCTTTAAAAATCTACCAATAATGTTTTCTCCTATTCTCTGTCTTTAAGTTCTTCTTTATTACTTAAGTAGCTACTCGAGTAATGCTTTTGCCTCCCACCAAGAACTTAGTTACTTTGTTCAAACCTTTTATTTAAGAAATTTGTAATATTAATCAAATCTTTGTTATCATAAAAACATATGGGATTTAACAATCTCCCCCTTTTTGATGATGACAAAACTTGGTGATTTTGAACAAAGTTTTTGAAATTGAGTTTTAAATCATATACTTATTGATAACTTTTCATATGAAATCTTTTGTACAATTTAAGCTTGAAAACTCTTTCGGAATGACTTTGGGAAGATCATTTTGAACCCAAATCTAATGATTTTGAGAAATTTAGTATTTGAAATCTTTTTTAATCCAATTTTAATGATGTTAGAATCTAAAGCTCATAATTTTGCAAATATGTTTTAATTTATTCACCTTGTATACATAATCAATAATTCATTAGTCCACAATGTGATATAACTTCAATTGAAATTGCAGGATGAATTCATGATACCAACATAATCAAACTTCGAACAAAAACTAATAAAGCTCCTTAAAGCCTAATACACCTATAAGTAAGTCTATGCTATATCTGCGCAACATCAATGCCAGTGATAAAAAATCACTTATAGTTATTTCCCTTTTTTTTCTTCATCACAAAGGTGGAATCAATCAAGAGAAGGGGTAGGATTAGATGGCTTGACTGCAGAGATAGGATTGACAGGAAGAGGTGCAAATCCAGTGACATGTGAATCACTTGAACTGGAAGATTCTTAAGATGATGATTCAGGTTCAGGGAGATTCAAAGAGGTATCTACAAAGGATTTTGTTGAAATGGAATTAGGGAAGTAACCTCTACTTCCTTTGTACCAGCAAGTGACTGGTGCTCACTAGAAGAAACAATTACTTCCTCAGTGCTTGCAGGTGAAGCAACAGGTGTGAGAACTAGCTCAGGCTCAACTAGCTGTACCTAAGGGATTTAGTCATCACTAGTGATGTAAATGGTCTCGAATGTTTCTAGGTTAGGCAAAGAGAATATGAGGTTTATGGGGATGATGATAAGAAAAGTAGGAAAAGGGATAAAAGAAGGTCTAGGCTTACAAGGTGGTACTGGCTCAGGAATAAAAGAAGGCACAGAAGTAGGTATTGGCTCATATGGTACAGGCTCAGAAACTGATACAAGCATAGATGGACCAGAAGTGGATGAACTAGGTGCCTTACATCGAGTCTGGCATAAAGTGTTCTCAGAAGCTCACCCTGGGCTTGCTTTTCTGAAAACACCTCCTTATGCCTCTTATCTATTTTCTCCATAAAGCTCTTCCATCTTCACATTCATATTGGTTATGAACTAAGCATTTGTATTTGCAATGTCGATATAAAAACCCCTAAAAATATTCTCCATAAATGTCTGTAATGTTGAACCAAGAATGATGGAACAGAAGTAGAAGCAGGAGCAGAAGAATGAGGATCATCCAACCTACTGGATTCAGCCTCAGTCTTTTTCTTCTTGGGACTAGATTCAAGAGGAGTCTTTAAGGGAATATCAATATGTAGTTTTCTAATATGATTTCATCCTACTGGAGTTAGCCTCTAAATAAGTTCATTCTTCTCCAAGTACTAAATCTTGTTCTTTTTGAGACACAGGGATATAAGCTAAGGATAAGGCATAGTAGTAGTCATTTTTCCTTCAAATCTATATCTTTTAATTTCAGCAAAAATATAGTCTCCCAAGTCCTTTTTCTATTTGAGAAAAAATGAGGCAAATTTTCTAAAATCCCTTTATATGAAATCAGTGAAATTGTTTGATTTGTTTACTATGGCTCTAGAATAGATATATCATAGTACTCGATGAAGATCACACATATCACTCGGGTTAAAACAGAGAGGACCCACTATCTCACCAAGTCTTAGAATGGAAAACAATTGGTTTGAGTCAAAGTCAAGATAAATATCTTCAGGGGGTCCTCTATCCCTAACCAGGTGTTTATTTTAGAGGGCGAGATTAAGATTTCTTTACCTCTAATCTTAGAAACCATTTTTTCTTCTAAGGCATCTCGAAGAGGATCATTGACAGGTTCTAAATTACAATAGAAATGCCTTACTATCTTAGTACAAAATGGAAGTTTAACTAAAAGCCAAGGCATATAGGATTCAAGGTATGACATAAGGTTGAATTTCAATACCTCTTGAAGAAAACTGAGGTCAATAAAGTGTATTTTGTACACTTTTCTTCTTGGAAAGTGATCTTTGAATTTTTCTGATTCCTCAAGATTTTTCACATTGAATCCTTTCAGAGGAAATATGATTTCTTCTTCTTCTGGTTCCTTTAAAGATTGGCTTTGCTTCTCTCCTCTTGACTTGTGAGCCTTATCTAGTATACTTGCCATGGTTTGGGCAAGTTTTCTGTCAAACTTGGCTTTTTTGGATGGTTTTTTAGAGAAAGAGGTGGAGATTAGTCTCTTTGCCTCTCCCAGGAGGAATTGCCTTCTTATATTGAGCTCTTGTGTCAATGGGTTCCTTGATCACAACTCCTTTGACCTTAGGTTTGGCTTGCGACTTGATTTTTTCTTTTGATCTAGGAGTGAACATTTATCTTTTGGCTAGAGGAGATGGAGGTAAAGCAGAGAGTTGATACAGTTTAAAAGACTTAGAAGGAGTATTATGATTAGGAGATTTAGTTTTGACCATTTTGATTGAGAGAATCAAGAATTTCTGGAAATTTTCTCTCGGAAGTCGAAGGTTTAAGGCAAAGGATTTTCAGTGATTTGAAGAGGTTTTTTAAGGTAAAAATCACTAGGTTTTGACGGACATGAGATAAAAAAGGTTTTGTGAAAAGCTTTTAGGAGAGCACTAGGAGAATCACTCAAGGAGATTTTGAGAAAAATGACTGAGTTGCGATAGATAAAGCCCTGTGCCTGATATCACTCGAGGGGATACTTGAGTGATCTTGAGGCATCACTCAAGTAGCTACTCGAGTGATCATACCAAAAATTTTAAAATGAATCGAATGTAAACCCGTACCTGGCAGATCTTGAGGCATCACTCAAGTAGCTACTCGAGTGATCATACCAAAAATTTTAAAATGAATCGAATTTAAACCAGTACCTGGCATTAATAATATTGTAATTATTCATGTATATTCCCTTGATAATTTGATGTTACTTTAAGGTAGAATTAAGTTGAAAACAATGTTCATTTGTAATCTACTGTTATGATCACTCGAGGGCTTGCTCGAGTGACTTTGAGGCATCACTCGGGTAGCTACTCAAGTGAGCAGTCTTTTCAGCTCCTTACTTTTTTCTTTAAACCGTTTTTCCATTTCCTTTTGAATTAATGCTTCTCTGCCTCATTTTCAAGGTCATTACTCGAGTGGTTACTTGAGTGATGTTTATCATCACTTCTAGTTATTACTCAGCTAATATAGGTTACTTGAAGTTATCCCTTGAGTGATTTAATACTCTGTTAACCTATGCTTTTCATACCCCAAAGCAGAATATCAAGAGCCTACAAAACATATTGCTAGAAACTCTAATGCTTAAGTTAGTAATTATCAAAATATCAATGAATAACATCATCTAACATTTTGTAAACACTAAATAACTTACAATTCATTAGGATTTACTATTCCTGATTTTCTTCTAATATATAAGAATTGATCTTTTGTAAGAAGTTTTGTAAAGATATCAGCTAGTTGAAGATGAGTTGGACTGAATGTCACTTTGACATCTTTCTTTTAAACATGATCTCTACTGAAATGATGTCTAACATTAATTTTCTTGGTTTTGGAGTATTGAACTACATTCTTTTCCAAGCTTATCATGCTAGTGTTGTCACAGTATATTGGTATTTCCTTTAGATAAATACCAAGATCTTGTAATTGTTGCTTCAGCCATAACACTTGTGCACAATAGCTTGATACTGCAACATACTCAAATTCTGTTGATGAAAGAGACATTGTATTTTGTTTATTGCTAAACCATGACACAAGTGAACCTCCAAGAAAATGGCTTTGTCTACTGGTACTCTTTTTGTCTATCTTGTATCCTTCATGATCAGAGTCTGAGTATGCAATTAGATATTCACTTCTTCCTTTAGGATACTAGAGACCTGATTCCGCCATGTCAGTGAGGTATCTAAAGATTTGTTTGATAGTTCCGGCATATGATTCCTTTGGCACTTATTGATATCTTGTACACATACCATCATTGAAGTAGATGTTAGGTCTGCTTGTAGTGAGATAGAGTAATGATCTAATCATTCCTCTATACCTTGTGATGTTGTAAACTTTTCCTTTGACGTAAGCATCAAGCAATATAGTTGAGCTCCTAGGCGTGTCTATTCCATTTGCTTCATCCATTCCATACTTCTTTAATAGCTCTTTCAAATACTTTGTTTGAGATATGAAAATATTCTTTTTTTGTTTAATTTGTAAATCGAGAAAGAAATTTAATTATCCTATCATTGAGATCTCAAACTCCCCCTGCATTATCTCAAAAAAATTCCTTACACAAGGTTTCATTAGTAGCACTGAAAACTATATCATCAATATATATTTGTACAATTAAAATATCATCTCGTTTTTATTTTGTAAAAAGTGTTGTATCAACTTTTCCTTATACAAAACCTTGATCGATGAGGAGTTTACATAGCATTTTGTACCATGCTCTAGGGGCTTGTTTTAAATCGTATAAAGCTTTTCTCAATTTGGAAACATGGTTAGGTTTGGTTACATCTTCAAAACCTGGAGGTTGATCTACATATACTTCTTCTATGATGTAGCTATTTAGAAATGCACTTTTTACATCCATTTAATAGAGTTTGAAACCTTTGAAACATGTAAAGGCTAAGAGTACTCATATAGCTTCCAATCTAGCCACTGGAGCATACGTTTCCTCATAATCAATTCCTTCTTCCTGTTTATAGCCTTTGGCCACCAATCTTGCCCTGTTTCTGACAATAAATATAGATTCATCAAGTTTTTTTTCTTGAATACCCATTCGGTACCAATGATAAGATGATCCTTAGGTCAGGAAACCAAATCCTAAACTTGATTTCCTTCAAATTGGTTTAGTTCTTCTTGCATTGCTGTAACCTAATCATTGTCTGATAGGGCTTCATCAATGTTAGAAGGTTCAATCTCAAAAATAAAGGTAGAAAAACTAATGTCATTGAAAATTTTATTCCTAGTTTTGGCTCCTTCATTCACATCTCCTATGACTTGCTTTAAGGGATGACTTTTATTGTACTTCCAGTTTCTAGGTTATCCTAGTGACTGATCTTCTTCCTTAATTTGATCAACTTATGGGATGAAAGATTTAGGATTAGATTGACAATTCTCTTGATTTAAAACAACTTCCTACTCATCGTCAATGGTTTTGTCAGAGGAATCAAATTCATCGAATACAATATTAATTGATTCTTCAACAACACATGTTCATTTATTGAAAACTCTATATGCTTTGCTCTGGTAAGAATAGGCTAGGAAAATTCCTTCATTTGTTTTAGAATCAAATTTTTCTTAGTTATCTTTACCATTATTATGAATGAAACACTTACAACCAAAGATATGTAGATGAGCAAGGCTTGGCATCCTTCCTTTGTATAGTTTATATGATGTCTTTTCAAGTTTTGTTCTGATGTAGGCTCTTTTTGAAATATAGCATGCTGTGCTCATTGCATCATCCCAGAAAACTTGAGACATTCTTTTCATTCAGTATTGCTCTAGCCATTTCAGAGAGTACTCTATTCATTCTTTCCATGACACCATTTTGTTGAGGTGTTCTTGGAGCGGAGAAATTGTGATCAATGCCATTAGTATCACAATATTTTTCAAAGGTTTGATTTTCAAATTCTCTACCATGATTTATCCTGATACCTATAATAGATATTCATTTCTCATTATGCACTTTCTTGGCAAAAATAATAAATTTTGTAAAGATTTTATCATTCAATGATAGAAAAATAGTCCATACAAATCTAGAGAAATCATTAAGAATGACCAATGAATATAAGTTGCCACCAAGACTTTTAACTATTGCTAGTCCAGCAAATCCATGTGTAATAATTGAAGTGATTTGTTGGTTATGATCTCATTTTTTAATTTGAAAGATTATTTAGTTTGTTTACCCTTGTAACATGCGTCACAAATCAAATCATTTTTTAAATTTACTTTGGGTAATCCAAGTACTAAATCATTTTTAAGAAGTTTACTTAGTTGGTGCATGTTGTCATGAGCTAACCTTTTATGCCATAACCAACTTTTATCGGCATTAGTTACAAAATAGTTATCATAATCATTTCTACTGATATTAAGAGCATAGTAGTTACCTTCCTTTTTTGCTTTGAGCTTTGCCTTGAGATTCTTCTTATCTAGTTGTAATTCTTTCTTGTTTACAATTAGACATTCCTCTAAGTCAAATATTACCTAGTTGTCTTTATCTGTTCTTTGACTTACACTCAGCAAATTATAGCACAATCCTTCAACGTAATATACATCTTTGACTTGTATGCCTTTATCATTTTTGATTTCACAAATTCCTTCTATCTTTCCAGATTGATTTCCTCCAAATTTTACCTTTCCGCCTTCTTTAGGTTGTATCATGGTAAAACTTTTGAAATCACTAATCATATGTCTAGAGCATTCACTGTCTATGTACCACTTGTTGTTTTTGGATGCTTTAAGATATATCTGCAAACAAATATGATTAAGTCTTAGGTACCCACATCTTTTTGGGTCCTTTTGGGTTAGTACAGATTATTTTTTGAATATGTGAACCTTTAGGTACCTCTCATCGGTTCCTATCTTTCCTTTCTTTTTATGTATACATGATGAAGTATAATGAACATTTCTATTACAGTAATTGAAATATGCGAAAGGATTGGTGTATGTACAAGATGCTGAAAATAACTCAAGTATGTCTTACCTCCTGCTTTCTTTCTTCCTTTCCTTCTATATGATTTTGGATCATATCCAATACTAAATCGGTTATTTACAAATTGTTGAGCTTTTAAAATTACATTTAGCATCTCACTCCCTTTAGTGAATTTTTCAAGAGTTTTCAGGAGATCAGTGTTTTTCTTTTACAAAGACGAACAATTTTCATAGTCCTTTTCTAAACCATCTTTGAGTTTTTCTTCAAGATTTTTGTTTTTCTTTTTGAAAACAACTAATTCCTTAACTATTTTGATGAAATCAGAATGTAAAGCACAATAATCAGAAAGTAATTCGTAATAGGTAGGATCAAAATCAGTTACCTCTTCTTCTTTTGACTCTTCTTGAGCAACCAAATAGATATTGGCTACTTCCTCATCGTCACTATCTTCGTCAGATAAATTGTCTCCCATATGGCAGATATAAAGGCTTTCTTCTTGTTGTAGAACTTGCCTCTTCTCTTTTCTTTATTCTTCTGAGTCAGTTCATGACATTCTGATTTAATATGTCATGGCTTTCCACATTCATAGCAGATGATGCGTTCTTTACTACTGTTCCTCCTTTCTAAAAGTTTTTGAAACCTTGGCCTTTCTTGTAAAACTTTCTAAATCATTTTATCATTAGGCCCATTTCGTCATTGTCAAACTCTTCATCCTCATCTTGATTTTCTTCTTTTGCTTTTAGTGCTAGGCCTCTCTTCTTCTTGACACCAATATCTTCTAGCTCTCGTTTGAACTTTAATTTACATTCATATTCAGAAAAACTTGCAAATAAAGAAGCAACCGATCGCATTGATTTGCCTTTTGCTTCCTTAATAACGGTGACTTTGGCCTCCCAGTCTTTAGAATGAATATTCAAAATCTTTCGTACTTGGGTATGTTAACAATAGATTTTCCCAAGTGCTACAAGTTGATTAACAAGATGAGTATATCTAAGTCTGAATTTAGCTATTGACTTACATGATTTTATTTGAGTAAATCAAATTTAGTAACCAAAGTATTAATCCGGTTTTCTTTTATTCCTGAAGTTCCTTCATGAGCTATTTCCAGAGCTTCCCAGATTTCTTTAGCCGTTGAAAGTATGCAGATCCTGAAGTACTCATTTTGACTCAAGGCACTTTAAATCATTAGAATTGCCTTGTTGTTGGGTGTGATGAGTTTCTTGTCATTTTCATCATATTTTGCTGGTGTCTTAGGAACCTTTTATGAATCTAGAATTTTCTTAGGCTTATAGTTTCCACTCTCAATCACATCCCATAGTCCATACTTTGTAGCCATTACGAATACTCTGAACTTGGCTTTCCAGAAAGAG
Source organism: Inga laurina (assembly GCA_963855925.1). Lineage (NCBI taxonomy): Eukaryota > Viridiplantae > Streptophyta > Magnoliopsida > Fabales > Fabaceae > Inga > Inga laurina. The sequence continues at coordinate 22,862,676 of OY979712.1, forward strand.
AAGTATTTGCTACTAAACCCTGGTGGTCTAGTGATAGAGGCTCTGTTGGGAAGAATTTCTTCACCCATGATTTCTATTAGATCCTTCTTAAGATGTTATACCTAAACAAGATGACCTATGCTCTGATACCAAATGTTAGTACAAGTATTTCACACAAGAAGTGGGGGTGAATTAGGTGATACTAGAAAATTCATTGCGTATAAAAATTGACTATAAATTTAAAGAAGTCAAGAGCTAGGAGAAATATCACCAAAGTATACTTAGAGTTATACTGGTTCGACCACAACCACTTTGGTATGTCCAATCCATAGAGCTTCTCTAAGAGTTTCACTATATCTTCCAAGATTCAGTAGGTTCTTGGCACCTTAGTACACAGCAAGTTCCTTCATTGGACACTCGCTCCCCCTTACCCGTTGTAAACCAATCCATAATTCAAGGTTCCACAACCTTAAGTTGTCTCAATAACAAATATCCAGTTTGTAATGAAAACCTATCTCACAGAGCAAATATATAATCACTGAAGTATAAAGAGTGAATATAAGAAAGCATATCACAAAGAATATATTGATCTATGTGAGTTTGTGTTCTTAGTTATTGTGTTCTGTTCTTTGTTGAATGATCTATATATATATAGATGAAATGTGATGTTTGTTGGAATCATTTCAAACATGTCTATTAGAGTCACGCAGCTTTATTTGACAATTCTTTGAATTTGAAAACTAGCCGTTTGCTGTAGGTGAGCGTTCAGGACATTGTGGATGATATGTTTGACATTTCTCTTAATATATGATCTCTTAATTGCTTCTCTGCAAATATACTTAGAAAACTAATACAATGAAAGATTAGTCTTATAGATAAAATATTATTAAAAAATGAATTAAAATCATACTTTCTATTATGCATTACTTGAGTGGCTACTCGAGTGATTATGCTTCATTACCTGAGTGGCTGTTTGAGTGAGACATTAAAAATCTTGGCAAAGAGTTAAGTCAATGACTATGACCTAATTATTGGAGTGACTATTAGAGTGATTATTATCCATTACTCGAGTAGTCCCTCAGGTAACCTCATTAAAAATATGCCAGAGAGTAAGTCAATCATTGTTTGAGCATATTACTCAGGTAATTCTATTAAGTAATTCATTTTATAAAAATTTATAGATTTGCTTACTCGAGTGATCCCTCAAGCAAGTGTTTATTTTCTTCTTTAATTACTCGAGTGATCCCTCAGGTAATGCTTGCATTTCTTATATCAATACTTGAGTTGAGGTATCTAAATTTTGGCCAAGCATAACTTCTCCTTTGCTTACCTGATTACTCGAGTGACTATTGGATGTTAGTTAACAGGGCACTTCATGTCTCCTTGAGATATTTCCCATTCTTTGACATCTATCACAAGTTGCCACAATTCCTAGATCTTTAACTTTGGTAATACTTCTTTTGTACAATATTACTGTACTCCTCAGTAAGTATAACTGTCTAAAATTTCTCAGTAAGTATAACTATCTAAAATTTGTAGAGCAGAGCCATTTCATTTTTGAGGTCCAGACGGATCAGAATGTATATGTATGGTAACTTAGCAGCCAATCTATGGGTAGCCACATTCAATTGTAGGGATGCTCACAATATAAATCATGCATTAACAACATGCAGATGTAGGGCCTACAATTGCATCCATTAAATCCAGCACTCAAAAATCATCTAACTTCTTTAGAGGTGGGGGAAAATGCAAGAGAAAAAAATAAAATTTGAAAAACAAATGCCAAAATTAAGATTAACTAATTATCCAATAATATAGGGCCTTAGATTCTAATTACTAGTTATATTTATTTTTTATGTCGATTGCATTTTTGGTTTTTACGGCTGTCTCTGTCTATAAAATTTATACTGCATAATGTAGCTTTTAGATATAATAATATCTAACTGGGCTTCTGTGAAACAAAATAAATCATATATTTTTAAAAAAATAAAAATGCCCACTTTTTAGACATGGTATGATATTACCTCATCTAAATCATGAGCATTTTTTATTATAAAATTAAACTTTTTAACACCGGTCATCTATCCAATTGGTCTAAAATGGTAACTTTTAAGACCGGTCATAGGTTCAGTCCTAACAATAAAAGACTTTTTAAATCGATCGATATAAGACTAGACCTAAACCTGGTTTAAAAAGTCAATTTCAACTAGTCTTAAAAGCCTTTTTACTAGTGGTGAGTACTTCATCTTAGGTTGCTTTAATTTCTTGAACTTATATGTAGGATTAAATCCTCTAGTCTCTTCTTTCTCAATATCTCAAGTGTAAAATCCTTTCCTTAACACTTGGTTATCGATACACTTATATAAAATCTCATGGTAATCACTATATTGTGACAAACAGAGAAACCTAAAGGTCCACCATAGAAGAAAAATTCCCATCATTACTTTTCAAACATCAAATACTATTTTCAAAAGACTCTTTCAAATCAAAGTCAACCATGATATAAAAGAATTGAACTAACTCATTTGAAAATTCCTATCAATGTTAAAATGGATTTAATCCACTCAATGAACTTATCTATAGATAATAAAACTCTTCTCCTTATTTTGCAAACTAAACCATAATAAATCAACATACTTAGGCCTTGAGCTTCTTAAAGCCCTGAATATCACATTCAACTATTAGCCCAATTAATGATACCATCTTTCACATATTAGCAAAACAAATTTCTAACATTAAGAAATATTGTAACATCCCAAAATTCAATCACCAAAATTCCTTTAAGCCTATGTGCCATTAAAAGGAATGAATGGTGAATTATGAAGCACTTAAAATAGCCAAATGGTGACCACACGAAGTTGGGCCACAATATCACATAAAATTTTAATTTGTGTCATCATAAAGGCTAACTATTGAAGTCGAAAGCATAGATATTGGAAGAGTATAATTTTGGGCCTAATTAATAGTGATTTTTGGCCTAACACAAAGGGAAAGAAGAAAGTAAATTTTGAGGATGAAATTTTATTGACAGGGGAGAAATGTAATATCCTAAATTTTAGTCATCAAAATTCTTTTACACCTATGTGGCATTAAAAAGGAATGAATGGTGAATAATGAAGCACTTGAAATGGCCAAATGGTGACCACATGAAATTAGGCCACAATATGACATAAAAGTTTAATTTGTATCTTCATAAAGGCCCATTATTGAAGTCTAAAACATAGAGATTGGAAGAGCATAATTTTTGGCCCAATTAATAGTGATTTTTGGCTCAACACAAAGGGAAAAAAGAAAGCCTAATTTAATTACAAAAAAATGTATAGGCAAAATGGTAAATTTTCCATAAAGCTAGAAGCTAATTAATTTCTTCCTTTTATGGTTAAATTTCATCCAATAAGAGAGAAAGCAAAGGGAAATATATATTTGGCCAAAAATTAATCAAGATGAAGCATTTTTTGCCAAGTAAAATGAGTTGAAAAGTCATAAGTAAATAACATGGTAATTTAGCAATAAATTATATTATTTAAAGAAAGATGAAGAGAAATTTTGAAAACATCTTATCCTCTCCCGATCAAATAATTTCGGTTGGCACAAAGAGAATGGAGAGAAAAGAAATTGGACTGTTGAAATCCAATTGAATGGCAACTTAGTGATTTTTACAGAAATCAAGGGCAAATTGGGTAAGTGGCCAATTATTTCTCCTTTTTTCTATTAATTTTGTTCAGCTGTTCCAAAAAGAAGGGAAAAGTAGAGAAAATCATAAGAAAATGAAAGAGAAAAGAGAAAAGATGAATAGTGAAAGCTCTTAAGCCCCGGAGCTTATTTCACCTCTGATTCGGTGTTTCCAACTTCCAAAGTCTTCTCTAATGTTGTTTCTCTCATGGATAGTAGCATTTCTATGATTTTGGATTTTCAATCAAAGGTGTTTGATTCCATGTACACTGAAGAGGTGTTGTCGAAATCAAGAACAGATCATAGATTTGAGTTCCGGTAAGCGTATGCTTCGATTTGAACCGAATATTTTGTGATTTCGTTAAGTAATTCTTGAGATACTTAAACCTTAAATTTTGGCTAGAAGGAGTCTTTTAGGGTTTGATGTTCATATGATGATGATTATGATGTTAAAAGAAGTTTTATGATTATTTTGGAAGTTGTGTTCAAATTTTCTTGAAATTGTTTTCTGGAGGCATAAAACTTGCAACGTGTTTTTGATCCATCAAACTTAGTCCAAATGCTATGAAAGTTTATAGAATGAAAGTAGACATCTTGAGCTTTAATTGGATAGATAATATAAGCCATTTGGACTAGTGGATTGAAAGTTTGATTTTTCAAATTTTGACCTTGATTCTGTAATAAAATCTATAACTGTCTGAGTTTGACAAATTTTTAGGGAATGTGTGGCTGTAATTAGGATTCTTTGATATTTTTCATTAAAATAGGACTTAAAGTTCTTTTTATAGAACCTATGACCAACCCATTTGGATTTTTTTAAGATTGATTATGAATTTCCAAAGTTGTGTTAACAAAACTGGCAGATTGGGCTAACGTATGAATTTATGACAATTGTGTTAAAATTGTCAGAAGTATTGGGCCAAATATAAGGGACATGTTCTAAAGGCCCATGTACCCCATTGGACACTCATTTATCATGGCTCTAATGATATGATTATTTATCTAGGGCCATGAGGTGTTGTTCACTGCTTAGCTTACTACAAGCACACTGGTTGCAAGTAATAATTTAGTGAGTAAAAGGGTATCATTTCATAAGGACTATTTCAAAAGCTAGTTAACTAATGTAAACATGTTCTTAATTAGGTTGAATAGATTCATTTAAATTTGATCAATTTGAATAAAAACTTTTGATAGAAATAATAAAGCAAACACAGTGGAAATTGGGAAATTAGGTCTACTTCAAGAGATATAAGCTTAGGATTACATCTTTCCTATTGTATTTCATGAGACTATGCAATTAAATCACTTATACTAGTTAAATAAGTCTATATGCTAGTCAGATATCTTAAAATCATCAACCAAGCTCTATCAAGTCAAGATTGATTTTTAATCTTCATTAAAAATATTCATTTTATTGGTTATAATTAATGAAAACCATCTTTCCAAAATAATTCTTCAATAGACTATGTTAGGATGTTAGATGTATCTCTATTCTAACAACAAACCATCCATTTTTCATTAAATTTTAAGTCTAACATGATTTTCCTTAAGTTCTACTATCAAAATAGCTCTCTTAAGCATCTTCCAATTGAATTATTCTAATAATGTGGTGATCAAGCATATGATAGCATCAAGCTAAAAAAATCAACATATGTACTCATTAACTAACAAAAGCAAGACATTATAGTAGTTTCAATCCATACAATAGGTAAAAGTAATCCTAAGTGAGAGTTTTAAGACACTAATGCTTTGTACAAGCCAAAATCTTAGCACAAAATTGTAATCTATATCAACGAAATAAAAGAAAGGGAGAAGAATAAGAAAAACCCAAGAATTGAGGCTCCAAATCCTTTCTCAATAAAATCCCAAGCTCCAAGCCCTTGAAATTATGAAGCCCTAACAGCCAATTTGTCCAAGGAGTACAAAACATTGATTTTTGACTTATCCCATGCTTTTATACTAGTTTTTTTGCTTGAATTTTCAAAGCACAGAGTATCAGTTTCACACATTTATAGTGGGTTTGTTATGGCATTGGTCATACAGAACCAGATAGAAATAGTGCTTTTTTAGGTGGTTTCGTTATGACTTTAGCTATAATGGATTGCACAAAAAATGCAGGCTTCTCCTCCATAGTATCCATTTTCCTCTTCCTCTTACATTCTTTCATTCCCTTTACAACTTCCCATGATCTTTGAGAACTTTTATAACTTATCATCTTCCACCTACAAGGAGGAAAACTACATGATTTCTTTAAATTTCATAAATAGTCAAAACTATGTGTATTTAACTTATGATTCAACAAATATTTTGATTTAGCTTATGTCCTATCACATCTTCTTCTATAATCTCTTTATATGCACAATTTGAACCCAAAACCAAGTGAAAAATGAAGAAAATGTTCTTGAAAACTGTTGATTTCTATGAGTTAACACACCCCCAAACTTAAGCTTTTGCTTATACTTAAGCAAAGAAGTCTATCATCACTCAATGAATCAATTAATCATCATTTATGTTTGAATGAATTGATCCTCATCATTGCTCAATAGATTATATTAAACAAGAATTGAAGACAATATGTAAAGATGAATGTTCATATATCTAAAACATGCTTTTTGAGAGTTTTAAAATGTGATTGTGTGAATGAAGTCAGCATATATTCCTTTTGCACAAGCTAAAGTTAGAAGTTGAGACTTCAAATCATATACCCATATCAAATAAACAATTTTGGAATCCCTTAATTCCTTCCTCTTTTCTTTTAATTTACTCCACTTGACTTAAAAATCAAAGGGACTTTTCTCAGCTTGTAATGATGCTAGGGGTTAAGGTTTTCGAAAGAAAAGGGTAAAGCATAATCAATCAAATACCTTACGATTGATGATAACTATTTAAGGGTTTTTTCCTTTTCTTATGAAACATACTCCTATAAACTTGAACCAAATTGAATTTTTCATATCAAGCCTTCTTTCTAAGTATATTGTTTCTTTTTACTACTATTTTGACTTGATTTTTATACAATATGAACTCTTTTGCTTTTACATCTTTTTCCCAAATCTTTTGTAACTTTGCATAACATCACCACATTCCACTACCCAATCACTTATCATCTATCTCAAAGCAAGGGAATGGTTTTACACATTGGCTAGGATAGGTAGGTGTTAGGCTTTTCAATAAGAATCTTTAATTGGTTTTTCAAATAGGCTTAAAATATGGGTTTAAAGGGAAATCACATCAATTAGGTAAGTCTGAAAGGCTCAACTACATTTTAGGAACTGCACTAATCATTCTTTCAAATCTGGTGAAATAGATCAAATGTTTTGAAGAGCTCCTAAGGCGATTCTAAAAACCCTTTAACAACATCTTTTATAACTACAATGCACTCTTCCATGCACATTAATAAAAATTTTCTATCTAATATAACATAGAGAGCAATAATTTATATCATAGGATCATCCAAACAATATTTGACAAATAACTAAAACTAACCACTCATTTTCAATACTTTTTCACGAGCAAAAACCTGAGTATGCAAAATCTCAAATATTCCAACAATTTTTCTAACAAAACCTGTTCAATTTTTTTTTTTCTTCTATACACTCATTCTTTTTCAAATTTTTCAAAATTGTGAAGCAATCTCATCCTCAAACGTAAGATTAACAATGTCGTCAATGTTAACCCAAGCTGGAAGGGATTAAAAACGAATAATACCTGTATAATATGTAGTTCATATCTATAATATTCATAAAGATATAGAATTTACAAGTCAAAAAGCCTTCAATGGCCTAAATAAAGTTTGGAATCAATGTAAGCTTTAGCCTTCAGTAGCTAGTTCCATAACATTCATAGCAAACATAAGACTAAATGAAACAACATATATGGATAAGCAAATTAGCTACATTGAGTAAATACAATCAGAAGCAGAATATGGTGATCAGGGTCCATGTCAAAAACAGAATAGTCACTGTGTAATAAGCCTTTAGTAGCTCATATCTAAAATAGAAAGTCTATAAGCAAGTAATAGACCATTAGTATCCTCAAGCTAGAGAGTGTTCAAATAGCTAAACAGTCAAGGAAACTAAAGAAGCTAATAAATGCTAGGCAAAGTTATAATTTAAAGACAACCACAATTAGTAAAATAGTTGAATAGATGAACTAACAGAATAAAAAAAACACGAAAAGCAACAACTAATCATTTTAGATCAATCTGAGTCATCTTTGTTATATTCTGAAGCAGAAGAGTCATCAATGTCAATTGGGGACTCTTCAGCCTCTGAGTCCCTACTGTGTTCTACTTTAGCTGCACTGGTATTGTTATTATTGTCCTTATATAATGACACCACACCTCTTCTTCTTAGCCTTCCCTTTTAACATTGCTTTAATGTGCATAAGTCAGCAGGAATCTGCAGCACGGTTTAGCTCAGTAACCCTCAATTGCTCATGAATGCTCTCAAGGGTGATAACCTTATCCCCTTCATCCAAATACACCAAGGTTTTTATGTCTATCTTGACTTAATCATACTTGAAAGGAGGGGCTTGTTGGAAGATTTCATCTTTCTCATATTCTTTCATTTCATCCTCCATATACAAGTCTGAGATCAGATAAGGAAAGGCAACCTAAAGATTTTAGAATATCATCATCATTGGGAAATGAATGACCTTGCTTAATAATTTAATGATGCTTTAGAAAAGTTAAAGAATTATTTCAAATGTTCATCAAACATTGCAGGACAGATGTAGACTAGCTTAAATTCCCACAATCCTAACCATATATCCAAACAAATGCCAAAGCGAGTTCAGCTTATGCCCCTATCAAGAGAACTTTTGAACAAATATACATGTCATCAAATCCCAATTTTCTTGTATAAATTATGTCAGAACAACATTGAGTTCTAAAAATATGGGATAAAGATGAGAATGTGCAAAGACGTAATTCTACATTTATAGCAAGAGTTAAATGAACTTTTATGAGTGAACATTGTACCTAGAAAGCCTTTTTCTTAGTAATAACAAGTTCCAGAGTTAAAATGCTTTCTCAAATCTCATAATTATGAAACATAGAGGTGTGAAAGTACATTTCATTCTTGCAATAACCTTAGAAACAATCTTTTGAACAACTTGAACTTGTAAGAATTCAGTAATATAGTTCAGTTCTCATGGAAACCTAGCATAAAATGAGGAACTAGGCAACTAAGACCTCAAATCCTATAAGTTCAAAGACATATCAAAGCTAACAAACAAATATTTGAATCCTCAAACCAAACAAAGCTATTCAATCCTAAGACCAAAACCACTTGTAAAAGCCCAGGGTAGTTGACAACATGAAGAATGTCCTAATCAACCTCAAGTAATCAGAATTTCACAATAATAAACAGGTCAGATAGCATAGTTTAAACCAGAGGTATCTAATCCCAGAACTTTAGCTGTTTATACCTATTATATGTCATGTAGAAACATTAAATAACCTGGCTATATAAATTTGATTTAAAACATCTATTCTAAACTAATCAAATACCTAGAAAAATTATCAAAGAGGCAAAAGAAATTACTTGAGAAGAAAAGGGGAAATAAACTGAAAAATGTTAGAGAGAGATGGAATGAGCAGCAAAATAGAAGAGAAACAAGCAATAGCTCTAACCTAGGGCATAAAATTTACAAAGAAGCTAAGCAGATTGACTATGACTATGAACTAAAGAGTGAAGACATAGCACTTATAGATAGAAGGATAAGGATTAGAGTGGCAATGGAGGTAGAGTGGGTAGTGAGGCGTAGGTGAGCAATTCGATAATGAAAGTGAAAAAGGAGATTGTGGATTAAGTATAAGGGATCGACAGTGATGGTTAAGAAAATGGTGGATGAGAGTTAGTTGCTACAGTGGATCTAAAAATTAAGTGAGGAAGAGATAGAGCTGCTGAGAAAAAGATGTTGGAGAATGACAGGATGGATGGTGTAGCGATGGGGGGAGACTAAGAGAGAGCATTGGAGAATGATGGCGTGGGACAAGGTTCGATGAAGCAATAGTAGATTTGGAGGTGTGTGTGGCTGGAGAGGAAGAGAATGTAGTGGAAGGAGGGTGTGTGGATGGCTAGGAGGGGCGATGGACTTAGAGTGAGAGAGAGAGAGCTCTGTGAAGAGGAGGAAAGAGATGGCGAGGAGTAGGTTAGGTCTAAGTGTTTGACAATAGTTGGTTTTCAGTTGATAGTGATAGTGTGAGAGAGCGATAGAGGGGGATGGTACTATGGCAGTGATGGTGGCACAATACTGTCAATGATGGTGGTGATCTAGTGATTGGGGAGAGGTAGCGGCGGATCTAGAGGTGTTGAGAAAGAGAAGGTAAATTAGGGATCTGGAGGTGGTGTGTTGAGAGTGAAGAGAAAATGAGATTATGATTTTGAATGAAAGGGGAGTAAGAACTGAATAGAGGAAAGGAGAAGGATTAGGGTTTAAAGAATGATGGAATTTATAGTTGGGGATTATAGACTTTTATATTAGGGATGAATTTTGTACTAAATACGGGGTAGATTCAAATTGGTAATTTAGGAATAAAATGAAATAATGAAGGGTAAAGAGGGAAGACTAATATTTTTATTTATTTAAAATTTTCTAATTTTTTGAGTGTTTTTAAATAGGTTCGAAAGACACTTAGATCCACCTAATTGGTTGTGGCCTTTGCTATAACAAGTCCTGATAGAAATAAATAGGTAAGAAAGCACGCCAAAATGACCTAATTTGCTGTGGCCACCTGACAATGTATAATAGGTCAAAAAGCATGTCAAAATACCTAATTCACTGTGGCCTTCACCACAGTGAATCCTAACAGCAAATAACATGTCAGAAAGTATATCAAAATGACCCAATTAGCTATGGCCTTTGTACAGCGACTCCTGGCAGCAAATACTTACAGAACCAAAATAGCCAGCAATATAGCAGTAAAGTCATCCAAATTCACTCCACAATCCAATTTTAAGTATTCCAATGACATTAATCACTAGTCCATGCCATAAAACACTTAAGATTCATTCATGCACACCCTAAAAGCAATATGATAGTATGGGAAGAGGCTTCTTACTACTCAATACTACATTCCAATATCTAAACCACATTAATAGATATTAAATGCATACTCCCCTTTATAGTTCCCTTCTTGTCATTCATGTTACTTTCGTGTCTTCATCTCCTAAAGTGCATCTTTAAAGTTCATGAGGGAAAACTTTCTCACCTATAAAATACAAAGATCACACATAAATCTACCAAATCAAACCAAAAACATAAAAATGGCAAAGATTGAGTTAAGAACTTGGGTTTCCCCCAAAGAAGCGCTTAGTTTATAGTCTTTAACTGACTCTTTATCCTAGCAAGTGGAATCAATAAGAGGTAGAGTGATGGTTTGCCCCTCTACCATACCACCCCAATAATGCTTTAACCACTATCTATTATCCTTGAATCGCTTATGTTAGAACTGGCCGACACCAGATAGCGGGTGAAATCGGTGTTTGATAAAAACTTAAGAACTTTAAAAATCTGTTTGCATCTTAATGAGAGTAATAAGTATGAAAGTAATGAATCATAAATCAATAGTTAATATATGCTAGAGATATAAGAGCTTAAGGAAGAGAGTATGCAAACTATGATTTATCCGGTTTTTGTCTAATCCACGATGACCTATGTCTAGTCCCCAGACTCCTCATGAGATTTCCAATACATTATCTTCTTGTTTAATCCTAGCACAAGAAAAGCCTTTACAACTCATAAGTTTAGCCAGGAACTTGTAAAGCCTTTTACAAATCTCTCACCGAGTTACTCCCCCTTACACACCATGAGGATACAACCTTGATGATGAAGGATTACAATCAACCTTCTCTCTCAAAAGTGAATAGATGAATACTTAAGTACAATAAAATAATCTCTCTCTCAAATATACATGATATAGAAAACAGATAAGGATAGAGAGTAGTTGGGTCAGAGTAGATGACCCAAGATATAGGCATGTTTGTGTCACTGTGTTCTTGTTGTTGTTTCAAAACTCTGAATGCTCTTCTATTTATAGTTGATGAAGATTGATGACCATTTAAGCATTTCAACATATCTGTTATTGTGCGGCTGCTTCTTTTGTTCATTTGTTTGAGTTTAAAAAATTAGCCATTAGAACATTGGATGCTCTACTTCTATAAAGTCAACTTTTCTCTCTTCGCATCGTCTCTTCATTGCATTCCTAAAGAAATACATTAAACACTAATATAATGAAGTGTTAGAATGATTGGAAACAACAAGAGTGAGTTTCATAGTCATTCCATTAGTGTGCTAAGTCCTAACACATTGTTTAGATAACACTTGAGGCAAATGTCAAACTAAGAAGTTGATACAAATAAGCCTAGTTCATTCAAACAAACAACAAGTGTATGTTATAACAATACATCTCCCAATGAGTGAGAGTAAGCTTCATCTCCTAGTGAGTAGGAGTGTGTGAGTTCAAATGTTAGCCACGATAGGTATATTGTAACCTTCGACACATGTGGTTTACTACATTAAACTTGAATACAAAAGACTAAAGATATAAGATCTATTAGCCACATAACTTAGCTAAAGAATGGGAGGATTCATCCTCCAAGCTTAAGTCCAAAAGGATAAGAAGCCTATAAAGAAAATTTGATCTAGAAGACGTCAAAAATGGTTTCTACAAAGATAAAAGGCTACACTGATAATCCTTTGAGAGTTATAGAAGGAAAAAACCACGTAAGCATGGATGTTTCAAGAAGCATATGGCTTCATGTGAGATGAAGAGTAAGTATAGAATTGAAAATTTGAACTTGCATGTTAACTCTGTAAAGATAAATCACTCTAATTCATTCCATACAATATGCAACTGACAAAATCACATCTTTCTTATGTCTTTAGTTATATATTGATGGAACTACGACTCTGAAATCCTAATTTGGATTTGATGCCTCCCTTTGTCTTGGAAATTATAGTTTCATTTTCTTTCCACAATCACCTATAGATCCAAGAATGATTAAACTAGTAAAAGAGGATTTTGCCAAGTAATGTGTGCTAAATGGTGAATATCCTTATGAGTGGTTGAGAACTTAGTATAACTAGCAAGAAAAACAAGGAAACATTTTGAGAAGATATCCTATGGAATTAGCAAACTATAATGTTTATGAACCAATCAATGTGAGGGTAGAACATAGAGCCAAGTGTTTCATTAATGTCATAGACATTTACTCGAAATATGATTATGTTTACCTTATTTTAGGAAAATTTGAGGCTACTAGATAATGGCTAAATCTAGTAAGGAAGCAAATAAACTAAAAGGATAAGACCTTTTGAAATAAAAATGGTTAAGAACACCCATATGGTTGGTTCAAGATACTTGTGTACAAGAAAGGGATTGTTAGATCAATACCCTCAACATAATTGAGTTATTAAAATGGAGAGACAGACCTCTCCTTGATATGGTTAAATAAAAAATATCATAAGTGAAACTATTAGTCATGTGTTGGTAGGACAATTCATGGCTATTGTCTTTATACTTAACTAAAAGCCTCGAAGTCAGTCACAACCATGCCCTATGAGTTATGGATATGCCTTAAACTAGGCCCAATCACCTTGAAACCATAAAGGTTAGCAACTTATATCCCTAATTCTTTCTATGGATATTAAAGATTTGGCTTAAGGTATAAAAGATGTCTTTATAACACGACCTGAGAATTCAAAAAGATACATCTTCATTAGTGAAAACTATGACAGCTCAGTGACTGAGAGAGAACCAAAAGACACAATGTTTTATAGAAACCAAGTTTCCTAGAAGGAAATGAGCATTAACTTTACCAAATCTCTTTATAGGGTTAATAGTTACAAGGAGTAATTGAGCATTCCTCAGTTCATTGATCTGAGTGGGAGGGTTGAAACCATTTTCATAAGAAGATGAAAGTTGTAACAGGTAAGTTATAGGAAGAACACCTCAACCATACACAGGAAGAGAATCTTGTGAAATCCAATTCGAAGTAAATTGTCATTCAGTAGATCACAATAAGGGGATAGATTCCTTAATATATTAAATGCTCAATTCATCATTTAGAAGGTGACGATGACTACTTAGAAGTGTTAGCAAGACACTAAAAGGACCTGTTAAGAAGAACAAAAAAGTGTTATGCAAGAGGATATGGATTCTTTTTAAAACTAGCCAGGTGTATATTTGCGCTATTTGTCACCTAACTAAAAGGTGATTGGTAACAAGTAGGTTCTTAAATTTATAAGGGGCATATCAAATGTAAAACATGTAGTGGCTAAAGGGTACTACAATAGAAAGATTTTTGGTTGTGTTTTTTAACTCTGAACAACTAATTCTGGCTATAACAATAAGTTTAGTCTTGAAATTATATCTGGATGAAAAGAGGACCATTTTCCAATTTGTAAATTAGATGATGAACTCTACATAAAGTACCTTGAGGGCTTCATAAAAAAAACTATCCAAATAATAGTATGAGGTTTCATAAAGAGAAAGCCTTGCCAACTTTGAGATAATCAAAGAACACTACATGATTTCCTAACAATCTTTAGATGATTCTTTGTGAAGTCATCCTTTGCATTAATGATATATGATTAGTCAAAATAAGTGTCAAGGGAGTTAAAGGAATAAAGGATTAGAGTTATCCTTGAATTCTAAGTTGAAAGATCATGGGTAAAATAAAATACATCTTGAATGACAAGATAAACAGAGATTGCAAGAGAGGTACAGTCTTTGCCACCGAAGACATGTATAGTGTGATCATTAGGCATCTTAATATGCTAAACTACAAACCCATAGATACCCCTAAGTCAATGATATATCCCAAGAGAGGTTATGCGTCCTATAAGGAATCTAACATAGAAAAGGTAAATAGAGTCTCATAGTAAGAATATGGTTGGTAAAATGAATGTACACATTGGTGTATAAAACCAAATGCATTTGGTTAGATTTGAAAATGTTTTTTGGTCTAATTGTGAAAAAGATTACGAGACAAAACATGGATTGAGTTATTAAGACAATAACTCATGTTTGAAAGGATACTCCATTACATGACCTAGGTAAATGATAATAGAGTAAAGAAATAGACAATGTATTTCAGTCATCTATGGAATCAAAACACAAAGCATGTTATTCCCCATCTAAGGATCCATATGGCTAAAGAAGTTCCAATGAATAACTAGGAATAAATGGTGGATAGAAGGATCTAAACGACAATCTCATATGATGTGGATCTTAAGAATCATATCAAGGAAAAACATGCATATGACATATCGTGGATCTATTAATGACGTTTAAATCAAGTTAGAAAGATTCATACCTTTTTCAACTTAGGGTTTTCACGATCTCTAGGAGCCAACACCTCAAGTCCGCTCCCTCTACCGGTATCCACACAAATGCTCTCCAACAGAGACTGGGTGCTAGCGCCTCTAAATGTCTCCTAGGGTTTCCCTTGCGGCTCTAAATTATCATGCATGTATGAGTATATATGCTCTATAGAGTTTATAACCTATGAGGGCTATATTCGAATTTCAAAAGTAATCTTCATTATTTTCATAATTAATTAACAATTAATTATCTTGATCAACTAATTAAATAAATTCAGTTTAAATTAAATCTTTACAATAGTTTTAATTTAACCTATTTAGTTAATCCAAATAAGAGCCATTAGATTTAAGTTATCTTCATAAATTAAATCTGAGATACTATATCACTATCATGTTAGTTATTAAATTTAATATATCTTACTAGATTAAATTTAAAACTAACACAATATAATAATATCATATAATACACACACACACATATATATATATATATATAAGATATGTATTTTGAAAACATATATCTATATAATATTATTAACGAATTTTATATTATATAGATAAAAATATAAAATTTGTCCACCATAAATTAAATATTATCTTATGTTGGGCCATTCTTGTGTGTGACCCTGTAGGCCCATATAAAGTTAGCAATGGGCTAATAACTGTATTAACCAAAAGTTGCAAGCAATCTCTAGCAAGACATCACGACTACCCAATTCATATGAGGATCGTTAACACGATACAACCTGTCATACAACCATATCACATCCCTTTTTCCATATGATATACCGATTAAGGATAAGGCATGGATAATATCATCCTCTTGTTCCTGACAAACACTTTCTCGATTCCTGAGTAGCCTGACAATAGAAATGGAAACTTCTTTCCATCGTAGTATGGCCATACATTTCTTAGATTCACTCATCGAGGGGCCCAGTAATATCTCTCCACTAATGTGAAGGACAAATTCCATCTTGATCATTCATATTCCTCTGCATGAAAAACCACTAAGCCCAATTGTAGCCTTTATCATCACTTGATCAAAAGTGACTTTTGACTAGTTCAAAGCTTAGCAACTCTCATTTAGGAATCCATGATAACCTCAGGTCTAAGGGAATTGTTGTTAGTGCAAGCGTTTCACCCAAGAGGGGGGTGAATTTGGTGCTACCAAAAATTTCGTTGCGTATAAGAAAAATAATTGAATATTTAAAGTAGTTGAGAGCAAAGAGAAATATCACCGAAGTATACACTGGGAGTTATACTGGTTTGGCCACAACCACTTTGACCTACGTCTAGTCCTCAGGGTGTCTCTGAGAGTTTCACTATATTTTCTAAGATTCAGTGGGTTATTGGCACCTTAGTATGCAGCAAATTCCTTCACCTCGACACTCACTCCCCCTTACACGTTGTAATCAAATCCCCAACTCAATGTTCCACAACCTTAAGTTGTCTCAATAACAAATATTGAGTTTGTAATGAAAAACTCTCTCACAAAGCAAATATATAATCACTGAAGTACAATGAATGAATATAATAAAACAAAGCACTATGAGTGTGTTGATCAGTGTATGTTCGTGTGTTCTCAGTTATTGTGTGTTGTTTTCTTTTCTTTGAATGCTCCATATATATATATATATGATTTATAGTGTCTGTTGGAAGCAATTCAAACATGTCCATTAGAGTCACGCAGCAACGATTGACTATTCTTCGAATTTGAAAACTATCCGTTTGCGGTAGGTAGCGGTAGGTGAGATCTCAGATACTTTATTTGACTTTGCTCTTCTTGTATGATCTCTTCATTGTTTGCTACAAATGTACTGAGGATACTAATGAAATTAAGAGTTAATCATATAGAAGACAATTTAATAAACATTCAATCAAAAATATGATTTCTGGACTTCATTACTCAAGTGGCTACTTGAGTGATCATATTTGTTACTCGAGTAGTCCCTCGAGTAAACCTATCAAAAATATGGCAGTGAGTAATTCAACATTTTACATAAGATATTACTCGGGTAAGACATGGAGTGAGATATATCACAAACCTTGGAAATACTGGATTACTCAAGTGGCCATGTCTTTACTTCACAAGTTACTCGGATGTTAACTCTGGTAATCTGATTACTTGAGTAGTGTCTTGAGTAGCTATGTGTTTTCTTCAAAAGTTACTCGAGTTCTCCTTCGAGTAGATTTCAAATAAGTTTGCAGATTACTCAATTATTCCCTTGAGTAATGTTATTCAAATCTTGGCCGAGAGTTTTCTTACCTGGTTACTCGAGAGATCCTTGAGTAATAGATCAATAACTCCACAAATTACTCAAGTAGTCCCTCGAGTAAGGCCTTTTTCTCACCTGGTTACTCAAGTGGCTAATCGAGCAAAGTGTTGCATTTCTTGGCTGAGAGCTACTGGAAGATTTTTGACTTGGTTACTCGAGTGATGCCTTTATAAATGATGTTACTCGAGTAGCTACTCTAGTAATGGTCTATATAAATTTACAGATTACTCGAGTGGTCACTCAAGTAACTTCTTCCAAATTTTGGTTGTGCTTCTCTAGATGACATTCTCCATGATTACTCGAGTGCTTACTCGAGTAACAGCTTCCCTTACTTAAGTAGTTACTCGAGTAAGCCATCACAGAACTTGCTTATTACTCCAGTGCTTACTTCAAGTAATGCTTTGCCACTTTGTTCAAATTCATTTGTTTGTTATCAAAACCTTTTATACCATTGATCCAATCTTTGATATCATCAAAACATATAGGATCTAACATTCTCCCCCTTTTTTATGATGACAAAACTTGGTGATTTTGAACAAAGTTTTTTTTAAAATGAGTTTTCAAATATATACTTCTTGAATACTTTTCATATGAAATTTTTTGTTCGATTTAACTTTGAAAACTCTTTTGAAATAGCTTATTAAAGATCTTTTCAAAGTTTTTGTTCTTATTTACTTGTTCACCTTGCATACACAATAAAAAACACTTTAGTCCCACAATGCAATATAATTTCAATGAAATTTAACTTTAATAGTATAAATAAACAAATTCAAATACATCAACTCAGCCATTCATCACAAAATCACAAATCCCAATACATCAACTCAGCCATTCATCAAAAAATCACTCAGGCTCTTCTCCCCCATTTTGTCTTCATCACAATGGTGGAATCAATCATAAGGAGGAGTAGGTGGCTTGGCTGCTAAGATAGGAGTGACAGAAAATGCCAATGATTCATATGAACCATCTCAACTGGAAGGATCTAAAGATGATGGTTTAGGGACAGGAAGGTTCACTGCTGGTGTCTGAAGATCCTATAGAGGATTCACCAAGATGATAGGTAAGGAACCAGAGAAGTAATTTCTACTTCCCCTGTAGCAACCTGTAAAGACTCAAGGACTTCCTTAATGCGTGTAGGTGATGCAATGGGAGTAGATATAGGCTCTTGCTGAACAGGCTGAGGTGGATCATCAATGGTAATGTGGATTGGCTCGGATGTGTCAGGGTCAGGCATAGAGAACAAGACATTACTGGGTCCAATCTCAGAGGGACTAAGCTCAGTAGGTATAGAGGGTCTAGGTTCATAAATAGGTATAGGCTCAGGAATAACAGAAGGACCAGGAATAGAGGAGCCAGATTCCATAACATCAAGTTTGACAACAATGGATCTCAGAAGCTCACCCTGGGCACGTTGTTTAGCTAGCAACACTTCGTGCCTCTTGTCCATTCTCTCCACAAGTTGTCCCATCTGCTCATTCATATAGGTCACTAACTCCACATTGGTATTCGCAATGTCGATATTGTTAGAACCGGCTGACACCCAAGAGGGGGTGAATTGGGTGTAAGATAAAAACTTAAGAACTTTGAAAATATTTTCGCATCTTAGAGGAAGCAATAAATATGAAAGTAATGAATCATAAATCACAGTTAGATATTTAAATGATATATGCTAGAAGTATAAGAGCTTAGGGAAGAGAATATGCAAACTGTGATTTATCTTGGTTCGGCCCAATCCACGATGACCTACGTCCAGTCCCCAGGCTCCTCCTGAGATTTTCAAGCCACTATCTTCCTTAAGTTTAACTAGGTACTTGAGAACCACTACAATCTCACAAGTTTGATCCGGGCACTTGTGAAGCCTTTACAATTCTCGCACTGAGATTACTCCCCCTTATACACCGTAAGGTTACAACCAAGTTGCTCCCCCTTACACACTGTAACACCCCAAATTTTGATTAAGGCTTAATGATAATTATTGAGGATAATTATTAGATTAAATTTGAATTAATTTATATTGATGACAATATTATTTATATGTCATAATTGATGGAAAATTTAAAGGATGAAATTGTTGGGCAATTAGTTAGTGATTAATAGAGAAAATTAATTACTAGCTAAGAGAGAAATGAGAAGTGGGATTAAATGGCTAATGGAGGGGTTAAAGTAGCTAATTGGTGGTTTACCTTTATGGGAGCCAATGAAGAATTGACATGTGGCAAAGTGGGTGTGAGAGGAAGGTAAAGAAAAGTCAAATGAGATAAAAAATGTATTCTCTCTCCTCTCTTCCCTCACTTGCGCAGAAAAAAACTGAAATGGAGTAAGTATAATAATTTGTGCTTCTTCTTCACTCCACCTCCATCTCTCTCTCTCGTCCTCTCTCTCTTCCCTCTCCATTTCTGTCGACATTTTTGCAGTAAAGAGGAAGAGGAAAAGCTTGCAAAAAGGTAGGGAAAATGGCTTCTATTGCTCAAACTCCCTTCTTTAATATTGATCCTTGAATGAAGAGCTTCATTTTGATGGTTGTAATGTGTTCATTGGTGTTAGTTTGTGACCTCAAGAGATTGTGAAAGTTGAAGAATCTCTTTGGCAAAGTGAAAGAGGTGAGTGTTATCTCCCTTTTGATATATATATATTGTGGATGTTGGTGAGCATTGATTTTTCTGGAAATTTATGCCCTATTTTCAAAAATTAGGGTCTTAGTGAGTTTGGCATGTTGTGATAATGGAAATGGTATATTGTGATGTCTTTTGGACAATGGATTGGGTTGAATCATTAAAAGTAAAGTTTGGGATCTTTGTGTTGGTTTTGGTGTGTTGGCCAAAACAGGGCATGTGGCTAGATTGAGAATTTGGTCATTTTGAGGTTACCATTGTGTTCCTTGGGGAAAATTGTTTGGGAATAAGCTTGGTTAATGATTTTGGAGTCATTGAACACTTTGGTAGAAAAGTTGGAAAATGCTGTCAATGTGAACTCTGTCTAGACAGTTTATTTGTGTGGACATTTTGAGTGACCAAATGATTTCATAAAATTGTGAAAATTTCCAGTCTTAAATTTCACATCCCAAGATTCAAAATGGACATATATTTTATGTCATTTCGTTTGGTATTCTGATATTTATGCTTTGCCAAAGTTTGGTACAAAAACAGAACTCTGTTTTGGAGCAATGTTGGGTTTTGGGTGATTCTGTATTTTTTTGATGATTTTAAGTTATAAGCCATATTTTTCCTTGAAATAGGACTCAAATATCTTTCTTTTGGCTTTGGAATTACTCCGTTTCGAATTTTCTAGAATTAGTTATGGTTTTTCGAAGTTCAGCCCAGAGTCAGGAAATCTCTGGGCCGCGGCCCAAACCTTTCTGACCTGATTCGGGCCGCGGCCCAAGAGTGGTGGGCCGCAGCCGAAGACCTTCTGACCATATTTGGGCCGCAGCCCAAGGAAGGGTGGGCCGCGGCCCAACCCTGTATTCCAGCACTTAGTGTTTTCGAAAAGAGATTTTCACCCTATTGTTTCCCAACCTTTTAGGGGTTTTATTAAAGGCATTTGTGGCTTCTTAAGGGTCATTATTGATAACCAAATCTAAGTGTTGAAGAGTTAATTGAGTATTGGAATAGAGAATAATGTTTCATCCTTAATTATGACTTTAGGATTTGATATCTGCCCGGACCATAGAAGGCCTGTGCCTGCTCAAGGAAGGAAAGACAAAGGTAGTGACACTTTATCCTATATCATGTGTATTGCATTGCATGTTTGCATTAGTCATTGAATACAGTGAAAGTGAAGAGGACGTGGCGAAAGCCCGGACTCGATTACACTAAAAGTGAAGGGGACGTGGCGAAAGCCCAGACTCAAATATTGATAAAGTGATGGGGCGTGGCGTAAGCCCGACCTCGTATATAGTGAAGGGAACGTGGCGAAACCCCGGTCTCGAATATTGATTGCTGCATTGTGATATATGTGACTTGCTTTGGATATATGCATCATATAAATAAACTGTTGCTACTGGGATTCTCTAGAATCTCATTCTTTCCAAATAACATTTTTAGACAGGGCAAGTGGATCGAAAAGCAAGCAAGTGGCAAAGGATGATTAGGGCTGCCAGCGGTAGTCTTAGTTAAATATTTTGGTTTTATATTAAACTGGTTATCATTTTGGATCATTGTAAATATATTGTATAGATCATAGTACTAGAGTTTTGTGTAATCCCCGGTATGAATACTAAGATGGGCAATAATGCCCTGTATAAACCTTTAGATTAATGTTATTATCCCGGGTGAACGTCGGGAATTGTGCTTACTCTGATATTGTATATGTAACAGACCAAACAGGCCATTTGTGTAATGAATGAAATGAATGGAAATCCATTTGTACAAGTGTTTTAAAAAGTTTTTAATTGTTCCGGATTTCTCATTCGATTATTAAATGTGCTTAAACGTTAATCCCGGCCTGATTATCGAAGGGGGTTACACACACCGTAAGGATACAACTTTGATGATGAAAGATTACAATCAATCTTCTCTCTTAGAAGTGAATAAGATGAACACTGAAGTACAATACAAAAAAATATCTCTCTCAAAGGTAAATCATATAGAAGCTAGAGAAACAGAGAGTATGTGCTATGAGTATTGATGTCAGGATGTTGGCATTTGGACGATGTATCCACTGAGTCTTACTTCTGTTTTGGATGATCTTCTATTTATAGCTGATGAGGATTGATGACCGTTTGAGGATTTCAACATGTCCATTAGAGTGACGTAGCTTTGTTTTACCGTTCTTCGATTTTGAAACTAGCCGTTGGAACGTTGACGCTCCGCTTCCGTAAATTCACCTTTTGACTCTTCACATCATATCTTCATTGTATTCTTGGAGAAATACATTAAACACTAATACAATAAAGTGTTAGAGTGATTAGAAGCAATAAGAATGAGTTTTATGATCATTCCATTGATTTCCAGAATCTTCGGGATGTTGCTCTGTTTTCCTGGGAAGCATTACTCGAGTACTTTCTCGAGTAAACATCAAGTTTCTTCACAGGTTACTCGAGTGGCCTTCCATTTTCTGCATAGCTTACTCGGGTAGTAACTTGAAGTTCTCTTCTAAATAACTTTGCGTACTCGGGTAGTAACTTGAAGTTCGACTTGAAGTTCAGGTAGTAAAGTGAAGTTCGACTTGAAGTTCCGGTAGTAACTTGAAGTTCGACTTGAAGTTCTCGTCTAAATAACTCTTCAAGTTTTGCTAGCACAGTGCTTTACTCCAGTAGCTACTCGAGTATTCATTAAAGTTTACTCGAGTACATACTCGAGTATTATCGGGAAAACTTTGATGAACTTCAGATTTTTGCTTACCACAGTGAGTTACTCGAGTAGCTCCTTGAGTAACATTGGCAGGATTGAAAATGCTGAGAGCAAATGTAAGTGATCTATATGGTTACTCAAGTACTTACTCGAGTAACGTTGGTAGGCCGAGAGCAATTGGAAGTTTTCTATCTGATTACTCGAGTACCTACTTGAGTAAAGTCTTTTGTTATCAACCAGTTACTCGAGTAGTGCCTTCAAGTGAATTCTTGATTTTGACTCAAAACATGGAAAATTATATATCATCGGAAAGCCCTCATTATCTACATTCCAATGCAACAAGAATCAGCTCCATAATCATTGTATACAGAAAGTTATGATCCAAAGAGTTCTACTGTTCTTAGACAATCCTGAAATCACGAGCAGCAACTTCCAGATAGCATAGCTATTAGAATATAACCTCCAATATGTCAAATGACCTATCCATGGAAATATCTTTGAGTCTTCTTTCATATGGCACCAATTTCATCTCAATCCGATATGTATTTTGAGAGTTATGTCCAAAATACCGAAGCTGTCCTGGAATATGACGGTGATTAATGCGTCAACTTCAATAGATCATATCTCCCTCATCTGAACTCCTTTGAATGTGATCTTGGTGTCAAACGTTTGTGTTGGAAGTCTAGTTTCATATGCCACTGGTTTCAGTTCGATCCGACATGTGGTTGGAGAGATATCATCAAAATACCAAATCTCTATTCTGCCGCGCGAAAAACAGAGTGTCCATTACTTCAAGTGCCGCCTAGAGTGATTC
Organism: Inga laurina; assembly: GCA_963855925.1. NCBI lineage: Eukaryota > Viridiplantae > Streptophyta > Magnoliopsida > Fabales > Fabaceae > Inga > Inga laurina. The sequence goes on from OY979712.1 coordinate 22,886,036, forward strand.
ATCAAATAACCCGGCAGATTACTCGAGTAAGGCCTCGAGTAAACACCTCCAAAATCAGGCAATGCCATATTACTCAAGTGATTACTCAGGTAATCATTCCCAAAGGTACCATAGCTTCCGTATACATCATTTTAGCTTCGTATTGACCCATTCCAACGTCCGTATGATCATAGAAACCTCTGGTATCACTTCTAGGAGCTTGAATCTTGATATTCTCATGTGATCTTGCAAGTTCTTCTTTCTTTAATTTCTTTCTTCCTGTTTTTCCTCTTGATGATCATTCTTTATAACCCAACTTCAATCTTCTTGATGAATATCTTCAATCTTCATCTTTCTTTCTTCTTTCTTCAATTCCTTGCCTCTTGATTTTCTTCTTGATGATTATTCTTCATTTATGAGGCATTATAATATCAACCCACAATGATGTCTATGACTAATCTACAAGATATACAACATTAAATATGGTAGTTAGTCAATGTGGAAGATAAGTATATTATACAAACTTTTTGGTCATATTTAACATCTATATTTGACATCATCAAAACTATTCATATCTAACAGATATGAAAAATCTTCAGAATATTTTCCGTGAAAGTTTGCATTGCGGCACCAAAGAAAGATGGAGAAGATGTGTTGGCTGGAGTAGAAGACTGTGTGTCATCCATTCGACTAGTTGTTGTGTCAGTCTTCTTCTTCTTGGGACTTGCTTTTAGAGGAGTCTTAAGAGGAATCTCAATGTTCAATTTTCCAATTTAATTCCTCCCAACTGGTGCCATCCTCTCAATCGGCTCCTTACTCTCCAAGTACCAAATCTTATTCTTCTTGAGGAACAAGGAAATAAGTTGAGGATAAGGCATTGGAGTAGTATGTTTTCCTTCATACCTATATCTCTTGATCTCATTGAAGATATGTTCTCCCAAGTCCTTTTGTTCTTTGAGGATTAATTAGGCAAATTTTTTGAAGTCCCTCTCAATGAAATGAGTAAAGTTATTGGATTTGTTCACCATGGCTCTAGAATAGATATACCACAGGACTCTATGAAAATCACTCATATCACTCGGATTGAAGTTGAGGGGTCCTACTATCTCACCAGGTTTTAAAATAGAAAACAACTGGTTTGAATCATAATTGGGATAATCATCATCAGGAGGGTTCTCTATTCCTAACTAGGTATTGATTCTGGAAGGTGAGATTAAAATTCTCTATCTTCTAACTTTAGAAGTCATTTCTTCTTCCACAGACTTCCTAACGGGATCATTTATAGGTTCAAGCTTACAAAAAAAAATGCCTCACAACTTTGGTGCAAAATAGGAGTTTAACAGAGAGCCAGGGCATGTAGGAATCAAGATAGGGACTCAGATCAAATTTCAATACCTCTTGAAGAACCTTGTAATCAATGTAATGCATCTTGCACACATTTCTTCTTGCAAAATGACTTAGGCACGTCCCTTTGGAGGAAATGTGATTTCTTCATCGCTCTCTTCTTTTTGCTTTGAAGAATATTGGAGGAAATGTGATTTCTTCATCCCGCTCTTCTTTTTGCTTTGAAGATTGCCCTTTCTTTGATTCCTTAGATTGAAAAGCTTCCTCAAGCATGCCTACCATGACTTTGGTAAGCTTCTCATCAATCTTGGGCTTTTTCAGAGGTTTAGGAGAAAAAGTGGGTGTGTCGGATGAATCAGAAGAAGGAGGAGATGTATCTTTTGTTGCTTTGCCTCTTCTTAGAGGTGAACTCTTCTTGGTTTGAGCTCTTGTGACAATGGGTTCTTTAATTACAACCCCTTTCACCTTAGGCTTAGTTGCGGTTTAGCTTTGGCTTTAGGTTTTGGAGAAAATTTTCTTTTCCTGGTAGGAGGAGAGGAAAGTGAATCAAACGGTTGATATGGTTCAGAGGACTCAGAAGGAGTGCTAAGATTGGGAGATTTTGTCCTTACCATTGTGATTTGAGAAAATCAGTGATTTCTGGAAAAAACAGAGACCGAGCATCGCAAAATTAGGGCAGATGATTTAGTGCAATCTGAGAGGTTTTTGTAAGCATAGATCACTAGGTTTTGATAATTATGGGAAGAGAAAAAGATTTTGAAAAGTTTTTGTGAGAGCACTTGGAGAATCACTTGAGCAATTTTGTGAGAAATGATCGAGTGTTGACTGAAATAACCCTAAAGCCCGACATTACTCAAGGGCCTACTCGAGTGATCATCAGCTTTACTTGAGTGATCATAGTAGAAATGTTAAAATACAGTGAATTTGAGAGCGTACTTGGCATGAACAATATTATAATTACCCATGTAAATTCCCTCGATCATTTAATGATTCTTCAGAACAAATTTGAACTGAAACTCAGCATATTTGAAATCTACACACAGGTTCACTAGAGGCCTTGCTCAAGTAATGTTGAAGTTTACTCGAGGCCTCCCTCAGGTAATCTATCTTTTCACCTTCTGACTATTCATTTCCAACCGTTGTGCCGTTTTATTTGAAATTAATGCTTCACTAGCACATTTCCAAGTTCATTACTTGAGTGGCTACTCAAGTAATGTGTCCATTAGTTCAAGGTATCACTCCAGTAATGCTCATTACTTGAAGTTGTACCTCCAGTAATGTTATCCTCTGTTAACCTCTGATCTTTATAGTCCAAAACAGAATATCATGATCCTACAAAACAAATTGCTAGAAACTCCGATGCTTAAGTTAGTAATATAAATAATATCATCTAACATTTCGTAAACACTAAATAACTTACAATTCATTGGCATTTACCATTCCCATATCTCGTCTAATATACAAAAATTGATCTTTTGCAAGAGGTTTTGTGAAGATATCTGCTACTTGAAGATGAGTTGGAATGAATATCACATTGACATCTTTCTTTCGAACATGATCTATGATGAAGTGATGTCTAACATAAATATGCTTGGTTCTGGAATGTTGAACAGGATTCTTTGCTAAGCTTATGGTGCTAGTGTTGTCATAGTATATTGGTATTTCTTTCAAATAAATACCAAGATCCTTGAGTTATTGCTTTAGCCATATTATTTGTGCACAACAACTTCATACTGCAATATACCCAGCTTTCATTGATGAAAGAGACATTGTAGTTTGTTTCTTGCTAAACCACGATACAAGTGAGCCTCCAAGAAATTGGCCCTGTTCACTCGTACTCTTTCTTTCTGTCTTGTATCCTCCATGATCAAAGTTTGAGTATGCAACTAGATATTTACTTCTTCCTTTGGGATACTAGAGACCCAATTCTGATGTGTCAGTAAGATATTGGAAGATACGTTTGACAGTTTTAGCATGTGACTCCTTTGGTGCTGATTGATATCTTGCACACATGCCCACACTGAATTGAATCTCAGGCCTACTTGCAGTGAGATAGAGTAATGATCCAATCATTCCACTATATTTTGTGATGTTGTAATCTTTTCCCTTGACATCCGTATCAAGCAATGTGGTTGAGCTCATGGGTGTGTCTGTTCCATTTGCTTCATCCAATCCATACTTCTTCAATAGCTCTTTCAAATATTTTGTTTGAGATATGAAAATTCCATTATTTCTTTGTTTGATTTACAAACCGAGAAAGAAATTCAATTCTCCCATCATTGACATCTCAAACTCCCCCTGTATTATCTCAGAAAATTCTTCGCACATAGTTTCATTAGTAGCACTGAAAACTATATCATCAACATATATTTGCACAATTAATATATCATCACGTTTTCATTTTGTAAAAAGTATTGTATCAACTTTTCCTCATACAAAACCTTGATCAATAATAAATTTATTGAGCCTTTCGTACCATGCTCTAGGAGCTTATTTTAAACCATATAAAGCCTTTTTGAGTTTGAAAACATAGTCAGGTTTGGTTGCATCTTCAAAACTTGAAGGTTGCTCTATATACACTTCTTCCATGATGTAGCCATTTAGAAATGCACTCTTTACATCCATTTGATAGAGTTTGAATCCTTTGATGCATGCAAAGGCTAAGAGTACTTGCATAGCTTCTAATCTAGCCACTGCAGCATACGTTTCATCATAATCAATTCCTTCTTCCTGATTATAGCCTTTGGCCACCAGTCTTACCTTGTTTCTGACAATAATTGCGGATTCATCAAGTTTTTTCTTGAATACCCATTTAGTGCCAATAATTGGATGATCCTTAGGTCAGGGTACCAAATCCCAAACTTGATTTCTTTTAAATTGGTTTAGTTCTTCTTGCATTGCTATATCCCAATTATTGTCTGATAGGACTTCATCAATGTTAGAAGGTTCAATCTCAGAAATGGTTGTAGAAAAACTCACTTCATTAAAAATTCTATTTCTAGTTTTGACTCCTTCATTCACATCTCCTACGACTTGATCTAGGGGATAACTCCTATTGTATTTGAGGCTTTAGGTTGTCTTAATGACTGATCTTCTTCCTTGGTTTGATCAACTTCTGGAATAAGAGATTTAAAAGTACATTGAACATTTCTTGATTTAAAACAACTTCCTTCTCATCATCAATGGTTTTGTTAGAGGATTCAAATTCATTAAATACAACGTGTATTGATTCTTCAACAACATATGTTCGTTTGTTGAAAATTCTGTATGTTTTACTTCGGTTAGAATATCCTAGGAAAATTCTTTCATCTGTTCTAGAATCAAATTTTCCTAAGTTATCTTTACCATTATTATGAATGAAACACTTACAATCGAAGATGTGTAAATGAGCAAGATTCGGCTTCCTTCCTTTGTATAACTCGTATGGTGTCATTCCATTTTTTTTCTAATATAGGCTGTATTTGTAATATAGCATGCTGTGCTCATTGTATCGGCCCAGAAAGCTTGAGACACATTCTTTTCATTTAGCATTGCTATAGCCATTTTAGTGAGCACTCTATTCTTACATTCCTTGACTGTGTTTTGTTGTGGTGTCCTTGGAGCAAAGAAATTGTGATCAATGCCATTAGTATCACAATATTCTTCAAAGTCTTGATTTTCAAACTCTCCACCGTGATCTATCATGATACCTGCAATGGACATACCTTTCTCATTTTGCACTTTCTTGGTAAAAACAATGAATTCTGCAAAGGTTTCATTCTTTGATGACAGAAAAATAGACCATGTAAATCTAGAGAAATCATCAATAATAACCAATGAATATAAGTTGCCACCAAGGCTTTTAACTCTTGCTGGACCAACTAAATCCATATGTATCAATTAAAGTGGTTGATTTGTTGTAATTTCATTTTTTGAATTGAAAGATGATTTAGTTTGTTTACCCTTTTGACATACGTCACAAATCAAATCATTTTTAAAACTTACTTTGGGTAATCCAAGAACTTAATCCTTTTTGAGTAGTTTGCCTAGTTGGTGCATGTTGACATGAGCTAGTCTCTTATGCCATAACCAACTTTCATTGGCATTATTCAAAAAACAATTTTTAGAGTTATTTCTATTTATTTCAAGTGTATAGCAGTTACCTTTCCTTTTTGCTCTGAGCTTTGCCTTGATATTTTTCTTATCGAGTTGTAAGTCTTTCTTGTTTATAATTAGACATTCCTCTGAATCAAATATTATCCAGTTGTCTTTATCTGTACTTTGACTTACACTCAGCAAATTATGACACAAGCCTTCAACGTAATATACATATTTGACTTGTATTCCTTTGACGTTTTTTATTTCACTAATTCCTGCTATTTTTCCGAATTGATTTCCTCTAAATTTTACCTTTCCATCTTCCTTAGGTTGCAATATGGTAAAACTTTTGAAATCACCGATCATATGTCTAGAGCGTCTACTGTCTATGTACCACTTGTTGTTTTTGGATGCCTTAAGACATATCTGTAATCAAATATGATTAAGTCTTAAGTACCCACATCTTTTTGGGTCCTTTTGGGTTTGTACAAAAATTTTTCAGAACATATGAACCTTTAGGTACCCATTTATAGGCTCCTATATTTCCTTTCTTCCTATAAATGCATGATGAAGTATAATGACCTTTTCTATTACAATAATTATGTTGTGCAAAAGGATTTGATGTATGTACAGCTTCTTTTCTTCCTTTCCTTCTGTCTGATTTTGGATCATATCCAATTCCAGACCGATCATTCACAAATCGTTGAGCTTTTAAAATTACATTTACCATTTCACTTCCTTTAGTGAATTTTTCAAGAGATTTAGTAAGATCAATGTTTTTCTTCTTCAAATAAGTACAGTTTTCACAATCCTTTTCAAAATTCTCTTTAAGTTCTACTTCAAGAGCTTTGTTTTTCTTTTTTGAAAATAACTAGTTCTTTAACTACTTTGATGAATTCAGAATGTAAAGCATTATATTCAGAAAGTAGTTCATCATAGGTAAGATCAAAGTTAGTTACCTCTTCTTCTGTTTCCTCTTGAGCAACTAGACAGATATTGACTACTTCCTCTTCATCGCTTTCTTCGTCAGAAGAACTATCTCCCCATATGGCAGATACAAAGGCTTTCTTCTTGTTGTAGAATTTGCCTTTTCTCTTTTCTTTATTCCTCTGAATTAGTTCTTAACATTTTGATTTGAAATGTCCTGCCTTTCCACATTCATAACAGATGATATGTTCTTTATTGCTTGTTCCTCCTTTTTGAAAGTTTTTGAATCCTTGGCCTTTCTTGTAAAACTTTCTAAATCATTTTATGATTAGGTCCATTTCATCATCGTCAAGCTCTTCATCTTCTTCTTGTTCTTCTTCTTTTGCTTTCAGTGCTAGACCTCTTTTCTTCTTGTCACCAATATCATATAGTTCTCATTTGAACTTTAATTTGCTTTCATATTCAGAAAGCCTTCCGAATAGAGAAGCAACCGATCGCATTGATTCACCTTTTTCTTCCTCAACTGCAGTGACTTTTGCCTCCCAATCTTTAGAAAGAATATTTAAAATATTTCGTACTTGGGTATGTTGATCATAGACTTTTCCAAGTGCTCCAAGTTGATTAACAAGGTGAGTATATCTAAGTTCAAATTCAGCTATCGACTTACCTGATTTTGTTCGAAGTAAATCTAACTCAGTAACTAGAGTATTGATCTGGTTTTTTAATTCCCGAAGTTCCTTCGTGAGCTATTTCCAAGGCTTCCCACATTTCTTTAGCTGTTGGAGTATGCAGATTCTAAAGTACTCATTTTGAATCAAGGCACTTTAAATCATTAGAATTGCTTTGCTATTGGGTGTAATGAGTTTCTTGTCATTCTCATCATATTCTGTTGGTGTCTTGGGAATTCTTTGTGAATCTACAATCATTTCAGGTTTATAGTTTCCATTCTCAATCACATCCCATGGCCTATATTCAGTAACCATTATGAAGACTCTAAACTTTACTTTCCAGAATGAGAAGTGTTCACCATTAAAACCTGGAGGTCTTGTGATAAAAGCTCCGTCGGGAAGAATGCCTTCACCGATGTTTGCCATTGGATCTTTCTTAAGCTGTTAAACCTTAATAAGAAGACCTATACTCTTATACCGAATGTTAGTGAAAGGGTTTCACCCAAGAGGGGGTGAATTGGGTGATACCAAAAATTTCGTTGCGTATAAGAAAATTAATTGAATATTTAAAGCAGTTGAGAGCAAAGAGAAATATCACCGAAGTATACACCAAGAGTTATACTGGTTTGGCCACAACTAGTTTGACCTACGTCCAGTCCTCAAAGCGTCTCTGATAGTTTCACTATATTCTGTAAGATTCAGTGGGTTCTTGACACCTCAGTACATAGCAAGTTCCTTCACCTGGACACTCGCTCCCCCTTACATGTTGTAATCAAAGCCCCAACTCAAGGTTCCACAACCTTAAGTTGGCTCAATTACAAATATTGAGTTTGTTATGAAAAAATCTCTCACAGAGTAAATATATAGTCACAAAGTACAATGAATGAATATAAGAAAACAAAGCACTAAGAGTGTGTTGATCAGTGTATGTTTGTGTGTTCTCAGTCCTTGTGTGTTGTTTTCTTCTCTTTGAATGCTCTATATATATAGATGATTTGTAGTGTCCATTGGAAGCAATTCAAACATGTCTGTTAGAGTCATGTAGTGACAGTTGACTATTCTTCAATTTGAAAACTATGCGTTTGTGGTAGGTAGCGATAGGTGAGATCTCAGTCACTTTATTTGAATTTGCTCTTCCTGCATGATCTCTTCATTGTTTCTCTACAAATGTACTTAGGATACTAATTCAATGAAGAGTTAATCATATAGAAAACAATTTAAGAAACATTCGATCAAAAACATAATTTATGGACTTTATTACTCGAGTGATCAAGTTTGTTACTCGAGTAGTCCCTCCAATAAAACTATCAAAAATATGGCAGTGAGTAATTCAACATCTTACATAAGATATTACTCTGGTAAGACATGTAGTGAGATATATCACAAACCTTGGAAATACATGATTACTCGAGTGGCCATGTCTTTACTTCACAAGTTACTCGGGTACTGACTTTGTTAATCTGATTACTCGACTGATGACTTAAGTGGCTATGTGTTTTCTTCAGAAGTTACTTGAGTTCTCCTTCAAGTAGATTTCAAATAAGTTTGCATATTACTTCATTATTCCCTCAAATAATGTTATTTAAATCTTAGCCGAAATTTTTCTTACCTAGTTACTCAAGTGGTCCCTCGAGCAAGGCCTTTTTCTTACCTAGTTACTCGAGTGGCTACTCGAGTAAAGTGTTGTATTTCTTGGCCGAGAGCTATTGGAAGATTTTTGACCTGGTTACTCTAGTGGCTACTCGAGTGATGCCTTTACAAATGATGTTATTTGAGTGGATACTCGAGTAATGGTCCATATAACTTTGTAGATTACTCGAGTGGTCCCCTGAGTAACTTCTTCCAAATTTTGGCAATGCTTTTCTTGAAGAAATTCTCCACGATTACTCGTTGCTTAGTCGAGTAATAGCTTCCCTTACTCAAGTAGTCACTCGAGTAAGCCACCACAGAATTTGCTTATTACTCCAGTGCTTACTTCAACTAATGCTTTGCTTAACTTAAAGGCCTTTAGTGTTTGGCTGACTAATTCTAATTCATTTATCATGTTTGGATACTAGCGTGTTTGCTAAAACCCTAATGTATTGCTTACAACTAATACAGTTAGTGTCATGGTTACTAGTACTACTACTGCTACTTCAACTTAATTATATTCATATATTATACAGTCATCGAAAATAAAAGATATTTAGATAATCCTTATTTAACTAGCCTTCTCTTCTCCCGTCCGTATTACCTTCCTTAACCTTAGAGATGGATGCCTTTGTTGTATACCATTCGTTGAAAAAACGGTGAGATTCAAAAGAATCTCAGTAGTAAAACAAATCATTTATATGATATGCAAAAATACTAAGCATGTACATCAAATCATCAAACAGTTTTACTCCTAGTATGCAGCAAACAAAGGCCCTATTTGGTCCCTTATTATAGAAACACAGTGCTTGTTTATCTTGATTAGGCTGCCTAGGGCCTCTGCCCTATACAAGGTGCATTCACAGGCTTTCTACCTCAAGCCTGCCTAGCTCAAGACAACCCCAGGTTACTCCATATGCAACTTGTACTTTCGAGTCTTACCGCCTAAGGAATATCTATCCCCCACCTAAACCAATGATATGGTACAAATACAAAGCATCACATATGATATAGGGATAAGATACTACTTGACCGCCCATCCAAATTTGGCTCCTGTTCCCAGTCCCTCAGGCGTCCTGGGCAGATGTCAAATCCTATGAGTCAGAATTTATGCACATGTGAGTTATTACTTATCCAGTTGTTTGATTACTTTAAACACTTATTTGGTTATCATTTGGGTTAATACCTTGGCTCACTTAATTAGCTAAAATGGTTACACTAATTCCATGCGCTCAACTCTACCCTTAGAGCTTGCACTTATTACAATTTACCCTTAATCATCAATTTCGCACTATTCCAAAAAGTTGGCAGATTTTTTACTTAACTTTGAAAAATCATAACTTTGTCGAGAAAACTCTAATTAGGGTGGTTCAAAATTATTTGTGTCACTTATCAAGTCTATTTTAAGGGAAAAATGCTTCCCACTACCACTTGTCTAGGTACCATTCCTAGTTTTCAATTTTACCCTTGCTGCCAGAAAATCTTTCCGACTTTAATTTTCTAACCTCAAAAATTCACAACTTTTAATACACCAATCCAAATAACACAAATGACATATCAAATTAAAACCACTTGAAATCTAGAATGTTTCATAGCATTTGGAGTAGGTTTGGCCACTCAAAAACATGACAAAACATTAATACCTCCAGAAAGCGAATTTTGGCAGCACCAAACTCTAACTTCAAAAAAGTTGGCATTTTCCACACAATCCCCCAAAAATCACAACCACATGCTATTTCAGATAATTTTTTCATGTAGAATGCAATGGAGTACTTTAAACATTAAAAAACAACTCCTTTTTCTAGTTTTACTCAAAACCGAATAGACCCCTTTATTTTCTCAAAAATCAAGTTCTTGTCATTTCACCTCAAAATCATCATACAACAACATAAAACCTCTTCTAACTCCATAAGAATCAACAAACGAATAGCAAACCCTAAATACTCTCCTTGACTAAAAATCAAGGCTTCAAAATTATTCAATCAAATGACAAAAATCATAGCTCAAAATAAAGCTTAAGCTCACTTCTTGCTTCCTCTAGGCTTTGTTCTTTGATCCTACAACTTGGGGTCTATCAAGGTGGCTCAAAACACCTTTTTTCAAGACACAAAAACCATAGGATTGAAGCTTAGGATGAGGAGAACAATGTTTATGAAGACCATTTGAGCTAGAAAGATGCTTAAGCATGAGAAAATCAAGCACCAAGTTCTTGCCTTGCATTTTTTCCACCTTCTCTCCTTTACTAATTTTGCCTTGATTGTGTGTCTAATTTTCTCTCTCTTTCTCCTTGGCTTCCAAAATCATAAAGAGAATTAGAGGGTTGGGATTGCATCTAATTTGGCTAAGTGTCATACTTAAGAAGCCTTAGTCCTTTAAGTGGCTTGCTTTTTCACCTACTTAGTTTACAAACTAAGGGAATTTAGTTAAGCCAACAAGTCATTTTCTCTGCCCTTTAGGCATTCCTTAACCAAAATGTGTGAGAGAGAAAGGGAGAAATGGTTTGTCATATGTTCCAAGCTTCTTGTACGATAAGAAGTTATAACACCATATTCATAACAAACTCTGACAAGACAATAAGAAATTAAAGCATCAAATTTAAATTCATCAACTTACTTATTGAAAACCTCAACTATCTGTGGTCGATTATCGCATCCCTATGAACTAAATTATAGTACCAAATGCTTTGCATTTAAGGATTTAGCATGGCGAGAATCTAATAGACCCTAAGTACAATAAATTTAATGTGAACAAAACCCTAAGTGGCTACCATATGGGTCATAGTGTACTACTTATCCTCAGGAGTCTGTTCTGTTAGAGCAAGCGTTTCACCCAAGAGGGGGGTGAATTGGGTGATACTAAAAATTTTGTTGCAAATATAAATATTTGATGGTGAAATTAAAATAGTAAAGAGTAAGGAGAAATATCACCAAAGTGTACACCGGGAGTTATACTGGTTTGGCCACAACCACTTTGACCTACGTCCAGTCCTCAGAGCTTCTATGAGAGTTTCACTATAACTTCCAAGATTCAGTGGGTTCTTGGCACCTCAGTACAAGCAAGTTCCTTCACCTGGACACTCGCTTACCCTTACAAGTTGTAATCCAATCCCAACTCAAGCTTCCACAACCTTAAGTTATCTCAATAAGAAATATTGAGTTTGAATGAAATATCTCTCTTAAAGAGTGAATAAGGATCACTGAAGTACAGAATTATACAGAATTACAAATATGATTGAAACAGAGTAGTAAGCTTGATAATGTGTTTGTGTGTGTTCTTGTTGCTTTTTCTCTATTTGGATGTTCCCATATATATAGATATGTTGGTGATGACCGTTTAAACATTTTCTACTCATCCGTTGGAGAGTGCATAGCCACTGTTGACTTTTCCAGTATTTGAAAAATATCCGTTTGAGGTAGGTGGCGGTAGGTGACATTTGAACGTTGCTTTTGACTTTCCTTATTTAGTAAGATCTCTTCATTATTTATCTGTAAATTTGCTAAGAATACTAATACAATGAAAGGTTAATCATATAGGAAACAAATCAATGAACGTTGGAATGATTTCTAAATTTCTGGACTTGCATACTCAAGTAGTTACTCGAGTATTCATTAAAGTTTACTCGAGTACATACTCGAGTATCATCGGGTAAACATGATAAACTGCAAGTCAATAAGCAATCATAACATTAGTCGGGTAGTGTATGGAATAAACAAAATTTCAAACCTTTGGAAATACCTGTTTACTCGGGTACCTAGTCAGGTAATGCACTCTTTTCTTCATAGGTTACTCGGGTACCAACTCGAGTAAGTCTTCAAATAAACTTTTGGTTACTCGATGCTTTACTCCAGTAATGTTGGCAGGATTTCAAGGCCGAGAGCACTTCAAGTTTGATTACCTTGTTACTCGAGTACATACTCGAGTAAACATAGTTTTCTGCATAGCTTATTCGGGTAATGACTTGAAGTTTTTCTTCAAAATAACTCTGCATACTCAAGTACTTACTCGAGTAATCCACTTTAAAATAATCATTGAATACCTGCATACTTGAGTAGTGCCTCGAGTGAAATGTGATAAAACCAGATCAAGTTATTCGAGTACTACCTTCAGGTTTTTGTTTAACATAGAGAGTTACTAAAGTAGCTACTCGAGTAACGTTGGCAGGGTTAAAAATGCCGAGAGCAACACATTTCTTGAAACAGAGTAACTTGAAAACTTTTACCTGGTTACTCGAGTAACGTTGGCAAGCTGAGAGCAACTGCTAGTGAGTTACCTGGTTACTCGAGTACCTACTCGAGTAACGTTGGCAGACCGAGAGCAACTTGAAAACTTTTACCTTATTACTCGAGTACTTACTTGAGTATCATTGGCAGGTTACTTGAAGGTGTCTCTGGTTACTTCAAGTTTCTGTCTCATTACTCGAGTACTTACTCGAGTAATGCCTTAGAAAACTTGCTTCTGATCAAGTTTCTCAACTTTTTCTCTTGGCCTTTCTTCATTACTCCAATGCTTACTTCAAGAGATGATTTTCCCTGTTATTACTTTGTTAAAACATATTTGTTTATCAAGTCTTTTTCATGCCATTCTTTGTTATCATCAAAACATGAGATCTAACATGTTCAATCCCTTGGGGAGTCAAAATAAATCCCTAAGCACCTATATGATGCAGAGGAGGGGATAATTCCTGCTAAGGGACTATGTGGCTACCTGTATGGGCCTCATCGTTTGCCTATGTAGGACCATTACATAACAAGGAACCTGTTATGTAACGACTCCACACAAGTAGCCAACTGGGCCTACATAGGTGGCCATACAGGCCACCGGCAGGAAGTATCCCCTCCTCCGCACCACACAGTTGCTTGGGGATTTATTTTAACCACACAGGAAGAAATATTCCTCCTTACACACTACCTGAGGATAAGTAGAGCGCCATGACCCACATATAGCCACTTGCAAAATGTCTCTCTTAGACCTCGTACTTATCCTTAAGTTGAGGGTTCGAGGACGTGGGGAGGCGTATTAAATCCCCAAGCACATGTGAGGTGTGCAGGAGGGGATAATACCAGCCAAAAACCTGTGTGGCCACCTATATGGGCCTGATCAACTGCTTGTGTGGGGTCGTTACATATTGCCCGTGATGATCCCTTTAACTAACACTTGATTGAGAGCATTAAACATGCCTTGTTCCCAATAGATATCTTGCTCAAAAGGGACTTGTTTGGTGTAGTCTTCTCACTCACGGTCTGTTTCAGTGACAATGCTATCATGTGCCTTAGGAAACATCGAGTATTTATTGGAAACTTGTAGAACTGGTAGCTGAGGTACAGGCATAAGTATAGGCACATGATTATCCGTCTTTTTTGATACATAAGAGGCCAAACCACAACCATCTTTATCTCTACCCTGACATGATTATGAGGGAGAGGTGAGTTGTGAATCGTGTTCTCCCCCTATAAGTTGTACATGCGACCCGTAGCAACCATATGGCGGTTCAAGCTATCTGCTACATGCTCAATTGATGCCTCACCCAAAATAAAGAGAAAATACAATTAGTGTAAAGCAAAAATAAATTAAGCATATGCTTTTTACATCTGGTAGAGTTTGAGAGGGGAATGTGTAGCTATCTTTAGCACTTGGGGTGTGACCCATTCCCTACTTCTCAGCAGTATCACTACTCATTAACTGATCAATAACAATTTGTTGTGCTTCAACCTATTACTTCAACATCTTAGTCATCTCTATATACTATTAAAGTTTCTAATCCAACACCCTTGTTGTCATTCTCCACTTCCTAAAGTATTCTTTTTTTCCAACTCTATAGTAGACACCCCTCAAAAGACTACCATGGTCAGGACCCAGAGCCTTTTCCAAGACATCCTCATCCTTGGGAAGTTGCCTCACTCTAATTCTTAACTAAAGATCTCCTATAGATAAATGAAAGGTTAAATACCTTTTTATATGAAAATTTCAATTATAATTGGATCAAAATCATTAGTACTTACCATTCTTGAGACAACGTCCTGGATATAAGGATTATCAATATTGCCTTCTTTGTTTTGCCTTGCAGTAGCCCATAACATTCCATGGTTGATGGTCACATCTGATCCTAACCCTTGCTTCATTATTAATTGTTGCTCGATGTACGTATACCCCATGCAATCTATACAGTACGGGTATTTATTGTTCTACACCTTCTTAGGTTTGCCAAGCTTAATGACTTGAAAGCTGAAAAGAATCATGACTGTAAAAAGTAGCCAACTTGGGCTGTTTGACAACTTCTTTTAGTAGTATCGGAACCACTGACTCATTTACAAAGTTAGGTTCTAATAAATATTTCTTTGTCATAAACACTCAGAATGAGTGTAATACCTTGGTAGCCTTCTCAAGCACATACTCCTTTTTTTCCTCAGCTATGTGGAATTCAGACTACAAAATACACAAATCATTGTTAGTGTTAGGTATATTGATTAATAAGATATTATTAACTATATAGCATCATGTCTTACTGATACTTCATCCTATATAGCCTCCCTCTTTCACTTGGTTGCCTTCTTTCAATTGTTTAAAGGGATAGGCACGTTGCCTTTTGTTGCATGCTCGAGGTAGCTAACGAACTTGTCATATTTCATAACTTGGCCTTTCCTGTTCCATCTTACATTAAGTTTCCTCCCCTCTTTGCCTTTTGGACCTATTTCATCACAATAAGGCCCTTCCTCAATGCTTTTCCTCTTGTTCTATAAACCATGCATTGTCATCATCTTCCTGCACATAAGAGGAGTTGGCAGAGGAGTTAGGATCCTTAGTACTTAAGCCACCATCGGATGCCAACATATTAACCTGTAACAAATCTTAAATCATCATTCTAACTTCTCCAACCATAAGCAATTAAATATTTGAGACAAGAAATCTCTTGAAGACACTATGTTTTGAAAAGACAAACATAGGATTGTCATGACTCCTGAGGTGTAAATTTTAAAAATTTAAACCAATTACCAATATGCCATTTTGAAAAATGGAACTTTCAAAAAAATTGATTTACTTGAATTCAAAAAATAGCTAATCATGTGCAGTCTTACTAAAGAAACATCTCAAAGCATGTCTTCAGTCAAAAAATGCACTTATACATGCAGTTAAAAACAATTTCAAAGTAGAATTGGTCCTAAACATGGGCAATCCAAAATTTTAATAACACAAAGTAAGGGCAAATCATTCTTCTTGTCAAAATCCTATTGAATCACATGTATAAGAGTACATTAAGACCTCAAAACATTTCTTTCAACATTGGAAAATGTGAAATTATCTAATTCAAGAAATCTTAGAACTAAACAATAGCCACTAATATGGACAAGTATGAACTAAGCCTAGCTAGCCAAGTAAAATTCTATCCTAATCCTTCAAACATCCAGGTCAGATTTAGGCTTAAATTTGCACAATCAACAAAACAGCTTTGGAACTAAGCAAATGTACTCACATTGTTACCATGAATAGCAAATTAGGAACCCTAAACCCAGAATTATGAATGGACCCATAAGTAAATTAATTTAACAAATAATCTAGAAATAGCAATTTAAAGTACGCATTTCAACTTTACAGCAAATTAAGACCACTAAAAACTCACCTTTATGAACATGCGACTCAAACATAGTGATTTGAAGAATGATGAATGCATTCACGAACTATAGCAAACATGCAATGGATGAGAATGACAAGTCCAGCAATAATAAAGAGCAAAATAGTGGTGGGGATACCAGAAAAGAGTGGTCAGAGCTATTTCGAGCATGCGGAGAAATGGTAGAAATTTTGAAATCACGACAAAATAGGGCTCATAAAGGGATTTTAAAGATTTATATTTAATGGTTTATTTTGAAAAATCGTCAAATATATAAGTTTCACAGTGTTTTGATAAATAACTGTCATATATTGATAGCCTATACTTAACATTTTTTATATACAACCGTCAAGTAAATGTACCCATTTTCCAAAGAAAAAACTTATTTATCATGGTGGTCATACAAAACCCTCCAATATTGTCTCATTTACTTAACGATTATTTTCAATAAAGGTTATATATTTCTTTTCCCAGAATTCTGCCTCTTTATATTTAATGGTTTAATTAAAATCATTAAGTATGGAGCATCAAATATACATGATTCTGTAGTAGTGTGCACTACGGTGTGAGTATCAGGAAGGAAAAATCCTTCCATGATGCCCTTAAGACTTAGGCACATAATGAAAGCTTGGTTTGGTGACAACTACTTTAACTGAAGCTCTATGATTGCACACGATTAGGTCAAACGAGTAAACACTAGGAAAACGACCAAGTCAAGATGGATTGATGTTTAGTCAAAAAGAAAGATTTACTCTTAGATATATGGGTTTTGTTAGTATCTATGGTCGACCCCTTACAGTTCTCTATGTAGCTTGTATGTGCGGATACTATATGTATGGAAGGCAAAATGAGTTAATCAATATATTAACTCGATAGGGATTAGATATGCCATGGGCAACATGTATAGGAAAATTTGGGGAATCTAAGGCAATGGAAAAATAGCTTATAAATATATATAGGGTGTCCTTGTATGCTGATACAATATGCAAGATTTTTAGTATCACAAGCTCTAAATTTTGAAGACGTTTTGCCCATATAGTCATGACAGATGGCAAGTATAAAACAAGAAAGAATAACAAATGCACGATGGGAGGCCCATCAATGCGAGTGGCAGATGTTGGACTTTGGGTCCAAGTCCACCCTTATGGGCTAGACTATTTGATTAGGAAATAAGTAGCCTTGTTAAATAAGAAACAAATAAACATTAATTATGGACTTTTTAATTAAGAAGCAAGTAATTGTATATTATGAAATTAATAAAGAATTAATTTTCTAATTATTACTTATAGGGCAAGTAGGAGTGTGTATAACATCCTAATTAGTTGTCTCCTTTTACCTCCATAGATAAGATGTGCCTCTCTCATTTGAACTTCAACCTTGCCATTGAGCTATATGGCAATCTTTCTTCTCTTCACCATCTTTCTTGTTCTAGTAATCTACTGTGTCAATTCTAATTGGGCTCTAGAAATCTAATAATTGCTTAGGCATTACTTTATTCAAGTTATCGAGTATTGGAACTTTGACCCGGATTCGAACATGGATCCACTCCAATACTCAAGTCTCTTCTCCTCATAATTTTCCTTCATCTATTAATTGCAATACTATTTACTTAGTTCCTGTAAGATAATCCTATTTGGTTTATTAATCTGCTATAATCTCTTATTCCCTAGATTTCCCATATAAGATGTATTTGGAATAATTGTGAATATTTAACCTAAAAAATGAACCATTATGGATGTATTTGGAATATCATCTCAAAAATGATCATGTTAGTTGTAAGACCCCGCCTTACATACCACTTATTAGCGATATTACTCAGAGTAGTAATGAACAGTTCGGTGGGCACACAAGAATAGCATGGATATAATGATAATATATGCATGATTATAGAAATTCCATATAGGGATTGTACATGATAATTACAATTCATGTCACCATACGGGGCTACTAGTGTATCTAAACCCATTCCAGTGAAATGAAGGTATCTTCCCATCTTTGCTCCACCACTGCATTCCTCTCGTGTAGTTCTCTTCTCTGCTTTCAATACACTTCCTATTTTCACCTGTATAAATTGTTGGTAGGGGAGGGTCAGATTTGAGAGAATCTCAGTAGGAAACATATACCATATGCATGCCTGATAAATTATATGTGTATGCCATGTTAGCTTTAACTAAATGCATGCCCCATAATGACATTTGCATGCTGAATGTTTCATATAATTCAACTATGGCCACACAAAAAAAGAAACAGAGCTTCATTTATTCAAATATGCTCTACACAATCAAGTAAAGCAATCACATTCATCACTATGCAAGCAAAGATATCAAATACATGTAAATAAGGTAAGTTTCTTACCTTAAACCTTTTTCACCCGTAAGGTGTGCCTCGAAGTTCATGCTAATGACTCGGCTCTCAACTTGATCCTAAAATTTCAAATTTACAAGAACTTTGTTAAAACACATTCATGTACTATTTTAGGCACTACCATATTGTGTTTTAGTGGTTATATGAGTCTAATTGAAAAATTAAGAAAAAGCCCCTGGGGACTAGACCCAGCCTCGTTGTACTTGGCCCAAACATACTTTTCCTAAAATATTGACTTAAGTTATTCTGATATATTTTTGCCTAAAGAATCCATTTCTAGCCTCGAAATTACCAAATTCACTACCAAAAGACAAAGTGCCCTTGGCAGCCCCTAATTTAGGGTTTTAGGGGTATGTTTGTCATTTAGCTTTCTAGGGCTTTCCTGGAAAAGTGATCAATAGTAATCCCACCTAATTTTACCTCTTGAACACAATGGAAGCATCAATTTCATGAAAATCTAGCTCTGGCTAAAACTTAAGATACTCTGGGAAAAGTTGGTATTTTAAGTTCTGACTCCGCATACTTGCTCCTTTCTACTCCTAATTACTTGATTAACTATTTAATTACATTCCCAGCCTAATTCAGACTGAATTTGGGTAGCATGATAACTAGGGCACATCCTTTTCCCAAATTTACAAATCATAGAAATCATCCACAAATCCACCGATTAAACCAACCACAGCAGCAACAACAACCAAAGATTGAAGTTTATAGAGTTACCTTTGCTTTTTTTCTGGCTCTTCCCTTCTTGGTCAAACCCTAACTCCCACAAACCCCAAAGATTTGCTTTAAGAACACCTTAAATCATGTAAAAGAGTAGCTTAGAGGAAGGATTACACAAGTTAGGAGCTAAATCATCGAAGGAATCAAGCTTACCTTGCAACTTTGCTCCTCCTTCTCTCTAGAAACCTATGAACTCACTTTCTCTCTCTATTCTTCTTGGTGAGCATGAAAATGAAGCATGAAAGATGAAGGGAGGAGTTGTCATAAAGTATCTCCTTTTCCCTTAATTATTTTAATTAACAAAATCCCAAAAATTTTGACTTTTGTGGCATAATTGAACTTAAGATTATCTACATGTAACTTGTGTCTTGATGTGACATTAGATTCCAACTAATTCCTCCCATCTAATAAGCCCATATTCAGGCCTAGGAGGATCCTTCAATTAGCTAACTTGGCTTTTCTCTATTTATCTCATAATTACAATATTTCCCATACCATTTTTTCCATTTTCGGAATAATTGGAAACTCTGGTAGATTTTCTATCTAAACTTTGAAAAATCATAACTTTTTGTGTAGAACTTCAAATAGAGTGATTCTAAAGGCTATAAACCCTTATTGAGTTTGGTTTTGAAGGAAAAATATTGCCTTTAGCCAATTGGAAGCTGAAATTTCCCAGAATTAAAATATTTGGATGCTATCCCAGAAAATATCCAGTTTTTTAGGCTGACTTCAAAAATTCATAACTCTTTGCATATAGCTCCAAAAAAGTATCCATTAAAGATTAGGATGTCTACTTTCATCCTACAAACTTTCACAATTTTTGAACATCATTTGGTCTTCCAAAATCACTGCCTCACATGAAATTTCACTGGTAGCACAATCAAATTCTTCAAAATTCACCCTTCCATTTCATTAAATTCCACAAATGTTTACAAGGAATATTAGGGAATAAAATTTAGGGTGTTACATTAATGCAAACGCTTTACCCAAGTGGGTGGCGAATTGGGTGATAATAAAAATTTTAATCGTAATTAACAAATAAAGGGAAATTAAGGTAGTTAAAACAAGTTCAAGAGTTAGAGAGATTTCACTGAAGTGTACACCATTGGTTCAATTTCAACAATTATGACCTACATCAAGTCCTTAGATTTCCTCTGAGCTTTTCACTATCACTTTCAAGATTCACTAGTTTCTTGGCATCACTTTACAAAGCAAGTTCCTACTCTAAACACTCACTCCCCCTTCATAACTAAGATAATAACCAACTCAAAGTCCCACCACATTAAGTTCTCTCTCAATAAAGTATAAAGTTTGCAATAAATCTCTCTTAAAGAGTGAATGATATAATCACTAAAGTACAATAATAAAGAGTGAATAATAAGAACAAAGCACGTGATGCAAAATGAATATTCATCAGTTCAATAGTTTGGTAGTTGCTCCTTTTGAATGCCCTCATATTTATAGTTGAAGTGAATTTAATAATCATTGTGAGCATTCCATTTGTCTGTTACTCACTAAATTCTTCTTTGGACATTCTTTCTCATATTTGGATATAGCCAATATAGCAAAGAGAATGTGTTGGTTGGAGTTTGGCTATTGTTTAATGCTTTTGACACAATATCTACTTTTCTTGGATTTCAAACGTCTAATGAATAAATTGTCTGAAACTTACTTAAACAATTGTTAATCATGATAGAAAATAATAATAAGCAAGGTTATCATTTATAACAAAAGTTCCAATGATTTCACAAATCTTGGTTTCATGCTCTACTTTTTGGAAATATGGAGTATTTGAATACAAACATCACTATCAGGATAAAATGCTTCCTTTCTAGTTAAATACTATTTGAATCATTACCTTACTATCCGAATAGTATTGAATATTTTTGCACTGAGAATATTCGAAAAGTCTGGACTACTAATCGAATAGTTCCTTTTGAGAAACAGATAAAATTATCTTGATAATATTCACAGTATTTGAATAATCCTGGGATATTAATTTGGAAAGACTATTCGGATACTCTTCACACTATTCAAATAGTTTTAAGAAATTGATTGGAAAGATTATTTGGATAATTAGTTTACTATTTGAATAGTTATCATATTATCTAGATAACATTTTTACAAACAGAACTTGAAAACATAGTGACTATTTAGATAATACTTAGGATATTTGAATACTCCTCCTCTTGAATTAGTTTTAGAAAACTTTGTAGTCATACTATTCGAATAGTAAAAAGACTATTTGAATACTATAGACTTATAACAGTGTATCACTATTCGAATAGCTTATGCACTATCAAGATATTCTACTGTCGATTAGAATAGTCTTAGAGCTATCAAGATAGTTGCAAACTGAAAATAGGCATTAATATTCAAATAGTCCATAGTATAAAGTCTTATGAATAGAAATGCAAAGACATATTCAAATAATCTTAAGTTTGTTATCATCAAAACTCTGAATCTAACATTCTCCCTTTTTTTATGATGACAAAATTTAGTGTTATTAATTAAAACATTAAGCCATAAAGATTAAAGCAAATACCTATGGATCAATATAATTTAAAGTTCATAGAAGTAAATTCATAGAAGTTATAATGCATTAAATCATGGATTATGGTTAAGGTAATTCTTCCCCTTTTTGTCATTATAAGAAAGGTTGGGGGAGGAGCAAGAGAAAATTCTGAAGATAGTGAAGGATCACTGAGAGGTACTGGAGGAGAAGTAGAGATGAGGGTCAAAGGAAGATCAGAGGGGTATAGAATTGATCAGAAGAAAAAGTAGTGGAAAAAGGATCAATGGTAAATAAAGGTGAGAATTGTCGAGTAACTTTAGGGTGATCTATTGAGATAGGTTGGGGAGTGAGAATGTAAGGCTTCTCTGGGGACTTAGGATAATTCTTAGGATTAGGCACTTCATAAGTCTCTCCAAAAGAGCTAGAGTCTGGTTGAGGAATGATTTGAGGAGGGGAAGTGCTAAGATGGATTACTAGCTCAATGGTTATCTGAATAGGGTTAGAGGAGGTAGTTTCCTAGATGGTAAAAAGGACATTTGAGGCTCAAGAGGTGTGGTGGAGGTAGTTTATGGTGGCTGTGTGGTAGGAACATTAGGTAGGTCAGTATATGAAGGTACTACAATAATAGGGGCTCTATTAAGAGGAGATCCAGTGATGCAAGTCTCTAGGCAGTCAAGTTTATGCCTTATGTCAGTGATTTTTTGTAGGCAATTGGCTTGGAGCATGTGTAAGGATTGAAAGTTCTCATTTACTCCACCAATTACAGCCTTGACTTAACTCTAGATGTCTTATACCATAAGTTGTTGGATCTTAGGATTTGCTCTACTATTGGTTTAATGGATTCTTGGATTTGAATCTTGATAGAGCCACTAAATATTAAAGGAGGAGGAGATGCAGGCCTGGAAGATTGAGCTTCATCCATCTTAGAGGTTTCAGGCTCCACTCTTTGTCTTTTAGATTGGGGCTCTTTAAGAAAATCCATTGGCTGAGATATCTTCATATTTGTTATCTGAGTCTTCCCAAATCTCACCAATTTTCCTTATTCTCCCTCTAAGTTCTAAATGTTGTTCATTCTTAGGAATAGGAAGACAAGTTGAGTGAAAGGAACAGGAGCTGTTTTGTTGGAAATCAATCCATACCTTTGATCTCCTTATAGATAAAATCTCCAACATTCAACTTTATACTAGAAACCAAGAGGTTAGAAGGTTGAAGTCTCTACTTGAGAAGAAGTTAATGTTCTAGAATTTGTTGACAAAGGATCTTGTATAGATATACTATAGGATCTTCTGTTCATCACTAAGGCATATAAAGGAAGACTTCTTTGCTTTTCTCACTAGCTTAATGATTTGTAAAATTTGATCTTCAATGTATTTAGGGGCTTCATCAAATTCCTCTTCATCATATCCATGATAGGAACTGATAATAGAGGGTGATAGTTGTACCTTCTGCCCTCTCACATTGTCTCCAATCTTTCTTTAACCAATTCCTTCTTATTCCCTTTGATTTTGAGAGAGTACAAATTGGAACAAAAGGTTCTTACTATAGAGGGGCGATATGATAGATCAACCTGAAGCCACCTTTGGTAGTGTTCCAAGAACCCATACAGATTGAAACCAGGTTGTCTCTTAGATATGGCAAGTCTACATATACAACAAGACACAATGGCCTAGATGAAAAGAGATTCTTATGCCTTTTTTTCTTATCTGGCTAAAGGAGAGGCCTAGTATTGAAGTCTGAAGGGGGTCCAGCTACCTCTTCCTCTATCAAGCTCATAGATACTTCAAGCATACTCTTTTGAGATTGAGCTTGAGGTGTCTATCTTGGCCCAGATTCTATGTTCTAAATAATCCCCTTTATTACATTTCTGACATTTCTATCCAAGCTATCACTCATAGTGGATAGGTCTTAAGAAGAGGTCTCTGGAACATCTTTCTCCTTAGATGTTGAGATTTAAACAGTAGACTTGGTAGGTAACCTTGTTTCCATAGGCTCCCTGATAACTATCCCCTTTACCAATAAAGAAGCTTTGTTAGAACTATTGACAACCTTGGGTCTAAACTTCTTAGGTGTTTTCTGAGGAGAGGTCTACTTGGAAGATGATTTGGGAGGTGGTATAGCATCTTATTTCTCAATATTGACCTTCTTGGTTCTCATTTTGAATCTCTTAGAAAATGTCAGAGGTTTAGGTTTCTTGAGGATTGAAGGATTTTGAGGTTGCAGTTGTTGTAATGGTGTGATTTTAAGTAGGTTTTGATTGAAAAAGAGAGTCAGATATAGTAAGAACAACTTGTATATGGAGAGCAAATGGAGTGGTATTCAAATAATGAGCAGAGAGTGAGCTTAGTTTATTAATATTTAGACTTAAGAGCATTCATATAGTTTTATGGGTATTCGAATAGAAGGGGGATTATTCAAATACTTATGAACTTATTCGAATAATTAGAGAGGAAATATTCATACTTCTATTTGAATAGTCCTAGAAGTATTTAAATAGCCTTATCTCTGATTACACCAACAATTCGAATAGTTGTCCAAGTATTCGAATAGTTTATGTTGATTTTTAGTTCCCATTATTTGAATAGAAAGAGTTGTATACGGATAGTATCCTTTAGTCTGTTCACCTATTTCCCTATTCGTATAATACACCATTTATTCGGATAGTCCTCTATCTCTTGTAGCTTGTTGTATTCAAATAGTTACTTCAGGATTTGGATACACTTCCTTCCTATAGAATATCAAGAGTTTATTCTATCAAAATAGAGATTTTACTATTCAAATAGTCAGTTTGAAAAATGAACAGAGATTATCTGAATATAGCTTTCAACAATCGAATACATTTCTTAAAAACAATTATATTTGAACAGTCCTCAGAGTATTCAAATAATTTATCAAAATAATAAATATTACTATTCAGATAGTTTGAGTAGCATTCGAATAGACTTTTGAATTAAAATTTTAAATATAGTCTTCTGCTATTTGAATAATAGATACATTATTCAAATACTTTCATTGTCAAACTTGCCATTGTATTCAGATAGCGACTCTATAATGTCCCAAATTTTAGGACTAAAGGCTTGAGAATAAACCTGGATTAGTAGGTTACTAAGCTTTCGTTTAGCAAGTGTCCCAAGAATGCAAAGAAGCACAATGGCTTATAGAAATCACACTCAGAATAGAATAAGAATTTTGATCCAAATTAGTTGAAAGAAAGTACCCGATTCCTTTTAGATATGTCAGTATTACATAAAACCTAACCCGGATCCAAAAGAAAAGGGAAGTAGTGCCTAGAAAAAAATTAAGAAATATAATTGAAAGAATTAATGGCACAAGAATTAATATTGCAATAATCAAAGGTTAGTCAAAAAGTCAAAGTTTCCAACTTGGAAATTTATGGACCAATGGCAAGACAAATAGAGAAGAGTAGTCAACACATTCTCCTACATTTTGGCAAATAAAAGTCATCTACAGAGGGAGCAAGATGGAATGAAAGAGTGTTAATGGAATTAGCATAGTAATTTGTTCTAATTACTACTCATGGTAAATCACTTTGACTTGTCCAAGAAGAATAATTACGGACAACAATTTTGCTCTTCTTGTTGGCAAAATTTCAGCCAAGAAAAAGAGGCATGAAGGAAGAGAAAATATGATAATTATTCATACTCTCCCTCACTCTGTTATTTCTCCAAGACACAAGAAAGAACAAGGAATGAAGACAAGTGCAAGAGGCAAGTTTCTTGGTCCATTTTCACTAGGTAAACCACTTTTCTAGCTAAAAAGCTCTTCATGAATCTTGTTCTCCTCTTCAAGAGCTTTATTTATATGCTTTTTTTTTGAAGAAGAGGATTTCTAAGCCATCTTGCAAGAGCAAAAATTGGAAAATCAAGAAAAGAGATCAAGAAGGAGCTAGAGGTAAGTAAGAGCAACATTTTGATGTATAAGTTGTCTTGGTTGGTTGTGTTTTGGTGGATTTGTTCTTGGTTCCCTAATTCTAGCCATTTAGGTTTGTTAGGATTCATGAAGATTCATCATATAGATGTGATTATATGTTGTTTTGGAAGCAAATGAACTAAGTTTAGTGATTAAATTATGAATTGGTAATTTGTTGTTGAAAACCCTAAATTCCTGGTATGAACAAGGTATTAAGAAGCAATTGGAATTTGATCATTTTGAGGGTTTCATTGGATTCTACATGAAAAACCATGTGGGAATAACCCTTGGTCCCGAATTTAGAAGGCCTAGATTAAAAACCTTAAAATTAGATCTTTAAGACATTAAGCTCAACACTGCCAGATTTGAGGCAGCAAGGTTGTGACATATTTTTTACTAACCAAATGACGTTCAATGCTCAAGAAAATTTTAAAATTCAAATTAGGCATCCCAATCCTTAATTTGACATAAAGAATGCACAAATTGTATTAGTAGCCATTGAGATATGATTTTTGAAAATTGGGCATTGAATCTAGAAGTTGTCCTTGTGGTAGTTAGTGTGTGGTGAGTTTGTAAATAGTTAAACCTTATCCAATAGCCATATATTTTCCAGAATTAAAGTAGATATATTATGCTTTAATTTAATGGGTAATTTGTGGTAATTGGATAGGTATACAAAAAGTTATGATTTAATGAAGTTAAGCATTAATTCTAGAAAGATGTTTGTGGCAGTGAAGCTGAATTTTGAGGTCTAGGTTTTTATGTTTTAAGTTGGTAGAGGTGGATATTGTTTCCTTAAAGTAGACTTAATAATCTATATCCTACCCTGTATTCGGAGGTACAGAGAAAAGTTGGTACTACTTATATTTCCCCATAGGGACAATACCTAGTATCTCTAGGGAGGCTGACATGTCATACTGAGATTGAATCATATATGGGGATGTCGATGCCCAATGATATGTGGATCTATACTAACACTAATGCCCCGGATCCCATCTGAGCCTTAAGGTTAAGTGTGCTCAGGTGAAAGCAATGTCGGAATGGGTGACCCCTTGGGAAGTATCATAGAAATTGGAAAACCTCTTAATTAAAGGCTTCAATGCCTTGAGGTATGAAATATGGTGATCCTTAGGGATGCCATAAGAATAATAGAATGAATATGGTAAATTTTGAGAATTGTATTGAATTAGATCTAAGCTGAAATAGTGTTTAGGTTGAAATGTGATTTAGGTTGCACTACGGTTCTGATACATAAAAGTATGAACCTCGTGAACCTGGTAACTAATGTTGAACTGTCAGCAATGCTTTAGGGAATATTCAAGGATATTACCTGAATGTTATTAGAATAAAATAGAAGGAATAAATTATGAGAATCTTAGCATGCTTATTAGTTATGGCCGAGGTTCTAGAATTAGGTGATGACCCTAAGAGTTGGATAGGCATCTAGAGGGTTGCTACCTACTGAACCATGAAATAATAGTTAAATTGATTTTGTAGGCATTTAAATTATTCTAAAGGAATAAAGGTACTAAAATATGGTATATATAGGAATAAGGTTCCTAAAGGTTGCTATTTGCTAATCTAGCATAGGGAAATATCTTGATTATATAATATTCCCTTAGAAAGATTGAATAAGAATAGTTCTCTGATAGAACAAGGAGTAGCTATGAGTTATGGTCTCAAGGTTTAGATCAAGAGTAAAATGTGCTAGTGGCTTCTGGATTCCCTATACAACGTAGGTAGATTACCCCAGTATAGGAAGTAGACTTAGGCTTGGAGCTGGATCAATATCAAAAGTCAATATAGAATGACCCTATATGAGATGGAAGAATTAAAGAAAGCAGGCCTTAAGTTCTCTTAAGGACTTGTTCTCATTACAATGGTGTATTGTAATAAAGCCCAACATAGGAGAGTTTCCCTGAGAAAGAAGGGTTTGCATGACCCAATGATATGCCATACGGTATTCCAGCACAATTTTTTTGAAAGAAAAACAAGAAAAGAGACTAACGTAAAACAGGATCAACGGAATAAACAAAGTCAAGCAACTCTTGCCCTCATATCTTATGTACATTCTGCATGTATTCATTTACCATCATATATATTCGTGTTATAAATATATGGTAGGTTGTAAGACTTATTAGGCCAGTGTGCCCTTAGTCAGTCAAACTTGATAGGCAAAGGCTTAAGGTTGTAAGTCTCGTAATGCCTATGGCAAAGGGGTGATTCCCTGGCCAGTAAGACTTAATGAGCATTCAAACTTTACAGGGTGATTGCTCGGGGCCTATTACACAGGTAGATGCTTCGGCCAAAGAAAACTCTTATTATGCAAGAGTAGAATCCTGGGACCTATTACGCAGGCGAATACTCAGGGCCATAGAAACTCCTTATGCACTGGGGATGCTCGGGGGTCATATGACTTATCTTGTACTGGGTGGACGCGTAGGGGCCATGTGACTTGTGGGATCAATGGTTTAGTGGTTGCCATTATGTTATATGCTAACATGCCGAATGCTCTTGTGATGATAGTTTGTTTAGCATCCTCTGAGAACATTACATGTAGTAAGAGTTAGAGCCTGGTAGGTATTCCGAATACCTAATAGACTATATGTCCTAAGGTAGTTAATTTGTCTTGATGGGTATTCAACAAAGATGATGGACTGAATGTCTTGAGGCCATAGATCTAATGGACTAGTAAGTCCTTAAGCAAGTAAAACAATATGAGTTTGAGGATTGTGATGAGCGAATGCTTGAGGCAGTAGACTCAGTTGCAAGTTTGCATAGAGCGATGTCCCTAGGTCGTAAGACTTATGTGCCTAGCAATGTTGTAATGCCCCAAATGTTATTAAGGGGTAATGACTTCAAAAGTGAATGTAATTATTATTAAATAAGCACTTTTAGAGAATACAATGTTTATTACGGTTTGAATGTGTCGCAATTAGTGCCTAAACCCTATATTTGAGCTTAATTATTGCATTAGCACTTAAATCGAGGAAAATAAAGGGGCAAGTTCATGGAAGTGTTATTTAGGGCTAAAGAATGTGTTAAGTGGTGATTTAAGAAGAATTCCTATAGTTAGGGGCAAAGTGGGAAAAAGAAAAGTTACCGACCAAATAGTCAACAACCAAAGAAGGAACTCATTTGTAATATAAGAGATTAAGAGGTGTGATATATGCTTATGTGATATAGAGAGTATCATCCTATGATTGCATGTGCATGGATAAAGTGGAGAGATGATGCCAAGTGTCAACAAGTACTCCCATGATCATGGTCAAAAAGTCTACCATAAATTTTTAATTCATTTTCCCACCTCTCCTCTCTTATAGTTAGTTATGTATGGGCTAAAGAGGGAAGAAAAAAACTGAATTCATCATCATCATAATCTCATTCTCTCTCTCTCTCTCTCTCTCCAAGTCTCTATTTTCATCCTAACTCAAGGAAGAAAGAGAAAGCGAAAGGTAAGGTTTTAGCCTTGTAAATGGTTTTGAATGCTTAAATCCTTTCCACTAATCTTGATCACCTTTATGAGAGCTTTATCTCTATGGTTTTAGATTTTTGAAGGAAGGAGTTTGAGAGCTTGTGAAAAGTTGAAAGTGGTGGAATCAAGAAACTAGCTTGAGGAAGTGAAAGAGGTGAGAAATAGCTTGCTTTTGGTGTATATATTGTGCCAATTGGTGGAACTTTGGAATTTATGGATGTTAACCCTATTTTTGTGTCATTAAGGTCTTGTTCATTGCATGGTGTCTTGGTAGTGGAATTGGTATTTTGTTATATGTCTTGAGCAATGAAATTGGTTTGGTTTGGTTTGGAACATTAAATGGAAAGTTTGACCATTTAGTGGTTTTTGTGTTTCAATGTGGTTGAAAATAGAACATATGTGTATGTGATGTGAATTTGGTTGTTTTAGTAATCCCAATGGTTTCCTTGTGAAAAATTGTCTGGGAATAGGTTTGGTTGTTGATTTTGGAGTCATTAGAAACATTGGTTGAACATTGGAAAATTCTGTCAAGTGAAACTATGTGCTGGACAGTTTGTTTACATGGACTTTTTGAATGAGCAAATGGTATCTAAGAATTCTAAAACTTTTCAATCTAATACTTCCCATGCTAAGCTTCAAAATGGATATATAATACATGTCATTTCAATGTGTGTGCTGGAAGTTGTGTATTTTCAAAATTTGGGATTGAAACTAGAACTATTCTAGAGCAGTATGGGATTTCGTGTAATTCTATATTTTTGTGGTTTTGAACAACAATGATTCATATATTGTATAAGTGATTACTACTGGGATTCTCTTGAATCTCATTCTTTCCATTGAATAATCTACAGCTAAAGCAAGTAGCTCGAAGGAGAAGCAGATAACTAAGGGTGGCTAGTTTTTTATTTTCATTTATTAGTTGGTTGTCATATTTGTTGGAAACTGTGCCCTAAGAGCCAATCATCATACTTTGAACATTATTATTTTAATGAAATTTCTCTATTCTGTTATCATAATATTTGCATGTAAACTGTGATAATTGCATCCTTGGATAATTCATAAAGATTGTCCTAAAATGTCCCTGGTCGGTCATCTATGCGGGAGTAGAGATGAAACAAGACCAGTATGACTTTGATAAGATATGGAGATACGAATCAAAGTCTTAGGCACTTGTAAGAGTACAAGGTGTAACACCCTAAATTTTATATTCACCAAATATATTGTAATTATTTGGGGAAACTCAATAAAATGATGAATATTCATGAATTTGGAATTTATGAATTTTATAAATGTTCAATTTCACGGGAAATTGGGCAAAAATGAATATGGAATTAATTTGGGTGATTTAAAAAGCCTAATATTAAGGTCCAAAAATGAAGAAATATTAGAGAAAATATTTGGTCCAAAAATATAGAGAAATTGGCCAAATAAAAATAAAAGAAGAAATTGGATTAAAAAGGTAATGGCAAAATCGTAATTTTGCCAAATTATCACAAAATTAATTATTTTTCCGATTAATTGAAGATAATTTCAATTAATTAAGGAAAATAAAAGGAAAAATATATTTAGAATATTTTGGTCAATTTAATATGAATTTATGGAAAATTTGAGCAAAAATGCAATTTTGACCAAAATTGAGACTTTACGTGTATATGTAACCGAAACAAGTTGTGAAGCCAATTGAGACCTTAGGGAGGGAGCCCTAGGTGTCTCCTACATGTGGCATAAATAAAGAAATATTGGTTGGACATGATGGCATGTTACATGAATGTAGGAAGTTATGTAATAAAAATTAGTTTTGGAATTGTTGGAAAATTCCATAAATCATTAAAATTATATATGATATTATAATATATCATTCTCATCTTCTTCATTCAGCATTTCATGCACAAAACAATAGCTGAAAGTGAGAGAGAACGTTCAGAATTTTAGAGAGAGAAAGGAGAAGAAATCTCACAAGGTAAGCCGATTTCTCCAACGATTTAGCTCCTAACGCGTATAACTCCAACCCTAAGCTACTCCTCTTTGTTCTTTAAGGTTTGGAAGCTCAAAATCTGTTGTGGAACACCTAGGGATTTCAGCCATATTTGGGAAAAACTTGTGAGAGCTTGAGGTAACTTCCAAACCTTCGTATATTAACTATTCTGGCTGCTGTGGGCAATTTAATCGGTTAAATTTCGCCGGATTGCCGTTGGTTTTAAATTTTTGGAATTGAGTTGCCTAAGGTTTATGCTGCCCAATTTTGGTTCAAATGGTAGTTATAACCTAATGTAATAGTTAATTAAGTGGTTAGGAGTAGAAAGGAATGCGTTTACGGAGCCGAAATCGTAAAACCCCGATTTTTCCCGGAGAACTCATAAATTTCGGCCAGCTCTAGAAATGGGTCTTAGAGTTGTATTTTTAATGATTTGATGGTTCCATTGAGTTCAGGAGCGAAAATTAGGTGGGGTTACAGTTGGTCACTTTTTCGGAAAAGGCCGAAAAAGCATAATTACGTAAACGGCCCTAAAACCCTTAAAGTGGGGCTGCCAAGGGTAAATTTGTAATTTGACAATGAATTTGCTAATTCTGAGTCCGGAAATGGATTTCTTGGGTGGTAATATGCTAGAATAGCCCCGGGTAGAATTTCGGGAAAGATGCAGCCGGACCGGGTACGGCGGGCCCGGGCCGGGTCCTCGAGGGCATTTTTGTAAATTTTCATTATAGACTCATATAACCCCAAGAAACACTATGGAAGTGTCTAAATGGTGCATTTGGAATTGTAGGATTCGATATTTGTCCTGTTCGTGATCCACCTACGCTAGAGCATAATCAGAAAGAACAAGGTAGTGACTCCTCTCTTATACTTTGTGTGAAACATTGTATATATGTTTGTCATGCATTGAGAATACATTGTGACATTGTGATGCTTTGTGATTGCAGCGAAAGCTGACGCCTAGTGAATACTTTGTGAATACATTGAGATCGCAGCGAAAGCTGACGCTTAGAGTTTACAGCCATGAGTGCTGTCGTTTGTGGTGTGAACCACGTTACATTGTGATGCTGCTAATATGACCTTATATGCTTTGTGTTTATGCACTGTATGAGTGATTTGTTACTACTGGAATTCTCTTGAATCTCATTCTTTCCAATGAATAACATTTCAGACAGGGCAAGTGGCGCTAAAGAGAAGCGGGCAACCCAGAGCGATTAGATCCCCTTCGGGGTATATTTGATTGTAGGGTGTTGGTTATCTTCTTTTGAACTTGGGATTACTGTATATTTTGGAGATGTAAATATTACTGTTGATGTTGGTTATGTAATCCCCTAGTGGAGACTTTTAAACCCTCAGATTATATATGTATAGAACCTGGGAGTTGCCAGGGATTTGGTTATATACTCTGATGTGTGTGAATGTAAACTAACTGCACAGGTAATTATATTCGAATTTTGAAATTGAGACCAGGATAGAGAAGAGTTTTTGAAAGTTTTTGGTGAAAATCCTACTATAGTGTAGGAATTTGAAATGAGTTTAAGCTATCTGACGTCTCTAAACCAATTTAATTATGTGATATCGAATTATAATTACGTGGTTAAAGGCAGGGGGTTACATTTTTGGTATCAGAGCTATAGTTCCTGGCATGGGTAGAGTTTGCTAGGATAGATCCCTTAGTTAACCTTAGGGATAGAAGATCATATGTGAATAATTGTTGTGTATGCACATGTATGTTCTATTGATGTGGATATATATGAAACTTGTGAATATATGTGCATACTATCTCATATTAATGGGGTTAGTTATTTGTAGAATGAAGAAAACTAGAGGACGCCCCAATATTCCACGTGTAGACCCAGAGGTGGAAGTCATCAATGACAATCCACCATATCCTTTTCAAGAATTAATGGGTTTAATTAAAGATCAGCGAGATATGATCACTGAGCTAAGGGAAGAGCTTAGACTGGAGAAAGAAAAGAACAAAGTAGGTCAGGGTCCATCTATTCACGAAGAAACCCAGGAGGATGTTAGATCTCATGTTTTGATGATAACAAAGAATATTATGAAAAAGATTAAATTAATAAATAAGCTTGAACAAAGTAATAATAGGGAAAAGCATTACTTGAAGTAAGCATTGGACTAATGAAGCAAGGCCAAGAGAAAAAGCTGAGAATCTTGATCAAAAGCAATTTTTCCAAGGCATTACTCGACTATGTACTCGAGTGATGAGCTAAAACTTGAAGTAACCAGAGATACCTTCGAGTAAGCTGCCAACGTTACTCGAGTAAGTACTTGAGTAATAGTGTCAATGTTTTCAAGTTGCTCTCGGCCTGCCAATGTTACTCGAGTAACCAGGTAAATTATTTGGAGTTGCTCTCGGCCTGCCAATGATACTCGAGTATGTACTCGAGTTACTCTGTTTCAGAAAATGTGTTGCTCTCGGCATTTTGTACCCTACCAACGTTACTCGAGTATGTACTCGAGTAACTCACTGTGTTAAGCAAAAACCTGAAGGTAGTACTCGAATAACTTGATCTATTTTTATCATACTTCACTCGAGGTTCTACTCAAGCATGCAGGTATTTAATGACTCTTTTTAAGTAGATTACTCGAGTATGCAGAGTTATTTTTTTGAAGCAAAACTTCAAGTCATTACCCGAGTAAGCTATGAACATAAATTGAGTTTACTCGAGTATGTACTCAAGTAACAAGGTAATCAAACTTGAAGTGCTCTCGGCCTTGAAATCCTACCAACATTACTGGAGTAAAGCATCGAGTAACATAAGTTTATTTGAAGGTTTATTCGAGTTGGTACCCGACTAACCTATGAAGAAAAGAGTGCATTACTCAAGTACCCGAGTAAACATGCATTTCCAAAGGTTTGATATTTTGTTTATTCCATGCACTACCCGAGTAATCTTATAGTTGTTTGTTGACTTGCAGTTCATCAAAGTTTTCACGATGATACTCGAGTAAGTACTCCAGTAAACTTTAATGAATACTCGAGTAGCTACTCGAGTATGCAAATCCAGAAATTCAGAAATCATTCCAACGTTCATTGTTTTGTTTCCTATATGATTAACCTTTTATTATATTAGTATTCTTAGCATTTCCACAGATAAACAATGAAGAGATCTTACCAAATAAGGAAAGTCAAATGCAACGTTCAAATGTCACCGACCGCCACCTACCGCAAACGTATGTTTTTCAAATACTGGAAAAGTCAATAATGGCTGCGCACGCTCCAACGGGCATGAAGAAATATGTTCCAGCAATCATTACCAACGTATCTATATATATGGGAACATCCAAACAGAGAAGAGAACAAGAACACACTCATGAACATATCATCAAGTTCATTACTCTGTTTTATATTATACTTGTAATTCTATGCTTCAGTGATTTTTATTCACTCTGTGAGAGAGATATTTCATTCAAACTCAATATTTCTTATTGAGGTAACTTAAGGTTGTGGAAGCTTGAGTTGGGATTGGATTACAACTTGTAAGGGGGAGCGAGTGTCCAGGTGAAGGAACTTGCTTGTACTGAGGTACCAAGAACCCACTGAATCTTGGAAGTTATAGTGAAACTCTCAGAGAATCTCTTAGGACTGGACGTAGGTCAATGTGGTTGTGGCTGAACCAGTATAACTCCCGGTGTACACTTCGGTGATATTTCTCCTTACTCTTTCCTGTTTTAATTTCAACGTCAAATTTTATATTTGCAACGGAATTTTTAAGATCACCCAATTCACCCCCCCTCTTGGGTGAAATGCTTGCTCTAACATTTGGTATCAGATAGTAGGTCTTCTTGTTAAGGTATAACAACCTGAGAAGGATCCAATAGCAAGCATGGGTGAAGGAATTTTTCCCGACGGAGCATCCATCACTAGACCTCCCGGTTTCAGTAGAGAACACTTTTCTTTCTGGAAAGCAAAGTTCAGAGTATTCGTAATAGCTACTGAATATGGGCTATGGGATGTGATTGAGAGTGGAAACTATCAACCTATAAAGATTGTAGATTCTCAAAAAATTCCCAAGATGCCAGCAGAATATGATGAGAATGACAAGAAACTTATCACTCTCAACAGCAAGGCAATTCTGATGTTACAAAGTGCCTTGAGTCAAAGTGAGTATTTCAGAATTTGCACACTTCCAACAGCAAAGGAAATGTGGGAAGCTCTGGAAATAGCTCATAAAGGAACTTCGGGAGTAAAGGAGAACTGGATCAACACCTTGGTCACTGAATTCGATTTACTTCGAATGAAATCAGGTGAATCAATATCTGAATTTGAACTTAGATATACTCATCTTGTTAATCAACTTGCAACTCTTGGGAAAGTCTATGATCAACATACCCAAGTACGAAAGATTCTAAATATTCTTTCTAAAGAATGGGAGGCCAAAGTCACTGCGATAGAAGAAGCAAAAGGAGAATCAATGAGATCAGTTGCTTCTTTATTTGGAAGTCTCTCTAAATATGAAAGCAAACTAAAGTTTAAACGGGAACTAGATGACATCGGTGACAAGAAAAAGAAAGGCCTAGCACTAAAAGCAAAAGAGGAAAATCAAGATGAGGATGAGGAGTTTGACGATGATGAAATAGGCCTAATCATAAAACGATTTAGAAAGTTCTACAAGAAAGGTCAAGGATTCAAACATTTTCAAAAAGGAGGAAATAGCAGCAAAGATCATATCATTTGCTACGAATGTGGAAAACCAAGACATATCATATCAGAATGTCTAGAACTGAATCAAAAGAGCAAAGGAAAGAGAAAAGGAAAATTCTTCAACAAAAAGAAGGCCTTCGTATATGCTATATGGGGTGATAGCTCCTCTGACGAAGAAAGTGATAAGGAAGAAGTAGCTAATATATGTCTCGTCGCTCAAGAAGAAACAAAAGAAGAGGTAAATGATTCTGATCCTACCTATGATGAATTACTCTCTGAATATAATGCGTTACATTCTGAATTCATCAAAGTAGTTAAAGAATTAATTGTTTTCAAAAAAAAACAAAGCTCTTGAAATTGAACTTAAAGAAAGTTCTGAAAAGGATTCTGAAAATTGTTCTTCTTTGAGAAAGAAAAACACTGATCTTATAAAAACTCTTGAAAAATTTACTCAAGGAAGTGAGATGCTAAATGTTATTTTAAAAGCTCAACGATTTGTAAATGACCGATTTGGGATTGGATATGATCCAAAATCAGACAAAAGGAAAGGTAGAAAGGAAGCAGGAGGCAAGTCATATTTGAATTATTTCCAGCATTCTGTGCATACATCGAATCCGTTTGCATTTTGTAATAACTGTAATAGAAAAGGTCATTATACATCTTTATGCATTCATAAAAAGAAAGGAACAATAGGAACCTACAAATGGGTACCTGAAGGCTCATATGTTCAGAAAATTATTTGTACTAACCCAAAAGGACCCAAAAAGATGTGGGTACCTAAGACCTAGTCATTTGATTGCAGGTATGTCTCAAAGCATCCAAAAATAGCAAGTGGTACATAGATAGTGGATGCTCTAGACATATGACCGGAGATTTCGAAAGTT
The DNA here is from genome assembly GCA_963855925.1 of Inga laurina. Classification (NCBI taxonomy): domain Eukaryota; kingdom Viridiplantae; phylum Streptophyta; class Magnoliopsida; order Fabales; family Fabaceae; genus Inga; species Inga laurina. The sequence goes on from OY979712.1 coordinate 22,922,798, forward strand.
TTACCACATTGCAACCTAAGGAAGGTGGAAAGGTAAAATTTGGAGGAAATCAATCCGGAAAGATAGCAGGAATTGGTGAAATCAAAAATGACAAAGGAATACAAGTCAAAGATGTATATTATGTTGAAGGCTTGTGTCACAATTTGCTGAGTGTAAGTCAAAGTGCAGATAAAGACAACTGGGTAATATTTGACTCAGAAGAATGCTTAATTATCAACAAGAATGACTTACAACTTGATAAGAAGAATATCAAGGCTAAGCTCAGAGCAAAAAGGGAAGGTAACTGCTATACTCTAGATATTAGTAGAAATGAGTTTGAAAATTGTTTTCTGAGTAATACTGATGAAAGTTGGCTATGGCATAAGAGATTGGCTCATGTCAATATGCATCAATTAGGCAAACTACTCAAAAAGGATTTAGTTCTTGGATTACCCAAAGTAACTTTCAAAAATGACTTGATTTGTGACGTATGTCAAAAGGGTAAACAAACTAAATCATCTTTCAAATTGAAAAATGAGATTTCAACAAATAGACCACTACAATTATTGCATATAGATTTAGTTGGCCCAGCAAGAGTAAAGAGTCTTGGTGACAACTTATATTCATTGGTCATTGTTGATGATTTCTCTAGATTTACATGGGTTATTTTTCTATCATCAAAAGATGAAACCTTTGAAGAATTTATTGTGTTTGCCAAGAAAGTGCAAAATGAGAAAGGTATGTCCATTACAGGTATTAGGACCGATCATGGTGGATAATTTGAAAATCAAGCCTTTGAAGAATATTGTGATACTAATGGCATTGATCACAATTTCTCTACTCCAAGGACACCTCAACAAATGGAGTAGTGGAACGCAAGAATAGAGTACTCACTGAAATGGCTAGAGCAATGTTGAATGAAAAGAACGTGTCTCAAGTTTTCTGGGCTGATGCTATGAGTACAGCATGCTATATTTCAAATAGAGCCTATATCAGAACAAAACTTGGAAAGACACCATACGAGCTGTACAAAGGAAGAAAGCCAAATATTGCTCATCTACACATTTTCGGTTGTAAGTGTTTCATTCATAATAATGGTAAGGATAACTTAGGAAAATTTGATTCTAAAACTGATGAAGGAATTTTCCTAGGATACTCTAACCGAAGTAGAGCATGTAGAGTATTTAATAAACGAACATGTGTTGTTGAAGAATCAATTCACATTGTATTTGATGAATTTGAATCCTCTGACAAAACCATTGATGAAGAACAGGAAGTTGTTTTAAATCAAGAAAATAGTCAATCTATTTCTAAAACTCTTATTCCAGAGGTTGATGAAACCAAGAAAGAAGAGCAATCTCTAGGTTAACCTAAAGCCTAGAAATACAATAAAAGTCATCCCTTAGATCAAGTCATAGGAGATGTGAATGAAGGGATCAAAACTAGAAATAGAATTTTCAATAAAGTAAGTTTTTCTGCATTCATTTCTGAAATTAAACCTTCTAACATTGATGAAGCTCTATCAGACAATGATTGGGTTATAGCAATGCAAGAAGAACTAAATCAATTTGAGAGAAATCAAGTTTGGGATTTGGTACCTCGACCCAAGGATCATCCGAGCATTGGAACTAAATGGGTATTCAAGAACAAACTCGATGAATTTACAATTATTGTCAGAAACAAGGCAAGGTTGGTGGCCAAAGGCTATAATCAGGAAGAAGGGATTGATTATGAGGAAACGTATGCTCCAGTGGCTAGATTGGAAGCTATACGCGTACTCTTAGCCTTTGCATGCATCAAAGGATTCCAACTCTATCAAATGGATGAAAAGAGTTCTTTTCTAAATGGTTATATCATGGAAGAAGTATATGTAGAACAACCTCTAGGTTTTGAGGATGTTACCAAACCTGACCATGTTTTCAAACTCAAAAAGGCTTTATATGGTTTAAAACAAGCTCCTAGAGCATGGTATGAAAGGCTCAGTAAATTTCTCATTGATCAAGGTTTTGTACGAGGAAAGGTTGATACAACACTTTTTATAAAATGAAAACGTGATGATATTTTAATTGTTCAAATATATGTTGATGACATTGTTTTCAGTGCTACTAATGAATCTCTCTGTAAGGAATTTTCTGAGATAATGCAGGGAGAGTTTGAGATGTCAATGATGGGAGAATTGAATTTCTTTCTTGGTTTGCAAATCAAACAAAGAAAGAATGGAATCTTCATATCTCAAACAAAGTATTTGAAAGAGTTGTTGAAGAAGTATGGAATGGATGAAGCAAATGGCACGGACACTCCTATGAGCTCAACTATGTTGCTTGATGCTGATGTCAAAGGAAAGGACTACAACATCACAAAGTATAGAGGAATGATTGGATCATTACTCTATCTCACGGCAATTAGACCAGACATCCAATTTAGTGTTGGCATATGTGGAAGATATCAATCGGCACCAAAAGAATCACATGCTGAAATGGTCAAACGAATCTTTAGATACCTTGCTGACACACCCGAATTGGGTCTGTGGTATCCCAAAGGAAGAAGTGAATATCTTGTTGCATATTCAAATTCAGATCATGGAGGATACAAAACAGACAGAAAGAGCACCAGTGGTCAAGGACAATTTCTTGGAGGATCTCTTGTATCATGGTTCAGCAAGAAATAAAATACAGTGTCTCTTTCATCAATGGAAGCCGAATATGTTGCAGTATCAAGTTGTTGTGCACAAATAATATGGTTAAAACAACAACTACAAGATCTTGGTATTTATCTCAAAGAAATACCAATCTATTGTGACAATACCAGTATGATAAGCTTGGCAAAGAATCCAGTTCAAAACTCTAGAACTAAGTATATCGATGTCAGACATCATTTCATTAGAGATCATGTTCAAAAGAAAGATGTGAAAGTGGTATTCATTCCTACTTATCTTCAACTAGCTGATATTTTCACAAAACCCCTTGCAAAAGATCAATTTCTATACATTAGAAGAGAATTGGGAATGGTAAACCCCAATGAGTTGTAAGTTATTTCAGTTTCTCATAATATTAGATGAAGTCATTTGTTAAAGTTTTGATGATTACTAACTTAAGCATCGGAGTATATAGAAACTTGTTTTGCAGGGAGATTGAAACTCTGTTTTGAGAAACAAAAACAGAGGTTATCAGAGGACACCTTTACTGGAGTACCAACTTGAAGTTATGACTAACAGAGAAGCATTACCCGAGGAACAACTTGAAGTAAAGAAGCACTTTACTTGAGTAACTACTCGAGTAATGGTTCCCCAAAACTGGAAGTAACGGATCAAGTTTCCTGAAATTTAAATCAAACAGTTCAGTTACTAAGAAATAAACAGTCAGAAGTGAAAAGACAAGTTACCCGAGGCGAGCCTCGAGTAAACTTGAACCTTATTCGAGTAAGGACTCGAGTAACTGCAAGTCCAGATTTCCAAATTGATGAAAAATGACCCAAATCTGCTTCAAATTGGTTATAAATGATCGAGGGAACAATCATGGATAATTACAATATTATTCATGCCAGGTATGCAATTTAAATGAATTATTTTAGAGATTTTCTGTATGATTACTCGAGTAAGGACTCGAGTAACCTTGAACATTACTCGAGTAAGGCCTCGAGTAACGTTGGGTTTTAGGTCTTTATTTGTCGCAAACTCGATCATTTCCACAAAATCACCTCGAGTAAATCACTATACACTCTCTCAAAAACTTTTCACAATCGATTCCTTGCATCATTTCCGTCAAAACCCAACAGATTTCAACCCCAAAAACCTCCTATTTTGCTCAGATTCTCAGTGCCCTAAACTCGCGACTGTGACCCTGTTTTTCTGAGATTTTTAAATTTCTATGTTTCAAGATGGTTAGAACCAAGAATCTTACTCTCACGGATTCCTCTGAATCCCAACAACATCCTGATCCTCTTTCTTCTCCTCCCAGAAAGAGAAGAAAACTTACCCTGAGATCAAAAGCCAAAATCCAACCCCAACCTCAACCTCAACCAAAACCAAAAGGGGTTGTGATCAAAGAGCCTATAGTTACAAGGGCTCAATCCAAAAAGAGTACCTCTACCAGGAAAGGCAAGAGTGCCAAATCTCCCTCTCCTCCACCCTCTGATTCCTCTACTCCCTCCTTTACACCAAAGCCTCCTAAAAAGCCCAAGTATGACAAGAATGTGGCTAAGGCTATGGTAAGCATCATAGATCAAATGGAGAAGGGGCAATCTTCAAAGAAATCTAAATTGCTAGAAGAGGAAATCACCAACCCTCCAAAGGGGTTCAATATCAAGCAGCTGGTGGACTCCCCAAAGTATCTATCTCAGTTTTCAAAGAGGAAAGTATGCAAGACACACTATATGGACCTCAAGTTACTTCAGGAGGTAGTGAAGTATGATCTTAGTTCCTATTTAGATCCTTTTATGCCTTGGCTTTCGATTAGATTACCTTTTTGCACAAAAGTGATCACACACTTTTACTGTAATCTTGAGATCCTAGATGAGCCAAACAGAACCTCAGCTGAGGAAGAGATGACCACTATAGTGAGAGGCCAAAAGATCCTTATTTCACCCTCTAGGATAAACTTGTGGTTAGGGATAGAGAACCCCCTAGATGACATTTACTCCCAACTTGAACCAAACTAAATATTTTCTATCCTTAAACCTGGTGAGTTAGTTGGCCTTTTAAATTTCAAACCGAGCGATATGTGTGATCATCACAGGGTTCTATGGTACATCTACTCTAGATCCCTTGTGAACAAAGCCAACAACTATACCCACTTCTCTGATAGGGACTTTAGGTGGTTTGCTTCACTTCTCCTGAAGGAACAGAAGGACTTGGGGGAGTATATCTTTTCTGAGATGAAAAGATACAGAGTGGATGGGAAGGCTACCACACCAATGCCATATCCTCAGATTGTGTCACTCATTCTGAAGGAGAATAAGATATGGAATCTAGATAGCAAGGAGCCTATTGAGAGGATGACTCCGGTTGGGAGAAATCAGATTGGTAAGCTCAACATTGATATACTTCTCAAGGGCCCTCTGGAGTCTAGGTCGAAGAAGAAGAAGATTGAGATCGAGACGAGCAAGATGGATGACACTCAGTCATCAGCTTCAGCTGCCACCACATCATCACCCTCTTTCCTCAATGCCACACTTCAGCATTTCATGGAGAATATGCTCTGAGGATTCCATGTTGATATCGCCAACACAAATACTGAATTGATAACCAACATGAATTACAAGATGGCGGAGTTAGTTGAGAAAATAGATAAGAGGCACGAGGAGTTACTAGCTGAGCAACGTGCCCAGGGTAAGACACTGAGATTGATTCTGGCACGACTGGATTCCTTGGGTCCCAGACCTTCTGCTGGTCCATCCTCTTCTTCTCTAGAGCATATACCATCTTCTGCACCACCACTACCTCCAGAGCACACTCCCTCTGATATTCCTCACACTGAGGCTGAGCCTTCTATCCCTCCGGTCTCTAGTCCACCTGAGCCACAAGCCAAAGACATCCTATATTCAGTGGATAACCCCGACACCAATGAGACCATTCATATCATCATTGATGATTCTACTCCCAAACCTCAGACTAAACCCGCTCCTAAACCTATTCCATCTCCTACCCATACTGAGGAAATATCTCCCTCCTCATCCTCTGATCATCATACTCCAGAGGTTGAGACCACTTCAGAGGTTAAGACCACTCCAGAGGTTGAGACCACTATGGTTGTCTACCAGTCTCCTCCTATTCCTCCCAAAGATGATATCCACATCCCTCCACTTCATCTTCCTGAACTAGTTTCTTCTAGCTCATTTGACTCTTCTAGTTCAGATGATGGCTTAGTTCTTCCAGTGAAGCCTATTTCCACGGTCAAGCCTTCCGATCCTCCTCTTGAATGATGAAGACAAAATGGGGGAGAAGAACTTGAGAGTGATTTTGTGGAAGTGTCTGAATGACTGTGCTTATTTTTGGGTATTTGGGTGTATATGGGTTTTAGGGAGCTTTTGAATTTGTTAAGCTTTTCATCTTGTAGTGCAACTTTAAGATTAATGCAAGTTAATTTGAATTATGATTTAATTTCAAGTCTATTTAAGCTTTAAATTATGATACATTGTTGGACTAATGAAGTTTATTATGTATGCAGGGTGAATATGTTATAATCTCAATCTTTTTCAAATCATTTTGAATATAAACTTAACAAGGTTTTCAAATTTTATCATTGAATTCAAGATGTGTTTATTTGAGAACTTACTTTCAAAAATCTTGTTCAAAATCATCAAGTTTTGTCATCATCAAAAAGGGGGAGAATGTTAGATCTCATGTTTTGATGATAACAAAGAATATTATGAAAAAGATTAAATTAATAAATAAGCTTGAACAAAGTAATAACAGAGAAAAGCATTACTTGAAGTAAGCATTGGAGTAATGAAGCAAGGCCAAGAGAAAAAGCTGAGAAACTTGATCAGAAGCAATTTTTCTAAGGCATTACTCGAGTATGTACTCGAGTAATGAGACAAAACTTGAAGTAACTAGAGATACCTTCGAGTAAGCTGCCAACGTTACTTGAGTAAGTACTCGAGTAATAGCGTAAATGTTTTCAAGTTGCTCTCGGCCTGCCAATATTACTCGAGTAGATACTCGAGTAACCAGGTAAATTATTTGGAGTTGCTCTCGGCCTGCCAATGATACTCGAGTATGTACTCGAGTTACTCTGTTTCAGAAAATGTGTTGCTCTCGGCATTTTGTACCCTACCAACGTTACTCGAGTATGTACTCGAGTAACTCACTGTGTTAAGCAAAAACTTGAAGGTAGTACTCGAATAACTTGATCTATTTTTATCATACTTCACTTGAGGTTCTACTCAAGCATGCAGGTATTTAATGAATCTTTTTAAGTGGATTACTCGAGTATATACTCAAGTATGCAGAGTTATTTTTTTGAAGGAAAACTTCAAGTCATTACCCGAGTTAGCTATGAACATAAATTGAGTTTACTTGAGTATGTACTAGAGTAACAAGGTAATCAAACTTGAAGTGCTCTCGGCCTTGAAATCCTGCCAACATTACTGGAGTAAAGCATTGAATAACATAAGTTTATTTGAAGGTTTACTCGAGTTGGTACCCGACTAACCTATGAAGAAAAGAGTGCATTACTCGAGTAGGTACCTGAGTAAACATGCATTTCCAAAGGTTTGATATTTTGTTTATTCTATGCACTACCCGAGTAATCTTATAGTTGTTTGTTGACTTGCAGTTCATCAAAGTTTTCACGATGATACTCTAGTAAGTACTCCAGTAAACTTTAATGAATACTCAAGTAGCTACTCAAGTATGCAAATCCAGAAATTCAGAAATCATTCCAACGTTCATTGTTTTGTTTCCTATATGATTAACCTTTTAATATATTAGTATTCTTAGCATTTCCACAGATAAACAATAAAGAGATCTTACCAAATAAGGAAAGTCAAATGCAATGTTCAAATGTCACCGACCGCCACCTACCGCAAACGTATGTTTTTCAAATACTGGAAAAGTCAATAGTGGCTGCGCACGCTCCAACGGGCATGAAGAAATATGTTCCAGCAATCATTACCAACGTATCTATATATATATATGGGAACATCCAAACAAAGAAGAGAACAAGAACACACTCACGAACGTATCATCAAGTTCATTACTCTGTTTTATATTATACTTGTAATTCTATGCTTTAGTGATTGTTATTCACTCTGTGGGAGAGATATTTCATTCAAACTCAATATTTGTTATTGAGGTAACTTAAGGTTGTGAAACCTTGAGTTAGGATTGGATTACAACTTGTAAGAGGGAGCGAGTGTCCAGGCGAAGGAACTTGCTTGCACGGAGGTGCCAAGAACCCACTAAATCTTGGAAGTTATAGTGAAACTCTCAGAAAAGCTCTGAGGACTGGACGTAGGTCAAAGTGGTTGTGGCCGAACCAGTATAACTCCCAGTGTACACTTCGGTGATATTTCTCCTTACTCTTTCTTATTTTAATTTCAACGTCAAATTTTATATTTGTAACGAAATTTTTAAGATCACCCAATCCACCCCCCTCTTGGGTGAAACGCTTGCTCTAACAGAGGAAACTCGCCATGAGGATACTACTAAAGGATCAGCACGACCCCTTGAATCTCCACCTCATGATATTCCAAACCAAGAGTCGCATGGGGTGCCGACAAGAGAGGAAAGGGACCTTCAGTTTTGGGTCACCAAAGTTTGTAAGCACATGCCTCCGGCGTTCAAAGGAGATTTAATCCGCAAGCGGCTGAAGATTGGTTAAACAGATTGGAAAAGATATTTGAAGTTCTTGTGTGCCCGGATGAGGTGAAGCCACACCTGGCTATTTACAAATTAGAAGGCGATGCAGATTACTGGTGGAGGAATATCTCCCTCACCCTGTATAGCCGAAATATACTTTGACTTGGGAATTGTTTCAGCAAGAATTTAACGAGAAGTACTTTCCCAAATCAGTGCGGCTAGAGAAAGAAACTGAATTCTTGAATATCAGACAAGGGGACACAGAGAGCTTTGATGACTATCTGTCCCGTTTCATCCGTTTGTCCTGGTATTCCTCCTACCTCCGGTATAAGGATGATGAAGAGTGGAGTTCTAACATGCTTATTCGGGGGTTGAGACGTGATTTGAGGAAGCGATTGGTCGCTCATATGTTCACCAAATTCAACAAAGCGGTTGAAGAGTGTAAGATCATAGAAAATAACTTGATAGACCTGTATCCTGCTAAAGCTACTGGCAACCGTAGTGAACCCAGTAAGGGTAGTACCCCACAGAAGCGAAAAGGACAGGGATTTCATCTGGGAGTGGTAAGAAGCCCTATCAGTCTGGGAGCTGTGACCAGTAGGGAACTCCTTTTACACCGTGGATCTGTCGTCGTTGTAACCAACCACATCATGGCAAAACTTGTGAGGGCAAAATAATATGCTTTAATTGTAAACGTGTGGGGCATACTGCTGTCGAATACAAAGAGCCACGACCAGACCAGAGGCTGAAAACTCAGGGCCGAGTATTCGCTATGACCGACGAGGACGCCCATAAATCTCCTAAGTTGATGCAAGGTAAAATTCTTCTTAATGGCTATTTATTGCAAGTTTTATTTGACTCGGGTGCAAGTCACTCCTTCATTGCCTATGATTGCGTGAAGCGCCTGGGATTTCATGTGCATAAATTACCATTTGATCTGATAGTGTTAACTCTGATGGGTGTTAAAGCCTTAACTACAGAAGCTTGTCTGAATTGTGTCATAACTGTAGAAGGGCACCAATCTACTGTGGATTTGATTTGTCTGCCGCTTTACCAATTGGAAGTCATTTTGGGTTTTGATTGGTTAACGGTGAATAATGTGATGCTTGATTGTGGGAACAGGAGGATAGTATAAATTGCTTCTCAGAGGGTCAAAGTTGTAAATGGAAGTATGAATTTCCTTTCTACGGCTAAAGCTGAAAAATATCTTGAAAAGGGTTGTCAGGGGTATATGGTATTCTTCTCGGTGCAAGGGGAGATTAGTGAAACTTTGAGTGGTATACCCATGGTAAATGAATTCCCTGAGGTGTTTCCAGATGATCTTAGTGGATTGCCTTCTGAAAGGGAAGTTCAGTTCCCAATTGATCTTGTGCCTGGACCTGGTTCTATATCTAAGGCCCCATACCGTATGGCCCCAAATGAAATGGCAGAGTTAAAGAAACAAATAGAAGACTTGCTTGAAAAAGGGTTCATTAGACCCAGTGTGTCGCCTTAGGGAGCTCCAGTGTTGTTTGTAAAGAAGAAAGATGGAAGCCTTTGGTTTTGTATCGATTATAGAGAATTGAATAAGGTTACTATTAAGAACAAGTACCCTCTTCCCCGAATTGATGACCTTTTAGATCAAATATCCGGTTCGTGTGTATTTTCGAAGATTGATCTAAGGTTAGGGTATCATCAGCTGCGAGTGAAAGCAGAAGATGTTCCGAAGACTACTTTTCGGACCAGGTACGGTCACTATGAGTTCTTGGTGCTGCCATCTGGGCTAACCAATGCGCCTGCGGTTTTCATGGATTACATGAACCGTATCTTTCAACAATATTTGGATCGGTTTGTTGTTGTGTTTATCGATGACATTCTGATATATTCCAAGAGTATGGAGGAGCATGATCATCATTTGAGAGTTGTATTGAATACCTTGCGTGAGAAGCAACTATATGCCAAATTAAGTAAGTGCTAGTTCTGACTATCTGAAGTAAAATTCCTAGGCTATGTTATCTCGCGAGAAGGGGTCTCTGTGGATCCCAGTAAAGTGGGAGCAGTACTGGACTGGAAGAGACCAGAATCTGTGGCGGAAGTATGCAGTTTTCTGGGTCTTGCTGATTATTATTGGAGATTCATCCAGAATTTCTCCCGTATGGCATTGCCGATGACCAAGCTCATGAGAAAGGATCAACCGTTTGTGTGGGATGAGAAATGTGAAAACTGTTTTGTGGAGCTGAAGGAGAGGTTGACTATGGCACCTGTGTTGATTTTACCCGATCCCAGTTTGACATATGTTGTGTATTCTGATGCCAGTGGGCAGGGACTAGGGTGTGTCCTTATGTAGCAGGGACATGTGGTGGCCTACACCTCTCGACAGCTTAGATCTCATGAATTGAACTATCCCACTCATTATTTAGAGCTTGCGGCCATTGTGTTTGCTTTGAAGATTTGACGTTACTACCTGTATGGTGTGACTGTGGAACTGTACTGCAACCACAAGAGTCTCAAATATCTGTATGATTAAAAAGAATTAAACATAAGACAACGCCGCTAGATGGAATTGCTTAAAGACTATGACCTGGACATTAAATATCATCCGGGTAAGGCGAATGTAGTCACTGATGCTCTTAGTCGGAAGACCGTGCTCGTTGCAGCTATGATGATACAAGAAGGGAGATTGATTAAAGACTTTCATGATTTGAATTTGACAAACCAGATCATCTGTGCCAATTACACTGTTTCTCAAGAGAAGAGTGATCTAAGGGCGGAGATTAAAGAAGCTCAGAGGCAAGATGACTGGATACAGCATAATCTGGCTCGAATCAAATAGGGAGAAGTTCCAAGCTATGATTTATCACCTCGTGGATTAGTTCGCTATCAGAAGAGAGTCTGCATTCCACTTAGAGTGGAGTTGAGGCAGAAAATTCTGGATGAGGCCCACAAGAGCGGATATACTCTTCATCCTGGTATGACCAAGATGTATCATAATCTAAAATCGGTATATTGGTGGCCGGGTTTGAAGAGTGATGTGACCAAATATGTAGCAAGGTGTCTCACTTGCCAGAACGTAAAGATCGAGCACCAGAGACCGCCTGATCTACTTCAGAGTCCTGAAATTCCAGAGTGGAAATGGGAAAGTGTGACCGTGGATTTGTTTATGGGATTGCCCAGGATCAGGAACTATGATGCAATATGGGTAATAGTTGACCGGTTAACAAAGTCGGTACACTTCATACCGATCAATGCTGGTTATTCTCCGGACAAACTGGCAGAGATATACATACGAGAGATTGTGAAGCTCCATGGTGTACCAAAGAACATCATTTTTGATCGAGATCTCTGATTCACTTCGAGATTCTGGAAAGCGTTGCATGAAGCCCTGGGTACTCAATTAAGATTCAGTACAGCTTATCATCCTCAAACGGATGGACAGTCAAAAGGACTATTCAGACACTGGAGGATATGTTACGGGCATGTGTTCTTGACTTTAAAGGGAGTTGGGATCGCTTTCTTTCACTTGTTGAGTTCGCCTACAACAATAGCTATCATGCGAGCATTCAAATGGCTCCGTATGAAGCGTTGTATGGGAGGAGGTGCCAATCACCATTGTGCTGGAATGAATTATCAGAAAGGAAGCTTTATGGACCGGATCTTGTTGATCAAACCTCAGCTCAGATTTGAATTATTCGTAAGAGGTTGCTTGCAGCACAAAGTCGATAGAAAAGCTACACTGACAAGAGAAGACGGCCTCTAGAGTTTGAGGTTAGAGATCATATATTTTTGAGTGTATCACCAGTCACTGGCATCGGGAGAGCTATCAAGCGAAAGAAGTTGAGCCCAAGGTACATAGGTCCTTTTTAAACCCTTGAAAGGATTGGGCTTGTTGCTTATCGAGTAGCCCTACCCCCAAACTTGAGCAAGCTCCACGATGTGTTTCACGTTTCCCAACTGAAGAAGTACCAACCGGATCCATCTCACATTGTTGAATATGAAGAAGTTGAGTTACAAGACAACTCACATATGCAGTAGAGCCAGCACAGATCATTGATAGGGAAGAACGGCAACTTAGACACCAAAGCATTCCATTTGTGAAAGTGATCTGGAAGGGAATGACTCAGAGAGAAGCAACTTAGGAAGCGGAAGCGGATATGCATAGGTGATATCCAAAGTTTATGGCTCAAGTTCTGTGACAAATTTCGAGGACGAAATTTATTTAAGTTGGGCAGAACTGTAACACCCCAAATTTTATATTCACCAAATATATTGTAATTATTTGGGGAAACTCAATAAAATGGTGAATATTCATGAATTTGGAATTTATGAATTTTATAAATGTTCAATTTCACGGGAAATTGGGCAAAAATGAATATGGAATTAATTTGGGTGATTTAAAAAGCCTAATATTAAGGTCCAAAAATGAAGAAATATATAGAAAATATTTGGTCCAAAAATAGATAGAAATTGGCCAAAGAAAAATAAGAGAAGAAATTGGATTAAAAAGGTAATGGCAAAATCGTAATTTTGCCAAATTATCACAAAATTAATTATTTTTCCGATTAATTGAAGATAATTTCAATTAATTAAGGAAAATAAAAGGAAAAATATATTTAGAATATTTTGGTCAATTTAATATGAATTTATGGAAAATTTGAGCAAAAATGCAATTTTGACCAAAATTGAGACTTTACGTGTATATGTAACCGAAACAAGTCATGAAGCCAATTGAGACCTTAGGGAGGGAGCCCTAGGTGTCTCCTACATGTGGCATAAATAAGGAAATATTGGTTGGACATGATGGCATGGTTACATGAATGTAGGAAGTTATGTAATAAAAATTAGTTTTAGAATTGTTGGAAAATTCCATAAATCATTAAAATTATATATGATATTATAATATATCATTCTCATCTTCTTCATTCAGCATTTCACGCACAAAACAGCAGCTGAAAGTGAGAGAGAACGTTCAGAATTTTAGAGAGAGAAAGGAGAAGAAATCTCACAAGGTAAGCCGATTTCTCCGACGATTTAGCTCCTGACGCGTATAACTCCAACCCTAAGCTACTCCTCTTTGTTCTTTAAGGTTTGGAAGCTCAAAATCTGTTGTGGAACACCTAGGGTTTTCAGCCATATTTGGGAAAAACTTGTGAGAGCTTGAGGTAACTTCCAAACCTTCGTATATTAACTATTCTGGCTGCTGTAGGCAATTTAATCGGTGAAATTAAACCGAATTGGCGTTGGTTTTAAATTTTGGGAATTGAGTTGCCTAAGGATTATGCTGCCCAATTTTGATTCAAATGGTAGTTATAACCTAATGTAATAGTTAATTAAGTGGTTAGGAGTAGAAAGGAACGCGTTTACGGAGCCGAAATCGTAAAACCCCGATTTTTCCCGGAGAACTCATAAATTTTGGCCAGCTCTAGAAATGGGTCTTAGAGTTGGATTTTCAATGATTTGATGGCTCCATTGAGTTTAGAAGTGAAAATTAGGTGGGGTTACAGTTGGTCACTTTTTTGGAAAAGGCCGAAAAAGCATAATTACAAAAACGCCCTTAAAACCCTTAAAGTGGGGCTGCCAAGGGTAAATTTGTAATTTAAAATTGAATTTGCTAATTCTGAGTCCGGAAATGGATTCCTTGGGTGGTAATATGCTAGAATAGCCCCGGGTAGAATTTTGGGAAAGATGCAGCCTGACCGAGTACGGCGGGCCCGGGCCAGGTCCCTGAGGGCATTTTTGTAAATTTTCATTATAGACTCATATAACCCCAAGAAACACTATAGAAGTGTCTAAATGGTGCATTTGGAATTTTAGGATTCGATATTTGCCCTGTTCATAATCCACCGCGCTAGGGCATAATCGGAAAGAACAAGGTAGTGACTCCTCTCTTATACTTTGTGTGAAACATTATATGTATGTTTGTCGCGTATTGAGAATACATTGTGACATTGTGATGCTTTGTGATTGCAGCGAAAGCTGACGCCTAGTGAATACTTTATGAATACATTGAGATCGTAGCGAAAGCTGACGCTTAGAGTTTACAGCCATGAGTGCTGTCGTTTGTGGTGTGAACCATGTTACATTGTGATGCTGCTAACATGACCTTATATGCTTTGTGTTTATGCACTGTATGAGTGATTTGTTACTACTGGGATTCTTTTGAATCTCATTCTTTCCAATGACTAACATTTCAGACAGGGCAAGTGGCGCTAAAGAGAAGCAGGCAACCCGGAGCGATTAGAACCCCTTCGGGGTATCTTTGATTGTAGGGTGTTGGTTATATTCTTTTGAACTTGGGATTACTGTATATTTTGGAGATGTAAACATTACTGTTGATGTTGGTTATGTAATCCCCTAGTGGAGACTTTTAAACCCTCAGATTATATATGTATAGAACCCGGGAGTTGCCAGGGATTTGGTTATATACTCTGATGTATGTGAATGTAAACTAACTGTGCAGGTAATTATATTCAAAATTTGAAATTGAGACCAGGATAGAGAAGAGTTTTTGAAAGTTTTTGGTGAAAATCCTACTATAATGTAGGAATTTGAAATGAGTTTAAGCTATCCGACGTCTCTAAACCAATTTAATTATGTGATATTGAATTATAATTACGTGGTTAAAGACAGGGGGTTACGCAAGGTGCTGGACCGACCCACTATGAGAAAGCTACATGGATCAAGTCATAAGCTTTTCTCATGTATAACCACGTCATAATGCCCTTAGACCTGAGGTCATCATGGATTCCTACATGAGAGTTGCTAAGCTTTGAACTAGTCAAAAGTCACTTTTGACCGGGTGATGATAAAGGCTACGATCGGGCTTGGTGGTTTTTCATGCAGAGGAATATGAATGATCAAGATGGAATTTGTCCCTCACATTAGTAGAGAGATATTACTGGGCCCCTCGATGAGTGAGTCTGAGAAATGTATGGCCATACTATGAAGAAAGGAGTTTTTGTCTCTATTATCAGGCTACTCAGGAATTGAGAAAGTAATGGTCAGGAACAAGAGGATGACATTATCCATGCCTTATCCTTGATCGATATATCGTGTGACAAAAGGGACGTGACATGGTTGTATGACAGGTTGCATCGTGATAACAATCCTCATATGAATTGGGTAGTGGTAATGTCTTGCTAGAGGCCGCTTGCGACTTTTGGGTTAGTATAGTGATTGGCCCATTGCCAACTTCATATGGACCTACAGGGTCGCACACAAGAATGGCTCAACATGAGATAATGTTTAATTTAGGGTGGACGAATTTTACATTTATATATATAATATAAAGTTCATTAATAATATTATATAGATATATATTTTTTCGAAATATATATCTTATATATATATGTATATATATTATATGATATTTTTATATTTAATAATATTATATAGATATATATATTTTTGAAATATATATCTTATATATATATGTATATATATTATATGATATTATTATATTGAATTAGTTTTAAATTTAATTTATTAAGATATATTAAATTTAATAACTAACATGATAGAGATATAGTATCTCAGATTTAATTTATGAAGATAAATTAAATCTAATGGCTCTTTATTTAGATTAAATAAATAGGTTAAATTAAAACTATTGGACAAATTTAATTTAAACTAAATTTATTTAATTAGCTCATCAAGATAATTAATTGTTAATTAATTTCGAAATTAATGATGATTAATTTTGAAATTTGAAAATAGCCCTCATAGGTTATAAACTTGATAGAGCAGATATATTCATATGCACATGAGAATTGAGAGCTGCAAGTGAAACCCTAGGGGACATTAGAGGCGCTAGCACACAGTCTCGATTAGAGAGCATTCGTGTGGATATCGGTAGAGGGAGCATACCTGACGTGTTGGCTCCTAGAGATGGTGAAAACTTTGAATCATCGAAAAGGTATGAATCCTTCCAACTTGGTTTAAACGCCATTGACAGATCCTCGATTAGTATCGGTGAAAATTTTTAAAATTCTTCCACTGTGCCTACCGATCCTAATAGTGGCATCAGAGCCAAGTTAATTGTGCTTCCAAATTGAGTTTATGATTCTTACACATGTGATATATATGGGATGTGTACGTATGTTTATAAGAAACACTCGAATATGCATGTGATTTGGTTAATATGAGACAAAATTATTTAGAAAGATGTGATCTTGTAATTCCGTTGATTTTTTGTTTTGAACGAGCATGAAATCGATTCCAAACATGTATATCTTGAAACATGTATGTGATTTTCGTTTTGAACAAGCATGAAATTGGGTAGGGTACCTGAGATTGTAGTTGGCGGCAATCAAATCGAGTCTAGGTTCGAATATCTATTCCAGTAATGGGGATCCGAACTATGGGGAAGACAATCTGGATCAGAAGTGTTCTGGGCCATTATTGTTTTTGTTTTGAAAAAATTGGGTCCAAAATTTAAAAATTTAAAATTTTCAAATATTCCTTTTAGCGGTACCGCCGTGACCACCTCTGCGTAGTACAATATAATCTGATCACGACATTTATTGCTTTTCATACTATATGAATTCTTGTTGTGGTTTATTATTTATCCTTGTTTGGGTATGGTGAACAACATGGCTTTAGAATTTTACAAAGGTTGTAATATTTAAATACGGCCTGTGTGCCATGCTTTTCTCTAAATACATTCTATGTACATTCTCTTCTCATCTCACTCCCCTCGAATGTTTAAACGAGGTTTCTCTCAATGTATTTCTTTTATTTAGAGAAGTCCTCTCATTGGATTGGGAGGATTTTAGGTTAGGTAAGCCATATTTGTCACGTTTAAATTATGCTTTTGATAAGATCATTGCATGATTACTTTTACGTTTATATGTATTTATCTGTATGAGATACGACCACGATTGCATCCATATAAACAAAACTAATTAATTAAGCCCTCTGAGTCAAATCTTAAGTCATAATGCCATCAATTAATGAATACTTGTCAAAACCTAGATCGCTCAATTGTGGAAACCACCAAAGTGGATGCACTTGAGTTATCTTGATGAGACAAGCTTGAGTAATGGTGCTGCTCATAATATTCATTATTGTTTTGACTTAATTGAGATTAACAAAACGGTTTAGAATCTCAAGACATTAGATGGGGTTAAATATGCCGGATCATATGATGATTAAATCCCATAAAGATCTAAGAGTTACATGTGATGTAATTGGTAAATAGGTTACCTACCTAAATAACTTGAATTTAAGCGTCTTGCCAAAGCGGACTTAAGTTTAAGCAAAATATGGATCTTAGCCCACTAATTATTATATTGAGGGTTGTTAATTTAGTGGGAGATTACTAACTAACTTTGCATATTTTAATTGTAGAATCATGTCGACTAGTAATACTGCTACACTTTCGTTGCGATCAGTCCTTGAGAAGGACAAACTCAATGGGACAAACTTTCTTGACTGGTTCAGGAACTTGAGAATTGTTCTCAAGCAGGAAAGAAAGGCTTATGTCCTAGATCAACCCATTCCTAAGGAGCCTGCAGCCAATGCTCCAAGAGCTTAGAGAGATGCTTACACAAAGCATAAGGATGACTCTGTGGATGTAGGTTGCCTGATGCTTGCTACTATGGTTCCAGAGCTCCAAAGAGATCTGGAACTCATGGAGGCTCATGAGATGATTGTACATCTCAAGGAAATGTTCCAGCAACAGGAAATGCAAGAAAGGTATCAGACCACAAAGGCCTTACATTCCTGCAACATGGCTGAAGGTGCATCAGTTAGTACTCATGTGTTAAAGATGAAATGCTATATTGATCACCTTGAGAGGCTTGGATTTCCCATGAGCCAGGTGTTAGCTACGGATTTGATCCTCAACTCACTCCCAGAGAGTTATGACTAGTTTGTTATGAACTACAACATGAACAACATGGAGAAATCAATTTCTGAGCTACATGGGATGCTCAAAACTGCTGAGCAAAGCATTAAGAAAAAGCCTAGCATAGTTTTGATGGTTCGGAAAGGAAAGGGTATGAAAAAGAAAGGGAAGGGCAGATAGAAGGGTAATAGCTCAAGTGGTAAGACCAAAGAGTCAAACAAGCTCGAAACCAAGCCTGCACCCAAGAAAGCAAAGCCTCCAAAGGAAGGAGTCTGCTACTTCTGCAATGAACCCGGTCATTGGAAGAGGAATTGCAAACTCTACCTGGAAGATCTGAAAAAGAACAAGAAGGATAGCTATACTATCGCTTCAGGTATTTATGTTATAGACATTCATTTTTCTACTTCTTCTACATGGGTATTAGATACTGCATGTGCTTCTCACATTTGTACAAATGTGTAGGGTCTAAAGGACAGTAGAAAGCTGAAGTAGGGCGAGGTGGACCTACGAGTTGGAAACAGAGCAAGAGTTGCTGCTTTAGCCGTAGGCACTTATGAATTAGTTCTGCCTAGTGGGCTTTGTTAGTTTTGAACCATTGCTATTATGTTCCTGCTTTAAGTAGTATTATTGTTTCTCTTTCTTATTTGGATAAGGAAGGTTATACTTCCATTACTAGGAATGGTAAATGTTCTATTTATCGTAATGACATTTTCTATGCTTATGGTGATTTGCATGTTGGTCATTATATATTAAATTTGGAACATCCTAATAATGGGAATATCTATAACCTAACTACTAAGAGGATAAAATCAAATGATTTGAATTTGACCTACCTATGGCATTGTCATCTAGGCCTCATAAATGAGAAATGCATTTCTAAACTCCATCAAGACGGATTTCTAAACTCAATTGACTTTGAATCATATGATACATGCAAATCTTGCTTATTAGGAAAGATAACTAAGGCACCTTTTACTGGGCACAGTGAGAGGGCTACTGAAGTATTGGGCCTCATACATACAGATGTATGTGGACCATTAAATATAGCTGCCAGAGGAGGTTATGTCTACTTCATTACATTTATAGATGACTTTAGTAGATATGGCTATATCTATCTAATGAAACATAAATCTGAATCTTTTGAAATGTTCAAAATATTCCAAAATGAAGTACAAAACCAACTTGGTAAAACAATTAAAGCACTTCGATCTGATCGAGGTGGTGAATATTTGAGCCAAGAATTCATTGACCATCTTAGGAGTTGTGGGATAATCTCACAATTGACTCCTCCAGGAACACCACAATGGAATGGCGTTTCTGAATGGAGGAATCGAACACTATTAGATATGGTTCGATCTATGATGAGTCAAACAAATCTTCCACCGTCCTTTTGGGGACATGCCCTAGAGACAGCTGCGTTCATACTAAATCGTGTTCCATCTAAGGCAATTGAAAAGACACCATATGAGATATGGACTAGAAAGAAACCAAGTTTATCTTTTCTCAAGATCTGGGGATGTGAGGTATATGTTAAGCAACAAGCCTTTGATAAATTAGCACCTAGATCCATAAAGTGCCTTTTCATAGGGTATCCTAAAGAAATGAAAGGATACTATGTCTACAATCCCACTGATAACAACGTGTTTGTTATTCGAAATGGCAAGTTTATAGAAAGAGAGTTTGTCTCTAAAACAACCGGTGGGTGCGATGTACATCTCGAAGAAATTCGAGAGCCACAAGATGGTACAGAACCACAGATGGAAATTAGAGAAGACTCACAACAAGTTGCTGAGCCTCCTCAAGTAACACAAGGTCCACGAAGATCTCATAGGACACGGCATCAGCCTCAGAGATATGGATTTCTGATTACTGAAGGCCGTGATGTGTTGCTCATTGAGAAAAATGAGCCCACCACCTATTTAGAAGCCATAGTGGGACTAAACTCTGAGAAATGGCTAAATGCCATGAAGTCTGAAATGCAATCCATGTACGACAATCAGGTATGGACCTTAGTCGATCCACCTGAAGGTGTAAAAACCATTGGGTGCAAATGGGTTTTCAAGGAGAAAACTGACATGGATGGCAATGTAAATGTCTTCAAGGCACGACTGGTTGCAAAAGGATTCACTCAAACTTATGGTGTAGACTATGATGAAACCTTTTCCCCAGTTGCAATGGCCAAATCAATCAGAATCCTTCATGCCATTGCAGCATATTATGACTAAAAAATATGGCAGATGGATGTCAAAACAGCCTTCCTTAATGGAAAGCTGCTTGAGGATGTGTACATGACACAACCTGAAGGTTTTGTGCATCCAGAGGACTCTGGTAAAATTTGCAAGCTTCAAAGATCCATTTATGGATTGAAGCAAGCATCTCGGAGCTGGAATCATCATTTTGATGAAGTAGTCAAAGAGTTTGGATTCATTCAAAACATCGATGAACCTTGTGTTTACAAGAAGGTTAGAGGGAGCATAGTTGTATTTCTAGTGTTTTATGTAGATGACATCCTACTCATTGGGAATGATATTCCTACCTTGCAGAGTGTCAAGTCTTGGTTAGGAAAGTCCTTTTCAATGAAAGACTTAGGTGAAGCCACCTATATCCTAGGGATTAGGATCTATAGGGATAGATCCAAAAGACTAATAGGCCTAAGTCAGAGCACATACATAAACAAGATACTGCATAGGTTCAGTATGCATGATTCAAAAAGGGGTTCATGCCCATGTCTCATGGCATCCATCTTAGCAAGGATCTGTGTCCTAGTACACATGATCAGTAAGATCGCATGAGTAAAGTTCCATATGCCTCGGCCATTAGATCTATCATGTATGCCATGTTATGTACTCGACCGGATGTCTTATTTGCCTTAAGTTTAACCAGCAGATACCAACAAGATCCTGGTGAGGGCCATTGGAGTGCTGTCAAGAATATCCTAAAGTACTTAAGAAGGACTAAGGACTTATTTTTTGTCTATGGTGGATTGGATGATGAGCTCTGAGTAACCGGTTACACAGATGCAAGTTTCCAAACTGACCAAGACGACCTTAAATCACAATCTTGATATGTATTCCTCCTGAATGTGGAGCAGTAAGCTGGAAGAGCTCCAAGCAAAGCACTATAGCAGATTCTGCAACAAAAGATGAGTATATAGCAGCATCAGATGCAGTTAAAGAAGCCGTTTGGATCAGAAAGTTCATTACTGAACTAGGGGTGGTGCCTACCATCTCAAATCCAATAGATTTGTTCTATGACAATAGTGGTGCTATTGCATAAGCCAAGGAGCCTAGGTCACATCAAAGGACCAAGCATATAGTCAGGCGATTTCATCTTATTAGAGAAATCAATGATAGAGGTGATATAAAGATATGTAAAGTAGCAAGAGAAGATAATGTTGCTGATCCTCTTACTAAGCCACTTGCACAGGCAAAGCATGAGCGTCATGTTAGGGAATGGGAATTAGGCAAATTAATGATTGCACCTAGGGCAAGTGGGATGATGTTGGAAATTATGCCCTAAGGGCCAATCATTGTACTTTGAACATTATTATTTTAATGAAATTTCTCTATTCTGTTATCATAATATTTGCATGTTAACTGTGATAATTGTATCCTTGGATAATTCATAAAGATTGTCCTAAAATGTCCCTTGTCGGTCATCTATGCGGGAGTAGACATGAAACAGGACTAGTATGACTTTGATAAGATATAGAGATACGAATCAAAGTCTTAGGCACTTGTAAGAGTACAAGCGCTGGACTGACCCACTATGAGAAAGCTACATGGATCAAGTCATAAGCTTTTCTCATGTATAACCACGTCACAATGCCCTTAGACCTGAGGTCATCATAGATTCCTACATGAGAGTTGCTAAGCTTTGAACTAGTCAAAAGTCACTTTTGACTAGGTGATGATAAAGGCTACGATCAGGCTTGGTGGTTTTTCATGCAGAGGAATATGAATGATCAAGATGGAGTTTGTCCCTCATATTGGTAGAGAGATATTACTGGACCCCTCGATGAGTGAGTCTGAGAAATGTATGGCCATACTATGATGAAAGGAGTTTCTGTCTCTGTTATCAGGCTACTCAGGAATCGAGAAAGTAATGGTCAGGAAAAAGAGGATGACATTATCCATGCCTTATCCTTGATCGATATATCGTGTGACAAAAGGGATGTGACATGGTTGTACCACAGGTTGCATCGTGATAATGATCCTCATATGAATTGGGTAGTCGTAATGTCTTGCTAGAGGCCGCTTGTGACTTTTGGGTTAGTATAGTTATTAGCCCGCTGCCAACTTCATATGGGCCTACAGGGTCGCACACAAGAATGGCCCAATACAAGATAATGTTTAATTTAGGGTGGACGAATTTTATATTTATATATATAATATAAAATTCATTAATAATGTTATATAGATATATATATTTTTGAAATATATATCTTATATATATATATATGTATATATATTATATGATATTATTATATTTAATAATATTATATAGATATATATATTTTCGAAATATATATCTTTTATATATATATATATGTATATATATATATTATATGATATTATTATATTGTGTTAGTTTTAAATTTAATTTATTAAGATATATTAAATTTAATAACTAACTTGATAGAGATATAGTATCTCAGATTTAATTTATGAAGATAAATTAAATCTAATGGCTCTTTATTTGGATTAAATAAATAGGTTAAATTAAAACTGTTGGACAGATTTAATTTAAACTGAATTTATTTAATTAGCTCATCAAGATAATTAATTGTCAATTAATTTTGAAATTAATGATGACTAATTTTGAAATTTGAAATAGCCCTCATTGGTTATAAACTTGATAGAGCCGCAAATGAAACCCTAGGAGACATTAGAGGCGCTAGCACGCAGTCTCGGTTGGAGAGTATTCGTGTGGATACCGGTAGAGGGAGTGGACCTGATGTGTTGGCTCCTAGAGATCGTGAAAACTCTTAATCATCAAAAAGGTATGAATCCTTCCAACTTGGTTTAAATGCCGTTGATAGATCCTCGATTAGGATCGGTGAAAATTTTAAAAATTCTTTAGTTGTGCCTACCGATCCTAACAATATTTTGGTTAGGATTACTGTACCTGTTGTAAATATTATTCTGGATAAGGATATGGAATCCCCTAAATAGGAACTTGTAAGGGACAAATATGTCCCGTAAACCGTGTAGTTATTATAAGAGAACCTGGGGTTGTTGGGAATTTTGGTTTACACTATGATATTTATGAATGCAAATTAATTGTGTAGGTTATTTATATTCAAAATGTCGATGTGAGACCAGATTAAACAAATTTTGAAAGAAATTTTAACCCACTTCATCTCAGGGCGATTCCTTGTTTTGAAGTTTGACACTTAACAGATTTTAAATTAACCATGGGTTTCTAATGCAACTTAATCACACATTTTTGAATTATGATTACAGATTATAAGGTAGGGGGTTACATTTTTGGTATCAGAGCTGTAGTTCCTTGTAAGGGTAGATTTTGCTAGGAAAGCTCCCTTAGTTCTTTACCTTAGTGATAGAAGATGATTTGTGATTGGTTATTATATACATATTAATGTTTCTGCTATTTGTGGATATGTGAGTCTTAGGACATATGTGTATACATTATCTATGATATTGACAGGGTGAATCATTTGTAGAATGAAGAAAACAATGGTTTACCCTAAAGTACAACGTGTAGACCCTAAAGATGGAAGTAGTTAATGACAGTCCACCATATCCTACACAAGGGCTTATGGGTCTTATAAGAGAACAACGTGATATGATTACTAAGTTGAGAGAAGAACTCAGAGAGGAAAGACCAAAATGCAATAAGGACAGGCTCCAGTCCACACAGGATGAAACCCAAAAGCAGACACAAAAAGAAGAAATTGCGGAGGCGTCTGTATGACATTTAAAGTCACCTCTTCATATGTGCCTAACCAAGAATCTCTTGGGATACCAGTCAGAGATGAGAGAGATCTTCAATTCTGGGTCTCAAAATTCTGTAAGCATCTACCTCCAGTGTTTAGTGGGAGATTTGATCCTCAAGCAGCGGAAGACGGGTTGAACCGTCTAGAAAAGATCATTGAAGTGCTTGATTGCCTAACAGAGGTAAAAGCATGGCTAGCAGTTTACAAGTTAAAAAGGGGTGCTGATCGTTGGTGGCGAAATATCGTACTGACGTTGTAGAATAGAAATGTGCCATTGACCTGGGAATTGTTTCAACAACAATTCAATAAAAAGTACGTCCCTAAGTTGGTATTGCTTGAGAATGAGACTGAATTTTTGTCTATAAAGCAAGCGAACACATAGACATTTAATGACTATTTTGTCATTTTATCCGATTGGCTAGGTATTCCTCTTATTTGAGACGTATGGTTGATGAGGAATGGAGTTTGGACATGTTAATTCAGGGTTTGAGACGTGAACTGAGAAAGAGATTAGCCACCAACCAATACACTGAATTTAACAAAGCAGTGGAAGAGTGTAGAATTACTGAGAACAACTTGAGAGATTTGTACCTCGCTAAGGATGCTAGTAGCTATAATAAACCCAGTAAGGGTAATACTTCATAGAAGTGGAAGGGCTAAGGATTCTCCTTATCTAAGGGTAGTGGCAAAAAGCTTATCAGTCCAGGGATCGTAAACCTTAGAAAGACTCAACAATATGGATATTTCCTCACTGTGGTAAGGCATATTATGGCATAGCATGTCAAGGGCAAGTACTTTGTTTTAACTATAAACAACCGGGACATATTTATGCTAAATGTCGATGGCCGCAGGCAGAGCAGAGACAAAGGAATCAGGTAGGGTGTTCGCTGTGACACACAAGGAAGCTCGAAAATCTCTTGATCTGATTTAAGGTAATATTACCCTTAATGGTAATTTACTACAAGTTTTGTTTGATTCGGGTGTAAGCCATTCTTTCATTGCTTATGATTGTGTGAAGGGCCTAGGGTTGCATGTGCATAAATTGCCGTTGGATTCGATTGTGTCAACGTCGATGGGTGTCAAAGCTCTGACCACATAAGCTTGTTAAATTGTGTAATAATTGTTGAAGGGCACGAGTCTATTGTAGATTTGATTTGTCTGTCACTCTATCAATTATAAGTCATTTTTGGTTTTGATTGGTTGACGACAAATAATGTGGTGCTTGATTGTAGGAACAAGAGGATAGTGTACTCTAATTTGATGAATACTAATAATGTGAATTCCAATTTGAATTTCATTTCATCAATAAAAGTAGAGAAATATCTAGAGAAGGGGTGCCAGGGGTATATAGTGTTCTTTTTCGTGCAAAGGGAGATAGAAGAAACTTTGAATAGTATACCCATGGTACGAGAATTCCCTGAGGTGTTTTCAGATGATCTTAGCGGATTGCCTCCGGAAAGGGAAGTTTAGTTTCTGATTGAAATTGTGCCTGGAGCTGGTTCTATATCAAAGGCCCCATATCAAATAGCCTTAAATGAAATGGCAGAGTTAAAGAAGTAGATTAAAGACTTGCTCAAAAAAGGGTTTATAGATCTAGTACGTTGCATTGGGGAGTTCCAGTGTTGTTTGTTAAAAAGAAAGATAGGAGTCTGCGGTTTTGTGTTGATTATAGAGAGTTGAATAAGATTACCGTAAAAAAAAGTATCCTCTCTTAAGGATCAACAACCTTTTATAATAATTGTCTGGTTCTTATGTATTTTTGAAGATTGATCTTAGGTTAGGTTATCATCAGCTGTGTGTGAAAGCAGAGAATGTTCTAAAGACTACTTTTAGGATGAGGTATGGGCACTATGAGTTTTTAGTAATGCCCTTTGGCCTAACCAATGCAGCTGTGGTGTTCATGGATTACATGAATTGTGCCTTTCAATAGTATCTAGATGAATTCGTTGTGGTATTTATTGATGACATTTTGATATACTCCAAAAGTAGAGAAGAGCATGAGCATCATTTGAGAATTGTTTTGGAGATATTGCGTTAGAAGAAGCTTTTTGCCAAGTTAAGTAAGTGTGAGTTTTGGCTACCAGAAGTAAAATTCTTAGGCCATGTTATCTCGCAAGAAGGGGTCTCAGTGGATCCCAGTAAAGTGGAATCAATACTAGACTAGAAGAGGTCAGAAACTATTTCTGAGAAACACAATATTTTGGGGGTTACTGGTTACTACCGAAGATTCATCTAGAATTTCTCTTGTATTCCTTGCCGATGACCAAACTAACGAGGAAGGATCAGCCATTTGTATGGGATAAGTGTTGTGAAAGTTGTTTATTGAGCTGAAGGAGAGGTTGACTATGGCGCCTGTGTTGATTATACCTAATCCCAGCTTTACTTATGTTGTCTATGGTGATTCAAGTAAGTAGGGATTGGGTTGTGTCCTTATGCAGTAAGGACATATGGTGGCCTATGCCTCCCGACAGCTGAAACCTCATAAAATGAACTATCCCACCCATGATCTAAAGCTTGTGGAAAATGTGTTTGCATTGAAAATATGATGGCATTATTTGTATGGTGTGACGGTAGAATTGTATTGCAGCCATAAGAGTCTCAAGTATTTGTATGTTCAGAAAGAACTGAACATGAGACAACACCACTGGATGGAGTTCTTAAAGATTACAACTTGGAGATTAAATACCATCCAGGTAAAGCCAATATCATCGCCAATGCTCTTAGTCAAAAGATAGTTCTTGTTGCAACAATGATGATTCAGGAATTGAAGTTGATAGAAGACTTATGAGATTTGAATTTGTTGAGCCAGGTTATCTATGCTAATTTCAATATTTCTCAGGTGGAATGTGATTTGAGAGCTGAAATTAAAGAAGCTCAAAAGCAAGACGATCGGGTGCAATCTACCAAGGCTATGATTAAGCGAGGAGAGCTCGGGATTATGATATGTCACCTAGTGGATTAGTTCATTACAAAGAGAGAATCTGTGTTCTACTGAAGACATAATTAAGTCAGAGAATCCTTGATGAGGTACACAAAAGCCAGTATACTCTTCACCCCAGAATGACTTAAATGTACCATGAATTAAAGTCTATGTATTGGTGGTCGGGGTTGAAGAGTGATGTGACTGAGTATCTGGCGTGGTATCTTACTTGCCAAAAGGTGAAGATCGAGCACCAAAGGCTGCCAGTATTATTACAAAGTCCTAAGATTTATGAGTGGAAATGGGAAAGTATGACCATATACCTTGTTATGGGATTGCCTAGGATCAAGAACTATGATGTGATCTGGGTGATTGTTAACAAGTTAACGACGTCGGCACACTTCATATCAATTAATGCTACATACTCTTTAGACAGAATGGCAAAGATTTATATCCGTGAGATTGTATGACTCTATGGCATACTGAAGAATATCATTTCAGACAGAGATCTTTATTTCACTTCAAGATTTTGAAGGGCTCTGCATGAGGCTTTAGGTACGAAGTTGAGATTTAGTATGGCCTACCATCCTCAGACTGATGGACAGTCATAGAGGACCATTCAGACACTAAAAGATATGTTACGAGCATGTGTCCTTGACTTTAAAGGGTATTTGGACTACTTTCTTCCACTAGCTGATTATGCCTACAACAACAACTATCATACGAGCATCTAGATGGCTCTGTATAAAGTGTTGTATGGGAGGAAGTGCCAATCACCTTTAAACGGACAGAGGTGTCCGAAAAGTTGTATGGGCTAGATCTTGTTGATTAAACCATAGAGCAGATTCAAATCATTCATAAGACGCTCATTGTAGTGCAAAGTTGACATAAGAGATATACTGATAAGATGAGAAGGCTTCTAGAGTTTAATGTTGGTGACCACGTGTTTTTTAGAGTATATCTTGTTATTGGCATTGGGCGAGCAATCAAACGAAAGAAGCTGAGCCTAAGATATATAGGTCCATTTAAGATTCTTGCCAAAATCAGGCTTGTTGCTTATCAAGTAGCCTTACCCTCGAACTTGAGCAGGCTCCAATATTTGTTTCATGTTTTCCAACTAAAGAAGTACCAACAGACTCAGTACACATTGTGGAATACGAAGAAGTCAAGTTGCAAGACAATTTCACATATGTAGTAGACCTAGAGCATAGTATTGATAAAGAAGAACAACAGCTCAGCCATAAGAGTATACCATATGTAAAGGTGATCTAAAAGGGAATGACCTAGAGAAAGCAACTTGGGAAGTAGAAGCAAATATGCAGAGAGGGTATCCGAAGTTTATGGCTCAAGTTGTGTAACAAATTTTGAGGGTGAAATTTATTTTACAGGGGGAGAAATGTAATGCCCCAAAATGTGATTAAGGGCTAATGACTTCAAAAGTAAATGTAATTATTGTTAAATAAACACTTTTAGAGAATACGATGTGTATTATTGTTTGAATGTGTCACAATTAGTGCCTAAACCCTATATTTGAGCTCAATTGTGACATTAGCACCTAAATTGAACAAAATAAAGGGGATGGCGCATGGAAGTGTTATTTGGGGCTAAAGAATGTGTTAAGTGGTGATTTGACATGAATTCGCATAGTCAGGGGTGAAGTAGGAAAAAGAAAAGTTACCAACCAAATAGTTAGTAACCAAAGAAGAAACACATTTGTAACATAAGAGATTAAGAGGTGTGACAAATGCTTATGTGATATAGTGAGAATCATCTTATGCTTCTATATGCATGGAGGAAGTGGAGAGATAATGCCAAGCGTCAACATTTGCACACTTCATCGTGGCCAAAATGTCTACCATGAATTTTTAATTCATTTTCCCACCTCTCCTCTCTTATAGTCGGTTTTGTATGGGCTAAAAAGGGAAGAGAAAATTGAATTCATCATCATCAAAATCTCATCTTCTCTCTCTTTCTCCAAGTCTCCATTTTCGTCCCAACTCAAGAAAGAAAGTGAAAGTGAAAGGTAAGGTTTTGGCCTTGTAAATGGTTTTGAATGCTTAAATCCTTTTCACTAATCATGACCACCTTGATGAGAGCTTGATCCCTATGGTTTTAGATTTTTGAAAGGAGTTTCAAAGGTTGTGAAAAGTTGAAAGTTATGGAATCAAGAAACTAGCTTGAGGAAGTGAAAGAGGTGAGAAATAGCTTCTTTTTGGTGTATATATTGGGCCCATTGATGGAACTTTGGAATTTATGGATTTTAGCCCTATTTTCATGTCATAAGTGTCTTATGTAATGCATGGTGTCTTGGCGGTGGAATTGGTATTTTTTATGTCTTGAGCAATGAAATTGGTTTGTTTGGTTTGGAACATTAAATGGAAAGTTTGGCCATTTGGTGGTTTGTGTTGCAATGTGATTGAAAACATAACATATGTGTATGTGACATGAATTTGGTTGTTTTAGTGATGCAAATGGTTTCCTTATGAAAAATTGTGTAGGAATAGGTTTGGTTGTTGATTTTGTAGTCATTGGAAACATTGGTTGAACATTGGAAAATTCTGTCAAGTGAAACTCTATGTTGGTCAGCTTGTTTGCATAGACTTTTTGAATAAGCAAATGGTGTCTAGAACTTCTGAAACTTTACAGTCTAATAGATCACATGCTAAGCTTCAAAATGGATATATAATCGATGTCATTTTGATGTGTGTCTTGAAGTTATGTATTTTGAAAGCTTGGGGTTGAAACTGGAAGCTATTCTAAAGCAGTATGAGATTTCATGTAATTCTATATTTTTGTGGTTATGAACTGCAATGATTCACATTTTTCCTGCATTAAGGACTTCAATAGCTTTCTATAGGACTTGGGATAATCTCATTTCACTTTTTCTAGAATTAGTTATGATTTTTTGAAGTTTATCCAAGAAGTAGAAATTTTCTTGGCCGTAGTCCAAAAGCTTCTGACCTACTTTTGGCCTCAGCCAGAAGACTCTTGGCCGCAGCCAAATAGTTTTTGACCTTTTTTTGGCCATAGCCAAAATCTCTTGCCATACCCAAAAACTTTCTGAGCTGTTTTTAGCCACAGCCAAATATTTCTTGGCCGCGG
Organism: Inga laurina; assembly: GCA_963855925.1. NCBI lineage: Eukaryota > Viridiplantae > Streptophyta > Magnoliopsida > Fabales > Fabaceae > Inga > Inga laurina. The sequence goes on from OY979712.1 coordinate 22,952,880, forward strand.
TCAACCCCTAAAAATCACCATTTTCACTTCTAAGAGGTGGCCTTTAGTGTAATTCTTTCCAATCCTTTAGGCTTATATTTAGGCTTCTAATAGTCGCCTAAGGGATTCAAATGATAACCAACCTTAAGTGTTTTGAAATTAAGAGTTTGGAAAAGGGAATGACATTATGTCCTTGCTTTTGGTTAATAGGATTCAATATTTGCTCTGGACATAAGCAACCTATGCCAGAGCACACCCAGAAAGAATAAGGTAGTGACCCTTTCTCTTATCGTATGTCCAATGCATTGTATGTTTGTCATATCATTAAATTGTATATTGTGAAGGCTATGTGGAAGCCGTGAAGGCTATGTGTATGTTGTGAAGGCAATAAGTATGCTGCAAAAGCATTGTATAAGCTGTAAAAGGTTATGTATTTTATAGCATGAGCAGTTGTGGAGGTGACACATGTCACACCTACCCCTACAGTTGTAAATGTGTAAGCCGTGAAGACCATGCGTATGCTGAGAGGGCTATGTGTGGTTTGTGAAGGCTTTATGTATGCTGAGAAGGCCATGTGTATTCTGCTGTTGCTTGGTGATTTGCTTGCATGCTATGTGATTATATATTATATAAGTGATTTGTTACTACTTGGATTCTCTTGAATATCATTCTTTCCATTGACTAACCTACAGCCAGGGCAAGTGGCTCAAAGGACAAGCAAATAACCAAGGGCAGCTAGTTCATTATTTTCGTTTGTTGGTTAGTTGTCATATTTTGGTTAGGATTATTGTACCTATTATAAATATTATTTTGGATAAGGATATGTAATCCCCTAAATGGGAACTTGTAAGGGACGAATATGTCCCGTAAACCATTTAGTTATTATAAGAGAACCCGAGGGTTGCCAAGAATTTTGGTTTATACTCTGATATTTATGAATGCAACTTAACTGTGTAGGTTAATTATATTCAAAATGTGGATGTGAGTCCAGATTAAACAAATTTTCAAAGAAATTTTGAAAACCCACTTCATCTTAGGATGATTCCTTGTTTTGAAGTTTGGGACTTAACAGATTTTAAATTAACCATTGGTCTCTAATGCAACTTAATTACGCATTTCTAAACTATAATTACAAATTATAAGGTAGGGGGTTACACAGTGGTTGTTGCCTAGCACTGTGGTATTGGACTAGTGAGTCCAGAGAATATGCTCAGATCGTTGCTAAATGATTATCAAATAATTTGTGTTGCTTCTTTGGAAAGGGCTACCTGTGGGTGGTGCTGGATAGGAAACCTATAATGTGTTGCTTCTATAGAAAGGACTACCTACGGGAAAACATGATAGGAACTCATAGTGTGGAGCCACCTATATTTTGTGCTGCTTCTACTAAAATGGGCACCAGCTGGCGGTATTGGCTAAGAAACCCAAGGTGTCAAGCCGCCAGAAAACTTGACAGTATGGATATCAGAGCTTGTTTGCTAGAAAGTCAGACTCTAATTGCCTGAAGGATGGTATATCCTACAATTGTCAAATGAGGGCTAATTTGGACTGTTATTGCCTAGGGGACTGTATGTCCTACGATTGTCGAATGCTGACTAATTGATTATTGATGGATGATTTGTGTTGCATGCTCTAGGAGATTACATATAAAAGAGATAGATTGAAAAATGACTTGTGTGGCATGCTTATTGTGCAGCCCACAAGATGGATAGACTGAGTGTCTGGAATGATTCCCTGAGGTATAAATGATCAAAATTTTGATGACAAAATTTATTTAATGGGGGGAGATTGTAATATCATGAATTTTGGAACTAGAGGCTTGAGAATAAGTTCAGATTGAGTGGACTGCTAAGCCCTGGTTTAGCAAGTATCGCAGGAATGCATAAGAAGCATAATAGCTTATAGAAATCACACTTGGAATAGAATGAGAATTTAAGTGCAAATTAGTCAAAAGAAAATACCCTTTTCCTTTTGGATATGTTCGGATGACATAAAATCTAACCCAGATTCAAAGGAAAAGGGAAGTATTGTCTATAAAGAATTAAGAAATAGACTTGAAAGAGAATTGAAAGAATAAATGGCACATGAATTAATATTGCCTAATCAAGGGCAAAAGAGACAATTGCCACTTCATCTTAAGACAAAATTGGAAGGGAAATTAAAGGGCTAGGATTGACTCTTCAAATGTAAGAAGTAATTATAAGACAAGAAAAGCAAATTTATTCTTCCTTAATGTAATATACCAAATTTTGTAATACTAAAAACGTGTAAATATGGAAATAGTGGAATAAAATAACTATTGGTATTTACAAATTAATGGTAGAGTTAGTTTTAAAATTCCTAGATGTCTATTATGTCATTCGCAGAAATTGAGAAGTCATGATTGTAAAAAAAAATACAAGCGTAAGAAGTTGAAGGAAAATTAGTCGGTGGCTATAGAGCACAGAGGCGTCAGTTACGAGATTGAAGGAATTTAGGTGTTGCGTGGCATGCCTCGACATGCTTGCCACAGTCCCACATGGGTCTCGTACGAAATTTCGGGTAATGCCCCGAAAGAGAAACTTTATTAAAAGAACTTCAGTAAAGTATGTAATGGCGGCTGATTATGACTTATGATGACACATCTTTCGTGTTGGCCAAATAAAGAAATGACAAGTGTCCCAAAATCATTAGAAAGTAAAAATATGTTTTTGTGTTGGCCAAATGAGGAGGTGACATGTGTCCCTCATCATTACACATCATTACACCTACTTTAAGCCTTTTGTGTTGTCATCTTCGCAGTACGCCACCTAGCGACTAAGTAAGGGTAACCCACCGGTCTCAAGTCGGGTCGCTTACTTTAAGAGTTGAGCACCGAACATAGAAGTTTGGAAAAATTGTCAGACCTCCCCTTCCCTTGACCATTTATGCCCTATGGAAGAAAGAGAAAATAAAAGACCAATGGTTGCATGACACGTGACACTCTTAAGCCTTAAAGTTGTGACACTTGGCAATATAAGACGCACTACTACAAACAAGGGTTTTGACATCCCTATTTTGGCACTTTTAACATCCAAAAATAGGGGGATGTCTATGTGAGGGGCATAGTATATTTTAGAAAAGACATCCCAAAACAAAAAGGGATGTCTAAGTGAGACTTTAGACATCCCAATTTTGAAAAAAAAGACGTCTAAAGTGAGGACTTTAAACCTAACAAATAGAGAAAAAGGACGTCTAAAGTCACTGTGTAGGAACTTTAGACATCCCTATACTCAATAGGGATATCTAAAGTCCTCACTTTAGATATCCCTTTACTAAATTTGGGACATCTAAAGTCCTTTATCGGAGGATTTAGACGTCCTTTTTCTCTATTTGGGATGTCTAAAGTCCTCACTTTAGACATCCCTTTTTTAAAATTGGGACGTCTAAAGTCTTACTTTAGACATCCCTTTTCTCCATTTGGGACGTTAAAAGGTTTTATTTTTTTAAATGATTATTTATATTCTTCATACCCAGCAAATTAAAACTGTAGAAACAGAATCGAAGATGAATTCATAAACCACAAAATGTCCCTTACAAAATGGTAAAGACATCTAATACTGCAATCTTTTTACTATATATATATATGTACAATAACAACAACTCATACAACCTAATATTATATATGTATAACAACAACCAGAAAGTGTCAAAATATTTGTCATCACACAACTATAAACTAATATAAATAAAACGTTTACTGATCTATATGTTGAAGATGTCCATCTAAAAAATCTCTGATCAAATTAATGTCTTCATGTAAGTAGCCAAAAAAAAATACTCTCTTTAATTGTTGTTCAATACATCAAAATAAATATACATTTGCATTTCCCTCAATTTCCAAGCTCCAAACGTATAAAACAGAAACATTATTAGTATTGCATAACTACTAATAACTAGTTTATGATTATGGCAACAAAAACAATCACGGGAAAATCATATTATAAGTTTAACTTAATTCTTCATGTTAATTTATACTCCCTCGGGTCCTAATTATAAGACAAAGTTGACTTTTTTAGAGAAATTAAGGAAGCCGATTAAATTACTTTAGAGTGTTTATATTTTTAGTACCCTTAGATTATATATTAGTTTATTAATCAAATTAATTAGTTTGGAGAAAAAAATAAAAATATAAATACTCTAAAGTAATTTAATTGTCTTCCTAAATTTCTCTGAAAAAAGTCAACTTTGTCTTATAATTAGGACCGGAGGGAGTATTTAAAAAACATGTGGGAGAAAAAATGTGTCGGTTGAATATGAGTTGCATAGGTAACTTGACCAATAAAATTTTCAAAAAGCTTCTTTTAACCAATCTTTTGGGAAAAAACAAACACAAAGCCTATTTAGTATTTTATACTTCTTTCACATTTAAGATGAAAAGCTTATCACTATTTTTCGTCAAAACATGATATTAGCTATAAGGATAAATTGCTTTACTCTCATTCAAAAAGTTAAAAGCTTTTTCAAAACTTTCAAGAAGCCCAATAAATATATGCATGAGTTCTTCCTACTCTAAAGTAGTCATACTTGTCATTCTGGGTTTATTTATATAATACACTCAAAAAGCATGTTCAACTGGTGAGATTATCTTTCTCTATACTCAAATTATGCACCAATTAAGAGAAATAGAAAAGAGTTTTGGTAAGTTTCATATACTTAATGAAAGCAGGGGAGAGGGCAGCCAACGATGTCTATGTGCTTCCAAGGTGGAGAAGACGCTGAAGGAGGTGTGTATGCATGGTGTAAAGGAGAGGTACACCAGAGGCTGAAAGCAAAGAAGAAGGTGGGAGGTCTATACCGGAGGGTGGAGGGGCCAAAAGAAGGTAGAGGAGGTGTACGCTAGAGGGTAAGAGCAAAGAAGGTGCTATGAGAATGGAAGGAGATGGAGGAAAAGGGAATGATGAAAAGGGAGAGAGGAATAAGATCAAGGAAGAAGAGGTGTAATGAAGAAAAGAGAATAATGAAAAAAGCTTACCTACAGTGTAGAGAAGACGAAGTCATGGAATAATAGAAAAGGGAATGAAGAAAAATGGGAAGAGAAGTCATGGGAGATGGGAAAGATGGAAATTTCTGACATGGGAATGAAGAAAAGAGAAGAAAAGTCATAAGCATGTCAAAATTTCTGACATGCCTTTAGGTGTCCTAAATTTTTTGAGATGCCTAAAGTGTTGGGTTTAGGCATCCCAAACTTCATTTGGAACGCCTAAACCCAACTTTAGGAGTCCTAAAAACATTTGGGACACCTAATGTAACCCCCTGCCTTAAAAACTGTAATTATGATCCAAAAATACATAATTAGAATAGATTAGAGACCAGCGGATAATTAAAATTCATTTCCAATCTTTTCCTTCTGAAAGGGTTTTCACAAATTATTTCAAAATTTCTGCCTTACCCTAGTCTCAAATTCAATATTCCGAATATAATTACCTTTGCAGTGAAATCACATTTATATCAGAGTGTACAACAAAATCCCAGCAAACCCCAGGTTTTATATATGGACTAAGGGTTCATACATTCACATTTAGGGGATCACACCACCATATCCAAAATAATATTTACATCCCAGCAATATACAGTAATTCCAAACCAAAATCCAATAACCAACGACCCCAAATTTTGTTTCTACGGAAGTCCTAGCTGCCCTTGGTCGTTTCCTTCCTTCAGGAGCTACTTGCCCTGTCTGAAGGTTAGTTAAAGGAAATAATGAGATTTAAAAGAATCTCAGTAGTAACAAATCACTTATTTCACAATAAAACACATAGCATGCAAGTAAATCATCACACAGCACAGCAACATAAAAATGCAACATATAAACTGTCACACATACATGTTGCCTCATTGGCATACACATAACACAATGCCTCTCTGGCATTCACATTGCCTCTCTGCCATTCACATAGCCTTACTGGCCTTTGCATTCAAAATCATAGCAAAACAATGATAAATCAAACATACAATGTGTCACATATAGTATAAGGGAAAGCGTCACTACCTGGTTCTTTCTTGGTGTGCTCCGGCATAGTATGTTCACGAGAAGGGCAAATATCAAAGCCTATTAACCAAAATCAAGGATGACTGATTAATCTCTATTCCAAGTTTTTGATTCCATAACACTTAAAGTTGGTTATCATTTAAACTCTTTAGGTGGCTACTAGAAGCCTAGACACATGCCTAAAGGGTTGGGAAGAACTACACCAAACACCCCATTTTCAGAAGTATAACACTGATTTTTGACTCATTCACTCTAGTGAAGAAGGCCTTACTCGAGTAATAGCGAGATTTGTGCTCGAGCATGGAAGCTTACTCGTGCAAGTGCTTGCCCGAGTGCAACCACAGAGAAAGAAAGTAATCACAGCACTAGAGTACCAATCACAATACTCGAGTGGCAGTCTCATGCTCACCTGAGTCCTACAAAGTGAGGCACATGAAGTGACTACCCGAGAGTAATAGAAACCCTAGAATGAGGAGTCCACTTGAGCACTAGCTCTAGCACTCGAGTAATGGCTCAACACTTATGGGTGCTAGCACACATTCTTAAAAGATGGCTTGTAAGTGACAACCCGAGATCCTGCCTCATAGTGCAAAATACTCTGGCACTCGAGTGAGATGAGGTTCACTTGAGTGATTACCCATATCATTCACAAGTGAAAGCATGCACTCTTGCAATCCGGCATGGAAGTACGACCAAAAACTAAATCAAAAGGGAAAATAGGATGCTGCACTCGAGTTACACCTCTGTGCACTGAGTGAGGTTTATCAGAAGCCAAAACGTAGCAACTGACAGAATTTCCCAGATTTTATCCAATGTGTCCAATAACCTCTAAAATCAACAACCAAACCTTTTCCTACACAAATTTGCATAAGGAACCTATTGGAGACCTTAAAACAACCAAATTCTCATTCTAACAATAAGTTTTGGTTTTTGGCATCACATTCCCATACATTAACTAATGACACCACTTTTCCTTCCAAAATTCCAAAACTAACTCCAATAACACAGACATATTAGGCCTCCAAATCCAACACCATACACTATCCAAATTCATGCATTTCAAATTATACCAACTTAAAAGTAGAAGCAAATGGAGGAAATATGAAGATTCACTTGATTGAGACCTCAGTGCACTCGAGTGATACTCTATCAGAAGCCAAAACGCAACAGACTTATAGCGGTCAATCTGAACATGGTTTAACATTATTTATTCATTCTATTTTCACTTGTTATTATCATTTAACATATATTTCAAGTGTGAAACAGGAGTTTGATTATTTGAATTAGAAAGGCACAGAGGAAGTAAAACAACGGTGGATAGAATCATTATAGACCAACTAAGCACGTACCTACCACGATATCTTGTTCAAAGATTTCAAACATAGGCATGCTATTCTATAGTAAAATGCTTTGCTCCATAATGACTATTATTCAACAGACAAAATCAACTAACTATAAATACAAAGCTTCAGAGACCATCAAAAACATGAACTGAGAACAAGAATTCACACAAGCAAATTCACGAGTCTCTGTTTTTCATATTTTTTTGTATTCATTTTATAATTCATTGTTTATTATATTTACTCTGAGAGAGAGAGAAAGAGCCTGTATACACTTCAAATTCTATTTTTTTATCTTAACGTACAAGGACCTTGAGAGGGCAGATATCCTTATAAGAGAAGCAGTTGAGAGAATTCCTAGTAGGACTTCTACTCATAAGACTTACAAGGTACAAAGCAGTAGAGAACATTGCTGCTCGTAGGACATACAAAGATGTAAGCAGGAGAGAACATTGCTGCTCAAAAGACTTGTGTACATAAGCATAAGAAAAAGGTCATAGACTTGTCGTAAGGGGGAGAGAAATTTCTAAGTGTTAGAATATTTTTCCTTGTAGTCCATTCAAGGATGATTGTTGTTTTACAGCATTCTGAGAGCCCATTGAATCTTGGAAGAATAGTGAAAATATCAGTAGGCATTGATCTCTGAGGACTACACATAGGCCTGGGTTTTGGGCCGAACTAGTATAACTCTTTGTGGTAATCTTCTCAATTTTACTCTATCTAAAGTTATTGTCATATCACTGAATCAACCAAAAAATTTATCACATCACCCAATTCAACCCCCTCTTGGGTGAAGCTTGCCTCATTCATTTGATATTAGAGTAAGGTCTTCTCCGAAGAGCCTAATAGCTTGAGATGGATCCGGTAAATGGCAGCAATAGGTGAGAACATCCTTCTAGATGGAGCTTGTACCACTAGACCTCATAGTTTTGTTGGAGAACATTTTTCATTCTAAAAGCTAAGTTTAAAGTGTTCATGATGGCCAATGAATACGGCCTATGGAATGTAATACAAGACGGTGACTATGTTCTAATGAAGAAAATCAAAGATAGAGTCATTAAAAAGAGTCCAGAGGAGTTTGACGAAGATGACAAGAGACTAAACATTAAAGCTATTTTAATGATACAGAGTGCCCTCAGTCAAAATGAATATTTTTTAATCTGCATATTACCAACAACCAAAGATATATGGGATGCTCTTAAGATCGCTTATCCAGAATCAAAGAAAATAGAGTCAATACTCTAATTACAGAGTATGATATGTTTTGGAAGAAACCTGGAGAAAGAATCTCAGAATTTGAACTCAGATATACTCATCTTGTTAATCAACTATCGGCACTTAGGAAATCATTTGACTAAAATTTCCAGGAAAGAAAGATTCTCAACATGAAAAGTCAATAAGATCTATAGCTACACTCTTTAGTAGCCTTTCTGAGTATGAAGGAAAGTTGAGGTTCAAGAAGGAACTAGAAAAGTTCAATGACAAAAAGAAAAGATGTGTTGCAGTTAAAGCCATCAAGGAAGATGAGTCTTCAGAAAATGAAGATGTCCTTGATGATGATGATATGGGAATTATTGTAAGGAAATTCAAGAAGTTCTATAGAGAGGCCAAAAGAATTTCAAGAATTATCAAGGTAGATCAAGCAAGAAAGAAAACAAGGAGCAATAGATAGTATGCTACGAATGTGGTAAGCCTGGACTCATCAAATTTGAATGCTTCGAAAACAAAGACAAGAAGAAGCAGAAGAAGAAAGAATACATATAATCTATATGGGGTGATAGCTCGTCGGATGAAGAAAGCGACAACGATGAAGTTGCAAATCTATGCTTGGTAGTCAAAGAAGAAGAATCACATTTCAAGGTAAGTGACTTTGAACCTACTTATGATGAGTTATTATCTGAATATAATGCATTGCATACTTAATTCATCAAGGTAGCTAAAGAAATGGTTAGTCATAAGAATAAAGTAAAAAAGTTAGAAAATACTGTCATATCATCATCTGCATTATGTGAAGAAAAAGATAAGAAAATAAGTTATTTAACAAAAACTATGGAAAGATTTACTAAAGGAAGTGGAACTCTTAAAGTCATTCAAAAATCTCAAAAAGTTTCCTTTGATAAATCTAGAATTGGATATAAATCTGATTAGGATAAAAACAAAGGAAATAAGAAAAATAGTAGTAGGGCTTATCTCAAATATTTTAAGAATTATGTGCATACATCAAATCCATTTGCATCATGTAGTTACTATAATAGGAAAGGACATTATACTTCATCATGTTATTTTAGAAAGGGACAGGGTGTCATTGGTAGTATAAATGGGTTTCGAAAGGGACACATGTACCAAAAGTAATGCATACTAACCATAAAAGGACCCAAGAAACTGTGGGCACCTAAAACTTGATCACCTTAGTCTAGGTATGTCTCAAAGTATCATGAGCAAACAAGTGGTACATTGATAGTGGATGCTCAAGACACATGACTGGTGACAAAAATAAGTTCACCATGCTAGAAACCAGAGAAAGAGGAAAGCTAACTTTTGGAGGTAACCAATCTGGACAAATTGCTGGAATTGGTCGAGTGGGAAAATTTGGTGGGGTTCAAATCAATGATGTATATTACATGGTAGGTCCAGCGAGAGTAAAAAGCTTTAGAGGAAATCTATATACTTTGGTAATTGTCGATGACTTTACCAGATTTACATAGACAATATTTATTACTTTAAAAGATGAAATGTTTGTTGAATTTATTATGTTTGCTAAGAAGGTTCAAAATGAGAAACGTATTTCTATTATCTCTATTAGGATAGACCATGGAGGAAAATTTGATAATCAACTTTTTGAAGACTTCTACAACAACGAGGAAATAGATCACAACTTCTCTGCACCTAGAACACCTCAGCAAAATGGAGTAGTTGAAAGGAAGAATAGAGTTCTCACTGAAATGGCAAGGGCAATACTCAATGAAAAAGAAATGTTACAAGTGTTATGGGCGGATACTATGAGTACTGCATGCTATATTTCAAATCGAGCATATATTTACAAGTCACTGGGAAAGACACCATATGAACTATACAAAGGAAGAAAGCCAAACCTTGCTCATCTACATATCTTCCGGTGCAAGTGCTTCATTCACAACAACGGTAAAGAAAACTTGGGTAAATTTGATTCAAAGTCTGATGAAGGTTTATTTTTAGGATATTTTAATAGAAGTTAAGCATATAGAGTCTTTATTAAAAGAACATGTACTATTAAAGAATCCATTCATGTTGTGTTTGATGAACTTGATTCTCAGATAAAGCATTTTGATGAAGAAGAAATGGATTTGATAAAGAAAAATAAAATTATTTCAAATCAAAATAATTTGAAACAAATGATTTTCAAAATAAAGAAGGTGTCAATGATTATGCTCAACCAAAAGTATGGAGCCATATTAAAGATCATCTAATTGATCAAGTAAATGGAGATATTCATGAATGTGTCAAAACCAGAAATAGAATTCTTAATGAGGTAACTTTTTCTGCTTTTATTTTTGAGATTAAACCTTCTAATATTGAAGGAGCTTTATCAAACAATGATTGGGTGATTGCTATGCAAGAAGAATTAAATCAATTTCAAAGGAATCAAGTTTGGGATTTGGTACCTCGACCTAAAGATCACTCGATTATAAGAACCAAATGGGTTTTCAAAAAAAAATCGATCATCAGAAATCATTGTGAGAAACAAAGCGAGATTGGTTGTTAAAGGCTACAATCAAGAAGAAGGTATTGATTATGAGGAAACATATGCTCCAGTGGCAAGATTGGAAGCAATATGAGTACTCTTAGCCTTTGCTTGTATTAAAGGTTTTAAACTTTATCAAATAGATGTGAAAAGTGCTTTTCTAAATAGTTATATCATGGAGGAAGTATATGTAGAACAACCTCCTGGTTTTGAAGATGAAACAAAACCTGATCATGTTTTCAAATTTAAGAAAGCTTTGTATGGTCTAAAACAAGCACCCCAAGCTTGGTATGAAAGGCTAAGCAAATTTCTTCTTTATAAAAACTTTGTCAGAGGAAAAGTAGATACAACTCTTTTCATCAAACATAACAAAAATGATCTTCTAATTATTCAAATTTATGTTGATGATATTATTTTCGGTGCTACTAACAAATCTCTTTGTCAAGAATTTTCCAAGCTTATGTAGGGAGAGTTTGAAATGTCCATAATGGGAGAATTAAACTTCTTTCTTGGACTTCAAATCAAGCAAAAGAAGAATGGGATATTTGTATCGCAAACAAAATATTTGAAAGAATTATTGAAGAAGTACAGAATGGACAATGCTAATGGAGCTGATACTCCAATGAGTTCTACAACTTTGTTGGATGCTGACATAAAATGCCCTGACTTCAACATCACCAAATATAAGGAATGATTGGTTCATTACTTTATCTAACAGCAGGCAGGCTGTATATACAATTTAGTGTTGGAATATGTGCAAGGTATCAATTTTCTCCCAAGGTATCACATGTATAAACTATAAAAAGAATCTTCAAATACATATGAGACATTGCAGAACTTGGCCTATGGTATCCAAAAAGAGGAAACAAATATTTGATGGCCTATTCAGATTTAGATAATGGAGAATATAAAACTGACAGGAAAAGTACCAATGGACAATGTTAATTCCTTCGAAGTTCTCTGGTATCATGGTTCAGCAAGAAGCAGAACACAGTGTCATTATTTTCCACTGAAGCTTAATATATAGTTGTAGCAAGCTGTTGTTCTCAAGTACTATGGTTGAAGCAACAACTGCATGATTTGGGGATATACTTAAGGAAGATACCAATTTACTATGACAATACTAGCACCATTATGTTGGCCAAGAATCCTATACAACATTCAAGGACCAAGAACAAGATATCATACTTCACTTCATTCAAGATCAAGTACAAAAGAAGGATGCTAAAGTAAATTCGTACCGACACATCTTCAACTTGCTGACATATTCCCAAAGCCGATAGCTAAAGAGCAATTCTTATATATTCAAAGAGAATTATGAATGGTTAATCCCAATGAGTTGTAAGTGTTTCCTGCTAATTATTAGGTTTAATATAAGTTTTGATGATAATCATACTGATTTAGGCATCAAAGTATATGGAAAATGTTTTTGCAGGATTGTTACTCGAGTGTTGGATGGCTCACTCGAGTGCAAGGCACTTTAGAGCTCGAGTCAGAGATGAATTCTTGAGTGTAGAACTATATCATATGCTTTACTTCTGGCTATGTAAAACAGGGATTAACAGAGTATGCAACAACTCTTGGCACTCACTTGATCATACCAAAATATTGTCAGACCTTACCTAAGTGAGGAAGAATATCACTCGAGTGATATAAGAACATACCTGAAGTACAGTAAAAACACTCGAGCACTTACATGTTCAAACTAGGTATGCATTTACATGCATTATAAACTTTCTCTGTTTGATACTCGAGCATAAAAATGTATCACTCAAGTGCTATATGAATAACACTTGAGCACTAGGTTTATCATTTGAGTGTTGAAACTTATATCAAACTTGTGATAGCTCAGACCATCGCACTTCCTCTTCTCACTTGAAGCATCTCTTCACTCACAACCATAACTCTTCATCTCCAATCATTTCACACAAATTAAACACCTCAAGTCTATTCAAACTTGAGTTGCAATCCTTAAACCTTCATCAAAAGGTAAGATTTTTCACCATTTTTCCTTTTTCTTGCCCTAACAAAAGAAAAACTCAGAAAATCTTCTTTAAGCCTTTTTCTGTGCTGTTAATTCTTCAATCTAGTTTTGAATATTTCAAAATGGTTAGAACCAAGATTCCTCAAGTGTCCCAAAACTCTCCAACACCTTCACCCTCTCATTCTGAAGCCAGTAAGTCAGAATCTGCAATGGCAGCACCTTTACATACTTCATCTCCAACACCATCACTATCTTCTACTCCAACACCACCAATCCAAAGCTCAAAATCACCAAGAAAAGAACTCCAGCTAAGAAGATTCATCCTAAGCCTAAGATGGCTAAGAAGGATCAACCTCCACCAAGATACCAAAGGGAAATGTCTTCAAAGAGCCTGTTGTCACTCACTCTCAAGTGAAGAAAGTAAAGGGAAGAGGAAAGACGACTGCCATAGAAGAACCTCAAGAGTCTTCCTCTGATGATTCCATCAATATGTACCTCCAGGAAGCATTAGACAAATCGAAGCTCGATGCCTTGGTAGGCAAGATTGCCTCCCAAGCCAGTGCCTCAAGTTCTCATCATGTTGGCCATACCAAAGGAGCTGCTTCAGGAGTACATTCTACTTTACAGGCTCCAGAGAACAACGAGTCATAAATCCTCCAGAAGGTTTCAATGTTGAAGAACTGAAGCCATTTGATCAAAAGGTATATGATTCTAAGTTAGCTCATTGAGGCTTTTGTCTTATAGTTTATGTGGATTTGGATTATCTTAAGAAAAGTTGTAGTTTGGATTTTCAACCTTTTCTTGGTTACTATGATCCCTGGTTGAACATACAACTTCCATATTCCCCTTCAGTTTTGAGAACTTTTTATTGCAACTTGAAATTTAAAAACATAAAATCTAAGGCCGGAGAGTTGATAAACGAAGCAATGTCTACCAGTATTAGAGGTTAACACATTATGATATCTCCTACTCTCATAAGTGATGTACTTGGTTATGTTGCACTACCTTCTGATCCACCTATACTCTCTGCTAATGAAGCCTTCCATCAATTAAGGCCAAATGACCTTATAAGACTTCTTAACTTTAACCCTATTGATATGCCTAACTCTATTCATGCCCTTTAGTACATATACACCCATAGCATTGTTAACAAATCCAAAAACTATACCTATTTTGCCCAGAGAGAATACTATCTATTGGCCTCCTTACTAGCTGGTCAATAAAGGAATATGGGGGAGCTTATCTTTAGTGAGATGAGTCGGTTTAGATTTTCTTCATCAAAATCCACAACAATTCCTTATCCTCAACTTGTGTCTCTCATCCTAAAGCACAACAAAGTTTGGTATTTGAAGGGAACTGAGAGGGTAAACTTCCTGGTTTGTCAAGATTCAATTGACACACATAAGGATCAATCTTCCAAATAGCCAAACCAAGGCTACATCTCAGAGAGAAGCCACTTCTTCGAGAGGTGATAAGGCACAGTCTTATGCACAAGGACCAACTCCACCTCCATCTTTCCTAAATGCATCACTTGTTAGGATCGGTAGGCACAGCGTAAGAGTTTTAAAAATTTTAATTGATCCTCATCGAGGATCTATCAACATCATTTAAATCGAGTTAGAAGGATTCATACCTTTTGTGATTCAGGGTTTTCACGATCTCTAGGAGTCAACACGTCAGGTCCGCTCGTTCTACCGGTATCCATATGAATGCTCTCCAACCAAGATTGGGTCCTAGCGCCTCTAATGTCTCGTAGGGCTTCCCTTACGGCTCTCAATTCTCATGTGTATCTCAATATATATGTTCTATCAAGTTTATAACCTATGAGGGCTACTTTCAAATTTCAAAATTAATCATCATTAATTTTGAAATTAATTAACTATTAATTATCTTGATGTGCTAATTAAATAAATTCAGTTCAAATTAAATATATCCAACAGTTTTAATTTAACCTATTTATTTAATCCAAATAAATTGTCATTATATTTAATTTATATTCATAAATTAAATCTGAGATACTATACCTCTATCATGTTAGTTATTAAATTTAATATATCTTAATAAATTAAATTAAAAAATAACACAATATAATAATATCATATAATATATATACATATATATATATAAGATATATATTTTTTGAAAATATATATCAATATAATATTATTAATGAATTTTATATTATATATATATAAATATAAAATTCGTCCACCCTAAATTAAACATTATCTCGCATTGGGCCATTCTTGTGTGTGACCCTGTAGGACCATATGAAGTTGGCAGTGGGTCAATAACTATACTAACCCAAAAGTCGCAAGCGGCCTCTAGCAACACATTATGACTACCCAATTCATATGAGGATCATTATCACAATGCAACCTGTCATACAACCATGTCACGTCCCTTTTGTCACATGATATATCGATCAAGGATAAGGCATAGATAATGTCATCCTTTTGTTCCTGACCATTACTTTCCCGATTCCTGAGTAGCCTGATAATGGAGACATAAACTCCTTTCATCATAGTATGACCATACATTTCTCAACTCTCTCATCGAGGGGCCCAATAATATCTCTCTACTAATGTGAGGGACAAATTCCATCTTGATCATCTATATTCCTCTGCATGAAAAATCATGAAGCCCGATCGTAGCCTTTATCATCACCCGGTCAAAAGTGACTTTTGACTAGTTCAAAGCTTAGCAACTCTCATGTAGGAATCCATGATGACCTCATGTCTAAGGGCATTGTGACGTGGTTATACATGAGAAAAGCTTATGACTTGATCCATGTAGCTTTCTCATAGTGGGTTGGTTAAGCACCTTGTACTCTTACAATTGCCTAAGTCTTTGATTCTTATCTCCATATCTTATCAAAGCAATACTAGTCTTATTTTATCTCTGCTCCCGCATAAATGACCAACCAGGGACATTTTAGGACAATCTTTATGAATTATCCAAGTATACAATTATCACAATTAACATGCAAATAATATGATAACAGAATGGAGAAATTTCATTAAAATAATAATGTTCAAAGTACAATGACTGGCCCTTAGGGCACAATTTCCAATATTCCTCCCACTTGCCCTAGGTGCAATCATTAATTTGCCTAATTCACATTGCCCTAACATGATGCTCATGCTTTGCCTGTGCAAGTGGCTTAGTAAGAGGATCAGCAACATTATCTTCTTTTGCTACTTTGCATATCTGTATATCACCTCTATCATTGATTTCTCTAATAAGATGAAATCGCCTGAGTATATGCTTGGTCCTTTGATGTGACCTAGGCTCCTTGGCCTGTGCAATAGCACCGCTATTGTCATAGAACAAATCTATTGGATTTGAGATAGTAGGCACCACCCCTAGTTCAGTAATGAACTTTCTGATCTAAACGGCTTCTTTAGCTGTATCTAATGCTGCTATATACTCAGCTTTTGTTGTAGAATCTACTATAGTGATCTGCTTAGAGCACTTCCAGCTTACTACCCCACCATTCAGGAGGAATACATATCCAGATTGCGATTTAAGGTCATCTTGGTCAGTTTGGAAACTTGCATCTGTGTAACCGGTTATGCAGAGCTCATCATCCAATCCACCATAGACCAAAAATAAGTCCTTAGTCCTTCATAAGTACTTTAGGATGTTAGATCCCAAGTTTTGATGATAACAATAAGACAATTGTGTACAAATCATGTTTTTATAAGTTTAAGAAATCTTTACAAAGTTACCAAATGCATACAACAATGTTTTCTGGTATCTGCTATCAAATTGAACTGGAGTGCTCGAGCATGAGCTTTGCACTCGAGCATAGATCCCTTCTGTGCTCGAGCAGGTGCGAGTGAAAGCCAGAAAGTGTTCACCCGAAAGGCATGCCACTGTTATGTTCACTGGTTCACTCGAGCACTGGAGTTTTCACTCGAGCACATGCGAGTGAAGGTCCGCGAGTGCTTGGCTGAGAGCAAGTATTATCATTTCTTCCTTGATGCACTCGAGCAGAGACATCAATGCTCGAGTATGAGTGTTCTGTACTCGAGCAAGAGACTGCGAGTGTTTGGCCGAGATTCATGAAGTTCAGAGAAGCGCAAGTGTGCTCGAGCACAACTTCATATGCTCGAGTGACACATCAGCACTTGCGAGTGTAAAATCTATCCCTCTCCAAATCTGATGCGAGTGCTTGTATAAATGGTATATTTCTTGAGAATATTCTTCTCACTCGAGCAGGAGTCTGTGTGCTCGAGTGAGGGCCCACATCACCTGCGAGTGATAAATTTATCCCTCTTCAATTCTGATGAGAGTGTTGGTATTGAGAGCATATTCCTTGAGAATATGCGTCTCACTCGAGCAGGAGTGTGTGTGCTCGAGTGATGGACCACATCACCCGCGAGTACAAAATCTTACTCTTGCTAAAATGATATGGGAGTGATGACCCGAGAAGACACTCCCAGTGGAAAATGCAAGATCACTCGAGCAGGAGGAGTTGTGCTCGAGTGAGACCCCACATCACTCGCGAGTGATAATTCTGAATCTCTGAAATCCTATGCAAGCACAACCCGATAACTGAAGCACAAAGAGGAAAATAGGAAGATCACTCGAAGTGAGCCATTCATGCTCGAGTGATGCTCTGCCAGACCACCAAAATACCAAGTCTCACAACGTTCAATCTGAATATAGTTTATTATTAATTATGCATATCATCATTACTTATTATCATTGTCTAACATCATTTTAAATGAATTATAAGTGTGATACAGGAGGATGAACGTTGAAATAAACAGACATGAAGGAAAGTCAAACAACGGCAGACAACGTTACGACAAACACACACCTACTACATTAAAAGTTTTCAAACGTACGCATGCCATTCTACAGTTGCAAAGCCCCGCTCCTCAAATGATGATTACTCAAACGGGCAGAAATTGAACACCTATAAATACAGAGATTCAGAGATTGTCAAGTAGAACAAAGTACAAGAATTCACAAGCTTATACACAAGTCTCTGATTATTCTCTGTATACATATTATTCTTCAATGTTTATTTATTTACTCTATGAGAGAGTCTTCATTCAACTCAAACTTTATGCTTATTTGATCTCAAGGTATTGGGACCTTGAGAGGGTAGATTTCCTTACGAGAGAAGCAGTTGAGAGAATTCCTTGTTAAACCTTTCACTCATAAGTCTTATAAGATACAAGCAGAAGAGAACGTTGCTGCTCATAAGACTTACAGTGGTGTAAGCAGGAGAGAACGTTGCTGCTCATAAGTCTTGTATACATAAGCAAGTGAGAAGGGTCATAGGTTGTTTTTCTGCACGTAAGACTTGTCGTAAGGGGGAGAGAAATTTCTTAGTGAGAGAATATTTCTGCTCGTAATCCTTTCAAGGACAATTGTTGTTGTGTGGCATTCTGAGAGCCCATTGAATCTTGGAAGTATAGTGAAAATCTCAGTAGGTCTTGATCTCTGAGGACTGGACGTAGGCCTGGTTGTTAGGCCGAACCAGTATAACTCTCTGTGTTCAAATCTTCTCAACTCTACTCTATCTACTATATTTCTCATATCTCCACATCAAGCGAAAAATTTATAACATCACCCAATTCACCCCTTTCTTGGGTGAAGCTTGCCTCTTTCATAGGATATTCTTGACGTTAGTCTAATGACCCTCACCAGGATCTTGTTGGTATCTGCTGGTCATACTTAAGGCAAACGAGACATCCGGTCGAGTACATAATATGGCATACATGATGGATCCAATGGCCAAGGCCTATGGAACCTTACTTATTCGATCTCGCTGATCAGGTGTACTAGGACACAGATCCTTGCTAAGATGGATGCCATGAGACATGGGTATGTAACCCCTTTTTTAATCCTACATACTAAACCTATGTAGTATCTTGTCTATGTGTGTGCTCTGACTTAGGCCTATTAGTCTTTTGGATCTATCCCTATAGATCCTAATCCCTAAGATATAGGTGGCTTCACCTAAGTCTTTCATTAAAAAGGACTTTCCTAACCAAGACTTGACACTCTGCAAGGTAGGAATATCATTCCCAATAAGTAGGATGTCATCTACATAAAACACTAGAAATACAACTATGCTCCCACTAACCTTCTTGTAAACACAAGGTTCATCGATGTTTTGAATGAATCCAAACTCTTTAACTACTTCATCAAAATGATGATTCTAGCTCCGAGATGTTTGATTCAATCCATAAATGGATCTTTGAAGCTTGCAAATTTTACCAGAGTCCTCTGGACGCACAAAACCTTCAGGTTGTGTAGTGTACACATCCTCAAGCAGCTTTCCATTAAGGAAGGCTATTTTGACATCCATCTACCATATTTCATAGTCATAATATGTTGTAATAGCAAGAAAGATTTTGATTGATTTGGCCATTGCAACTGGGGAAAAGGTTTCATCATAGTCTACACCATGAGTTTGAGTGAATCCTTTTGCAACCAGTCTTGCCTTGAAGACATTTACATTGCCATCCATGTCAGTTTTCTCATTGAAAACCCATTTGCACCCAATGGTTTTTACACCTTCAGGTGGATCGACTAAGGTCCAGACCTGATTGTCGTACATAGATTGCATCTTAGAGTTTTGTCCTACTGTGCTTCTCGATAGGTGGTGGGCTCATTTTGCTCAATGAGCAACACATCACAGCCTTCAGTAATCAGAAATCCATATCTTTGAGGCTGATGCCGTAGCCTATCAGATCTTCGTGGACCTTGTGTTACTTGAGGAGGCTCAACAAGTTGTTGTGAGTCTTCTCTAATATCCATCTATGGTTCTGTACCATCTTGTGGCTCTCGAATTTCTTCGAGATGTACGTCGCTCCCACTGGTTGTTTTAGAGACAAACTCTCTTTCTAGAAACTTGCCATTTTGAATAACAAATACTTTGTTATCGGTGGGATTGTAGACATAGTATCCTTTCGTTTCTTTAGGATATCCCACGAAAAGGCACTTTGTAGATCTGGGCGCTAATTTATCAGAGGCTTGTTGCTAAACATATACCTTACATCCCCAGATCTTGAGAAAAGATAAACTTGGTTTCTTTCTAGTCAATATCTCTTATGGTGTCTTTTCAATTGCCTTAGATGGAACACGATTTAGTGTGAATGCAGCTGTCTCTAGGGCATGTCCCCAAAAGGACGGTGGAAGATCTGTTTGACTCATCATAGATCGAATCATATCTAATAGTGTTCGATTCCTCCGTTAAGAAATGCCATTCCATTGTGGTGTTCCTGGAGGAGTCAATTGTGAGATTATCCCACAACTCCTAAGATGGTTAATGAATTCTTGGCTCAAATATTCACCTCGATCAGATCGAAGTGCTTTGATTGTTTTACCAAGTTGGTTTTGTACTTCATTTTGGAATATTTTGAACATTTCAAAATATTCAGATTTATGTTTCATTAGATAGATATAGCCATATCTACTAAAGTCATCTATAAATGTAATGAAGTAGACATAACCTCCTCTGGCAGCTATATTTAATGGTCCACATACATCTGTATGTATGAGGCCCAATAATTCAGTAGCCCTCTCATTGTGCCCAGTAAAAGGTGCCCTAGTCATCTTTCCAATAATCAAGATTTGCATGTATCATATGATTCAAAATCAAATGAGTTTAGAAATGCGTTTCTCATTTATGTGGCCTAGACAACAATGCCATAGGTAGGTTAGATTCAAATCGTTTGATTTTATCCTCTTAGTAGTTACGTTATAGATATTCCCATTATTAGGATACTCCAAATTTAATATATAATGACCAACATGCAAATCACCATCAGCATAGAAAATGTCATTACGATAAATAGAACATTTACCATTCCTAGTAATGGAGGTATAACCTTCCTTATCCAAATAAGAAAGAGAAACAATGTTACTACTCAAAGCAGGAACATAATAGCAATTGTTCAAAACTAACAAAAGCCCACTGGGCAGAACTAATTCATAAGTGCCTACGGCTAAAGCAGCAACTCTTGCTCTGTTTCCAACTCTTAAGTCCACCTCACCCTTCTTCAGCTTTCTACTGTCCTTTAGACCCTACACATTTGTACAAATGTGAGAACCACATGCAGTATCTAATACCCATGTAGAGGAAGTAGAAAAATGAATGTCTATAACATAAATACCTGAAGCGATAGCGTCGCTATCCTTCTTGTTCTTTTTCAGATCTTCCAGGTAGAGTTTGCAATTCCTCTTCCAATAACCGGGTTCATTACAGAAGTAGCAGACTCCTTCCTTTGGAGGCTTTGCCTTCTTAGGTACAGGCTTGATTTTGGGCTTGTTTAACTCTTTGGTCTTACCACCTGAGCCATTACCCTTCCATTTGCCCTTCCCTTTCTATTTCATACCCTTTCCTTTCTGAACCATCAAAACTATGCTAGGCTTTTTCTTAATGCCTTGCTCAGCAGTTTTGAGCATCCCATGTAGCTCAGAAATTGATTTCTCCATGTTGTTCATGTTGTAGTTCATAACAAATTGGTATAACTCTCCGGGAGTGAGTTGAGGATCAAATCCGAGCTAACTCCTGGCTCATAGGAAATCCAAGCCTCTCAAGGTGATCAATATAGCCTTTCATCTTTAACACATGAGTACTAACTGATGCACCTTCAGCCATTTTGTAAGAATGTAAGGCCTTTGTGGTCTCATACCTTTCCTGCCTTGCCTATTGTTGGAACATTTCCTTGAGATGTACAATTATCTCATGAGCCTCCATGAGTTCCAGATCTCTTTAGAGCTCTGGAACCATAGTGGCAAGCATCAAGCAACTTACATCTACAGAGTCATCCTTATGCTTTGTGTAAGCATCTCTCTGAGCTCTTGGAGCATTGGTTGCAGGCTCCTCAGGAATGGGTTGATTTAGGACGTAAGCCTTTCTTTCCTGCTTGAGAACAATTCTCAAGTTCCTGAACCAGTCAAGAAAGTTTGTCCCATTGAATTTGTCCTTCTCAAGGACCGATCACAACGAAAGTGTAGCAGTATTACTAGTTGACATGAATCTACAATTAAAATATGCAAAGTTAGTAATCTCCCACTAAGTTAACAACCCTCAAAATAACAATTAGTGGGCTAAGATTTATATTTGGCTTAAACATAAGTTCGCTTTGGCAAGACGCTTAAATTCAAGTTATTTAGGTAGGTAACCTATTTACCAATTACATCACATGTAACTCTTAGATGTTTATGGGATTCGACCATCATATGATCTCACATGTTTAATCCCATCTAATGCCTTGAGATGCAAAACTATTTTGTTAATCTCAATTAAGTCCAAACAATAAGGAATATTATGAGCAGCACCATTACTCATGCTTGTCTTATCAAGATAACTCAAGTGCATCCACTTTGGTGGTTTCCACAATTAAGCGATCTAGGTTTTGATAAGTATTCATTAATTGACGGCATTATGACTTAAGACTTGATTCAGAGGGCTTAATTAATTAGTTTGGTTTATATGGATGCAATCGTGGTCGTATCTCATACAGATAAATACATATAAACGCAAAAGTAATCATGCAATGATCTAATCAAAAGCATAATTTAAATGAGACACAACATGGCTTACCTAACCTAAAATCCTCCCAAGCCAATGAGAGGACTTCTCTAAATAAGAAAAGAAATACATTGAGAGAAACCTCATTTAAACATTCGAGGGGAGTGAGATGAGAAGAGAATGTACATCGAGAGTATTTAGAGAAAGGCACGGCACACAGGCCATATTTAAATATTTCACCCTTTGTAAAATTCTAAAGCCATGTTGTTCACCATTCCCAAACAAGTATAAATAATAAACCACAACAAGTATTCATACAATATGAAAAGCAATAAATGTCGTGATCAGATTATATTACGCTACGCAGAGGTGCTCACGGTGGTCCCGCTAGTTCGGATCCCTATTACCCGAATAGATATCCGAACCTAGACCCGATTTGATTGCTGCCAACTACGATCTCAGGTACCCTACCCAATTTCATGCTTGTTCAAAATGAAAATCACATACATGTTTCAAGATATACATGTTCGGAATCGATTTCATACTTGCTCCAAAATGGGAATCACATACATGTTTCAAAACCAAAAACGAAAAAATTTCAAGATTCAATTTAAACGAAAATGAAAATCAGCCAAATTACAAGATCTCATCTTTCTAAATAATTTCGTTTCATATTAACCAAACCACATGCATATTCGAGTATTTCTTATAAACACACGTACACATCCCATTTATATCACATGTATAAGAATCATAAACTCAATTTAAATGCACAATTGACCTTGCTCTGATCCTACTGTTAGGATCAGCAGGCATAGAGAGAATACTATCTATTGGCCTCCTTACTAGCTGGTCAATAAAGGAATATGGGGGAGCTTATCTTTAGTGAGATAAGTCAGTTTAGATTTTCTTCATCAAAATCCACAACAATTCCTTATCCTCAACTTGTGTATCTCATCGTAACGCACAATATAGTTTGGTATTTCAAGGGAACTAAGAGGGCAAACTTCCTGGATTGTCAAGATTCAATTGACACACATAGGGATCAATCTTCCAATTAGCCAAACCAAGGCTACATCTCAGAGAGAAGCCACTTCTTCGAGAGGTGATAAGGCACAATCTTATGCACAAGGACCAACTCCACCTCCATCTTTCCTAAATGCATCACTTGTTAGGATCGGCAGGCACAGCGTAAGAATTTTAAAAATTTTAACCGATCCTCATCGAGGATCTATCAACGACATTTAAATTGAGTTAGAAGGATTCAGACCTTTTATGTTTTAGGGTTTCACGATCTCTAGGAGCCAACACGTCAGATCCGCTCCCTCTACGGGTATCTACATGAATGCTCTCCAACCAAGACTACATGCTAGCGCCTCTAATGTCTCTTAGGGCTTCCCTTACGGCTCTCAATTCTCATGTGTATCTCAATATATCTGTTCTATTAAGTTATAACCTATGAGGGCTACTTTCAAATTTCAAAATTAATCATCATTAATTTCAAAATTAATTAACTATTAATTATCTTGATGAGCTAATTAAATAAATTCAGTTTCAATTAAATCTGTCTAACATTTTTAATTTAACCTATTTATTTAATCCAAATAAAGAGCCAATAGATTTAATTCATCTTCATAAATTAAATTTGAGATATTATATCTCTATCATGTTAGTTATTAAATTTAATATATCCTAATAAATTAAATTTAAAACTAACACAATATAATAATATCATATAATATATATACATATATATATATAAGATATATAGATTTCGAAAATATATATCTATATAATATTATTAATGAATTTTATATTATATATATAAATATAAAATTTGTCCACCCTAAATTAAACATTATCTCGTATTGGGCCATTCTTGTGTGCAACCCTGTAGGTCCATATGTAGTTGGCAGTGGGCCAATAACTATACTAACCCAAAAGTCACAAACGGCCTCTAGCAAGACATTACGACTACCTAATTCATATGAGGATCGTTATGACGATGCAACCTATCATACAACCATGTCACGTCCCTTTTGTCACACGATATATCGATCAAAGATGAGGCATGGATAATGTCATCCTCTTGTTCCTGACTATTACTTTCTCGATTCCTGAGTAGCCTGGTAACAAAGACAGAAACTTATTTCATCATAGTATGGCCATACATTTCTCATACTCACTCATCGAGGGGCCCAGTAATATCTTTCTACTAATGTGAGGGACAAGCTCCATCTTGATCATTCATATTCCTCTGCATGTAAAACCACCAGGCCCGATCTAGCCTTTATCATCACCTAGTCAAAAGTGACTTTTGACTAGTTCAAAGTTTAGCAACTCTCATGTAGGAATCCTTGATGACCTCAGGTCTAAGGGTATTGTGACATGGTTATACATGAGAAAAGCTTATGACTTGATCCATGTGGCTTTCTCATAGTGGGTCGGTCCAGCACCTTGTACTCTTACAAGTGCCTAAGACTTTGATTCGTATCTTCATATCTTATCAAAGTCATACTGATCTTGTTTCATCTCTGCTCCCGCATAGATGACCAACTAGGGACATTTTAGGACAATCTTTATCAATTATCCAAGGATACATTTATCACAGTTAACGTGCAAATAATATGATAATAGAATAGAGAAATTTCATTAAAATAATAATGTTCAAAGTACAATTATTGGCCCTTATGGCATAATTTCCAACATCACTACCAAGCGATCTGGCTGAAGTGATCAATCAATCGGTGGCAGGCCTGAAAAAAGAATTGTTGAGGGAGGACAAAAATTTGGTAGACAAGTTGGAAACACAAGCTTCAAGATTGGTAGATAAGGCTAATGCCAATTTTGATATAATGTTCAAGGCATAAGAAGATCAGTTACAAAGAATCACTGACATGGAGATATTCTTGCATACTCATCTTTTGAGTACTTATACTAAGGTGACTTTAAAGTATACTCCTACCACGACTTCACCTTCTCAGGCTCAGACACTTGTTCTCTTCATTGACCCTCATTCTCAGATTGATGTCACTTATGATAGGCCATCATCCTCAACAACTGTAACCACTACTCCTCAGCCATCATCTCCACCTTTTATGCCTGAACCATTTGATTCTTCCACAACCATGGTAATATATACCCCAGCACAGCCTTCTGACCTTAATTTTCCTCAACCCCCTTCTGATATTGACAAAATAGGGTAGAAGGATGTGTGATTTTTCTTAAGCTATTTTGTCTGATATGTGGGAGTCTTTTAGTTTAAGGGGCAGTACGAGGGAGTTTTTTAGGGTAGGATTTATGTATTTAAGCTTTTCTATTTTATGACTTAGATCTATTTGGGTTTCATGGGTAGATGTTAATTAAAACTTACCATTGTGCTCCACAAGTTCATTACTATATATGATCATTTTCAGTTTTCTGTTTAAATATTATAATACTATGCTTATCTTAGTTTTTAATGTCCATTAGAAGTATTGTAGGAAACTTATGACGTTAATTACAAAAATATGAAAAATGATTCAAAACTTTAGTGAATATGCATTTAGAAATCTTGAAAGTGTTTTAAAAATTTTTCACTTTATTCAAGTTTTAAAATCCATCACAAAGGTTTTATCATCATTAAAAAGGGGGAGAATGTTAGATTCCAAGTTTTGATGATAATAAAAGATTATTGTGTATTGTGGTAAGAAACTCATGTTTTGTAATTTTAGATAATGATTGAAAATGCTACCGAATGCATCTCACAAAGTTTAGTGGTCATTGCTGAGAATTTAACTGATGCACTTGAGTGATGGAAGCTAGCACTCAAGTAATAAGCAATTTTGCACTAGAGCACAAGTGAGTGCTCAACTAAAAGTATTTGACAGTGAGCAATATCAAAGATAAGAAATGATCATTGCACTCGAGCACGAACTCAATACTCGAGTGATAGTCTCAAGTTTACTCGGGTCCTACAAAGTATGATATAGGAAGTGCTTACCCAAGAGCAATATTAACTCAAAGTGAAAACTGCACTCAAGCCCAAGCGAGTAAAGCATAGAAAGTGTTTACCCAAGAGTCAGCCAGAGCATGGAAGAGAAAGGTACCCGAGTGGAGAATACTTGTAACCCGAGTGATACCTCAGCACCCACGAGTGAGAAATCTAACTCTCTCTATTTCTGATGCAAGTGCTAAAGTGAAAGAGTATTTTATACAAGAATATACTGTGCACTCAAGTGAGGGCCCGCATCACTTGCAAGTACAAAATCACACTCTTCAAAAATAGGATACGAGTGTTATCCAATGACGTGGGTTCAAAGTACAAAATACAGATGCACTCGGGTGAGAGGATATGGACTCGAGTGAGGACCCATATCATTCACAAGTATGAAAATGCACTATCTCAAGATCAAGTAAAAGTACAACATAAAAGCAGAAGCGAATAGAGGAAATATGAAGATGCACTCGAGTGAGACTTCAGTGTACTCGAGTGATACTCTGTCAGATGCCAAAACACAACAGACTTATAGTGATCAATCCGAACATGGTTTAATATTATTTATACATTCTATTTTCCCTTGTTTTTATCATTTAACATAATTTAACATATATTTCAAGTGTGAAACAGGAGTTTGATCGATTGAATTAGAAAGGCACAGAGGAAGTCAAACAATAGCGGACATAATCATTACAGACCAACTAAGCATGTACCTACCACGATATATTGTTCAAAGATTTCAAACATAAGCTTGCCGTTCTACAGTAAAATGCTCAGCTCCATAACGACTATTATTCAACGGACAAAATCAACTAATTATAAATACAGAGCTTCAGAGACCATCAAAACCATGAACTGAGAGCAAGAATTTACATAAGCAAATTCACGAGTCTCTATTATTCATATTTTTCTGTATTCATATTGTACTTTAGTGTTTATTATATTTCCTCTAAGAGAGAGTCTGTATACACTTCATATTCTATTTTCATTTGATCTCAATGTACTGGGACCTTGAGAGGGTAGATATCCTTAAGAGAGAAGCAGTTGAGAGAATTCCTAATAGGACTTTCTACTCATAAGACTAACAAGGTACAAGCAGTAGATAATATTGCTGCTCATAAGACTTATAGAGGTGTAAGTAGGAGGGAACGTTACTGCTCATAAGACTTGTATACGTAAGCAAGAGAGAAAGGTCAAAGGTTTGTTTTTGTGCATGTAAGACTTGTCGTAAGGGGGAGAAAATTTTCTGACTGTTAGAATATTTCTACTCATAGTCCATTCAAGGATGATTATCATTTTGTGGCATTTCGATAGCCCATTGAATCTTGGAACAGTAGTGCAAATCTCAGTAGGACTTGATCTCTGAGGACTAGACGTAGGCCTGGGTTTTGGGCTGAACTAGTATAACTCTGTGTGCTAATCTTCTCAACTCTACTCTATCTATAGTTATTGTTATATCACCGCATTAACCGAAAAATTTATCACATCACCCATTTCACCCCCATCTGTGATGAAGCTTGCCTCTTTCAAATTTAAAATGTTTAGATGAGAAGGGCTAAGTGTTAGGATCAGCAGGCATAGCGAAAGAATTTTAAAATTTTACTGATCATAATCAAGGATCTATCAACGGCGTTTAAATCGAGTTAGAAAGATTCATACCTTTTTTAACTTAGGGTTTTCATAATCTCTAGCAGCCAACACACCTAAGGTCCGCTCCCTCTACTAGTATCCACACGAATGCTCTCCAACAGAGACTGCGTACTAGTGCCTCCAATGTCTCCTAGGGTTTCCCTTGCAGCTATAAATTCTCATGCGTGTATGAGTCTATTTGCTCCATCAAGTTTATAACCTATGAGGGCTATATTCAAATTTCAAAATTAATCATCATTAATTCCAAAATTAATTAACAATTAATTATCTTGATGAGCTAATTAAATAAATTCAGTTTAAATTAAATCTGTCCAACAGTTTTAATTTAACCTATTTATTTAATCCAAATAAAGAGCCATTAGATTTAATTTATCCTCATAAATTAAATCTGAGATATTATATATCTATCATGTTAGTTATTAAATTTAATATATCTTAATAAATTAAATTTAAAACGAACATAATATAATAATATCATATAATACACACACTCACACACATATATAAGATATGTATTTCGAATATATATATATACACAATATTATTAACGAATATTATATTATATATATATAAATATAAAATTCGTCCACCCTAAATTAAACATTATCTCGTGTTGGGCCATTCTTGTGTGCGACCCTGTAGGCCCATATGAAGTTAGCACTAGGCCAATAACTGTACTAACCCACAAGTCACAAGCGACCTCTAGCAAGACATTATGATTACCTAATTCATATGAGGATCGTTAACACGATGCAACCTATCATACAACCATGTCACATCCCTTTTGTCACACGATATATAGATCAAGGATGAGGCATGGATAATGTCATCCTCTTGTTCCTGACCATTACTTTCTCAATTCCTGACTAGCTTAATAATAGAAATGGAAACTCCTTTCTATCATAGTATGGCCATTCATTTCTCAAACTCACTCATCGAGGGGCCCAGTAATATCTCTCTACTAATGTGAAGGATAAATTCCATCTTGATCACTCATATTCTTTTGCTTGAAAAACCGCCAAGCCCGATCGTAGCCTTTATCATCACCCGGTCAAAAGTGACTTTTGACTAGTTCAAAGCTTAGATACTCTCATGTAGGAATCCATGATGACCTCAGGTCTAAGGGTATTGTGACATGGTTATACATGAGAAAAGCTTATGACTTGATCTATGTAGCTTTCTCATAATGGGTCGGTCCAGCACCTTGTACTCTTACAAGTGCGTAAGACTTTGATTTGTATCTCCATATCTTATCAAAGTCATACTGGTCTTGTTTCATCTCTGCTCCTTTATAGATGACCGACTAGGGACATTTTAGGACAATCTTCATGAATGATCCAAGGATACAATTATCATAGTTAACATGTAAATAATATGATAACAGAATGGAGAAATTTCATTAAAATAATAATATTCAAAGTACAATGATTGGCCCTTAGGCATAATTTCCAACACTAAGGCCCAGTAGAATTTGACAGCGTTGTCGTAAGGACGATTGTCTTTAAATTGGTAACTTTATGCTTTATGCATATTGTGAATTTATCTCTGAATGTTAAATATGTTGATTGTTCTATAACTTTGGTTGACATGGCATGATATAGGTGCATTTTATATGAGTGATATATGTTACTACTGAGATTCATTGAATCTCACCCTATTTTTCCAAAACTAATTTTCAGCTTGGGTAAGTAGTTCCTCAGGCAAGAAGGTAAACATGGGAGAATAAAGCAAAGGACTTTGAATTAAATTTTTTTTGCCGGTTATCTATTTTGGGATTGTACTTAATTTGTATTTAAGTGTAGTCAGTCTTGTACTGACATGTATGTATGCACTGGTATATAAGCAAACACACAATAACATTCAAACTAGTAGTGGAAGCCATCTACCTGGGGCCGTTAATTAAACATAATAATTTGGTTTCAGCAGATAACTTATTAGTAAAAGCTCTGATATGAAGAAATGAACCTAAAACAGATGGCTTAAAATGAATCATAAAATAATATGAGACCAAATCTGAAAATGATTTTTGAAAGGATATTTGAAAACTCACTCAAGTGTAGCTCCACACTTTACTTGAAGATGGGACTTCTGCTATTTACAAAAGATTATCGGTCTCCCTTTTTAAGATATTACTACACTTATGCCATCTATATGCTTTTAAAACATGGGTGTCAGAGCATAAGTTATTGGCCCTAGGATAAAGTTATCTCTGCTTATATTAGTACAATCAGTAAATTCTAACCCTTCGTTAGTTGCTTTATGCTAGGAAACAGTTTGATAAGAAAAGACAAAGAAGTAGTTTACCCCCGTCTGTTAACCAGCTTCCCCCAGAGCATCATATACTGAAGGGTAAACTTTATGTAATCATTAATAAAGGGGAGCGTTGTAACCCCCCCTCCATAATTATATCTGAAATACACGATTATAATGAATTAGAGACCAACGGTATTCAAAACTCATTTAAAATCCCATCTTCCCAATAAGGTTTTCACAAATACCTTTCAAAATCCAATTCCCCAGGTCTTAAATTCACACTTCGAATACAATTACTTCACAGATAAATCATATTCATTATATATCAGAGTACACAACATAATTCCTAGCAAACCCTAGGTTCATACCTTTATTAAAAGGGTATACAAAATCTGATTCAGGGGATTACAAAATCTCATCTTGAATTCATAACCATATACTCAATCGAATCATATACAGTCATCCTAACTCATATTGATAACCAACTACCAACTCTCATCTTGAACCACTTGCCCTGTCTAAATTATTGGTAGGGGAGAGTGTGATTCAAGAGAATCTTAGTAGGAAACATATACCATAATGCATGCATGATAGATACTATATATATGACATGTTAGCTTTAACTAGATGTATACCCCATAATGACATTTTTACATGCTGAATGTTTCATGTAACAAAACTATGGCCATAGCAAAATAGAAATAGAGCTACATTTATTCAAATATTATCTTCACAATCAAGTAAAAGCAATCACATACATCACTATACAAGCAAAGATATCAAATACATGCAAGTAAGGCAAGTCTCCTACCTTCAGTCTTTTCTCCTCGATTTACATGCAGCAACTCGAGTCTTCAACTGGGTCCTACAATTCCAAATGTACCATTTAGACACTTCTATAGTGTTTCTGGGGGTTAGATAAGGCTATATTGAAAAATTACTAAAATGCCCACGGGGACCTGCCCCGGCCTTGCCTTACTTGATCCGGCTGTACTTTTGTTGAAATTTTATCCTGAGCTACCCTAACTGATTTTCACCCAAAGAATCCATTTTCGGACTCAGAATTATCAAATTTATTACCAAATTACAAAGTTACCCTTGGCAGCCCTACTTTAAGGGTTTTAGGGGCACTTTCGTAATTATGCTTTTTCGGCCTTTTCCGAAAAAGTGACCAACTGTAACCCTACCTAATTTTCTCTCCTGAACTCAATGGAATCATCAAATCATTGAAAATCCATCTCTAACCCCTCCAAACTAGCCTTGGCCGAAATTCTCAATTGCCCGAGAAAAATTGGGGTTTTTTGGTTTCGGCTCCGCAGATGTGTTTCTTTCTACTCCTAACCACTTTATGAACCATTAGATTAAGTTAGAATTACCATTTAGTATCAATTTTGGCAGCATAAACCCTAGGCCAAGCCCTTTACCAAATTTGAAGTCAAAGCAAATCAATTAGAATTTCACCAATTAAACTACTCACAGCAGCCAGAACAATCAAAGGTTGAAGTTTCGAAGGTTACCTTAAGCTCCTTCTAGCTTATCCTTCTTATGGCTGAACCCTAGCCTCTTTGAACAATAAAATTCCTTGCTTCAAGAACTTAATTCACGTAGACGAATAACTTAGGAGAAGGATTATACACATTAGGTATGAATTCACCGAAGAAATCAACCTACCTTGTGAGATTTCTCCTTCCTTCTCTCTCTAAGAGCTCACAACGTCCTCTCTCTCTCTCTCTTTTAGCTATAATATGACGGAAATGGGAGCTGAAGATGATGATAAAATGTTTTAATTCTATGCTGATGTCATTTTTTATTTCGATGATGTCATAATTTCCATTTTTGGATTTTCTGGCAGATTTTCTTCTCAAATTTTGAAAAATCATAACTAATTCTATAAAAATTGAAATGAGGTGATCCCAAAGCCAAATGAAAACTATTTAAGTCCTCTTTATAGGAAAAAATATGTAACATTGCTGAAATCACTACACAAATACAGAATTACACAAAACTCAACACTGCTAAAAAACATAGTCCAGTTTTTATCCCAAACTTTGGCAAATCATAACTCCCAGCACACAAAATGAAATGACATGAATTATATGTCCATTTTGATGCTTGGCATGTGAACTTTGAGATTGGAAAGTCTAAGAATTTGTGGACACCATTTTCCCCTTCAAAATGTCCATACAAACAAACTGCCTAACACAGAGTTTCAATGGACATAATTCCAATTTTTGCACAATTGTTTCCAATGGTTTCAATTTCACAACAAACACTCTCCCCACACAAATTTTCACAAGGAAGCCATTGGAATCACTAAAACAACCAAATTCTCATCACATCCACATATATTCAGCTTTGAACCACAATGCACACAACCACCAAATTGCCCAACTTTCCATTTCACCATAAACATAATTACTTTCTCTAAAATTCACCATTTTACTATCTCTAATACCCCTAAGATATAAGAATTATTAGGGAATAAATTTGGGCTCCTGCTAAATCTAGGCTTAGCAGTCCACTTATTTCAGGCTTATTCTCCAACCTCAAATCTCAAAATTTGAGGTATTATAAGCATAGTAGAGGGCATGACCAAGAGTGCATTGTACGACAAGGAAAAGAGTTCCCAACCATACGACAATAACAGTAAACACTAGCTAGGCTAGTTCTGGCATAGAGCTATCTATAGGCGATACTAGTGATCCCAAGAATAACAAGATTTTTCAGGGTGCCGATTCTGATACTGAGTTTAGAGCTCTGGTGACTCAGTTATTCTTTAACCCACACCTAAACCATGAGTTGTGGGAGTGCTTTAAGGAATTATACATGCTGCATTTCAACAAATTTTTCCTCTTTGGCATGATATGTATCATTCTTTAGAAAGGTAAGGAATCTGTATAGGCAAAGGGCCGAGTGTGGGACTGATGATATCTGGATCCAAACCACACTAGCTTACTTTCCCAATTTTCCTGCTTGGATCAAAAAGAAGAATGAGATCATATTTTTGGGTCCTTTCGAGTTTGAGACTTTTCTAGATCACATAGAATCATATGTGGTGTATAACATAGATTGGTAATGGTAATGCTAGCTGGATTGGTTATCGTATCATAGAAAGGGCTACTTTTGTGTATATATTAAGCCACTTTAGTTGCTTTGTTGTAAAGATGACTATTTAATATTATCATATGTATATCCTGTTATGGAATGGTATTTAAAGCTTAAGGAATACACACACACACACACATATATATATATGATAAGCATCATATTAATAGTGTGACTTTTCTTTAGTAATAGTGAAAAGAAATAATGGGGCGAGGTGGACCAAAGAAAAGACCCATAGTGTCGGAAGTTGAGGAAGTAGGAAACCCACTAAACCTTATACAACACATTTTTGAAATGATTCAAGGCTTGCGTGAGGAAATTTGAGAAGTGAATGAATAGAAGAATGAAGATAGGGTACAACCTGAAGACACTGACATAAATGAAGACACTGAGATGGATCCAGAGGAGGAATTGTCTGAGAATGTTGGACGATCACAGACATTGGAATCTAATTAGGTGATTCATATCGTCCCTTCTTGAGAAAAACACCTCTAATACTGGATGCCTAAATTCATTAAGTACCAGCCTCCGGCATTTAGGGAAAAATTTGATCCACAAGCTACTGAGGAATGGTCAACATGGTTGGAGAAAATATTTGCAGTGTTAGGATGTCATACAAAGATGAAAGCTAGAATGGCTATATATAAATTGGAGGGAGATGCTGACCATTTGTGGAGAATTACAACAACAATACTGAATGCACGAAACATTCCATTGACTTAGGAGCTATTCCAACATGAGTTCAATGAGAAATTCTTCCTGAGGTCTATGAGGCTTGCAAAGGAGAAAGAATTCCTAAATATACGATAGGGTTATACTAAGACTTTCGATGAGTACCTGTCCCGGCTCACTCGATTATCCCATTACTCCTCTTATTTACAATTTAAAGAAGATGAGGAATGGAACTTTGATGTGTTAATTGGAAGACTGAAGCCTGAGATGGAGATAAAGCTAGTTGCCCAGCAATTTACTAAATTCAACAAGGCAGTGGAAGTGTGCCGGTTGACAAAAGGTAACTTGAGCAAGGTGCATAGGATAAAAAATGAAAACAACTGAAGTGGATCTAGTCGAGGGAATACTTCTAAAAAATGAAAGGGGCAAGGATTCTTTTTGAAGGGAAACAAGAAGAAACCCTTTAAATATGAGAAGAAAGGTTACCAAGGTCCTTAATCACAGCAACTATGTCCTCGATGTAGTAAGACACACCCAGGTAGATCTTGTGAAGGGCAGCTGATTTATCATGCTAGAAGAAAGCCCATACACTTTATCAAAGATTGTTTACAACCAGTAGCTAAGCCTAGGCCACAGAACCAAGGTAGAGTTTTTGCCATGACACATGAGGAGGCCCAAAAATCACCAGAGATGATCTAAGGTACTATCCTCCTCTATGGTAATACTTTGCACTCATTGTTTGACTCAGGTGCTAGTCATTCTTTAATTTTATATCATTGTGCTAAAAGTTTAGAGCTAAGCATCTATAAATTGCTGTATGACTTGACTGTATCAATGCATATAGATGTCAAAACTGTAACTGTTGTGGTATGTCTAAATTATGCTATAAATGTTGAGAGGTATGAATTTGTAATAGATCTAATTTGTTTGCCACTCCAATGACTGGAAGTCATACTAGGTTTAAACTAGTTCACAACAAACAATGTGTTATTGGATTATGGTAATAAGAGGGTAGTATTTTCAGAATCACAGACAAAACTTGATGCTAGTCCAAACCTAAACCTTCTTTCTGTGGTTGAAGTTGAAAAATGCTTAGAGAAAGGGTGGCAAGGGTATATAGTGTTTTTCTCCATATAGGAAGAGACACTCTTGAAAAGGTACCCATCGTGAATGAATTCCCTGAGGTTTTCCTAGAAGATATTACTAGGTTGCCTCCTAATGAGATGTAGAATTTGCCATTGAAATCATACCAGGAGCTGGATCTGTATCCAAAGCACCATACAGATGGCACCAAATGAAATGTTAGAACTAAAGAAATAAATTGAAGAACTTCTTGGGAAAGTGTTCATTCGACCTAATGTTTCACCATGGGGAGCACCAGTATTGTTTGTCATAAAGAAGGACGGAAGCCTAAGGCTATGCATTGACTACGAAGAATTGAATAAGGTGACCATTAAGAACAAAAATCCGCTTCCCCGAATTGACTATCTCTTTGATCAATTGTCTGGATCTAGTGTGTTCTCAAAGATTGACCTGAGATCAGGTTACTATGGGCTATGAGTAAAGGTTGAAGAATTCCAAAAATAGCTTTTAGAACCATATATGGCCACTATGACTTTTTAGTGATGCCTTTTGACCGGACTAATATATCTGCCATGTTTATGGACTACATGAACCTGATCTTTCATCAGTACTTGGATCAGTTCATGGTAGTCTTCATTGATGAAATCCTGATTTATTTTAAAAACAGAGAAGAGCATGAGGAGCATCTGAGGATCATGTTAAACATTCTGATGGAAAAATAACTCTTCACCAAACTCAGTAAATGTGAATTATGGTTATCAAAAGTCAAATTCTGGGTTATGTGATTTCAAAAGAAGGGGTCTCTATTGATCCAAGAAAAGTAGAAGTAGTGTTAAACTAGAAGAGGCTAGAAACTGTTACAAAAATACACAGTTTTTTGGGTCTTACCAATTACTATTGCAGGTTCATACAAAATTTGTCTAGAATTGCCTTACCATTGACAAAGCTCACAAGAAAGAACCAATCATTTGTGTGGGATAAACGATGTGAAAAGAGCTTTAGACAGCTGAAGGAGAGATTGGTGACCAGTCTAGTATTGATTATCCCATATCCCTGTGAAACCTACGTGGTGTATAGTGAGCTAGTAAATAGGGATTGGGATGTGTCCTTATACAACAGGGCAGAGTAGTGGCGTGTGCCTCTCTACAACAGAAGACTCATGAATTGAATTACACTACTCATGATCTGAATCTTGCAACAATTGTGTTTGCTTTAAAGATATGGTGGCATTGTCTGTATGGTACCACTATAGAATTATACTACGACAACAAGAGTCTCAAGTACTTACATGACCAAAAAGAACTTAACATGTGGCAGTGGAGATGGATGGAGTTTTTGAAAGATTATAACCTGGAGATCAAATACCATATAGGTAAGGCAAATGTTGTTGATCACTCCTTGAGTATAAAGGTAGTGCAAGTAGCAGTCTTGATGCTACGAGAATAGAAATTGCTAGAAGAATTAAGGGATCTCAATCTGTCAAATCAAGTATTCCTAAACATGAATGTACCAAATGAAGTACTCATTGCTAACTTTAATATTAGTCAAGAGGAAAGTGTTAGTACAAGCGTTTCACCCAGGAGGGGGTGAATTAGGTGATCACAGTAATTTCATTGCGAATAAGGAAATCGACGGAATATTAAAAGCAGTTAAGAGCAAGGAGAAATATCACCGAAGTGCACACTAGGAGTTATACTGGTTCGGCCACAACCACTTTGACCTACGTCCAGTCCTCAAAGCATCTGTGACAGTTTCACTATATTCTCCAAGATTTACTGGGTTCTTGGCACCTCAGTACACAGCAAGTTCCTTCACCTGGACACTCACTCCCTCTTACACGTTGTAATCAAATCCCCAACTCAAGGTTCCACTACCTTAAGTTGTCTCAATATCAAATATTGAGTTTGTAATGAAAAACTCTCTCACAGAGCAAATATATAATCTCTGAAGTACAATAAATGAGTATATGAAAACAAAGCACTAAGAATGTGTTTATCAGTGTAATCTTAGTTCGTGTCTTTTGTACTTTTCTTCTCTTTGAATGCTCCCTATATATAGATGATTTATAGTAACCGTTGGAAGCAATTCAAACTTGTCCGTTAGAGTCGCACAGCAATGGTTGACTATTCTTCGTATTTGAAAACTATCCATTGACGGTAGGTAGTAGTAGGTGAACGTTCGGACTTTTATTTTACTTCTCAAATCTGTCACACTCTTTCATTGTTTTCTCTTCAAATGAACTTAAAATACTAATACAATAAAGAGTTAATCATATAGATAACAATAGATATTCAATGAAAATATAATTTCTGGACTTCTTACTTGAGTGGATATTGGAGTGGGCTTCATTTTTCTTTACACCTTACTCGAGTGGTACCTCGAGTGGCATTCAAATAACCTGGCAGATTACTCGATTACATCCTCGACTAATAGCATCAAATTCTTGGCCTAGAGTTTGCTTTCTGGTTACTCAAGTGACTACTCGAGTAGTACTTCAAATAACTTTGCAGATTACTCGGGTGGTCCATTGAGTAATGGTTTTTTCTCACTGGTTACTCGAGTGGCTACTTGAGTGATGTGCTGCATTTCTTGGCCGAGAGTCACTGGAAGATTTTTGACCTGGTTACTCGAGTGGCTACTTGAGTGATGCTTGTGAAAATCTTGTTACTCGAGTGGCTACTCGAGTAATGGCTTCTCTTACCCGTGTGGCTACTCAAGTAAGCCTTCACAATATTTGTTGATTACTTCCAGTTATTACTCTAAGTGATGCTTTGCCACTTTGTTCAAATCCATTTGTTTGTTATCAAATCCTTTCATATTATTGATCCATTCTTTGTTATCATCAAAACATATGGGATCTAACATTCTCCCCCTTTTTTATGATGACAAAACTTGGTGATTTTGAACAAAGTTTTTGAAATTGAGTTTTTAAGCATATGCTTCTCAAATTCTTTTCATATGAAACCTTTTGTTCAATTTAAACTTGAAAACTCTATGTGAAATAACTTACTAAATATCTTTTCAAAGCTTTTGTTCTTATGTTTACTTGTTTACCTTGCATATATAATCAAAAACACATTAGTCCCAAAATGCAATATAATTGCAACAAAATATCATAAAAGAAAAAATTGCATAATGAGAAATTCAATACATAATCAAACTTAAACTTAAAATCGTTTAAAAAGAAAAAAAGCACCCTAAAGCCCCATACACCCAAATCCCAATCTATAGACTCAGCCATTCTTCATAAAATCACTCCAGTTCTTCTCCCATATTTTGTCTTCATCACAAAGGTGGAATCAATCATGAGGAGGAATAGGTGGCTTGGTGACTGAGATAGGAGTGACAAGAAAAGCCAATAACTCATATGAACTATCAGAACTTGAAGGATCTGAAGATGATGATTCAAGTTCAGGAAGGTTCACTGGCGGTGTCTAAAGATCATCTGGAGGATTCACCGGAGGAGATAAAGGATAAGGAACCAGAGAAGTAATCTCTACTTCTTCTGTAGCAACCGGTGAAGACTCAAGTATCTCCTTAGTGTGTGCAGAAGATGCAATGGGAGTAGGTATGGGCTTAGGCTGAACAGGCTGAGTTGGTTCATCAAAGGTGATGTGAATGGGCTCAAATGTTTTAGGATCTAGCATAGAGAATAAGATATTGCTGGGTCCACTCTCAGAGGGTCTATGCTCAGTAGGGATAGAGGGTCCAGGTTCAGAGGTAGGTATGGGCTCAAGTATACCAAAAAGACCAGGAGTAGAAGATCCAGATGCCATAGCATCAAGTCTAGCAACAATGGATCTCAGAAGCTCACCCTGGGCACGTTGTTCAGCAAGCAACTCTTCATGCCTCTTGTCCATTGTCTCCGCAAGTTGGCCCATCTTCCTATTCATGAGAGTCATTAACTCCGCATTGGTATTCGCAATAACAATATAGAAACTCCTCAAGATGTTCTCGATAAATGTTTGCATTGCGGCACCAAAGAAGGATGGAGAAGATGTATTGGCTGGAGCATAAGACTATGTGTCATCCATGTTGGAAGTTGTGTCCTAAGGGCCAATCATTGTACTTTGAACATTATTTAAATGAAATTTCTCCATTCTGTTATCATATTGTTTGCATGTTAACTGTGATAATTGTATCATTGGATAA
Source organism: Inga laurina (assembly GCA_963855925.1). Classification (NCBI taxonomy): domain Eukaryota; kingdom Viridiplantae; phylum Streptophyta; class Magnoliopsida; order Fabales; family Fabaceae; genus Inga; species Inga laurina. Next base: position 22,992,313 of record OY979712.1, read on the forward strand.
TTCATAAAGATTGTCCTAAAATGTCCCTAGTCGGTCATCTATGCAGGAGCAGAGATGAAACAAGATCAGTATGAGTTTGATAAGATATGGAGATACGAATCAAAGTCTTAGGCACTTGTAAGAGTACAAGGTGCTGGACCGACCCACTATGAGAAAGCTACATGGATCAAGTCATAAGCTTTTCTCATGTATAACCACGTCACAATGCCCTTAGACCTGAGGTCATCATGGATTCCTACATGAGAGTTGCTAAGCTTTGAACTAGTCAAAAGTCACTTTTGACCGGGTGATGATAAAGGCTACGATCGGGCTTGGTGGTTTTTCATGTAGAGGAATATAAATGATCAAGATGGAATTTGTCCCTCACATTAGTAGAGAGATATTACTAGGCCCCTCGATAAGTGAGTCTGAGAAATGTATGGCCATACTATGATGGAAAGGAGTTTCTGTCTCTATTATCAGCCTACTCAGGAATCGAGAAAGTAATGGTCAGGAACAAGAGGATGACATTATCCATGCCTTATCATTGATCGATATATCGTGTGACAAAAAGGACGTGACATGGTTGTATGATAGGTTGCATCGTGATAATGATCCTCATATGAATTGGGTAGTCGTAATGTCTTGCTAGAGGCCGCTTGCGACTTTTGGGTTGGTATAGTTATTGGTCCACTGCCAACTTCATATGAGCCTACAGGGTTGCACACAAGAATGGCCCAACACGAGATAATGTTTAATTTAGGGTGGACAAATTTTATATTTATATATATATAAAATATAAAATTCATTAATAATATTATATGGATATATATTTTTGAAATATATATATCTTACAATATATATATATATTATGATATTATTATATTGTGTTAGTTTTAAATTTAATTTATTAAGATATATTAAATTTAATAATTAACATGATAGAGATATAGTATCTCAGATTTAATTTATGAAGATAAATTAAATCTAATGGCTCTTTATTTGGATTAAATAAATAGGTTAAATTAAAAATGTTGGACAGATTTAATTTAAACTGAATTTATTTAATTAGCTCATCAAGATAATTAATTGTTAATTAATTTCAAAATTAATGATGATTAATTTTGAAATTTGAAAATAACCCTCATGGGTTATAAACTTGATAGAGTAGTATATTAATAAGCATATGAGAATTGAGAGCCATAATGGAAACCCTAGGAGACATTATAGGCGCTAGCACGTAGTCTTAGTTGGAGAGCATTCGTGTGGATACCGGTAGAGGGAGCGAACCTGACGTGTTGTCTCCTAGAGATTTTGAAAACCCTGAATCATAAAATGTATGAATCCTTCCAACTTGGTTTAAACGACGTTGATAGATCCTCGATTAGGATTGGTTAAATTTTAAAATTCTTCCGCTGTGCCTGCCGATCCTAACAATCCATTCGGCTTGTTGTTGTGTTAGTCTTCTTCTTTTTCTTTGGGCTTGCTTCAAGAGGTGTCTTCAGAGGAATCTCAATATCAATTTTCCAATTTGATTCCTTCCCACTGGTGTTAACATCTCTACCTGCTCCATACTCTCCAAATACCAAATCTTGTTCTTCTTGAGAAACAAGGAAATAAGCTGAGGATAGGGCATTGGAGTAGTTGGTTTTCCCTTATATCTATACCTCTTGATCTCACTGAAGATATACTCTCCCAAATCTTTTTGCTCTTTAAGGATCACTAAGGTGAATTTCCTGAAGTTCCTCTCAATAAAGTGAGTAAAGTTGTTGGATTTATTCACCATGGCTTTAGAGTAGATATACCATAGGACTCTATGGAAATCACTCATATCACTCGGATTGAAGTTGAGAGGTCCCACAATCTCACCAGGTCTAAGGATAGAAAATATTTGGTTTGAAGAAAGGTTAAGGTAATCATCATCAGGGGATTTTCTATTCCTAACCAGGTGTTGATTCGAGAGGGTGAGATAAGAATTCTTTGACCTCTAACCTCAGAAGTCATTTCTTCTTCTACTGACTTCCTAACAGGATCATTAATCGATTCAAGGTTACAATAGAAGTGTCTCACAATTTTGGTGCAAAAAGGAAGCTTGACAGATAACCAAGGCATATAAGAATCAAGGTAGGGACTAAGATAAAATTTCAATACCTCTTGAAGCACCTTGTAGTCAATGTAGTTCATTTTGCATACATTCCATCTTGCAAAATGACTTGGTACTTCTGTGATTCCTCAAGCTTTTGCACATTGAATCCCTTTGGAGGAAATGTGATTTCTTCATCCCTCTCTTCTGTTTGCTTTGAAGTTTTCCCGTTCTTTGCATCTTAGACTAGAAAGCTTGCTCAAGAATGCCTACCATAACTTTGGTAATCTTCTCACTAACTTTAGGCTTTTTCAGTGGCTTAGGCATAAAGGTAGGGGTGTCTGAAGAATAAGAGGAGGGAGGAGATGGCTCTTTTGTTGCTTTGCCTCTTTCTGGAGTTGAACTCTTCTTTGATTGAGCTCTTGTGGCAATGGGCTCCTTAATCACAACCCATTTCACCTTAGGTTTGGTTTGTGGTTTGGCTTTGGCTTTGGGAGACATTTTCCTCTTCTTGGTAGGAGGAGAGGAAAGTGAATCAGAGGGTTGATAAGGCTCCGAAGACTCAGAAGGAGTACTAAGGTTGGGAGATTTTGTCCTTACCATTGTAATTTTAGAAAAAGAGAAGTTTTAGGAAAAACAGGGATAAATGTCGCAAGTTTTGGGTAGTGATTCAGAGATATATTAGAGGTTTTTGAAGTTATGAATCACTGGGTTTTGACGGTAATAGGAAGAGAAAGATTCCTTGAAAAGTTTTTGTGAGAGCACAGAAGAATCACTCGAGGAGATTTTGTGAGAAATGACCGAGTTTTGAGTAGAAATAACCTAGAACCCAACATCACTCATGGGCTTACTCAAGTGATCATCATCATCACTCAGGTAAGTACTCGAGTAATCATATGAAAAATTTTAAAATACAACAATTTTGAGCACATACCTGGCATGAATAATATTGTAATTATACATGTATATTCCCTCAATCATTAGATGACTCTTTAGAACAAATTTGTGCTGAAAATCAGATGATTTAAAATTTGCACCCAGGTTCACTCGAGGCCTTACTCGAGTAACATTGAACATTACTCGAGGCCTCCCTCGGGTAAGCTATCTCTTCACCTTCTGACTATTCATTTTCAACAGTTATGCTGTTTCATTTAAAATTAATGCTTCACTGGCACATTTCCAAGTTCATTACTAGAGTGGCTACTCGTGTAATGCATCATTACTTCAAGTTGTCGCTCCAGTTATGCATCTATTACTTGAAGTTGTCACTCCAGTGATGCATCTATTACTTGAAGTTGTCACTCTAGTGATCCTCATTACTTGAAGTTGACACTTTAGTAATGTTGTCCACTATTAACCTCTGCTATTCATACCCCCAAAACAGAATACTATGATCCTGCAAGAACAAATTGCTATAAGCTCCGATGCTTAAGTTAGTAATCATCAAAACATTAAAAAATAAGATCATCTAACATTTTGTAAATACTAAATAACTTACAATTCATTAGGGTTTACCATTCCCAATTCTCATCTAATGTATAAAAATTGATCTTTTGTAAGAGGTCTTGTGAAGATATCAGCTAGTTGAAGATGAGTTAGAATGAATATCACTTTGATATCTTTCTTTTGGACATGATCTCTGATGAAGTGATGTCTAACATCGATATCCTTGGTTCTGGAATATTGAACAGGATTCTTCACCAAACTTATCATGCTAGTATTGTCACAGTATATTGGTGTTTCTTTCAAATAAAGACCAAGATCCTGGAGTTGTTGCTTTAGCCAAATTACTTGTGCACAACAACTTGATACTGTAACATACTCAGCTTCTGTCGACGAAAGGGACACTGTAGTTTATTTCTTGCTAAACCAAGATACAAGTGAGCCTCCAAGAAACTGGCCTTATCCACTTGTACTCTTTTTGTCTGTCTTGTATCCTCCATGATCAGAGTCTGAGTATGCAACTAGGTACTCACTTCTTCCTTTGGGATACCAAAGACCCAATTCTGGCGTGTCAGCAATATATCAGAAGATTCGTTTGACGGTTTCGGCATGTGACTCTTTTGGTACTGATTGATATCTTGCACACATACCCACACTGAATTGAATGTCAAGCCTGCTTGCAATGAGATAAAGTAATGATCCAATCATTCCTCTATATTTTATGATGTTGTAATCTTTTCCCTTGACATCCGCATCAAGCAATATGGTTGAGCTCATAGGTGTGTCCATTCCATTTGCTTCATCCAATCCATACTTCTTCAATAGCTCTTTCAAATATTTTGTTTAAGATATGAAGATTCCATTCTTTCTTTGTTTGATTTACAACCCGAGAAAGAAATTTAATTCTCCCATCATTAACATCTCAAACTCCCCCTGCATTATCTCAAAAAATTCCTTACACATAGTTTCGTTAATAGCACCGAAAACTATATCATCAACATATATTTGCACAATTAATATATCATCACGTTTTCATTTTGTAAGAAGTGTTGTATCAAATTTTCCCCGTACAAAACCTTGATCAATAAGAAATTTACAGAGCCTTTCATACCATGCTCTAGGAGCTTGTTTTAGACTATATCACTACTACAGAATATACTTATAACTACCCTCAAGGATGTCCCTTTTTGAAAAAGGGACGCCCAAAATATTGAGTGGTGGCATATGTGTAATTATAGATCAAAATTGAAAAGGTTGGCTCATCAAATAAAATTGAATCTCGCGCCTGAATGTGTTTTAGACGTTCCTATCTTCATTAGGGACGTCTAAAGACTGTTTTAGACGTCCCCAATGAAAATGGGGACGTCTAAAGACCCCCAGAATATCATATAAAGAAAAAAAAGAACACATTTAGACGTACCCAGACAATCTGGGGACATCTAAAGCTTTACATTAGACGTCCCCAAACTAGCTGGGGACGTCTAAAGCTTATATTAGACTTCCCCAGACCAGCTGAGGACGTCTAAAGGGTCCCTTTAGATGTCCCCAGCCCAGCTGGGGACGTCTTAAGCTAGCTCACATGCACTGGTCAACATGACCGGTGCATGTTCAGTGTCAGAATTTTTTTCTGAAAGTTTCTTACGTGCTTTACTTTACTCTTTCACTCTCCCATCTTCATCACTTCTATCCCCTTTCCCTTATGCTTCTTGTTTTTTTCTTCTTTCTCCAAATCAAATACGGCTATCCCCTGTTTCTTCTTGGTCCTTCTTACCCTCTATTTCATCCATAGTGTTGCTCGTCATCGTCTTTGCTCTGTTGGGTCTGCACTGTTCTCTCTCATTCTCGCCACCGTCGGCCTCCTCTTACCACCGTGGGTCATCTGGCTCTAAAGTTGCAGCAATAGGTTAGCTAAAACTAAACTTGTGAATGATTAGCAAAATGTATTTGATTCTTGGCTGGAATTTAAGTGTGGTTTGTGCTTGATCTTTATCTTTGCTATTTTGCTGAATTGAAGACGTACCACATCAAGTTTTAATCTTTTGCTTTTTTGCATTGTGATTGAGATCTTTATTTACCAAAAGATATCGAGTTGTGCATGATTGGCTCATAACAGAAATATCAGCTTTAAATGGAGGAAATAACTATAAACAAAAAGGTCTGCCCAGCATACAATAAACATGTGTTTATCTTGACATGTTCAATAGTTTTTTTTTCATTATTTAAAATGGATTAAGATTAACATCAATAATGAACCACCATTAATTTTAAATCTATTTGAGCAACAAGGAAAATCTAGCTAGTTCAATTTAAAATCATAACAAGACAATCAAAACTGAATTGTGTACATTACTTTTACCTATTACTGTGTCAAGTGCCTGACTTATAGAACAAAATCCACTTTTTACTAAAACGGATAGCCACATTGTATGAAGCCGCAAAAATAGAATTGTGTATGTTACTTGTCTTCACAACAAGGTGATGATTACAATTTAAATTTTTTTGGTTGATTTGAAGATTGAAGAATCATTATCTGATTGTTTTAAATAATTAATTTGATTTGAAACAAATTTGCATTTGCAATCTTAATTTTTTTTTAATTTGATTTGATTTGAATAATATACTAATATTTTGTACTTATTGAATTATTTGAATGTTTTATTTGAAATACAATTTTCAAGATAATCTTTTGTTTCAAATTTGGTGATGATTTTGTTTGCTTTTTATTAAAAGAAGTCCTCATCTCTCAGTTGATTTCAAGTTAATGGTGATGATTTTGTTTGCTTTTTATTAAAAGAAGTCAGTTGCAAAATTGCTGTGAAAACATGACTAATTTGATACTTCAGTCACTAATCAATAAAATTATATAAGAATTCATAATCTTCTGGTATATTAAGTTGTAAGTTGTAATGCAACATTGTATTTAACTAGTAAGCAGCGCATTAATCAAGGAAGTTCTTAATTATACTTGCCAATTCATAATCTTCTATTTGTGCTTGGTGCTAGAAGCTAAAGTTTAGTTTCGTTTAAATTAAGCTGAGATGGTTTGTTATTTAGATTTTGGGATGTCTCACTTTTAAGGGGAAATGCTGCCAAAATTTTGAAAAACATGCGTGTAAAAGGCAATTCCCCATGTTGACAATTATTCTAAACTTGAGTGTAAATGGAAATGGCATAGGTGGTAATAAAATGGATCATAGTTGGATGAATGCTTTGAGAACAAGTGAAGAATATGAGAATAGGGTTGAAGACTTTATTGAATTTGCTAGAAGGAACGCTCCAGCCAAAAATAGGATGTATTTTTGTCCTTGTGTCAATTGTTTAAATGAGAGAAAACGGGATGTTGAAGTTATAAAGGATCACCTACTTTGTGATGGAATAAATCTTCGATACACAAGGTGGATATCGTATGGTGAGGAAGTAACTGATTGTTCGTCGCACAAGAAGGAAGCTGTGGATGTCATAGATGAAGATAGAATGGAGAGGATGATTCACGATGTTGAGGTAGAATCCTTTTCACAGTCGCATGAATATGACAGCCTGCGGAGTGATGCAGAGACACCGTTGTACCCTGGGAGTAAGTACACACAGCTGACAGGAACATTACATTTGGTTAACTTAAAAGCAACTTGTGGGTGGACCGATAGTAGTTTCACATTGCTGCTTGAACTGTTGTGTGATATGTTTCTAGACGATAATGTACTTCTAAATCGTATGTATGAGGCCAAGAAAATCCTATCTACAATGGGTATGGAGTATAAAAAGATACACGCTTGCCCTAATGACTGTGTACTATATAGAAAGGAGTATGAAGGTCTGAGTGAGTGCCCTAAGTGTCAAACTGGATGATACAAAGTGAAGAAAGATGGTGGTTGTGGTGATGGGACAACTAAAAGGCAACCTGTAAAAGTTTTATGGTATCTTCCAATAATACCGCGCTTTAAGCATTTGTTTGGCACTACAAAAAAGGCGAAGAAGTTGAGATGGCATTCGGATGATAGAATATCCGATGGAAAATATCTTCGCCACCCAGCTGACTCTCCACAGTGGAAGAAAATAGATGAAATGTTCCTTGAATTTGGCAGCAAGCTGAGAAACCTTCGACTTGGGCTTTGTAAAGATGGCATCAATCTGTATGGAACTCTTAATAGCACACACAGTGCATGGCCAGTACTCCTTGTAATATACAACTTGCCTCCCTGGCTTTGTATGAAACACAAGTATGTGATGCTTTCTATGATGATTTCTGGACCAAAACAGCCAGGAAACGATATCGATGTCTACTTGGCGCCTTTGATTGAGGACTTGAAGAAGTTGTGGGAGTGAGGCGTAGATGTGTTTGATGCATATAAGAATGAGTCCTTCAAGCTACGTGCAATGATTTTTACCACCATAAATGACTTTCTTGCGTACGGAAACCTCTCAGGATAAAGTGTAAAGGGGCATAAAGCATGTCCAATCTGTGAAGCAGACACTCACTTCCACCAACTTAAACATGGAAGAAAAACGGTCTACCTCAGTGACAGGAGGTTCCTTCCTAGGTTCCACCCGTATCGTAGGTTAAGAAAGCGTTTTAACGGCTTGCTGAAGTATGGAATGGCTCTAAAGGCATTAACCGGAGAGGAAGTTTATAGTCAGGTTGAACGTATTAATGTCTTACTCAGTAATAATCAGAAGACTGCGGGTGAGAAGATCATATGGAAGAAGAGATCAATTTTCTTTGATCTTCTATATTGGCGTAGTCTTGACATGAGACACAGTATTGATGTAATGCACGTGGAGAAAAACGTTTGTGATAGCCTTATCAGTATGCTTTTGCACATTCCAGGGAAGACCAAGGATGGGATTAATGCGAGACTAGACCTTGTTGATATGGGAATAAGAGAATGGTTACATCCACAGCTAAGAGATGATGGTAGGATGGCATACATGGAGTCAGCAGCGCATACACTATCAAAAGCGGAGAAAAGAAGTTTGTGTAGGTATTTGCAGGAAATTAAGGTACCATAAGGATATTCTTCGTATGTGAGAATGTATGTGTCAATGGATGATTTGAAGTTAGTGGGAATGAAGTCCCATGATTATCACGTGTTAATGCAACAACTGTTACAAGTAGCTATTAGAGGCATTATGAAAGATGAAGTTTGAAGCACTGTGACAAGATTGTGTGTTTTCTTTAATGCTCTCTGTAACAAAGTCATTGACACTGAAAAGCTGGATGAACTGGAAGCTGAGGGTTATATTATATTGTCCCAATTAGAGATGTACTTTCCTCCTTCATTTTTTGATATAATGGTACATTTGATAGTTCATTTGGTAAGGGAGGTAGGGCTTTGCGGTCCAGTTTACCTGAGGTAGATGTACCATTTTGAGTGATACATGAAGATCTTAAAAGGGTACTCTAAAAATCCCTATCAACCAGAAGCCTCAATAGTTGAAAGGTATGTTGTTGAAGAGGCTATGGACTTTTGCAACGATTATCTATTAGGGAAGAAGGAACAATCTCGGCATGAAGAAGGGAGGAGTAAGGGAACATGAGGACTGAAAGTGAAGACTATGCCTCATGAAGAGGTGTTGCAAGCACACCTTTATATCCTGAATAACATGGCAGAAGTTCAACCGTACATAGATGAACACAGAAAGAGATTGAAGAACATGAATCCGAGGAAGAATGACATGCAGATTACTATTGAGCAAAACAAGACATTCATTCAGTGGTTCAAGGAAAAGGTTTTGCATGAGACCGGTGGGTCTGAGACAATAGAGTGGCTAGCCTGGGGGCCTTCGTTTCAGATCATTACTTGGAGCGGTTATGATATAAACGGGTATTCTTTCTACACAAAAGACCAAGATGACAAAAGTACCATGCAAAATAGTGGGGTGATGGTAGAAGCTGAAGCCATGCACTTTTCCAGTTAGAAAGACAAAAACCCCATATTAGCATCCATGGCCTATTATAGAGTGATAGAAGAAATATGGGAAATCACTTACAACAAGTTCAAAGTTGTTTTATTCAAATATAAGTGGGTTAGCAATAATGCTGTGGTAATATATCAACAATTTGGATTTGTCTCAGTTGATCTTGAAAGAGTAGGTTATAGGGATGAGCACTTCATTCTAACAAGCCAGGCAAAACAAGTGTTTTATGGCACAGATCCCGCAAATAAAAAAATTTTCATTGTACTTCAAAGTAAAAAACAGAAGCATGGTGATCCGACCTTCAACCTTGACGACACACCACCTTTCACAATTAATCCACCTACAACAAGTGAAGTAGAATTGGTAGATGATGAAGAATATGCTGTAAGAAATGAATATGGGAAACAATCTAGAGTAAGAGCTTAACTTAAAAAATAGTAATGTGTGCTGTTTGTTTTATAACTAGTTAGTTTATTCATTTACTTACAATTTATTCAGCTATCTGACAATGATTTTTGTGCTTACAGGAATATGGACAATTCTGGTGACTCACAAAGTGATAGGGACAATGAAATGAATATGCCTGAACCTGATGCAAGACCTGAACCGGTTGCGAGAAGAAGGGTTAGAGGCAGTACAAAAATTCCTGTATTGGTAGCACGTCATCACCATCAACAGGAGAGGTTGCATATTGACTTTGATGAAAATATGAAACCAATTGGCCTGGAGGAAGACCATTTCATTAGCTACGTAGGTTTTTTGGCTTAAAGCAAAGTTCGCATTACCTATGATAATTGGAAGTTGGTTCCACCAAAAACCAAAGACTTGATTTGGCAACAACTTTTGGTATATAAGTTTCAATACATCTGCATATATATCTTTATTCCTATTGCTTCAAATATAATTAACTTATGTTTTTACCTTGCAGCAAACCTATGATGTCCCTGACACCGCGGAGATGTTCAAGGAGTGGATGACGGAGGTTCATCTATGATGAAAAGATTTCAAGAACAAGCTCACACGAGATTACATTCAAGGGGACCTAAGGGGTCAGGATCCATGTCATGAGGATACGTTTTTGTCTCCAGAGGACTGGAGGTTGTGTATGGCATCATGAGAAGATCCAAACTTTTTGGTAAGATTTCTGTCATCATAGTGTTTTGTTTGAACATAGTTGACATTATTGATTCGGTGTTCATTGTTTTCCTTTCACAGGCATTAAGTGCAGCAAATGCAGAGAGGCAAGCAGCTAATAACTATCAACATTGCATGTCTCGTGCTAGTTATCGGAAGCTTGAGCGAAAGATGATGGCAAAAGAGTTGGAGAAATTGAAGGAAGCAGCCATATCAGATCCTACGGTTTTGGTCCAACCACCGCTACCTCCTCCACATCACAAAAAATGGAAAGCAGGGGGCTTAAGGGTGGGAAGTGTTAGAGCAAGCGTTTCACCCAAGAGGGGGGGTGAATTGGGTGATCTTAAAAATTTCCTTGCAAATATAAAATTTGACGTTGAAATTAAAACAAGAAAGAGTAAGGAGAAATATCACCGAAGTGTACACCGGGAGTTATACTGGTTCGGCCACAACCACTTTGACCTACGTCCAGTCCTCAGAGCTTCTCTGAGAGTTTCACTATAACTTCCAAGATTCAGTGGGTTCTTGGCACCTCAGTACAAGCAAGTTCCTACGCCTGGACACTCGCTCCCCCTTACAAGTTGTAATCCAATCCCAACTCAAGGTTCCACAACCTTAAGTTACCTCAATAACAAATATTGAGTTTGAATGAAATATCTCTCTCACAGAGTGAATAAGAATCACTGAAGCATAGAATTACAAGTATAATGTAAAACAGAGTAATGAACTTGATGATACGTTCGTGAGTGTGTTCTTGTTCTTCTCTCTGTTCAGATGTTCCCATATATATAGATACGTTGGCAATGATTGCTGGAACATATTTCTTCATGTCCGTTGGAGCGTGCGCAGCCACTATTGACTTTTCTAATTTTTGAAAAGCATATGTTTGTGGTAGGTGACGGTCGGTGACATTTGAGCGCTGCTTTTGAATTTCCTTATTTGGTAAGATCTCTTCATTGTTTATCTATTGAAATGCTAAGAATACTAATATAATGAAAAGTTAATCAAATAGGAAACAAAACAATGACCGTTGGAATGATTTCAAACTTTCTGGGTTTGCTTACTCGAGTATCCCTTGAAGTTTACTCGAGTACTTACTCGAGTATCATTGGGAAAGCTTTGATTAACTTCAAGTCAATAAACAAATATAAGATTACTCGGGTAGTGCATGGAATAACTAAATTTAAAACCTTTGAAAATTCATGTTTACTCGGGTACCTACTCGAGTAATGCATTCACAACTTCATAGGTTACTCGGGTACCAACTCGAGTAAACCTTCAAATAAACTTTTGATTACTCGATCCTCTACTCCAGTAATGTTGGCAGGATTTCAAGGCCGAGAGCACATCAAGTCTGATTACCTTGTTACTTGAGTACCTACTCGAGTAAACTTAGTTTTTGTACATAACTTACTCAGGTAATGACTTTAGGTTTTCCTTCAAACATAACTTTGCATACTCGGGTACATACTCGAGTAATCCACTTAAAATAGAACATTAAATACTTGCATACTAGAGTAAAGACTCGAGGAAAGTGAGATAAAATTAAATCAAGTTATTCGGGTACTACCTTCAAGTTTTTACTTACCTTAGTGTGTTACTCGAGTACCTACTCGAGTAACATTGGCAGTGGTACAAAGTGCCGAGAGCAACACATTTTCAGAAACAGAGTTACTCGAGTACTTACTCGAGTATCATTGGCAGGCCGAGAGCAACTTGAAATCTTTTACATGGTTACTCGAGTAGCTACTCGAGTAACATTGGCAGGTCGAGAGCAACTCCAAGTATTTACCTGGTTACTCGAGTAACTACTCGAGTAACATTGGCAGGCTGAGAGTAACTTGAAAATACTTACACTCTTACTCGAGTAACATTGGCAGGTTACTGGAAGGTGCTTCTGGTTACTTCAAGTTTTGTCTCATTACTCGAGTATGTACTTGAGTAATGCCTTGGAAAACTTGCTTCTGAGCAAGTTTCTCAGCATTTTCTCTTGGCCTTTCTTCATTACTCCAATGCTTACCTGAAGTGATGTTTATCCCTGTTATTACTTTGTTCAAACTTATTTATTAATCAATTCTTTTTCATACCATTCTTTTGTTATCATCAAAACATGAGATCTAACATTATCCCCCTTTTTGATGATGACAAAACTTGGTGATTTTGAACAAAATTTTGAAAGTAAGTTTTCAAATAAACACATCTTTGAATTCTATTGTAAAATTTGAAAAATTTTGTTTTATATTTGAAAAAATATTGAGATTATAACATATTCACCTTGCATACATAATAAACTTTATTAGTCCAACAATGTATCATAATTTAAAGCTTAAATGGACTTGAAATGAAATCATAACTCAAATAAACTTGCATTAAACTTAAAAATTGTATCTTACAAGATAACAAGATAAAACTTAACAAAACAAGATAAAAGTTTAACAAGTTTAACAAGTTCCAAAAGACTCCCTAAATCCCATATACACCCAAATACCCAAAAAAAACATAGACACTTCCACAAAATCACACTCAAGCTCTTCTCCCCCTTTTTGTCTTTATCAATCAAGTGGAGGGCTAGGAGGCTTGACCATGGAAATGGGTGTCACTGGAAGAACTGAACCACCATCTGAGCTAGAGGAGTCAAAAGAACTAGAGGAGACTGGTTCAAGAAGATGAAGTGGAGGAATTTGGATGTCATCTCTGGGAGGAATAGAAGGAGGTTGGTAAACGATCATAGAAGTAGTTGCTACCTCTGGAGTAGTCTCAATCTCTGGAGTATGATGTTCAGAGGAGGAGGAGGGAGATATTTCCTCAGTGTGGGTAGGAGAGGGAATAGGTTTAGGAGCGAGTTTAGGTGGAGGTTTAGGAGGTGAATCATCAATGACGATATGTATGGTCTGATTGGTATCTGGGTTGTCCACTGTATATAGAATGTCTTTGGCTTGTGACTCAAGTGGACAAATACCAGAGGGGTAGATGGTTCAGCCTCAGTGAAAGGAATGTCAGAAGGAGGGTTCACTGGAGGTGGTGGTGGTGCAGAAGAAGATGGACCGGCAGAAGGTCCGGGACCTAAAGAGTCCAGTTGTGCCAGAATCAATCTCAGAGTCTCACCCTGGGCACGTTGCTCTGCTAGCAACTCCTCATGCCTCTTGTCTATTTTCTCAACCAACTTTGCCATCTTGAAGTTCGTGTTAGTAATCAATTCAGCGTTCGTGTTGGCGATATCCACATGGAATCCTCTGAGCATGTTTTCCATGAAGTGTTGGAGAGTGGCATTGAGAAAGGATGGTGATGAAGTGGTGGCTGCTGGAGCCGATGACTGTGTGTCATCCATCTTGCTGGCCTCTGTCTCAGTAGTCTTCTTCTTCTTCTTTGACCCAGACTCCAGAGGACCTTTGAGAGGTATGTCTATATTTAACTTCCCAATTTGATTTCTCCCAACTGGAGTCATCCTCTCAATAGGCTCCTTGCTATCCAAATACCATATGTTATTCTCTTTCAGAATAAGCGATACAATTTGAGAATATGGCATTAGTGTTGTAGCCTTCCCATCTACTCTGTACCTCTTCATTTCAGAGAAGATATACTCTCCCAAATCCTTCTGTTCCTTCAGGAGAAGTGAAGCAAACCACCTAAAGTCCCTATCAGAGAAATGGGTATAATTGTTGGCTTTGTTCACTAGGGACCTAGAGTAGATGTACCATAAGACCCTTTGATGATCACACATATCACTGGGTTTGAAATTTAGAGGGCCAACTAACTCACCAGGTTTAAGGATAGAAAAGATTTGGTTTGGTTCAAGTTGGGAGTAAATATCATCCAGGGGATTCTCTATCCCTAACCACAAGTTAATCCTAGAGGGTGATATGAGAATCTTTTGGCCTCTTACTGTGGTGGTCATTTCTTCCTCGGCTGAGGTTCTGTTTGGCTCATCTATAATCTCTAGATTACAGTAAAAGTGTGTGATTACTTTAGTACAGAATGGTAATCTAATCGAAAGCCAAGGCATAAAGGGATCTAAATAAGGACTTAGGTCATGCTTCAATACCTCCTGAAGTAACTTAAGATCAACATAGTGTGTCTTACACACTTTCCTCCTGGAGAACTGAGACAGGTACTTCGGAGACTCCACCAACTTGTTGACATTGAACCCTTTTGGAGGGTCGGTGATCTCCTCTTCTGGCAATTTGGATTTCTTGGAAGGTTGTCCCTTCTCCATCTGATCTATAATGCTTGCCATAGCCTTAGCCACATTCTTGTCATACTTGGGCTTTTTGATAGGCTTTGGAGTGAAATAGGGGGTAGAGGAATCAGAATGAGGAGGTGAGGGAGATTTGGCACTCTTGCCTTTCCCGGTAGAGGTACTCTTTTTGGAATGAGCCCTTGTTACAATAGGCTCTTTGATCACCACTCCTTTGGGTTTCGGTTGAGATTGAGGTTGAGTATGAATTTTGACTTTTGATCTCGGGGTAAGTTTTCTTCTCTTTTTGGGAGGAGAAGAAAGAGGATTAGGGTTTCGTTGTGAGTCAGAGGAATCTGTGAAGTTGAGATTCTTGGTTCTAACCATCTTGAAACGTAGAAAAGTGAAAATCTCAGAGAAACAGAGATACTGACGCGAGTTAGGGCACTAAGAATCTGAGCAAAATAGGAAGTTTCTAGGAATGAAATTTGTTGGGTTTTGACGGTAATGAAGCAAGGAATCACTTGTGAAAAGTTTTTGTGAGAGAGAATAGTGATTTACTCGAGGAGATTTTGTGGAAATGACCGAGTTTGCGACAGATAAAGACCTAGATCCCGTCGTTACTCGAGGCCTTACTCGAGTAACCTTCAAGTTTACTCGAGGTCTTCCTCGGGTGTTCATACAGAAAAATTCCAAAATAATTTATTTAAATTGCGTACCTGGCATGAATAATATTGTAATTATCCATGGATGTTCCCTCGATCATTTATAACCCATTCTGAGCAGATTTGAGTCATTCTTCATCAATTTTGAAAATATGGACTTGCAGTTACTCGAGGCCTTACTCGAGTAAGCTTCAAGTTTACTCGAGGCTCGCCTCGGGTAACTTGTGTTTTCAACTTCTGACTCTTCATTTCTTTGTAACTGAACCGTTAGATTTGAAATCCAAGTAACTTGATCCGTTACTTCCAATTTTGAAGTCCATTACTCGAGTACATACTCGAGTAAAGTGCTTCTTTACTTCAAGTTGTTCCTTGGGTAATGCTTTTCTGTTAGTCTTACTTCAAGTTGGTACTCCAGTAAATGTGTCCTCTGATCACCTCTGTTTTTGTTTCTCAAAACAGAGTTTCAAACTCCCTGCAAAACAAGTTTCTATATTCTCCGATGCTTAAGTTAGTAATCATCAAAACATTATCAAGTGACTTCATCTAATATTATGAAAAGCTGAAATAACTTACAACTCATTGGGATTTACCATTCCCAATTCTCTTCTAATGTATAGAAATTGATCTTTTGCAAGAGGTTTCGTGAAAATATCTGCTAGTTGAAGATGAGTGGGAATAAATATCACTTTCATATCTTTCTTTCGAACATGATCTCTGATGAAGTGATGTCTGACATCGATATGCTTGGTTCTAGAATGTTGAACTGGATTCTTTGCCAAGCTTATCGTACTAGTATTGTCACAATAGATTGGTATTTCTTTGAGATAAATACCAAGATCTTGTAGTTGTTGTTTTAACCATATCACTTGTGCACAACAACTTGAGACTGCAACATATTCGGCTTTCGTCGATGAAAGAGACACAGTATTTTGTTTCTTGCTAAACCATGATACAAGTGATCCTCCAAGAAATTGTCCTTGTCCACTGGTGCTCTTTCTATCTATTTTGTATCCTCCATGATCAGAATCTGAATATGCAACAAGATATTCACTTCTTCCTTTGGGATACCACAGACCCAATTCGGGTGTGTCAGCAAGGTATCTAAAGATTCATTTGACCGTTTCAGCATGTGATTCCTTTGGTGCTGATTGATATCTTGCACATATGCCAACACTAAATTGGATGTCCGGTCTACTTGCTGTGAGATAGAGTAATGATCCAGTCATTCCTCTATACTTTGTTATGTTGTAGTCTTTCCCTTTGACATCAGCATCAAGCAACGTAGTTGAGCTCATAGGCGTGTCCGTGCCATTTGCTTCATTCATTCCATACTTCTTCAGTAGCTCTTTTAAATACTTTGTTTGAGATATGAAGATTCCATTCTTTCTTTGTTTGATTTGCAAACCAAGAAAGAAATTCAATTCTCCCATCATTGACATCTCAAATTCTCCTTGCATTATCTCAGAAAATTCCTTACAGAGAGATTTATTAGTAGCACCGAAAACAATGTCATCAACATATATTTGAACAATTAAAATATCATTGTGTTTTCATTTTATAAAGAGTGTTGTATCAACTTTTCCCCGTACAAAACCTTGATCAATAAGAAACTTACTGAGCCGTTCATACCAGGCTCTAGGAGCTTGTTTTAAACCATATAAAGCCTTTTTGAGTTTGAAAACATGCTCAGGTTTGGTAACATCCTCAAAACCTGGAGGTTGTTCTACATATACTTCTTCCATGATGTAACCATTTAGAAAAGCACTCTTTACATCCATTTTATAGAGTTTGAATCCTTTGATGCATGCAAAGGCTAAGAGTACACGTATAGCTTCCAATCTAGCCACTGGAGCATACGTTTCCTCATAATCAATCCCTTCTTCCTGATTATAGCCTTTGGCCACCAATCTTGCCTTGTTTCTGACAATAATAGCGGATTCATCGAGTTTGTTCTTGAATACCCATTTAGTACCAATGATCGGATGATCTTTGGGTCGGGGTACCAAATCCCAAACTTGATTTCTTTCAAATTGATTTAGTTCTTCTTGCGTTGCTATAACCCAATCATTGTCTGACAGGGCTTCATCAATGTTAGAAGGTTCAATCTCAAAAATTAATGCAGAAAAACTTACTTCATTGAAAATTCTATTTCTAGTTTTAATCCCTTCATTCACATCTCCTATGACTTGATTTAAGGGATGACTTTTATTGTATTTCCATGCTCTAGGTTGACCTAGGGATTGCTCTTCTTCCTTAGTTTCATCAACCTCTGGAATAAGAGATTTAGAAAAAGATTGACCATTCTCTTGATTTAAAACAACTTCCTGTTCTTCATTAATGGTTTTGTCAGAGGATTCAAATTCATCAAATACAATATGAATTGATTCTTCAATAATACATGTTCTTTTATTGTAAACTCTATATGCTTCACTTCGGTTAGAATATCCTAGGAAAATTCCTTTATCTATTTTAGAATCAAATTTTCCTAAGTTATCTTTACCATTATTATGAATGAAACACTTACAACCGAAGATGTATAGATGAGCAATGTTTGGCTTCCTTCCTTTGTATAACTCATAAGGTGTCTTTCCAAGTTTTGTTCTGATATAGGCCCTATTTGAAATATAGCATGCTATACTCATAGCATCAGCCCAGAACACTTGAGACACATTCTTTTCATTCAACATTACTCTAGCCATTTCAGTAAGCACTCTATTCTTGCGTTCCACAACCCCGTTTTGTTGAGGTGTTCTTGGAGCAGAAAAACTGTGATCAATGTCATTAGTATCACAATATTCTTCAAAGGCTTGATTTTCAAATTCTCCACCATGATCAGTCCTAATACCTGCAAGGGACATACCTTTCTCATTTTGCCTTTCTTGGCAAAAACAATAAATTCTTCAAAGGTTTTATCTTTTGAAGATAGAAAAATAACCCATGTAAATCTAGAGAAATCATCAACAATAACTAATGAATATAAGTTTCCACCAAGACTCTTTATTCTTGCTGGGCCAACTAAATCCATATGTAATAATTGTAGTGGTCTATTTGTTGAAATCTCATTTTTCAATTTGAAAGATGATTTAGTTTGTTTACCCTTTTGACATGCGTCACAAATCAAGTCATTTTTTAAAGTTACTTTGGGTAATCCAAGAACTAAATCCTTTTTGAGTAGTTTGCCTAATTGATGCATATTGACATGAGCCAATCTCTTATGCCATAACCAACTTTCATTAGTATTACTCAGAAAACAGTTTTCAGACTCATTTCTACTAATATCTAGAGTATAGCAGTTACCTTCCCTTTTTGCTCTGAGCTTAGCCTTGATATTCTTGTTATCAAGTTGTAAATCATTCTTGTTGATAATTAAGCATTCTTCTGAGTCAAATAGTACCCAGTTGTCTTTATCTACACTTTGACTTACGCTCAGCAAATTATGACACAAGCCTTCAACATAATATACATCTTTGACTTGTATTCCTTTGTCATTTTTGATTTCACCAATTCCTGCTATCTTTCCGGATTGATTTCCTCCAAATTTTACCTTTCCACCTTCCTTAGGTTGCAATGTGGTAAAACTTTCAAAATCTCCGGTCATATGTCTAGAGCACCCACTATCTATGTACCACTTGCTATTTTTGGATGCTTTGAGACATACCTACAATCAAATGACTAGGTCTTAGGTACCCACATCTTTTTGGTTCCTGTTGGGTTAGTACAAATAATTTTCTGAACATGTGAGCCTTTAGGTACCCATTTGTAGGTTCCTATTGTCCCTTTCTTCTTATGAATGCATGAAGATGTATAATGACCTTTTCTATTACAGTAATTACAAAATGCAAAAGGATTTGATGTATGCACAGAATGCTGGAAATAATTCAAATATGACTTACCTCCTGCTTTCTTTCTACCTTTCCTTTTATCTGACTTTGGATCATATCCAATTCCAGATCGGTCATTTACAAATCGTTGAGCTTTTAAAATAATATTTAGCATCTCACTTCCTTGTGTAAATTTTTCAAGAGTTTTTGTGAGATCAATGTTTTTCTTTTTCAAAGATGAACAATTTTCACAATTCTTTTCTTTAAGTTCAGTTTCAAGAGCTCTATTTTTCTTTTTGAAAACAATCAATTCTTTAACTACTTTGATGAATTCAGAATGTAAAGCATTATATTCGGAAAGTAATTCATCATAGGTAGGTTCAGAATCATTTACCTCCTCTTCTGTTTGAGCGACGAGACATATATTAGCTACTTCTTCATCATCACTTTCTTCGTCAGAGGAGCTATCACCCCATATAGCAGATATAAAGGCCTTCTTTTTGTTGAAGAATTTACCTTTTCTCTTTTCTTTGCTCTTTTGATTTAGTTCTAGACATTCTGATTTGATATGTCCTGGTTTTCTACATTCGTAGTAAATGATATGATCTTTGCTGCTAGTTCCACCTTTTTGAAAGTGTTTGAATCCTTGTCCTTTCTTGTAGAACTTTCTGAATCATTTTATGATTAGACCCATTTCATCATTGTCAAACTCCTCATCCTCATCTTGATTCTCTTCATTTACTTTTAGTGTAAGACCTTTCTTTTTCTTGTCACCAATGTCATCTAGTTCTCGTTTAAACTTTAGTTTGCTTTCATATTCAGAAAGACTTCCAAATAGAGAAGCAACTGATCTCATTGATTCTCCTTTTGCTTCTTCTATCGCAGTGATTTTGGCCTCCCATTCTTTAGAAAGAATATTTAGAATCTTTCATACTTGGGTATGCTGATCATAGACTTTCCCAAGAGCTGCAAGTTGATTAACAAGATGAGTATATCTAAGTTCAAATTCAGATATTAATTCACCTGATTTCATTCAAAGTAAATCGAATTCAGTGACCAAGGTGTTGATCCGATTCTTCTTTATTCCCGAAGTTCCTTCATGAGCTATTTCCAGAGCTTCCCACATTTCCTTTGCTGTTGGAAGTGTGCAAATTCTGAAATACTCACTTTGACTCAAGGCACTTTGTAGCATCAGAATTGCCTTACTGTTGAGAGTGATAAGTTTTTTGCCATTCTCATCATATTCTGTTGGCGTCTTGGGAATTTTCTAAGAATCTACAGTCTTTGTAGTTGATAGTTTCCACTCTCAATCACATCCCATAGCCCATATTCAGTAGCTATTACGAATACTCTGAACTTTGCTTTCCAGAAAGAAAAGTGTTCGCCACTGGAACCTGGAGGTCTAGTGATGGATGCACTGTCAGGAAGAATTCCTTCACCCATGCTTGCCATTGGATCCTTCTTAGGTTGTTATACCTTCACAAGAAGACCTACTCTCTGATACCAAATGTTAGAGCAAGCGTTTCACCCAAGAGGGGGGTGAATTGGGTGATCTTAAAAATTTCGTTGCAAATATAAAATTTGACGTTGAAATTAAAACAGGAAAGAGTAAGGAGAAATATCACCGAAGTGTACACCGGGAGTTATACTGGTTCGGCCACAACCACTTTGACCTACGTCCAGTCCTCAGAGCTTCTCTGAGAGTTTCACTATAACTTCCAAGATTCAGTGGGTTCTTGGCACCTTAGTACAAGCAAGTTCCTACGCCTGGACACTCACTCCCCCTTACAAGTTGTAATCCAATCCCAACTCAAGGTTCCACAACCTTAAGTTACCTCAATAACAAATATTGAGTTTGAATGAAATATCTCTCTCACAGAGTGAATAAGAATCACTGAAGCATAGAATTACAAGTATAATGTAAAACAGAGTAATGAACTTGATGATACGTTCGTGAGTGTGTTCTTGTTCTTCTCTCTGTTTAGATGTTCCCATATATATAGATACGTTGGTAATGATTGTTGGAACATATTTCTTCATGTCCGTTGGAGCGTGCGCAACCACGATTGACTTTTCCAGTTTTTGAAAAACATACGTTTGCGGTAGGTGATGGTCGGTGACATTTGAGCGTTGCTTTTGACTTTCCTTATTTGGTAAGATCTCTTCATTGTTTATCCGTTGAAATGCTAAGAATACTAATATAATGAAAAGTTAATCAAATAGGAAACAAAACAATGACCGTTGGAATGATTTCAAACTTTCTGGGTTTGCTTACTCGAGTAGCTACTCAAGTATCCCTTGAAGTTTACTCGAGTACTTACTTGAGTATCATCGAGAAAGCTTTGATTAACTTCAAGTCAATAAATAAATATAAGATTACTCGGGTAGTACATGGAATAACTAAATTTCAAACCTTTGAAAATTCATGTTTACTCGGGTACCTACTCGAGTAATGCATTCACAACTTCATAGGTTACTCGGGTACCAACTCGAGTAAACCTTCAAATAAACTTTTAATTACTCGATGCTCTACTCCAGTAATGTTGGCAAGATTTCAAGGCCGAGAGCACATCAAGTCTGATTACCTTGTTACTCGAGTACCTACTCGAGTAAACTTAGTTTTTGTACATAACTTACTCGGGTAATGACTTGAGGTTTTCCTTCAAACATAACTTTGCATACTCGGGTACATACTCAAGTAATCCACTTAAAATAGAACATTAAATACTTGCATACTAGAGTAAAGACTCGAGAAAAGTGAGATAAAATTAAATCAAGTTATTCGGGTACTACTTTCAAGTTTTTACTTACCTCAGTGTGTTACTCGAGTACCTACTCGAGTAACATTGGCAGTGGTACAAAGTGCCGAGAGCAACACATTTTCAGAAACAGAGTTACTCGAATACTTACTCGAGTATCATTGGTAGGCCAAGAGCAACTTGAAAACTTTTACATGGTTACTCGAGTAGCTACTCGAGTAACATTGGCAGGCCGAGAGCAACTCCAAGTATTTACTTGGTTACTCGAGTAACATTGGCAGGCCGAGAGCAACTTGAAAATACTTACACTATTACTCGAGTACCTACTCGAGTAACGTTGGCAGGTTACTGGAAGGTGCTTCTGGTTACTTCAAGTTTTGTCTCATTACTCGAGTACGTACTCGAGTATTGCCTTAGAAAACTTGCTTCTGATCAAGTTTCTCAGCATTTTCTCTTGGCCTTTCTTCATTACTCCAATGCTTACCTCAAGTGATGTTTATCCCTGTTATTACTTTGTTCAAACTTATTTATTAATCAATTCTTTTTCATACCATTCTTTTGTTATCATCAAAACATGAGATCTAACAGGAAGTACGTAAATCCGACTGTTGCTGAGGTTGCCGCAAGAATTATAAGTAGTTAGAGCATAAGTACAAACTTATTTTTCATATTGGGAGTGCTTAATTTTCATTTACGATAACTTTTATGCTGCAGGATGAACTGGAAGATCATAGTAGCCAAGGTTCGTTCACTCCAAGTGGACGGATGGACATCTTGTCAACGGCGATTGGGAAGGTAGATCACCCTGGTCATGTTCGAGGGGAGGCAGTGGGAGTTCGTGTCGCAAAGTATTTTGGCCGAGCCTCACATCCTTATTTATCACAAGCTGAACCCAGTAGGGAGCTTGTGGCCAAGATTCGTCAGGAAGTCTCACAAGAGCTCGAGGCCAACCTTCGCGACAAGCTCCGACAAGAGCTGTTGCCAGAGCTACGTCTTGAGCTGATGCTTGAGCTATGAGCTGAAATGATAAAGATGTTTGAATCATAGATGGCAACTACCGAGCGTAGAACCCATTCATCCTGGGCCTTCCATAGCACCAAAGGAAGTTACAACCTGGCGGAGGAACCACTTGGCGACCCTTCTCCTACTCCAGCACAGGGAGAACTTGCCATCCTCTCTTTGGATGCCCCACTGCTGCGTGTAGTTGCAGATGATCTCGTTCACACAGAAGCTACTACCTACCATAATCAGCAAATTCCACAGCATTTGTGTAGGGTGACTATGACGTGTGTTCGAGAGGGGGAAGAAGGTACAGCCATCCCTATTCCTGATGACGAGGTTGCCACGATAGCTCAGGCGAGAGGATCTTTCATCCTTTGGCCTGTACATCTTATTGGCTTGTTACCACCAACACCTCCAATGGTATGGAACTACCTCACTTTTACTTGAGATATGTTGACATCCTCCTAACAATATGTTTTTTTATGTTCTAAAAGAACGAGCAGGAAGCAGAGAAATGGCCCTTCTTAGCATGACTGTAGCATATCTATAAAGGCATTCGCCAGATTGATTTGCATATGCCTACAGGGATTGTGGGCCAGGAATTAGAGTATCACTTCACAATTGATAAAGAAGATCTTAAACAGTTCATTAAGTTGGAGGAGCTAGATGTTGGATGAGGCAAATTTGCAATCCTGTAAGTTTTTCATTTCCCATTTTTTCCTTCATTTAGGTAAGTTGATTTTAACTAGCTAATACATTCATCATTTTAATTCTATTATAACTCCTTCCGTCGTATATGCATTGACTCTCAAAGAGTTGATTTATATGGATTCTTGTCTCCTGCACATACGACAAGGATTGGGAATACATTGAAAAGAAGGACGAACTATGTGGGCTTCACATTGACAGAGGACGACTATCGTTGTTATCTAGCACCGATTGTTTACGGGTACGCAATTTAATTTTGTGTATTTGAGATTTTTAATAAATAATTGCCTTGCCATCTAACTTCTTTTTAATCTGTATATGTTGTGATAGTTATCACTGGAGTTTGTGTGTTCTCTGTCCTCGGTCCCACGTTGTTTACTGGTTTGATTCCTTATGTAGAAGACCAGACAAAGAAACTAAAAGCGTCTTCAACACGTAAGGTGAAAGTGGGGATGTCTAATGTAGACTTTAGACGTCCCCCATTTACGAACGTTATTGACATTTTTTTCCACGACCCTCAGATAGACGTCCCTCATTTTTCAAATGTTAAAAGGCCAAAAAAAGGGATGCTAAAACCATTTTTTCTAGTAGTGTATAAAGCCTTTTTGAGTTTGAAAACATGGTCAGGTTGGGTTATATATTCAAAACCTGGAGGTTGCTCTACATATACTTCTTCCATGATGTAGCCATTTAGAAATGCACTCTTTACATCCATTTGATAGAGTTTGAATCCTTTGATGCATTCAAAGGCTAAGAGTACTCGTATAGCTTCCAATCTAGCCACTGGAGCATACATTTCCTCATAATCAATTCCTTTTTCCTGATTATAGCCTTTGGCCACCAATCTTGCCTTATTTCTATGATTATTGTGGATTCATCAAGTTTGTTCTTGAATACCCATTTAGTGCCAATGATCGGATGATCCTTAGGCCGAGGTACCAAATCCCAAACTTGATTTCTCTCAAATTGATTTAGTTCTTCTTGCATTGCTATAACCCAATCATTGTCTGATAGGGCTTCGTCAATGTTAGAAGGTTCAATTTCAGAAATGAATGTAAAAAAAACTTACTTCATTGAAAATTTTATTTCTAGTTTTGACTCCTTTATTCACATCTCCTATTACTTGATATAGGGGATGACTCCTATTGTATTTTCAGGCTTTAGGTTGACCTAGTGACTAATCTTCTTCCTTGGTTTGATCAACTTCTGGTATAAGAGATTTAGAAATAAATTGACCATTTTCTTGATTTAAAACAACTTCTTGCTCATCATCAATGGTTTTGTTAGAGGATTCAAATTCATCAAATACAACGTGAATTGATTCTTCAACAACACATGTTCGTTTATTGAAAATTCTATATGCTTTACTTCGATTATAATATCCTAGGAAAATTCCTTCATCTGTTCTAGAATCAAATTTTCTTAAGTTATCTTTACCATTATTATGAATGAAACACTTACAACCGAAGATATGTAGATCAGCAAGATTTGGATTCCTTCCTTTGTATAGCTCGTATGGTGTCTTTCCAAGTTTTGTTCTAATGTAGGCTCTATTTGAAATATAGCATGCTGTGCTCATTGCATCAGCCCAAAAAACTTGAGACACATTCTTTTCATTTACACTGCTCTAGCCATTTCAGTGAGCACTCTATTCTTATGTTCCACGACTCCATTTTGTTGTGGTGTCCTTGGAGCAGAGAAATTGTGATCAATGCCATTAGTATCACAATATTCTTTAAAAGCTTGATTTTCAAATTCTCCACTGTGATTTGTCCTAATACCTGCAATGGACATACCTTTCTCATTTTGCACTTTCTTGGCAAAAACAATGAATTCAGCAAAGGTTTCATCCTTGATGACAGAAAAATAGTCCATGTAAATCTAGAGAAATCATCAACAATGACCAATGAATATAAGTTGCCACCAAGGCTTTTAACTATCGCTAGACCAACTAAATCCATATGTATCAATTGAAGTAGTTGATTTATTGTAATCTCATTCTTTGATTTGAAAGATGATTTAGTTTGTTTACCTTTTTGACATGCGTCACAAATCAAGTAGTTTTTAAAACTTACTTTAGGTAAACCAAGAACTAAATCCTTTTTGAGTAGTTTGCCTAGTTGGTGCATGTTGACATGAGCTAGTCTCTTATGCCATAACCAACCTTCATCGACATTACTCAGAAAACAATTTTCAGAATCATTTCTATTTATATCAAGTGTATAGCAATTACCTTCCCTTTTTGCTCTGAGCTTTGCCTTGATATTTTTCTTATCAAGTTGTAAGTCTTTCTTGTTGACAATCAGACATTCCTTTGAATCAAATATTATCCAGTTGTCTTTATCTGCACTTTGACTTACGCTCAGCAAATTATGACACAAGCTTTCAACGTAATATACATCTTTGACTTGTATTCCTTTGTTGTTTTTTATTTCACCAATTCCTGCTATTTTTCCGGATTGATTTCCTCCAAATTTTACCTTTCCACCTTCCTTAGGTTGCAATGTGGTAAAACTTTCAAAATCACCGGTCATATGTCTAGAGCATCCATTGTCTATGTACCACTTGTTATTTTTGGATGCTTTAAGACATATATGCAATCAAATACGATTAAGTCTTAGGTACCCACATCTTTTTGGGTCCTTTTGGGTTAGTACAAAATTTTTTTGAGACATATGAACCTTTTAGTACCCATTTGTAGGTTCTTATATTTCCTTTTGTCCTATGAATGCATGATGAAGTGTAATGACCTTTTCTATTACAATAATTAAAATGTGCAAAAGGATTTGATGTATGCATAGAATGCTAAAAATAATTCAAGTATGATATACCTCCAGCTTTCTTTCTTCCTTTCCTTCTGTCTGATTTTGGATCATATCCAATTCCAGACCGATCATTCACAGATCGTTGAGCTTTTAAAATCACATTTAGCATTTCACTTCTTTTAGTGAATTTTTCAAGAGATTTAGTAAGATCAGTGTTTTTCTTTATCAAAGAAGTGCAATTTTCATAATCCTTTTCAAAATTCTTTTTAAGCTCTACATCAAGAGCTTTGTTTTTCTTTTTGAAAACAACTAGTTCTTTAACTACTTTGATGAATTCAGAATGTAAAGCATTATATTCAGAAAATAATTCATCATAGGTAGGATCAGAATCAGTTACCTCTTCTTCTATTTCCTCTTGAGCAACTAGACAGATATTGGCTACTTCCTCTTCATCGCTTTCTTCGTCAGAAGAACTATCTCCCCATATCGTAGATACAAAGGCTTTCTTCTTGTTGTAGAATTTTCCTTTTCTCTTCTCTTTATTCTTCTAAATCAGTTCTTGACATTCTACTTTGAAATGTCCTGGCTTTCCACATTCATAGCATATGATGTGTTCTTTATTGCTTGTTCCTCCTTTCTGAAAGTTTTTGAATCCTTGGCCCTTCTTATAAAACTTTCTAAATCATTTTATGATTAGGCCCATTTTGTCATCATCAATCTCTTTATCTTCTTCTTTTGCTTTTAGTGCTAAACCTCTTTTCTTCTTATCACCAATATCATCTAGTTCTCATTTGAATTTTAATCTGCTTTCATATTCAGAAAAACTTCCAAATAGAGAAGCAACTGATCGCATTGACTCACCTTTTGCTTCCTCAATTGCAGTGACCTTTGCCTCCCAGTCTTTAGAAAGAATATTTAAAATCTTTCGTATTTGCGTATGTTGATCATAGACTTTTCCAAGTACTGCAAGTTGATTAACAAGGTGAGTATATCTAAGTTCAAATTCAGCTATCGACTCACCTGATTACATTCGAAGTAAATCAAACTTCGTAACCAGAGTATTGATCCGATTTTCTTTTATTCCTAAAGTTCCTTCATGAGCTATTTCCAAGGCTTCCCCCATATCTTTAGTTGTTGAGAGTATGCAGATTCTGAAGTACTTATTTTGATTCAAGGCACTTTGAATCATTAGAATTGCTTTACTATTGAGTGTAATGAGTTTCTTGTCATTCTCATCATATTCTCCTGGTGTCTTGGGAACTCTTTGTGAATCTATAATCTTTTCGGGTTTGTAGTTTCCACTCTCAAACACATCCTATAGCCCATATTCAGTAGCCATTACGAAGACTCTAAACTTTGCTTTCAAGAATGAGAAGTGTTCGCCATTGAAACCCAGAGGTCTTGTGATAGAAGCTTCGTTGTGAAGAATGCCTTCACCCATACTTGCTATTGGATCCTTCTTAGGCTGTTAAACCTTAACAAGAAGACCTATGCTTTAATACCAAATGTTAGTATAAGCAATTCACCCAATAGGGGGGTTGAATTGGGTGATCCCAGTAATTCGTTGCGAATAAGGAAATTGACGGAATATTAAAAGCAGTTAAGATCAAGGAGAAATATCACCGAAGTGTACACCGGGAGTTATACTAGTTTGGTCACAACCACTTTGACCTACGTCCTATCCTCAGAGCGTCTCTGAGAGTTTCACTATATTCTCCAAGATTCAGTGGGTTCTTGGCACCTCAGTAGACAGTAAGTTCCTTCACCTGGACACTCGCTCCCCCTTACACATTATTATCAAATCCCCAACTCAAGGTTTTACTACCTTAAGTTGTCTCAATATCAAATATTGAGTTTATAATGAAAAACTCTCTCACAGAGAAAATATATAATCTCTGAAGTACAATGAATGAGTATATGAAAACAAAGCACTAAGAATGTGTTGATCAGTGTAATCTCAATTCGTGTCTTTTGTTCTTTTCTTCTCTTTGAAAACTATCCGTTGGAGGTAGGTGGCGGTAGGTGAACGTTCGGACTTTTATTTGACTTCTCAAATCTGTCATACTCTTTCATTGTTTTCTCTACAAATGTACTTAAAATACTAATACAATGAAGAGTTAATCATATAGATAATAAATCAATAGATATTCGATGAAAATATAATTTCTGGACTGCCTTACTCAAGTGGCTACTCGAGTGCTCAAGTTTGTTACTCGAGTGGTCCTTCGAGTAACCTGTCAAAAATTTGGCAGTGAGTAAATCAATCATTTTACATCAGATATCACTCGGGTAAGACATGGAGTGATATATTACAAACCTTAAGAATACCTGATTACTCGAGTGGCTCTTCGAGTGGCCATGTCTTTACCTTCACAGATTACTCGGGTGATCACTGTGGTAAACTGCTTACTCGAGTGGATACTCAGTGGGCTTCATTTTTCTTCACACCTTACTCAAGTGGTCCCTCAAGTGGCCTTCAAATAACCTGGCAGATTACTCGATTACTATTAGGATCAGCAGGCACAGCGGAAGAATTTTAAAATTTTACTAATCCTAATTGAGGATCTATCAACGGCGTTTAAACTAAGTTGGAAGGATTCATACCTTTTATGATTTAGGGTTTTCACGATCTCTAGGAGCCAACATGTTAGGTCCGCTCCCTCTACCGGTATCCACACGAATACTCTCCAACCGAGACTGCATGCTAGCGCCTCTAATGTCTCATAGGGTTTCCCTTGCGGCTCTCAATTCTAATAATGTGTATCTCAGTATACCTGCTCTATCAAGTTTATAACCTATGAGGGCTATTTTCAAATTTCAAAATTAAACATCACTAATTTTGAAATTAATTAACTATTAATTATCTTGATGAGCTAATTAAATAAATTTAGTTTAAATTAAATCTGTCCAACATTTTTAATTTAACCTATTTATTTAATCCAAATAAAGAGCCATTAGATTTAAGTTATCTTCATAAATTAAATCTGAGATACCATATCTCTATCATGTTAGTTATTAGATTTAATTTATCTTAATAAATTAAATTTAAAACTAACACAATATAATAATATCATATAATATATATACATATATCTATATAATATGAATTTCGAAAATACATATCTATATAATATTATTAACGAATTTTTTATATAATATATATACATATATATATAAATTTAAAAGTCGTCCACCCTAATTAAACATTATCTCGTGTTGAGCCACTCTTGTGTGCGACCGACCCTGTAGGCCTATATGAAGTTGGCAGTGGGCCAATTACTGCATTAACCCACAAGTCGTAAGTGGCCTTTAGCAAGACATCACGACTACCCAATTCATATGAGGATCGTTAACACGATGCAACCTGTTGTACAACTATGTCACGTCCATTTTGTCACACGATATATCGGTCAAGGATGAGGCATGGATAATGTCATCCCCTTATTCCTGACCATTACTTTCTCAATTCCTGAGTAGTCTGACAATAGAAATGGAAACTCTTTTCCATTGTAGTATGGCCATACATTTCTCGACTCACTCATCGAGGGGCCCAATAATATCTCTCTACTAATGTGAGGGACAAATTCCATCTTTATCATGAAAGAGGCAAGCTTCACCCAATAGGGGGTGAATTGGGAGATGTGATAAATTTTTGCTTGATGTAGTGATATGAAAATTGTAGTAGACAGAGTAGAGTTGAGAAGATTGGAATACAGAGAGTTATACTGGTTCGGCCTAAAAACCAGGCCTACGTCCAGTCCTCAGAGATCAAGACCTACTGAGATTTTCATTATTCTTCTAAGATTCAATGGGCTCTCAGAATACCACAAAACAACAATTGTCCTCGAATGGACTACGAGCAGAAATATTCTCACACTAAGAAATTTCTCTCCTTCTTATGACAAGTCTTATGCGCAGAAAAACAACCTATGACCTTTCCCACTTGCTTACGTATACAAGTCTTATGAGCAGCAACGTTCTCTCCTACTTATACCACTCTAAGTCTTACGAGTAGCAACTTTCTCTACTGCTTGTATCTTATAAGTCTTATGAGTGGAAGGTTTAACTAGGAATTTTCTCAACTGCTTCTCTCGTAAGGATATTTACCCTTTTAAGGTCCCAATACATTGAGATCAAATGAAAAAAGAATTTGAAATGTATATAGACTCTCTTATAGAGCAAATATGATAAATACTGAAGATCAATATGAATACAGAGAAAATATGAATATCAATATAAACACGTAAGGGTATTCTTCAAATTTTAAAAAGCTTGTATCGATGAAAGACTTGAAGTTAATTGGGCTAAAGTCTCATGATTGTCATGTTTTAATGTAACAACTACTCCCAGTAGCTATTCGAGGCATTGCCATATATGATCTTCAACACATATTGACTAGACTTTGTTTCTTCTTCAATGCCATTTGTTGTAAAGTCATTGACACAGAAAAATTAGAGGAATTGGAAAATGAAGGATATATGATCTTATGCCAGCTTGAGAAGCTTTTTCTTCCTTCCTTTTTTGACATCATGGCACACTTGATTGTTCATCTAGTAAGGGAGATAAAGTTGTGTGGCCCTATCTATTTCCAGTGGATGTACCCAATCAAAAGAACTATGAAAATCCTAAAAGGGTATGTGAAGAACCCCACCAGCCTGAAGCATCTATTGTTCAAAAATACGTTTCTGAAGAAGCTATGGAATTTTGTCAACATTATTTGTCAAATGTACGACATATTGGCCTTCCTAAACGTCATGATCAAGAAGGGGGTAGACGTGGGGCAATAGTAAAGAGCATAGATGCTGATGAATTGCAACAAGTCCACTTGTACATCTTGAACAATGTTGATAAAGTTCAATATTACATGAATGCCCATAAAGAAATTGTACGGAAACAAAATAGTCGAATGACTGAACAAAGATTAATCAGGGAGTATAACAGAACTTTCGCACATTGGTTTAAATGAAAGGTTGATAGAGAAGAATGTGTTTTTGATACAATAAATTGGTTAGCATGTGGTCCTAAAGTTGATGCCATAAGTTGGACTTCATTTGTGATCAATAGTTATACCTTTGACACGAAGTCACTAGATGATAAGAGCACCGTCCAGAACAGTGGTGTTGTATTAGTGGCTGAATCTATCCACTTCTCTAGTTCGAAAGATAAGAACCCTGCATTAGCTACCATACCTTATTATGGGGTGATTGAAGAGATTTAGGTGGTTGACTATGTTAAAATTAGATTTCCCATTATCAAATGCAAGTGGGTTGATGTCAATAATAGTGTGAAGATTGATTGGTTAGGATTTATATTAGTAGTATGAATAGTAGAAGTTTTGGAGAGGAACCTTTTATTATGGTAGATCAGGCGTGACAAGTGTTCTATATCACTCATCAGGCAAATAAAATGTGGTCTGTAGCTCTCCAAGGAAAAAGGGCCATTGATATTGATGAGAAAAGTAACTCAAATTATGATCTTCTTGAGACTCCTTCTTTTTCCAGGGGTCTACCAGAACTGAACGAAGAAGATGAAGCAGATAATGCGCACGGCACAAGAAATGATCATCACAAGGGAATATGGGAGGATATCTCTTTATGATACTACTTTGAACTTAACTAACTAAAGTAATTATGATTATGATTTATATCCGAAGAATATGTTTAGTTATTTTATCAATATAGTCTTCACATGTCATAGCTTAGGATTTATATTTATTTGTTGTCGTTACAGGCAAATGACAAATCCCCAGCATCCTAGTGGAGAGGATCAGCCACCTCTTACACCTCTGAGTTAGCCACCTAGTGCTTAGGAGAATGAGCCAGCTAGTGCTCAGTAGAGTTAGCAAGCTAGTGCTAATCAGGGCTAGCCTAGTAATGCTTGGAGCCAGGGTCATAGTGAGCGTAGTAGCCAGTTTGTACAGAGGGGTATATGTGGCATACGGTTGACAGACGTTTGCCTCAATCGGAGTGCAGGCTAAAAGATACCGATTGAGTTTGATAGATATTGGAAACCAATCGAGCCTGACGCACAACGTATAGGAGTTTTGTCGGCCTCCTTGCACGCAACAAGCCAAGCATCTTGATAGAGGAGTAGAGAAATATCGATAAAAAGGTAAAGCAACATATTTGGGACACTATCCAGGTATACAATTCTCTTCTGTATGTAATTAATTATTATCAAATGTCACAAATTTGTCACTTACTCCTTCAATGCATGCATTCCAGCTCACCTACGACGTTTGTCAGAGTGAGACCTTGTACAACAAGACAATGACGTATTGTTATGAGCGCTGGAGCAAGTTTAAGGCAAATCTTACCAACAATTACATTCATATCGAGGTGAAAGATGGACAGCCTCGTCCTAATCCGTGTGACCAGTATACATTTCTTGATCAAGCGACTTGGCAAGCATTTGTTAGGCTTCAGACTACTCCAGAATCTTTGGTTAGTTGACTTATTTTTCATTTTATTTACTTAGCAATTATCTTAATTGATTATAACACTTTCCTTTTGTATCATTTTTTATTCGTAGGTAAAAAGGAAAAAAGCACAAGATAGTGGTAGAAAGAATGATTGCCCTTATACAATGTCTCGTGGGGGTTATGCAAAGGCTGAAAGAGACTTGTTGGTGGCCAAACGGAAGAGATTGGAAGAAGCATCTCAATCCGATCCTTCTGTTCTTCTTTGTCCACCATCTCTGATTCGTCGTGAAGGAAAATGGCGATTTGCCCACCAAAAGAGGAGTAGGTCTTATACGAGTGAACAATCTCATATAGTAGGTGAAAGAATTGTAAGTATATATCATTGCTGTTATTAATTACATAACAAACGTAGATAATTACTTATGTTTGTTATTTTGTATCATTTTACAGGAAGAACTTAGAAAAAAACAAGTTGAGGGATCTTTTAAGTCAGAGGGTAGGAATGATATTCTAATTGTTGCTACTGGCAAACATGAGCATCCAGGCCGTGTCAGGGGAGTTGGAGGAGGGGTAGGGATACGGGATTACTTTAGAGCCCCCATACACCATTCCTCAAACATCGTGACTAGGGAGGAATTAGAGACTATGTTGGCCACTGCAAGAGCAGAAGCAAAGGCCGAGGCTGAAGCATCATTCGATGCACTATTAGAGACCCAGTTAAGCAAGATGAAAGAGGAAATTATAGTGTTTATGAGCTCAAGACAAGATACCAGTGCTCCCCAGCCACAATAGATTGATCCTAATAAGTAGAGCACTAAAGGGAGTTATTGCAACATCAGGCAGTCATCAAAGGGTCATGTAAAAGAAATTACTGAGCCTTGTGATATTTTTGTTGAGGATCCTCTGAGACGGTTAGTTGCACGGGGTAGTGTGCATAACCTAGGATCAACTATCCACCACTGATAAATGGAAGCTAATCAAGTTCGAGTGTCAGTTGACGAGGTGA
Source organism: Inga laurina (assembly GCA_963855925.1). Lineage (NCBI taxonomy): Eukaryota > Viridiplantae > Streptophyta > Magnoliopsida > Fabales > Fabaceae > Inga > Inga laurina. The sequence continues at coordinate 23,026,189 of OY979712.1, forward strand.
TCATTGCAGATGCACCTGTCCCTATCCCTTCTGATGAATTCAAGATCGTAAGCGATGTCCTGGGTACATTCATCTTGTGGGCAACGGACCTTGTTTCTGTTCGAGCAGAGGAAAGTCCGATCAAAGCCCCTAGGACACCAAGTCCAGCTCCCTTTACTCAGTAAGAAGTTTCACAGCCTCCATTGAATATCATGCAATAAGTGATTCTAATGGCATATGATACATCCTTTAAAACAAGAGAGTAGCCTACAGATTTAGTTGTTGGACAGTCAGGGGTGACATGCTATTTTGAGAGGGATGATTTGATGTCCCTGGTAGCTCCTAGACAAAATCTTACGATTGGAATTGTCCAACCGTTCTTAATGTAAGTATCTTTTGCAATTCAAAGTAAATATTTTAGAAGTTTCACCGTTTACCTTTTATTTATGTGCTTGCATTATTATAGGTACATGCATCCTAGGTTGGTCTCCTCTGGCAAAAGCAAAAAATTTGGATTCTTATGCCCCCATCACATCTAAGAGAAAGGGACCACTGCTGCTAGCAGAAATAGATACTTATCAGAGAGGCTTAGTGAAACTGGAACTGAGTGTTTCTTGGCTATATTTGTGCATGGGTAAGAAACAAAATGATATTTTATAATTTATATAATGTTTTATGTTTGCTTAATATTCTTCTTTTTTTTTCAGTGATCATTGGCAGTTGCTTCTTCTATGCAAGAGTAGTTACACTATCATCCTCTTATGTTCCCTCCACTTCAAACCAGGGAATGATATGAAAAAGACCATGAACTCGTTAGTTTTCTTGCATTATTACCTTTTGTATGCAAAGTTTATGGAATTTGTGTAAAACCAATAACCTTTGTCATTGTGATGATCGTAGGGCTATGCGGACATTCCTACACACTACTTGTGGTAATCATGTTCGTGACTTAAAGGACCCTACATGGATCATGCCAAAGGTTAGTACATATTGATTTGTTTAAAGAATGTAATAAGCCATGCCTTTATATTTGTTTTAATGATATCATGTTTTTTCTCAGAGCCGTAGGCAACCACAGGGGTCCAACTTATGCGGTTTTTATGTGTTGAGACACATTTACAATATTATCACTCTAGGAACGACTGATTTTACTCAAGAGGTAAATTTATATTTCAAAACTTTTGTATTACTTTATTGTTTTTAAGTTACTAAGCTAATGTTTTGTCTGGTTTTGGTGTTATAGATGTTTGAGCTTGCTGATCCCTTTCCTGAAGAAGATATTGATTTCATTCGCACATGTTATGCTGAATTCATCTACGAGCTATTACAAAAATAGTGAGTTTTTTAATTTATGTTTGAGGGATTGACCTTTGTAATTTTTCTGAGCAAATTCTGAGCAAAATCTTCTGTTTGGACATTCCTTTATGTTTTAGTTTTAGACAACTTCATATTGCACATTGAAATTGCAAGAAATTGAGTGAATTTCTTCCTCGTGGTATTCTGAAGTAACACCCATACAAACAATTTTCTTTATGCTGGAATTCTATGGTGGTATTCTGAAGTAACACCCAAACAAACAGTCTAATGCACTCTAAACTTTCTCTTCAGGGATGTTTCCAATAATGATTTATGTGGAACAATTCCTACTGCTAGGCTATTCGAACATATTCCATTGAATAAGTACGTTTATAAATAATTATCTTCTAATTCTTAACTCTTATTATACGAATTGTTGTCATCAAGCAAGTGATTCATGTTGCTTTCTACTGGGGTCTATTGGTTGCAAATTCCAATATGTATTGAGACTTGTTGATTGAGAATTTCATGTTATGGATGTCATGGCTGTTGACTGTTAATGTGCTTCCTTTCTGTTAGGAGCAGAACCATGCTCTGAAACTGCACTTACATCATCATGCTTTATATTAAATTTTCTGTCAAATATGCTTTATATTATAATTGGTGAATTGCTATTAAGTATTGTAAATATATTTTGTAGCTTTCCTAGTTTGTCAAGTTTATTCCATATTTCATAATAGCTACCTGACTTTAATATAATTGAAGGCCTCATGAAATGAAAAGTGTATCAGGATTGGCCCTTCTGTCAGCTGTTGCAATTGACTCTTACATTGATGTTAGGCTTTATTCGCTCATATGGCTTTCATCTAGTATCTTTCTTGATTGAGTGTATTTTTTCCTTTCCTTCTTGGAAGTCTTTGTTTTTACGAGTAATCATTTATGTCCTGGCTACAAGTTTTTGAAATCTATAGCATGTTGGGTGTTCTTGTTTTCTATTTTATTTTTATTGAAAATATGTTTGATATATTTGAGGAGAAAATATATTTTGAAAGCATTTTTCTAAAATATGTTTAAATCCAAATCTTCTCTATTATTAAATGTTGTGCATAAGTTGTCATGCACAGTTTCCTTAAGTCTGAGATTTAAATAAATTTCTGCATCATTATGAAGCCTTTACTGAAATTGAGCAAATCTGTTTGGCATTTTCTATGCATTTGATATGAATTTCTTGTATGCTTTTTGTTTCTGCAGGTTGGGTTAGGTCAAGCATTATCTTCATCTGAGTTGTGCTACACATTCTTAGTTTTTCCCTATTTGAAGTGGATGTATGTTGTTTGAAAATTGGTGAAAATGTGCATTTTCACTTCATTTAGCTTGCTATAGACTGCTGCCTTTGAAGATTGAAATTGAAATATGTGATTGTTCTATATATACAGCTGCTAAACTTGGTTCTTTGAACATGCTGCTGAAGTTGGGTTCTTTTCTGTTATCATTCTGACCTTTTGCTTGTTAACATGATATTGAGAATATATATTTACCTATACATAACTTGAATTCAACCATCGTGGTCCAGTGCGTATATATATAAAAGGGACGTTTTTATAAAAAAAAATAGAACCTTTAAGACCAGTTGTAGTGCCAACAGATCTTAAAGGACTCACCTCTAAGACTGGTTGTAGGGACAACCGGTCTTAAAGGACTCACCTTTAAGACCGGTTGTACCAGTTGTAGGGACAACCGGTCTTAGAGGTGAGTCCTTTAAGGCCGGTTGTACCTACAACCGGTCTTAAATTACTTTTAAGACCGGTTGTAACAACCGGTCTAAAAATTAACAGACTTTTAAGACCTGTTGTAACAAGACCTAATGTACAACCGGTCTAAAAAGTCTATTTTCCACTAGTGATTTTAGGACAATCTTTATGAATTATCCAAGGATACAATTATCACAGTTAACATGTAAATAATATGATAACAGAATGGAGAAATTTCATTAAATTAATAATGTTCAAAGTATAATGATTGGCCATTTGGGCACAATTTCCAACAATTACACCCTCGAGTAATAGCATTAAATTCTTGGCCTAGAGTTTGCTTTCTGGTTACTCGAGTGACTACTCGAGTAGTACTTCAAATAACTCTCCAGATTACTCGGGTGGTCCCTCGAGTAATTCTATTTTCTCACTGGTTACTCAAGTGGCTACTCGAGTGATGTGCTGCATTTCTTGGCCAAGAGTCACTGGAAGATTTTTTGACCTGGTTACTCGAGTGGCTACTCAAGTGATGCCTGTGAAAATTTTGTTACTCAAGTGGCTACTCGAGTAATGGTCTATATAACTTTGCAGATTACTCGAGTGGTTCCTTGAGTAACTTCGTCCAAATTTTGGCAGTGCTCAACTAGGTGAAATTCTCTTTGCTTACTCAAGTGGCTACTAGAGTAATGGCTTCTCTTACCTATGTGGCTACTCGAGTAAGCCTTCACAAGATTTGTTGATTACTTCCAGTCATTACTCCAAGTGATGCTTTGCCACTTTGTTCAAATCCATTTGTTTGTTATTAAATCCTTTCATATTATTGATCTGATCTTTGTTATCATCAAAACATATGGGATCTAACAGAAAGTGGTTTGAGGGCATAAATAGAAGAAGCTCATAAACAAGATAAGCAAGCCACGTCTATTCGAGAAATGATCAGAACAAGTGAAAATCCAAACTATGATCTTTCACCAGTGGGTTAGTCAAATACCAGAAGCGAGTATATGTTCCACCAAATGCTGACCTAAGGCAAAAAAATTCTAGATAAGGCATATAAGAGTAAATATACTCTTCATCCAGGAGCTTTCAAGATGTACCACAGCTTGAAATCAGAATATTGGTGGCCAGGATTGAAAAGTAACATAATCGAGTATGTTGAACGATGTCTTACTTGTCAAAAGGTTAAAATTGAACACCAATGACCATCAGGACTTTTACAAAGTCCTAAAATACTATAATAGAAGTAGGAAAGGGTTACCATGGATTTAGTGGTAGGATTACCCAAGATCAGAAACTACGATGCTATTAGGTAATTGTTGACCAATTTATAAAGTCAGCTCATTTCCTACCGATCAATATTGGTTATTCTTCTGAGAAGCTAGCAAAAATTTATGTAAAGGAGATAATCCGATTTCATGGTACACCAAAGAGTATTATCTCTGATAGAGATCCTTACTTCACATATCGATTTTGGAAAGCTCTACACGAAACATTGGGTACGAAGTTAAAATTCAGTACAGTCTATCATCCACAAACGGATGGGAAGTCAAAGAGGACTATACAAATACTAGAAGATATGTTGCAATCATGTGTTATGGATTTTAAGCAGAATTGGGATCGTTTCCTTCTACTGGCTTAATTCTCTTATAACAATAGCTATCATGCAAGCATTCAATGGCTCTGTATAAAGCACTCTATAGAAGGAAATGCCAGTCACCTCTTTGCTAGACAGAATTATTAAAGAGAAAATTGTATGGGCCAGATCTAGTTGATTAAACTTCAGAACAAATAAAAACTATTAGGAAGAGGTTCCTTGCAACACAAAACAAACAGAAAAGCTATGCTGACAAGAGAAGAAGACTTCTAGAATTTGAAGTGGGGGATCATGTATTCCTGAGAGTATCTCAAGTTATTGGAATTCGAGAGCAATAAAGGGAAAGAAGTTAAGCCCGTGGTATATTGGTCCTTTTGAGATTCTTACGAGAATTGGACCAGTGGCCTACAAAATAGCCCTACCCCCAAACCTAAGTAGACTACATGATGTATTTCACGTCTCTCAGTTAAAGAAGTACAAACTGAACCCCGAGCACGTGATAGAGTATGAAAAAACCAAGGTGTGAGAGAATAATACCTATGAAGTAGAGCCAGAGAAAATCATTGATTGACAAGAGAAACAACTCAAAAATTGAAGTATACCATTCTTGTAGGTGGTTTGGAAAGGTTTATCTCTAAGAAAGGCAACACGGGAAGCAGAAGAGGTTGTGAAGAAATGTTACCCAGAATTTATGTCTTCGGACGCGTAACAAATTTTGAGAATGAAATTCTTGTACGGGGGAAGAAGTGTAATATACCAAATTTTGTATTACTAAAAACGTGTAAATATGGAAAAAGTGGAATAAAATAAATACTGGTATTTACAAATTAAAGGTAGAGTTACTTTCAGAATTCCTAGATGTCTATTGTGTCATTCACATAAATCAAGAAGTCAGGATTGTAAAAAAATACAAGTGCAAGAAGTCGAAGGAAAATTTGTCGGTGGCTGCAGGGCATAGAGGCGTCAGTTACGAGATCACATGAATTTGGGCATTGCATGGTGTGCCTCAATATGCGTGTCACGGTCCCATATGGAATTTCGGGCAATGCACCGATGGAGCAACTTTATTAAAAGAACTTCAGTAAAGTATGTAATGACGGCTCATTATGACTCATGATGACACATCTTTTATGTTTGCCAAATAAGGAAATGGCGAGTGTCCCGAAATCATTACAAAGTAAAAACATGTTTTTGTGTTGGCCAAATGAAGAGGTGAATTGTGTCCCTCATCATTATACATCATTGCACCCACTTTAAGCCTTTCGTGTTGTCATCTCTGGAGTACGCCACCTAGCGGCTGAGTCCAGGGAATTCACCGGTCTCCGGTGGGTCAGTTACTTTACGAGTCGAGCACTAAACCCAAGAGTCTTGGGAAATTGTCAGGCCTCCTCTTCCCCTGACCATTTATGCCCCACTGAAGAAAGAGAAAATAGAAAACCAATGATTGCATGACACGTGGCACTCTTAAGCCTTAAACTTGTGACACTTGGCAAGATGAGATGAGATCATTTTATGTGATTAAATAACAACCATCCATGCCTAATTAAATGCCAAAATTTCATGTAAGCATGGAAAGAGAATGAGAAATTAGATTTCTTAAGCTTAAGAACACAGAGAAGGAGTAGTGAATAGTAAGTTCTCCTGACTATAGGAGCTGATTTCGACCCCGAATCGTCGTTATCATCTGGTAAGTGTTAGGATCGCTAGGCACAACAGAAGAATTTTTGATATTTTCACCAATCCTAATCAAGGATCTATCAACGGCGTTTAAACCAAGTTGGAAGGATTCATACCTTTTATGATTCAGGGTTTTCACGATCTCTAGGAGTCAACACGTCAGGTCCACTCCCTCTACCAGTATCCACACGAATGCTCTCCAATCGAGATTGCATGCTAGCGTCTCCAATATTGTTAGGGTTTTCCTTGCGGCTTTGAATTCTCATGCGCCAATGAGTATATCTTCTGTATCAAGTTTATAACCTATGATAGCTATATTCAAATTTCAAAATTAATCATCATTAATTTTGAAATTAATCAACAATTAATTATCTTGATGAGCTAATTAAATAAATTCAGTTTAGATTAAATCTGTCTAATTGTTTTAATTTAACCTATTTATTTAATCCAAATAAAGAGCCATTAGATTTAATTTATCTTCACAAATTAAACATGAGATACTATATCTCTATCATGTTAGTTATTAATTTAATATATCTTAATAAATTAAAATTAAAACTAACACAATATAATAATATCATATAAGATATATATTTTGAAAATATATATCTATAGAATATTATTAATGAATTTTATATTTTATATATATAAATATAAAATTCATCCACCCTAAATTAAACATTATCTCGTGTTGGTTCATCCTTGTGTGCGACCCTGTAGGCCCATACGAAGTTGGCAGTGCGTCAATAACTATACTAACCCAAAAGTCGCAAACGGCATCTAGCAAGACATTATGACTACCCAAATCATATGAGGATCGTTATCACGATGCAACCTGTCATACAACCATATCACGTCCCTTTTGTCACACAATATATTGGTCAAGGATGAGGCATGGATAATGTCATCAACCTTAAAATTGGAACTTTAAGATACTAAGCTCAACACTACTAGATTTGAGGCAGTAAGGTTCTGACATGTTTTTGACTGAACAAATGAAGTCTAATTCTCATGAAAATTTCTAGATTCAAAGTAGACATCCCAAGCTTTAATTTAATATAAAGAATGCAAAATTTTGATAAGTAGGCAGTGCATTATGATTTTTAGAAGTTGGGTATTGAATCTGGAAATTTTCCTGTCACAATCAAGAGTTTGGCATGTTTTTAAATTATTAAACTTTATCTGATGGCCATGATATTTCTAGACTTAAAGTAGTTATATATGTTGAGTTTAATTTGATGGGTAATTTGTGACAATTAGACTAGTATACAAAAATTATGATTTGATGAAGCTAAGTATTAATTCTAGAAAGATATTTGTGGCAGTAAGGATTAATTGTGAATTCTAGGTTTTTGTGCATGAAACTAGTAGAGGTGGATATTTTTCCTTAACGTAGACTTAATAAGGGTCACATACGACTTTGAACCACCCCATTTGGATTTTTTTAGAATTAGTTATGAGTTTTCAAATTTGGTCAACAAAAACTGGCAAATTGGGTCAAACCTACAAAATTATGGCAATTAAAGTAATTTGGGCCAATATGGGCCCAATTAAAGAGACATGTCCTTAAGGCTCATCTAGCCTTATTGGACATTCATTTATCATGGCTCTAATATATGGTTATATATCTAGGGCCATGAGATGACAAGGAAGAAGAATGGAAGAATTTCCAAACAACTTCAATGCTTGGAAAAAAAAGCTAGGTACAAGAAGAGAACTTGAAGACAAAAGGTGTTAGGATCGGTAGGCACAGCGGAAGAATTTTAAAATTTTCACCGATCCGAATCGAGGATCTATCAACTGCGTTTAAACCAAGTTGGAAGGATTCATACCTTTTTTGATGATTCAGAGTTTTCACGATCTTTAGGAGCCAACACGTCAGGTCCGCTCCCTCTACCGGTATCCACACGAATGCTCTCCAACCGAGACTGCGTGCTAGTGCCTCTAATGTCTCCTAGGGTTTCACTTGCGGCTCTCAATTCTCATGTGCATATGAATATATCTGCTCTATCAAGTTTATAACCTGTGAGGGCTATTTTCAAATTTCAAAATTAATCATCATTAATTTCGAAATTAATTTACAATTAATTATCTTGATGAGCTAATTAAATAAATTCAGTTTAAATTAAATCTGTCCAACAGTGTTAATTTAACCTATTTATTTATCCAAATAAAGAGCCATTAGATTTAATTTATCTTCATAAATTAAATCTGAGATACTATATCTCTATCATGTTAGTTATTAAATTTAATATATCTTCATAAATTAAATTTAAAACTAACACAATATAATAATATCATATATTATATATATATATATATAAGATATATATTTCAAGAATATATATATCTATATAATATTATTAAATATAATAATATCTTATAATATATATACATATATATATATATAAGATATATATTTCAAAAATATATATATCTATATAACATTATTAATGAATTTTATATTTTATATATATAAAAATATAAAATTCATCCACCCTAAATTAAATATTATCTCGTGTTGGGCCATTCTTGTGTGCCACTCTGTAGGCCCATATGAAGTTGGCAGTGGGCCAATAACTATACTAACCCAAAAATCACAAGCGGCCTCTAGCAAGACATTACGACTACCCAATTCATATGAGGATCGTTATCACGATGCAACCTGTCATACAACCATGTCACGTCCCTTTTGTCACACGATATATCGATCAAGGATAAGGCATGCATAATGTCATCCTCTTGTTCCTGACCATTACTTTTTCGATTCCTGAGTAGCCTGATAACAGAGACAGAAACTCCTTTCATCATAGTATGGCCATACATTTCTCAGCCTCACTTATCGAGGGGCCCAGTAATATCTCTCTACTAATGTGAGGGACAAATTCCATCTTGATCATTCATATTCCTCTGCATGAAAAATCACTAAGCCCGATCGTAGCCTTTATCATCACCCGGTCAAAAGTGACTTTTGACTAGTTCAAAGCTTAGCAACTCTCATGTAGGAATCCATGATGACCTCAGGTCTAAGGGCATTGTGACGTGGTTATACATGAGAAAAGCTTATTACTTGATCCATGTAGCTTTCTCATAGTGGGTCGGTCCAGCACCTTGTACTTTTACAAGTGCCTAAGACATTGATTCATATCTCCATATCTTATCAAAGTCATACTGGTCTTGTTTCATCTCTGCTCCCTCATAGATGACCGACCAGGGACATTTTAGGACAATCTTTATTAATTATCCAAGGATACAATTATCACAGTTAACATGCAAATAATATGATAACAGAATGGAGAAATTTCATTAAAATAATGATATTCAAAGTACAATTATTGGCCCTTAGGGCACAATTTCCAACAAAAGGTAGGAAACTTTCCTAACTTGCATAACTTGATATGTGTGCTTCTGTATTGATGTGTTAATTGCTTTAATGAATTGTATGAAGCATATGTGAATAAGCGAAGCTTTGGTTTACTTATACTATGGCCATTAGTGTAATGTGACAAACATTGAGCATGCATACATGTCATTATGTTGGTATGAATTTATGTAAGCAAGCATGTCATGTACAAAGCATTTTTTGTATGCATTTGTTAGCACTAATAGCTACTAGGATTCTCTTAAATCTCACTCTCCCTCACTAATCATATAGGTAGGTAAGCTCATAAGAGCAATGCAGGAAGATGTGAAAGAAGAAAATGCGATGGCGAATTGAAGACTAGTATGTGATAATTAGTTATGTGTAAATTATCATTGTATGAGAACACTTATATGAACATACCCAATTGAATAGTATTAAGGAATATGTAAATGAATGATTTAAGAATGAGCAGAGAAATGAGTAGTAAATTACTCTGATTGAATTAAATGAAGATAAGAATTGGTGAGTAACAATAAAGTTGTGAACCGCTATAAGATGTTTTCGCAAGATTTTGAAATATTCAAAAAAATCCACTCAACTATGGTTTGAATCCTGTCTTAAGGTTGGGAATTGAAAGAACTTTACAAAAGAATATCGCTTAGTAGTTCAAATACGTTGCGTAAAACTCATCAGATCGATTACAGAAATAAGGTGTTACAGACTATGTTATTCAAGTTCTTCTTCAAGCTCTGTAAAAACAATACTATTAGAATACTTGGTTTAACTATTCCAATAGTGGGAATAGTATTTGAATAACAATACAATTTCATAAAGTATATGGAAATTCTATTCGAATACTCATGTTTCTATTCTAATACAAAAGTAAAGTTTACAAAAATACTATTCAAATACTTTGTTTATTATTCGAATAGTCTTTTTGTAAACTTTACTTTTGCATTCGAATAGAAACATAAGTATTCAAATAGAATTTCCATATACTTTATGAAACTGTATTGTTATTTGAATACTATTCCCACTATTCGAATAATCCTTTTTGAAAAAATATTCTTCAATATTCAAATAGCCCTCTAGTATTCAAATAGACTTTTTCAATTTTGAGTAATATTTGAATAGTTCTACCACATTCAAATAGTGTCTTTGAAATAACTTTGTTTTGTATTCGAATAGTTTCTGATACACAAATTGAAATAACATTATTAGTATTCAAATAAAATTCTTTTAAAACACTTATCTGTGTATTTAAATACAATAATCATTATTCAAATAATGCTTCTTTTCCCAAAGCTCCTTTTTCATAATTAATCTTGCAAAATACATAACTAGAAACTCTTATGCTTAAGTTAGTTACTTTTATCATTAAAACTTAATCAAACAAATAAAGAATATATAAATTTACTCACAATTCATTTGGATTTACCATTCCAATTCCCTCCTTATGTAAAGAAATTGATACTTCACTAGAGGTTTGGTGAATATGTTAGCCAATTGCAGATGTGTTAGAATAAATACCACTTTGACATCCTTCTTTTGAACATAATCTCTTATGAAGTGATATCTCCACTACTACCAAAACGCTTTTAACGTCCCCCTTTTTGGGCCTTTTAACGTCTGAATACAGGGGGATGTCTTTCTGAGTGACGTAGAAAAAAATGTCAATAACGTCCCTAAAATAGGGGACGTCTTTAGGCCAGACTTTAAACGTCCCCAGTCGTAACTGGGGATGTCTAAAGTTAGGCTTTAGACGTCCCCAGTAAAAACTAGGGATGTCTAAAGTGGTTCAGAAGCACTTTAAACGTCCCTAGTTTGCACTGGGGATGTCTAAAGTGATTCAAAAACACTATAGACGTCCCTAGTTACGACTGGGGATCTAAAGTTTTTTTATGGCCTTTTATATACATTATTGTTCGGTAAATTTAAACTGCAGAAATTTGATGGAAGAAATATTGCATAAACCAGAATGGAAACATACCAGTTTAGCACTATCTAATAAACATGTTATCCAACTATCTAATAGTATGTACAATAACACAACTCTAATTCGCACCTTGGAATATAGAAACGTTTGAATCCCCTTTAATAACTAACCAATCAAATAAAAAGAGAGATAGGCAGACAACATAACAACAGCAGTTCAGCCACCACAAAGTGAGTCCTACACAAACCACTAATTAATTAACTAATATAAATAAATCATGGTAGTATTGGAAGATACCCCCAAAACCTTTAAAGGTTCCCTTTTACTTGTCCCATCGCTATAGCCACCATCTTTCCTCACGTGGTATACATGCAGTTTGACACTTAGGGCACTCACTCAAACCTTCATACTCCTTTATGTATAGTACACAATCATTAGGGCAAGCGTGTATCTTTTTATACTCTATACCCATCATAGATAGGATTTTCTTGGCCTCATACATACGATTTGGAAGTACATTATCGTCTGGAAATATATCACACAATAGTTCAAGCAGTAGCGTGAAACTACTATCGGTCCACCCACAAGTTGCTTTTAAGTTAACCAAATATAGTGTTCCTATTAGCTGTGTGTACTTACTCCTAGGGTACAATGGTGTCTCTACATCACTCCCTATGCTGTCATATTCATGCGATTGCGCAAAAGATTCTACCTCAATATCATGAATCATTCTCTCCATTCTATCTTCATCTATGACATCCACAACTTTCTTCTTTTGCGACAGACAATTAGTTACTTCCTTACTATGCTATATCCACCTTATGTATCGAAGATTTATTCCATCACAAAGTAGGTGATCCCTTATAACTTCAACATCTTGTCTTCTCTCATTTAAACAATTGACACAAGGACAAAAATACTTCCCATTTTGGGCTGGATCATTCCTTCTAGCATATTCATAAACTCTTCAACCCCATTCTCATATTCTTCACTTGTTCTCAAAGCATTTATCCAACTATGATATATTTTATTACCACCTACTTCATTCCCATTAACACTCAAGCTAAGAATAATTGTCAACACAGGGATTGCCTATTACTATTTCTTTTTAAAAAATTTTGGCAGCATTTCCATTTAAAAGTAAGACATCTCAAAATCAAAATCACAAATCATCTCAGCTTAATTTAAACGAACTAAGCTAATTAAGGCAATTCATATTCAGAACAATGTATCATTGTGATTTTTTTTACCAATCAACCCATGCCAAGTTCAAAGCTTCCAACTAAACAATTTTCAAACCTCCACAATTTTTAGATAAGTATTATTCATCCCATCACAAGAAATGAGCTCTCTTAGAATGCATGTACCACCCTAGAAAAAAATTGCCATCTTCATACCTATTTTATGGCATAATTGATGTTGTATTATATTGTACCTCATCAATATTCCAAAACCATACACGCATTTGAGGCAAAACTCTGACATATTTTTGTAATTTAGTTGACTTTTGAATAATGTTAAAGCAAATTCATTCCTAAGCCAAACCAAATTCATTCCTAAGTGTCATTGTCATTTTTTTAACTTATGTCTATATATATACATCACTGTGTTAAAGTTTGCTGACAAAAAAAAAGTATGTAATAATGACAGTCCATTTCCATATCAAGCAAATTAAAAGTATGCACATACAAATTACTATGTTTTTCTAGTTTCATAATCTAATTTAAACTAACAGTTACAAGTATTTGTTTAATCATTTGTGTCTAAAGTTATGGGAGTGAGAGACAAACTGTGGATAACGGAAATGGAGACGATGCACGGTGCCACCAGCTGGGAAGATGACAGTTGTGAGAAGGACACACAAACGACGGTGCTCTTGTCAGAGAAGAGAGAGGGGAAAATAGAAATATGATTATGAGAAAGAGGAAGGCAGACGGGCAAGGAAGCACGGGAAAGCAAGTTACAGCAACGAACTGAGAAAGAGGAAGGAAGACAGGAAAGAGGAAGACAGATGGGAATGAAGCTCACAGGGGAAGATGGAATGAAGCTTGGGGAGGGAAAGTAAAGTTGCTGGCCTGCTGCTAATGAGATGGGCAACTCACAGTCTTTTCCACGTCCCTAGTCAAAATAGGGATATCTAAAGTGAGAATTAGACGTCCCCAGTCAAACCGGGGACGTCTAAAGTGCATAAAGGGCATACTTTAGATGTCCTCAAATACTCTGGGGATGTCTAAAGTGGTACAATTTTTTTTGTTTTAAATTCAACTAGTGCCAATGGTTCACACTAAATATTGAACTTTGGGCGTCCCTAATTTAAAAAGGGATGTCCTTTAGGGTCGTTAAATGTCTAGTTTGTAGTAGTACTCACATCAATGTGCTTAGTTCTTAAATGTTGTACTAGATTTTTGGCCAAACTAATGGTGTTGGTTTGTCACAGTGATAGGAATTTCTTTGAGATAAATACCAAGATCTTATAATGACTGCTTTAACCATAGTATTTGATCATAGCAGCTTGAAGTTGCTATATATTCAGCTTCTGTTGAGGATAATGACACTGTTTTGTTTCTTACTAAACCAAGAAACAATTGCTCCTCCTAGAAATTGGCATTATCCACTTGTGCGTTTTCTATCTATCTTGTAACCACCATGATCTAAGTCTAAATGCGCAATCAGATATTCATTACCTCCCTTAGGATACCATATCCCTAACTCTACTGTGTCAGTAAAGTATCTCAAAATTCTTTTCGCCATTTTAGTATGAGATTCCTTAGGACATGATTGGTATCTAGATCAACACTGAATTGAATATCTAGTCTGCTAGTTGTGATATAAAGTAATGAACCAATCATCCCTCGATACTTTGTTATGTTGAATTCATGTCCTTTTACATCTACATCGAGTAGAGATGTTAAACTCATAGGCGTGTCAACTCCATTAGCTTGATCTATTCCATACTTTTTGAGGAGCTCTTTGAGATATTTAGTCTGAGATATGAGTATTCCATTATTTCTTTGTTTGATTTGCAAACCCAAAAATAATGTTAATTCTCCTATCATAGACATCTCAAAATCTCCTTTCATAATGTCAGAAAATTCCTTGCATAGAGAATCGTTAATGGCTCCAAAGATAATATCATCAATATATATTTGTACAACTAACATATCATTTTTCTTTTGTTTTATAAATAAAGTTGTGCCTACCCTTCCTTTGCAAACCCGTGATCAATGAGAAAATTTCTCAGTCTTTCATACCAAGCTTTTAGAGCTTGTTTAAGACCATAAAGAGCTTTTCTTAGTCTATAGACATATTTTGGATTAGAAAAATCTTCAAAATCAGGAGGTTGTTTAACATAAACTTCCTCCATTATATAACCATTAAGGAAATCACTTTTTACTTCCATTTGGCAGAGTTTGAATCCTTTTATGCACTCAAAGGCTAAGAGTACACTTATAGCTTCCAATCTAGCCACTGAAGCATACATTTACTCATAATCAATTCCTTCATCCTGGGTATAGCCTTTGGCCACCAGTCTTGCCCTATTTCTGATAATGATTACGGATTCATTGAGTTTATTCTCAAACACCCATTTAGTCCCAATGACCGAATGATCTTTAGGCCGGGGTACTAAGACCGAAACTTGATTTCACTTAAATTGATTAAGTTCCTCTTGCATTGCTATAACCCAATCATTGTCTGTTAGGGCTTCATCAATACTAGAGGGTTCAAGTTCAGAAATACATGCAAAAAAACTTACTTCATTAAGAATATTGTTTCTTGTTTTTAGTCCTTCTTCAACATTACCTATAACCTAGTTTATAGGATTATTTATATTAAACTTCTAGGCTTTGGGTTGTTCAGAAGAAGATGGTAAACTCTATTTTTCTGCTAGTTCAAAAGATGCATGGGGAGATTTTGAGACAATTTGATTTATTTCAAAATTATTCAATTCTGGCTCATTATCAATAGGTTTGAAAGGGGAATCAATTTTAGCAAACATAATATGAATGGATTTTTCTACAACACAAGTGCATTTAATAAAAACTATATAAGCTTTACATCTATTAGAATATCATAAGAAAATACCTTCATCAGCTTTAGGATCAAATTTCCCTAGATTGTCCTTACCATTACTGTTAATAAAGCACCTACATTGAATATGTGCAAGTGATTGATGTTTGGTTTTCTTCCCTTGTAAAGCTTATATGTTGTTTTTTCTAATTTTGATATTATATAAGCCCTGATGGAGATGTTGTTAGATTCCATATGTTTTGATGACAACAAAGATTGGAATGATCTTACAAAAGGTTTGACAATTGACAAAAGAGTTTTAAACAAAGAAACAAAGTTATAGAGCCATCACTCGTGTGGGCACTCGAGTAATAAAGTAGAAGAAACCAGGAAGTCTCAAGCTAATCTTAGAAAGGATCACTCGAGTGGTCACTCGAGTGATGACCCTTCATTACTCAAGTGATCACTCGAGTGATGTGTACTGAAAATGTCCAGGAACATACTGCCAAAATTTAGGTGTCACGCTAGTAATGACTAAAAATTACTCGAGTGACCACTCTACCAAGATTTCTAAGAGATGACTTGAGTGACCACTTGAGTGATGGTAAGAAATAAATCAAAATTATTGCTTTTGCACTCTGCCAAGATTTGAAAGGTATCACTCTAGTGATCCTTTAGGTGATGACCCTAGATCACACGAGTGAGGAAGTCCAAATTGTATGATAATCATATATTGTTTATTGATATGTTATCTATGTAATTAACCTTTCATTTATTAGTGTTCTAAGTATATTTTTAGGGAAACAACAAAGAGATCATGCATGAGAAAGAAAAGTCAAGTTACGGAGCATAAGTCCACTGACCGCAATGGTTATTTTTCAAATATGAAGAGTAGTCAAAAGAAACCATGTGACTCTAACAAACATGTTGAAATGCTACTAATGACTATCACAACTCAACTATAAATATGGGAACATTCAACAAAGAACAAACATCGATCAATACATTCATAGTGCTCTATTTCTCATATTTATATTTTGTACTTTAGTAATTCTATATTTACTATATGAAAGAGATTTTTATAACAAACTCAATATCTGTTATTGAAAAAACTTAAGGTTGTGGAACCTTGAGTTTGGGATTGGTTTACATCATGTAAGGGGGATTAAGTATCAAGTGAAGCAACTTGCTGTTAACTGAGGTGCCAATAACCCATTGAATCATGGAAGATATAGTGAAACTCTCAAAGCAACTATGAGGACTAGACATAGGTCAAAGTGGTTGTCACCGAACCAGTATAACTCTCGGTGTACACTTCAGTGATATCTCTCCTAGCTCTTAACCCTTTAAATTTTGTCAATTATTATGTACAGTTCAAATATTCTTTGATCACCCAATTCACCCCGTCCCCCCTGGCATTTTAGGTGAAACACTTGCACTAACATTTGAATCAGAGTATAGGTTTTTTTGTTAAGGTACAACAACCTAAGAAGGATCTAATGGCAAGTATGAGTGAAGGAGTACTTCCCAACAGAGCTTCTATCACTAGACTACTAGGTTTAAACGATGAATACTTCTCTTTCTGGGAAGTGAAGTTCAAAGTATTCATAATGGCTACTGAATACAGAATGTGAGTGGTGATTGAAGATGAGAACCATATACCTATAAAGATCAAAGATTCATAAAAAGTTCTCAAGACACTAGTAGAATATAATAAGAGTTAAAAAAACTCATTACTCTCAACAACAAAGCAATTTTGATGATCCAAAGTGCCTTAAGTCAAAACAGTACTTTAGGATATACACACTCTTAATAGCCAAAGAAATGTGGCAAGCTTTGGAGATAGCTCATGAAGGAACTTTAGGAATAAAAGAAAACTAGATCAATACTCTACTTGAATAAAATCAAGTTAGTCAATGGCTGAACTAGAACTTAGATATACTCATATTGTTAATCAACTTGTAGCACTTGGAAAATTCTATTATCAGAATACCCAAGTGAAGGAGATATTGCATATACTCTCTAAAGAGTGGGAAACAAAGTTTACAGCAGTAGAGGAAGCAAAAGGTGAATCAATGTGGTTTGTTACTTCTCTATTTGGAAGTCTCTCTGAATATTAAAGCTAATTAAAGTTTAAATGAGAACTTGATGGCAATAAGAAGAAAGGCCTTGCACTAAAAGTGAAGGAGGAAATTCAAGAAGATGATGAAGATTTCGATGATGATGAAATATGCCTGATAATAAAACAATTCAAGAAGTTTTACAAAAATAGGCAATGATTTAGAAACTTTTAGAAAGGAGGAACTAGTGGCAAAAAGGAAACCAAAGAACACATTATTTGCTATGAATGTGGAAAGCCAGGACATATTAAGACAGAATATCCAGAAATGATTCAGAAGAACAAAGAAAAGAGAAAAGAAAAATTCTTCAACAAAAAGAAAGCTTTTGTATATACTACATGGGGAGACAGCTCATCTGATGAAGATAGCGATAAAGAAGATGTAGCCAATATCTATCTGGTCGCTTAAGAAGAGATAGAAGAAGATGAGATAACTAATTCTGATCATACAAATGAAGAATTAATTTTGAAATACAATGCTTTTTATTCTGAATTCATCAAAATAGTTAAAGAACTAGTTGCTTTCAAAAAGAAGAACAAAGTTCTTGAAGAAGAGCTTAAAGAAAATTCAAAAAACGTTCGTGAAAATTGTCCATCATTGAAAAAGAAAAATACTGATCTCACTAATGGAAGTGAGATGTTAAATGTTACTTTAAAAGCTCAACAATTTGTAAATGACCGATTTGGTATTTGATATGATCCAAAATCAAACAGAAAGAAAGGAAGAAAGAAAAAAGAAGGTAAGACATACTTGAGTTATTTTCAACATTTTGTACATATATGGAATTCTTTTGCATATTGCAATTACTGCAATAGAAAGGGTCACTATACTTCGTCATGCATCCATAAAAAGAAAAAAAAAATAGGAACCTATAAATGGGTACCTAAAGGCTCATTTATTCAAAAAATAATCTTTACTAACCCAAAAGGATCCAAAAAGATATGGGTACCTAAGACTTAATTGTATTTGATTGCAAATATGTCTTAAACCATCCAAAGGCAACAAATGGTATATAGACAGTGGGTGCTCTAGACATATGATGGGTGATTCCAAAAGTTTTACCACATTACAACCTAAGAATGGTGGAAAGGTAAAATTTAGAAGAAATCAATCCAGAAACATAGCAGGAATTGGTGAAATAAAAAACAAGAAAGATATATAAGTCAAAAATGAAAGAGGCAAGCTTCATCCAAGAGGGGGGTGACTTGGATGATGTGATAAATTTTTGCTTGATGTGGTGATATGAAAATTGTAGTAGACAGAGTAGAGTTGAGAAGATTGGAAGTCAGAGAGTTATACTGGTTCGACCTAAAAACCAGGTCTACGTCCAGTCCTCAGATATCAAGACCTACAGAGATTTTCACTATTCTTCCAAGATTCAAAGGGCTCTCAAAATGCCACAAAACAACAATTGTCCTCGAACGGACTACAAGCAGAAATATTCTCACACTAAGAAATTTCTCTCCCCCTTACGACGAGTCTTACGTGTAGAAAAACAACCTATGACCTTTCCCACTTGCTTATGCATACAAGTCTTATGAGCAGCAATGTTTTCTACTACTTGTATCTTATAAGTCTTATGAGTGGAAGGTTTAACTAGGAATTCTCTCAACTGCTTCTCTCGTAAGGATATCTACCCTCTCAAGGTCCTAATACCTTGAGATCAAATGAAAATAGAATTTGAAATGTATATAGACTCTCTTACAGAGCAAGTATGATAAACACTGAAGATCAATATGAATAACAGAAACTCGTGTATTTGTTTGTGAATTATTGTGCTTCGTTGTACTCGACAATGTTGGAAATTATGCCCTAAGGGCCAATCATTGTACTTTGAACATTATTATTTCAATGAAATTTCTCCATTCTGTTATCATATTATTTGCATGTGAACTGTGATAATTGTATCCTTGGATAATTCATAAAGATTGTCCTAAAATGTCCCTGGTGGGTCATCTATGGGGGAGCAGAGATGAAACAAGATCAGTATGACTTTGATAAGATATGGAGATACGAATCAAAGTCTTAGGCACTTGTAAGAGTACAAGGTGCTGCACCGACCCACTATGAGAAAGCTACATGGATCAAGTCACAAGCTTTTCTCATGTATAACCACGTAACAATGCCCTTAGACCAGAGGTCATCATGGATTCCTACATGAGAATTGCTAAGCTTTGAACTAGTCAAAAGTCACTTTTGACAGGGTGATGATAAAGGCTATAATCAGGCTTGGTGGTTTTTCATGCAGAGGAATATGAATTATCAAGATGGAATTTGTCCCTCACATTACTAGAGAGATATTACTGAGCCCCTCGATAAGTGAGTCTGAGAAATGTATGGCCATACTATGATGAAAGGAGTTTCTGTCTCTGTTATCAGGCTACTCAGGAATCGAGAAAATAATGGTCAGGAACAAGAGGATGACATTATCCATGCCTTATCCTTGATCGATATCGTGTGACAAAAGGGACGTGACATGGTTGTATGACAGGTTGAATCGTGATAACGATCCTCATATGAATTGCGTAGTCATAATGTCTTGCTAGAGGCCGCTTGCGACTTTTGGGTTAGTATAGTTATTGGCCCACTGCCAACTTCATATGGGCCTACAGGGTCACACACAAGAATGGCCCAACACGAGATAATGTTTAATTTAGGGTGGACACATTTTATATTTATATATATATAATATAAAATTCATTAATAATGTTATATAGATATATATATTTTCGAAATATATATCTTATATATATGCATATATATATTATATGATATTATTATATTGTGTTAGTTTTAAATTTAATTTATTAAGATATATTAAATTTAATAACTAACATGATAGAGATATAGTATCTCAGATTTAATTTATAAAGATCAATTAAATCTAATGGCTCTTTATTTGGATTAAATAAATAGGTTAAATTAAAAATGTTGGACAGATTTAATTTAAACTGAATTTATTTAATTAGCTCATCAAGATAATTAAATGTTAATTAATTTCAAAATTAATGATGATTAATTTTGAAATTTGAAAATAACCCTCATGGGTTATAAACTTGATAGAGCAGATATATTCACATGCACATGAGAATTGAGAGCCGCAAGTGAAACCCAAAACACTTGTGAGACTTCCTTTTCATTAATTATTGCTCTTGCCATATATATGTGAGAACTCTATTCTTCTTTTCTACAACACCATTCTGCTATGAACTTTTAGGTGCTAAGAAGTTATACTCAATGCCATTGGTATCACAGTAGTTTCAAAATGCTTGGTTTTCAAATTCTCCTCCATGATCTGTTCTAATTACGGTAATCGACATACCTTTCTCATTTTGCACTTTCTTGGAAAAAATAACAAATTCACAAAAAGTTTCATTTTTTGATGACAAAAAGATAGTCCATGTAAATCTTGAGAAATCATCAATAATGATAAAAGTATTTAGGTTTCCCCCAAGGCTTTTCACCCTTGCTAGTCCAACTAGATCCATGTGGAGCAGTTGTTATGGTCTTTTTGTTGAAATTTCTTGTTTGGTTTTGAAAGAGGATTTAGTTTGTTTCCCATTTTGATAGGAGTTGCACACTGAATCATATTTACAATGTAGTTTAGGTAAACCTATTACCAAATCCTTTTTGACAAGTTTATCTAAGTTATGCATATTTATATATGCTAATCTTTTATGTCATAGCCAGCTTTCATCATTGTTATGAGAAAACAATTTTCAGAGATATGATTATTGATATTAATAGTATAACAATTACCTTCTCTTTTGACTTTGATTTTTACCTTAAGTTCATCTTTCTTGATAGGTAAGTCCTTCTTGCTGACTATAAGGCATTCCTTAGAATCGAATATGACCCAGTTGTCCTTTTCAGTTCTTTGACTTACACATAGTAAGTTGTGCATTAATCCTTCTACATAGTAGACATCTTTGGTTTGAATTCCATTTTCAACTCTAACTTCTCCTATAATAGCAGTCTTTCCTAATTGATATCCACCAAACTTGACTATACCTCCTTCATTTGGAATTATGGAAGTAAATATCTCTCTGTCACTAGTTATGTGTTGTGAGCATCCACTATCTGTACCATTTTCTTCATTTGGATGCTTTGACACAAGCCTACATAAAGAAATGATTAATTTTTAGGTACCCACACTTTCTTGGGTCCTTTATGTTTAGTTTTATCTTTCTTAGGTAAATTTGAACCTTTAGGTACCCATTTGTAGGTCCACATAGTTCCTTTCTTTTTATGATAACGGCATGAAGTATAATGTCCCTTTTTGTTGCAAAACTTATAATGGGCCAAAGGATTGGAAACATGTACAAATTTTTGAAAATAATTCAAATAGGTTTGTTTTCCAATCGTTTTCTTTCCTTTTGACTTATCTATCTTTAGATCATCCAATTCCAACTTTGTTATTGGTAAATTTGTTATTTTTCAAAACTACCTTGATCATTTCACTCCCTTTTGTGAACTTCTCACTAGTACAAAATTCACTTTTTAGATCGCCACATTTAGACTGGTTCTAGCGGATAAGGTCTTAAAAATTTGACCAGTGGCAGTTTTGTAAATATATAGAACTTCTGGGACTGGTTCTAAAAATAACCGTTCTTAAAAAAATTTATCTAGACCGGTTATAAATAAAACTGATCTTAAATTATCAAAATATTATAATGCGTAAACAATTTTTAACTTTTAAGACCGGTTATAAATAAAACCGGTCTTAAATATAAACTTATCTAGACCGGTTATAAATAAACCGGTCTTAAAATATCAAAATAAAAAAAATTTAAACATTTTTAACTTTTAAGACCGGTTTTCAGGAAAACCAGTCTTAAATATGAAAAATTCTTAAAATTTTTTTTTTTACCCTTTTAAGACCAGTTTTAATGGATAACCAATCTAAAAGGTGAGACATTTTGGTTTATTTTCACTCCCGCACGCCCAGATCCCGCGCTCTGAACCCTTTCTTCTCTTGTCGCCATTTCTATGTGAGTTATGTTGCTGCTTGTTTTGAACTCCTCCATCGCTTCCGGTTTCTCTTTTGCTCCACTCTCCTCTGTCATTACCACTGTTGATCATCGTCACTCTCTTCTACTGCCACCTCTATTCTTTGCAGTGATCATTATCCTCTGCCATAACTTACCTTTGCCACCATGACTTTGGGTTACAGCTCACTCCTTGGTCTTCAATTAGGTTAGTGTTCTATTAATTAAAGCCTTAAACTTTCAGCTTGTATTTACTATTCTCAACAATATTAACTCTGACATTATATAGTGGTTAGACATGAAATAATTGCAGAAAAATGTAATTAAGGTTAAAGGAAAAACTGTATGATCAATGACTTTATTACTATATACATTTATCTTATCATGGACTAAAAGTAAATAAGTGCTCTCTGACTTGTGATAATAGGCTTAGAGTAATACCATTCTAAGTTTTGTTTTGTTTTAATTTAGTGTAATTGTTTGATTTTCAATGTTATTGTCAGTGATTAGTGTGATTGTTTGATTTTAAGTTCTATTTTTTTACTACTTTCAAATAGTGCATGTTAAAATTTTTTGAAATCTCTAAAACTCTATGGTTGTTGTTTTTTTGTCTATCCTTTTGTTGTTGGATATAGGGTGCTATAAGTGTTTAGATAGATATGGATCATAGTTGGAAAAAAGCTAAACAAACGAGTGTTGAATATGATAATGGGGTGAGGGGTTTTTTAGATTTGCTAGAAGAAATGTCGATGATGGTAGTGGGAAGTTTTATTGCCTTTATGTAGTATATTTGAATGAGAAGTGACTAAGTGCTATGGATATATATACATATTTAATTTGTGAAGGATTTTGTAAGAGTTATACAGTATGGGAATGGCATAGTGAAGAATTAGAAATGGCAAGTTCATCTCAATAGGGGGAGTGGGCTTTGATGATAATGACACAGATACTGATGATTGGATAGAGGATATTATTCATGATATAGGAGAAGAGGCTTTTGAGCAATCACATGCATATGGTAGTATGTGCAGTGATGCTGAGACACCACTATACTCGGGGTGTCAAAAATACCAATTGTTGAAAGCAGTATTGAAATTTGTAAGCTTGAAAGCACGGCATGGATGGAGCGACAAGAGTTTTTCAGAAATGCTTGAGGCTTTTAAGGACATGCTTCCAGATGATAATATGTTGCCTTCTCGATACTGTGATGCTAAGACAATTCTATTTCTACTAGGGATGAAGTATAAAAAGATCCATGCATGCCCTAATGATTGTATATTGTATAGAAAAGAGTATGAAGAGGAACAATAGTGTCCGATATGTGAAACCTCCAGGTACAAATCAAATAACGCCCCTACAAAAGTGTTGTGGTATCTACCAGTCATACCAAGGTTCAAGTGCTTGTTTGCTAATGAAAATGATGCAAAAAATTTGAGATGGCATATGGATGAGAGGATATCCAATGGAAAGCTTCGATATCTGATTCATTCTGCTCAATGGAAGAAAATCGATCAATTATTTCCTACCTTCAATGAAGAACCTAGGAACCTTAGGCTTGGACTTAGCATGGATGGCAGGAATCCTTTTGATAGCTTGAGTAGTATAGATAGTTCATGGCCTGTTTTGTTGGTAATATACAACTTATCTCCTCTATTCTGCATGAAACAAAAGTACATCATGTTGTCTATATTGATTTTGGGACCAAAACAGCCTAGAAATGACATAGATGTTTACCTAGAACCATTGATCGAAGACTTGAAAGAGTTGTGGGACGAAGGTGTTGATGTTTTTTATGGGAACAAGGAGGTTTTTAAAATGTGAGCCATGATCTTTTGTACTATAAATGACTTCCCTACATAAGGAAACTTGTCAAGATATAGTTTTAAAGGCCATAAAGCATGTCTGATTTGTGAAGAAGGAATATACTACCATTAACTTCAACATGGAAGAAAGACAGTTTATCTTGGCCATAGGAGATTTCTTAGATGAGGCCACCCATATCATAGATTAAAGAAAGAATTTTTTGGTGGACAAGAGTTTGAAGATGCTCCGAAGGCATTGATTGGGGAGTAAGTTTATGAAAAGGTGAAAAATATCAATGTTATCTTTGGTAAAACTATTAAGACTAGTATTGAAAAAAAAATAAATGGAAAAAGAGGTATGTCTTCTTCAATCTTCCATATTGGCACAATCTTGATGTCAGACACTGTATTGATTTCATGCATGTGGAGAAAAATGTATGTGATAGTATTGTTGGGACACTGCTTAACATACAAGGTAGTTCTAAGGATGGTGTGAAGGCAAGATTAGATGTGCAAGAAATAGGGATACAAGAAGACTTGCATCTAAAGCCATATAGTAAGAGAACTTTTTGTCCTCCATCTACTCATACTTTGTCTAAGGTTGAGAAAAGAAGCTTTTATGAGTGTTTACATGGCATGAAAGTTCCTTCAAGGTATTCTTATAATTTAAGGAAGCTTGTGTCGATAAAAGATTTGAAGTTAGTAGGGCTAAAGTCTCATGATTGTCATATCTTAATGTAATAACTACTCCCAATAGCTATTCGTGGCATTGCTGAATATGATCTTCAACATATTTTGACTAGACTTTGTTTCTTCTTTAATGCAGTAAAGTCATTGAGACAGAAAGATTGGATGAACTGGAAAATGAAGGATATCTGATCTTGTGTCAGCTTGAGAAGCTTTTTCTTCCTTCTTTTTTTGACATCATGGTACATCTAATTTTTCATCTAGTAAGGGAGATAAAGTTGTGTGGCCCTATCTATTTACGGTGGATGTAACCAATTGAAAGAACTATGAAAATCCTAAAAGGGTATGTGAAGAATGCAAATCAACCTGAAGCATCTATTGTTCAGAAATATGTTTCTGAAGAAGCCATGGAGTTTTGTCAAGATTACTTGTCAAATGTAAGACATATTGGGCTTCCTGAACGTCATGATGAAGAAGGGGGTAGACGCGGGGCTACAGTAAAAAGTGTTGATTCAAATGAATTGCAACAAGTCTGCTTATACATCTTGAATAATGTTGATAAAGTTTAAGACTACATTAATGCTCATAAAGAAATTGTCCAGAAAGAAATATAGTTGAATGACCAAACAAAGGTTAATTAGGGAGCATAACAAAACTTTTGCATATTGGTTCAAACAAAAGGTTGACGGAGAAGAATGTGTTTCTGATAAATTAGATGGTTAGCACGTGGTCCTGAGGTTGATGTCATACCTTGGACTTCATTTATGATCAATGGTTATACGTTTTACATGAAGTCCCTTGATGATAGGAACACCATCTAGAACAGTGGGGTTATGTTAGTGGCTGAATCTATGCACTTCTCTAGTTCAAAAGATAAGAACCCTAGATTGGCAGCAATACCTTATTATGGGGTTATTGAAGAGATTTGGGTGGTTGATTATGTTAAAATTAAATTTCCCATTTTCAAATGCAAGTGGGTTGATGTCAACAATGGTGTAATGATTGATCAATTGGGATTTACATTGGTTGATCTGATTAGGAGAAGTTTTGGAGATGAAACTTTTATTATGGCATATCAAGCGAAACAAGTGTTCTATGTTACCGATCAAGCAAATAAAATGTGGTCTGTAGCTCTGCAAGGAAAAAAGGTCGTTGACATTAATCAGGAAAGTCGTTCAATAAATGATATTCTTGAGACTACTTTTTCCAGGGGTCTACCAGAATTGAACGAAGAAGATGAAGCAGACAATGAACATGACATAAGAAATGATTATCATGAAGGGATATGGGAGGACATCCCTTTATAAAACTACTTTGAAGGTTAGCTAGCTAAAATAATTATCATTTATATTGTTGTTGGTATATATAAAACTACTTTTTTTGTCGTCACAGGAAAATAAAGGAAATGAGGTGCCTTAGCTGGGACCGAGCTCAACCTATGTGCATATTAGGTCATAATGGAGAAACAAACACTCTTAGAGGCAACGTGAACTGGTATGCTGTGAATTAATATTGTTACAAACTTGTACTGTTTTATTATTTAGAAACTGGACGAATAACTATTTTTTGCATTCAAATTTAAATTTGTATAGGATGAAGGCACGTGAGGGCCATCTCAAATGCAAAGAGTGAGCTTAATTTGTCTGAGTCTGAGTTAAAGGATCTCTTACCTATTATTGATGCTTTTTTTTCCAAGGCCTATTTTTGATGCTAATTCATCTGATTTAGGTGGTTCTAATTTTTAATTTCCATCTATGCTATTACATGTATATCAACAGTAGATATGGGTGAATCTATGTCTACTTTCGTTTTGGATTGTCATGTGATTTGTAATGTGTAAGAGAAGAATTTATTTGGATGTCGTTGAAATGGCTGCTTGCTGAGTGAAATGTAAAACAGGGGAAATGGCTTGCTGGGTAAATCTTTTAAACAGAAGAATTTTTTTTAAAAAAAAAACTTTTAAGACCAATTCTTCCTAAAACCGGTCTGAAAAGTTATTTTAAGATCGTTCTCAACAGAACCGGTCTTAGAAGTATAACTTTTAAGACTGGTTATGTCTATGACCGGTCTAAAAAGTTGAACTTTTTAGATTGGTTTCTTCGATTATCGGTCGGAAAAAAACTATTTTAAGACTGTTTTTATAAATAAGCGGTCTTAAAATTTTTTTTAAGATCGGTCGAAAACGTAGTAGACTTTTAAGACTGGCTATATCAAGACCGGATCCGAAATTGGTCTAAAATGTCATTTTTAACCGGTCATAAAATTGATTTTTCCACTAGTGTCTCAAGGGTTTTTAGTAAGATCATTATTCTTCTTTTTTAAAAAATGACAAGTGTCACAGGAAACTGGTTTTGATTCCCTAAGTATTTTCACCTATTTTTTGTAACTCAACTTCTTTTACATCTTTTATAAATTCTGTATGTAAAGCATTATATTCATTATGTAATTCATTATAAGTGGGGTTTTCAGTTACCTCATCTTCCTCTAATTCTTCTTGAGCTACGAGGCAGATGTTGGCTACATCTTCATTGTCACTTTCTTCTTCATCAAAAGAACTGTCTCCCCAGGTGGCTGACAGAAAAGCTTTCTTCTTGACAAATTTGTTCCTCTTTCTTTCTTTGTTCTTTAAATACTAAGACTGTAGCACCCATTACTTATACCCCATTATATCGCATTTATAAGCGTTCATATCATTATTATGACTCAGGAGAATCAGTAAATAAGTTCCCATGCAAAAACTTTCACAATTATTCTTAGGGCTTTCACAATTATTCTTGGGGCACTATTAGTTTGGTAAAACTATATTTACCGGATTAACTTATTTACGAGGTTACTTTTCACTTTAACTCATCAATTCTCCCATTCATTACTATCAAAGTTTTCTTTGGTTATTAATTCCTCTGCTTATTTAACTAGTGGGCTCATATTGTGAGATTACCCATTCCTAATTCATTTATTGTGCTTAGAGAATTCAATTCATCCATCATGCAGGTTATACAATTAACCACATAAAATGTTAGTACATAATGGAACAACATGTAATAATTCCTCAACTCTTCTTTCGCAGCTTCCTCTCCGGGCACATTGTCCTACACTGCTTTCCTGTTCTCACCTACCTAATGGTTGGATCAGGGAAGGTGAGATTCAGGAGAATCTCAATAGTAAACAATACCAAACAATACATGTTAGGTAAATGCTAGTGCATGATATACTTGTGTTATGTCGGCTTATGTTAACATACTGACATACATGCATGCTCAATGCTCACATTTCTTACATATGGCCATAACATTGATAGAAAATAGAGCTTCAATCATTTACCCATGTTTTACATAGACAAGTAAAGCAATCATGCACATCAACACACAAGCATACATATCAATACACGCAAGTAGGATAACTTTACTACCTTTTGTCCTTGAGTCTCCTCTTGTACCTTTTCTTCCAACCACTGTAGTTGCTTAACTCATGACCATAGGCATATGATTATACTATTAGAGTCATGACAAATGAATATGCAATGTGGCTACATTAGCCTCTAGGATATGCCCCTTATCTTTAGGCCTATTCTTATCCCAAATTACTTTAAATGCCATTACTTATTTTCGCATAATTTCCACAAGTTGGCAGATTTTTCAACAAACTTTGAAAATTCATATGGTTTTCTATGAATTCCAAATTAAGTGGTTCAAAGACCAAGGTGACCCTTATTAAGTATATTTTAAGGAAAAAATGGACTCCACTACCACTTGGAAACTCACAGTTCTAGAATTCCCAATTTACCCTTACTGCCATAGAATCATCCCAGTTTTAATGGCCTGACTTTTAAAATTCATAACTTAATCTCTAAAACTCTAAATGGAGTAGTTCAAAGTCCCATGTAAATCTATCTAAGTCCATATTAAACGAAATATATCTCCTGCTTCTCATTATGAGCACACAGTTTGAGAAACCTTGAGCAACATCACTGTCTCAGGATTCTTTCCAAATTAAATATCTACAATTTCATAAATCATATCTCACAATATATAAACCCAAATGACACATATTATATATCAAATCAAAGCTTATGATGTTTGTTTTAAATCTAGAAATTTTCATAAATTTTGGTCAAGTTTTAATCTACCAAAATTTCGCCATAAACAATCTGACTTCCAGAAAAATTATCTGGCAACAACTAACTTCTAAAATTCATATATGTTAATATATTGATCCAAATGGCACATATTACCTACCAAATTAAAGCTTGAAAGGTATACTAAAATTATGGAAATTTTCATGGCCATTGGACAAGATTTGTTCACTCAAAAACTCGTCACAAGCAGACTAGCTCTAGAAAAGAAAATATGGCAGCACTATTACTTTGACTTTAATCTTTGGGTTTTTGATCCAACCCTTCTAAAATCATGTTCACAACCTTTTCCCATACAAAATCATG
This sequence comes from Inga laurina, assembly GCA_963855925.1. Classification (NCBI taxonomy): domain Eukaryota; kingdom Viridiplantae; phylum Streptophyta; class Magnoliopsida; order Fabales; family Fabaceae; genus Inga; species Inga laurina. The sequence goes on from OY979712.1 coordinate 23,055,829, forward strand.
TGTAGAATCTATTTCTAACCTCAAAAACACCAAAATCATATTCTTTCCATAGGTTTTGGGTTTGACAAAAAATAAGAGAAATATGAAGGCTCAACAAAACCTCAAGATACTTGGTTTAAAATGAAGTCGAGGCTGACCTCTTCATGATTCTACAACCGGTTTGGAATTTCGGCGACACTCCAACTAACAAGATGGCATAAAACACCTTAATAGAAAACTAAGACCATAGAAAGAAAGCTCCCAGTTAGTAGAACAACTTTCCCAAAGGGCTTACCAATTGACGATTTGAGGTGGGAATCGACTCCGGTACTTAGGAAATTTTACTATTCACCCTTTCTCTTTCCTCTAACAATTTTGTGTGAATTTTTAGATTCTTTACTCTTCCTTATCTAGCTTGACCAAAATGTGTCTTTAAGGAAGAGGGAATGGTTATGATTTAATCAAGCAATGTGATCTCTTCTTAGCTTGCCAAGTGTCACAAGATTATAGTGTAAGATTGCCATGTGTCTTCAAGCAATTTGTCTACTTTTTCTCTCTCTTAGGTGGCGCCTTTTACTTGTCAGGGGAAGGAGAGGCCTGACAATTTCCCCTAATTCCCAAGTTTGGTGTTCAAGAAAGTCAAGTACCTAACCGTATAGGGGACTGGTGGATTCCCCCAGACTCAAGGGCTAGGTGCCATCTTTCTAGAGTGCCACCTCAAAAGGTACAAAGTAATCTTCTTTATTAAGGACACTTCTCACCTTCTTGGCAAGACAACACAAAAGGAACTTTATACTTTGTCATGATAAGAGCATACTTGTCACTGTCTTATTCTTCTAACACAAAAGTTATGTTATCATTAGCTAACATGACTTATTTTATTAATGCTACTTTATTGATGTCTACTCTGGTTTCACTCGAGACTAACTCAGGATTGCGTCACACATATCAAAGTAAGCAAGATGACGCCAGGTCGGAGTTAGATAGTGCCACATACCAATGTCTTCTTCAAAAAATGCAAGGTACACATGACTACTCTTAAAATGCTATATGCACACCTATAATGGTATATTTCGCTTGATCAATCAATCCTATACCTCATGACTTGGCTGGGTGGAATCTTTCAACCAACCCCAATGGTATTATAAAGTGTCTTATACACATCTGCACCAATACTTTGATCCTACTCCTATGCCTACTAGGCCCTCTGCTTGGTAGGGCTGGATCACTTAGTCCTCAAGAGTCTTTCTATCTCTATCATTTTTGGGACTCTTCCCCAACTCGGCTTAGTAGTTTACCTGATATAGGCTTATCTTTAAAGTCTTAAGCCCAAAATTTGGAATACAATTCTCCCCCTGTTCAATAAATTTTGTCCTCAAAATTTGCTACTAGTTCGATTCTTAATATTACTTCAAAAGGACCATCATAGTGAGGGTTTCATTTGTTTCTTTCTATATTCTATCGATAATTCAAATTCTAGAGGACACCTCAAATTCTAAAGGTCTACTTGTCACATCCCCCCTTCAGCCAACCGGCCTACCGCACCACTGGACCGCAGCCCAGGGAGTGGGCGAGATGCTGGACCCACCGCAGCGCGGCCCAAGACTCACAAGGAAATATCTCCTCCCCCCTGGAGGATTTCTCTCGCCTTCCCACGTCTCGAACCCTTACCCTGGGGGTAAGTATAAGAGTTTGGCGAGAGGTGGTACCATTGAGCTAGCTAGCTCAATGGTACCACCTCTCGCCAAACTCTTATACTTACCCCCAGGGTAAGGGTTCGAGACGTGGGAAGGCGAGAGAAATCCTCCAGGGGGGAGGAGATATTTCCTTGTGAGTCTTGGGCCGCGCTGCGGTCGGCCCAATGGACGCCGCTGCGGTGGGTCCAGCATCTCGCCCACTCCCTGGGCTGCGGTCCAGTGGTGCGGTAGGCCGGTTGGCTGAAGGGGGGATGTGACACTACTAGCACCTGACATTCTAGAGGTTTTCTTATTCAATTCTATTATGAAAATATCTGACTTAACAAGTTCATATTTCTAGACTCTTCTATCAGTTTCTGTTCCTATGTTTACCATAACCATCAACTGCTCTGCTTTATAGTTCAAAGCATCAGTGATAATGGTCGCATCAGTGCCTTTTCGTTCATCTATGTTGTCTCATATTCTACTTTTTTTATTTTCCAAATGTTTGAAATCCTTGTGGTTGTAGTTCTTTTTTCACAATCGAACTATACAAAATAGTACTATTACATTTTTAAAGGAAGCATGATCGCTACCAGCTCAATTTACAAGTATAGTAATTCATCTTGTGAGGTTTCAACTATTGAGAGGCATACGATACCATTCTGTCCTACTTTACTAGGACATACCCCAATCCTTTCTTTCTTTCTCATTCTATTGCAGACCATATAGTCACTTCACTGCAAACCTTACCATTTGCAATTCTCTACAAAACTCATAGAATTCCTTATTCAATCTTTACAGACCACACCCGGGTCACATTCTTTATAGCCCACACATGGGTTGTATTCTCGGATTGGGAATACTCATCACTAGTGCGAGTTTCAACCTCTCCTACAGCTCTATGAAATCCTCTTGTTAACATCATCCCACCTAAGAAATTCTTTCTTTCAATTCTTTTATTCAGTTTTTTCTTTCAAGTGAGCTTTATCAATGACAAAGTGATTCAAAAAAAATTTTGAATTCATCTGGCAAGACACAGCAAATTGAGTATTTCTATAATAGTTTCTGGCCTTTTCAAGTTTTGTACTGCTTCCACTGTTATGGGTTCCTCTGAGGATCCCTTCTTTTGAGATAACATAGTTCAAAAATAACTACTCCAAACTGGTCAAAAATTTTGTTCTAAAATTCAATTCTTGAAAAATTATGTTCACAATTCAGTCATGCAGTTCAAGATAATAGCAGGTGCACTGGTCAATTCAAAATCCAATTTTCATAGATAGTCGAGAACCAGACAACTGTTCTAGAAGGTCATTTATTTTGCATACATTTCAGGCTCCATTCCTGTTATTCAAGTCATTCATACTCAAATGTAATGTTCATGAAGCACACAAAACAAACCATCCATTCTCAAGCATTCATATTCATTCATAGGACACACAGTCTATTAGGAAATTCTCAGGAGACACAGTCCCTTATATTCTAGCCTTCTGGCCATTATTCTAGCCTTATGGCCATTATTTCCAGCCATCTTCCATTTCAATTCCAGCCTTTTGCCAGTTCTGGACACATAATCCATCAAGAAATTCTCAAGCTTTACAACTTCTTCAGGACACTGCCCAGAAATTCTTGGTCTTACGATCATGCACTTCTGCCATTCTAGTTCTGAAAGCTTTTCGGGTCTAACTGCCTAAGGACATACTGGCCCAAAAGGTTTGACTGCCCATCATATATTCATAATACAAATACACTTGATGGTATATACATACATGCAAAATCATTACATAAGATACGAGAGCAAGAGTTGCTTTCCTTTATCTCGTTGAGCCTGTTCTTTCTTAATCTCTTTTCTTTCCTTCTTTCCATAATAGCATTGGAGCACCCCATGGCAATCTATTGGGTCACACAAACCCTTTTTCTAACAATTCTACATCTTTCCTTCTCATCTAGTGTCATTTTGTATAGACTTTTGATATCGGTCTAGCTTTACGCATAATTTTACTTCCCTTACCTACCGGGGTAATCTACCCAGGTCGCTAAGGGAATCTGAAGCTACTTGTACATTCTATTCTCTATCTCAACTACGAGACCATAAGTTATGACTATTCTCATTCTTTCTATATCTCTGTTCCATTAAGGAATAAATTTCTCATTCTTTGTAAGGGAATATTCTATGATCAAGATCTTTCCCTATACTGGATTAGCAACTAGCAACCTCTAGAAACCTCAATTCATTCAAGTCATTCTAGTACCTCAATTCATTCAAGTGATCCTATTAACAAAAACTTATTCTTGTCAATTCAAAAGCCTAGTGGATCAATTTAACTATTGTTTCATTCCTTGATCATGATTCAGTTGGTAGCAACCCTCTAGATACCTATCCAACTTCTAGGTTCAACAACCTAATTCTGGAATCCTAAACATCAAGTAGATCAAAAAAATCATTTTTCTTAGTTGCTTAGCATCACCCAATAAACATGCTAAGATTGTCATGATTCATTTCATATATTCTATTCTTATGACATTCAGATAGTATCCTCAAATATTCCCAAAGCATTGCTGATAGCTCAGCATTATTCATGAGGTTCATACTTTGATCTATCAGAACCATAGTGCAACCATAATCACATTTCGACCTAGACACTATTTCAGCTTAGATCAGATTCAAGCCTATTCTCAACCTTTACCATATTCATTCTAACATTCTCATGGCATCCCTATGGATCACCATATTTCAAACCTCAAGCCACTTAGCCTTTAATCTAGAGGTTTTCAAAGTTCTATAATACTTCCCAAGGGGTTACCCATCTTGAGATTACTCTCGCTTGAGCATGCTAAACCATAAAGTTCCACTAGAATCTGGGTCATAGATTGACTTGGCATTAGATTCTCCAGAGCTCATACCCTTCAATGCTAGGTATATATCACTACTACTCCATTTCAATCTCTATATACAGCTCTTTCCCTTTCTCTAAATCAGTTTTCCACTTAGTGGTCAGGGAAAATTCTCTTTCCTCTGGGTTTGTCCATCACCCATATTTCATTCTAGTTATGAGATCATTAACAAGGTATCGGTATACATATTCTCAACTGTAGAGAACATTAGCCTAATGCCAAAATCTCTAATCTGGTACCACCACATGTAACACCTATTACTTACCCCCTTTATATTGCATTCAGAAGCATTGATATCATTATTATGGCTCAATAGAATCAGTAATAAGGCTCCTAACCAAAAACTTTCATAATTATTCTTGGGTACTATTAGCTTGGTAAAACTCTATTTACTAAATTAAATTATTTACAGGGTTACTTTTCACTTTAACTTATTTCTTTTTCTATTCATTAATATCAAATTTTTCTCTTGTTATTAATTCCTCGGCTTATGTAACTAATTGGCTCATACTTTGCGATTGCCCATTCCTAGTCCACTTATCGTGCTTAGAGAATTCAATTCACCCACTGTGCAAGTTATATAGTTAACCATGAAAAATGTCAATACATCATAGAAGAGTGCATAATAATTCCTCAAATCTTCATTTACAACTTTTTCTCCTGGCACATTGTCTTACACTCTTTTCCTATTTACACCTGCCTAAATGGCTTGTTGGGGAGGGTGAGATTCAGGGGAATCTCAGTAGTAAATAATACCAAACAATGCATGTTAGATTAATGCTAGTGCATGATATACTTGCGTTACGTAGGCTCATGTTAACATACTAGCATACTTGCATTCTCAATGCTTCACATTTCTTACATATAGCCATAGCATCAATAGAAAACAGAGCTTCAATCATTCAACTATGTTACATATAGACAAGTCAAGCAATCATGCACATCAACACACAAGCATACATATCAATACACACAAGTAGGGTAAGTTCACTACCCTTGTCTTTCAGTCCTCTTTTATACCTTTTCTTCCAACCATTGTAGTTGTCGGGACTGTTTAATTCCCTCTTCCTTGTCAACTCATAACCCTAGGCATATGATTACACTATTAGAGTCATGACAAATATCCTGTGTGGCTATATTAGCCTCTAGGATATATCCCTTATCTTTGGCCCATACTTGTCCCAAATTACTTTAAATACCATTACTTCCTTATTTTCACACAATTTTCACAAGTTGGAAGAATTTTCAACAAAATTTGAAAATTCATATCTTTTTCAACGAATATCCAAATTAGGTGGTTCAAAGACCTAGGTTACCCTTATTAAGTATATTTTATGGGAAAAATGGAATCCACTTCTACCAGGAGACGCACAGTTTCTGAATTCCCATTTTACCCTTATGCCATAGAATCATCCCAGCATTAATAGCCTGACTTCTAAAATTCATAACTTAATATCTAGAACTCCAAAAGGGGTGGTTCAAAGTCCCATATAAAGCTATTTAAATCTATATTAAAAGAAAAATATCTCCTACTAACCATTATGAGCACACAGTTCTAGAAACCTTGAGTAACAACTATATCTCAGGATTCTTTCCAGATTTAATGTCTACAATTTAACAAATCATATCTCACAATATACAAACCCAAATAACACATATTATATATCAAATCAAATCATATGATGTCTACTTATAATCTAAAAAGTCTCAAATTTTGGTCAAGGTTTAGTCTAACAAAATTTCGCTACAAACAATCTAACTTCCAGCAACAAAATCTGGCAACAACTATCCTAAAAAATTCATATCTCTTAATATACTAACCAAATGGCATATATTACCTATCAGACTAAAGCTTGAAAGGTCTATTACAATTATGGAAAGTTTCATGGCCATTGGACAAGATTTGATCACTTAAAAACTCGTCACAAGCAGACTACCTCTAGAAAACGAAATATGGTAGCACTACTACTTTGACTTCAATCTTTGGGTTTTCAATCCAACCCTTTTAAAATCATGTTCACAACCTATTCCAACATAAAATTATGTGTAGAATCCATTTCAAACCTCAAAACACCAAAATCATCTTCTTTCTATAGGTTCTGAGACTGACCAAAAATAAGAGAAATATGAAAACTCAACAAAACCTCGAGATACTTGGTTTAAAACCAAGTCAAGTCTTACTTCTTCATGATTCTACAACGGTTCAAAATTTTAGCGGTACTCCAGCTAACTAGATGGCACAAAACACCACAAATTAGAAAACTAAAACCATAGAAAGAAAGCTTTCAATGAGTAGAACAACTTTCCTAAAGGGCTTATCAGTCAATAAGACGATTCAAGGTCAGAATCGGCTTTGGTGCTCAGGAAATTTTTCTAATCACCTTTTCTCTTTCCTTTAACAATTTTGTGTGAATTTTAAAATTTTTCCCCCTCCCATATCTAGCTTGACTGAAATGTGTCTTTAAGGAGAAGGGAATAGTTGTGATTTAATCAAGCAATGTGATCTCTTCTTAGCTTGACATGTGTCACAAGATTAGAGTGTAAGATTGCTATGTGTCATCAAGCAATTTGTCTTCTTTTTCTCTCTCTTAGGTGACGTCTTTTACTTGTCAGGGAAGGAGAGGCCTGGCAATTTTCCCTAACTGCCAAGTTCAATGTTCAAGAAAGTCAAGTACCTGACCAAATTGGGGACTGGTGGATTCCCCCGGACTCAAGGTATAGGTGCCATCTTCCTAGAGTGTGACACCCCAACTTTTATTCACTAAAATGTGCTGTAATTATTTGGAATATTCAATAAAATAGAGAACATTCATGAAATTGGAATGCAAATACTGTTAGATATGACAAGGCAGTGAGTTTGTCATATGGCATTGGATGACCCAATGATGATAAAAAAATTTGAAATTTTACAGGGTGAAAGTAGACATCCTAAGCTTAGATTTGATGGTCATAGGTAATTTTTGGAGCTATATACAAAAAGTTATGGATTTGTGAAGTTAACCCAGAAAAACTATCTATTTTCTGAAACAGTGTCCAAAAACTTAAATTCTGGGAATTTTGTGCTTCTTGTTGGCTAAAGGCTATATTTTTCCTTGAAATTAGACTCTATAAGGGTTCTATAGGCTTTAGAATCACTTCAATTTGATGTCAATATATTTAGTAATGATTTTTTAAAGTTTAGGCAAAGATCTAGCATAATTGCCAAATAATCCAAAAAGGAAGAAAATAATGTAAAGTCAATTTTGAAATTGAGATAAATGGGAAAATCCATTTGGCCTGATTGAAGGACCCCTTAGGCGTCATTTTGATGGACCAAGAGAGGGAAATATTAGTTACAATATCAATTGGGCTTATGACACAATTGCATATGGAAAAAAGAGATAAAGTCAACAAATTTGGGAATTTTGGTTAATTAAATAAAAGAGAGATAAAGGCAAAATAATCTAAAACAATTTTTTCCCTTCCTTTCCATGTAAAATCATCAGCCATTTGAGAAAAGAGAGAGAATATGTGTGAGTTTCAATTTCTAGATAGAAAGAGGAGACAAAGTTGCCGGGTAAGCTTGATTTCTTCGGTAAAATAGTTCCTAACTTGTATAATCTTTCCTCCAAGTTATTCCTCTTTGTGATTCAAGGTATTTTGAAGCAAAATTTCAGTGTTGTGAGGGTTAGGGTTTTAGCCAAAGAGTAAAGAGCAAGAAGGAAGCAAAGGTACTTCCTAAACTTCAAATATTGGTTAATATTGTTGTTGTTGTTCATAGAAATTGTGGTTGATTTCTATGAATTGTAAATTTGGGAAATGGTTAAACCCTAACCATTATGCTGCCCAAATTGGTCTGAATTGTGTTAGGATGTAATTAAATAGTTAATAAAGTGATTAGAAGTAAAAAGGAGCAAGTCTATGGAATCAGAATTCAAAAACCCCAATTTTTGGCTAGTGTTGGTAGGAGGGGTTAGAGTTACATTTTTGATAATCTGATGATTCCATTGTGTTTAGGTGGGAAATTAGGTGGGGTTACTATTAATTACTTTTCCAGAAAAGCCCTAGAAAGCATAATGACCAAAATGCCCCTGAAACCCTGAATTAGGGATTGCCAAGGGTATTTTGGTCTTTTGGCAATGAATTTGATAATTCTGAAGCTAGAAATGAATTCCTTAGGCAAAAATATGTCAGTATAGCCTAGGTTAAAATTTAAGGAAAGGTACGGTCGGATCATGTACAGCCGAGTCCCCAGGGCCATTTTGGTAATTGTTCACTATAAACCCATATAGCAACCAAAAACACTTTGGAAATGTCTAAAGTGGTATATAAATGGGTTTTAACCTAATTCTTGTACATTTGTAATTTTAGGACTCGATTGATAGCCAAACTGCAATACGCACTTCGAGGCACGCTTTACGAGCATCACTTTGAATTTTTTCCATTATATTATCATATTATTTCAATGTTCACTATGATGAATGTATCCTTAAATAAATTATAAAGATAGCCATAAATGTCCCTGGACTATCATCTATGTGAGAGGAAACATGAAATAAGACCAGCATCACTTTGATATGATATGGAGATACGGATCAAATTCTTAGGCACTTGTAAGAGTAAAATGTGCAAGACCAACCTGCTATGAGAAAGCTGCATGGATCAAGTCATAAGCTTATCTCATGTATAACCATGTCACAATGCCTTTGACCTAAGGTCATCATAGATTCCTACATGACAGGTGCTAAGCTTTGAACTAGTCAAAAATCACCTTTGACAGGGTGATGATAAAGGCTACGATCGGGCTTGGTGGTTTTTCATATAGAGAAATATGAATGGTCAAGATGGACTTTGTCCCTCACATTAGTGAGAGATATTACTAGGCCCCTCGATGAGTGAGTCTCAGAAATGTATGGCCAAACTACGATTGAAAGGAATTTCAAAAGTAATGGTTAGGAATAGGAGGATGACTTTATCCATGCCTCATCCTTAATTGAAATATCGTGTGATAAAAAGGGACGTGACATGGTTGTATGACAGATTATATCGTGTTAACAATCCTCATATGAATTGAGTAGTCGTAACATATTTGTAAAGGCTGCTTGCGACTTATAGGTTAGTAAAATTATTGGCCCACTCCAACTTCATATGGGGCTATAGGGTCACACACAAGAATAGCCCAACACGAGACAATGTTTAACCTAGGGTGGATGAATTTTATATTTATATAATATAAAATTTGTGAAAATGAAATTAATAATATTATATATATATGCATTTTGAAAAACATATATATATGATAATATTATTATATTAGTTTTAAATTTACTTTTATTAAGATAAATTAAATTTAATAACTAACACGATAAAGATATAGTATCTCAGATTTAATTTATGAAGATAAATTCAATATGTTGCCTCCTTATTCGGATTAAATAAATAGGTTACATTAATATTGTTAGATAGATTTAATTAAATCGAATTTATGTAGTAAGCTCATTAAGATAATTAAGGGTTACTTAATTTCAAAATTAATCAAGATTAATTTTGAAATTCCAATATAGCACTCATGGGTTTTAAAAATGATGGAGCAGAAAAACTCATGTACGGATGAGAGTTTAGAATTACAAGGAAACACTAGGAGACATTGGAGGTCCTAGCATGTAGTTCGTGTTGGAATAGCATTTGTGTAGATATCGGTAGAGGGAGTTGATAGATGTGTTGGCTCTTGAAGATAGAAAACTTAGAAGAGAAAGAAAGGTACAAATCTTTCCAGCTCGATTTAAATGCCTTTGATAGATCCTCGATTGGGATTGGTGAAATTTTAAAATTATTCCGTTGTGCCTACCAGTCCCAACATGTCTTGTGTACATTTGCACCAACACTTTGATTCTACATCTTATGCATACTAGGCCCTCTACCCTGTAGGGCTGAATCACATAGTCCTTGAGAGTCTTTCTATCTCTTATCATTCTCAGGACTCTTCCCAAACTGGGCTTAGTAGGCTACCTAATATAGGCTTATATATCCTCAAAGTCCTAGGGCCAAAATTTGGGATATTACACAGAACATTCAAATTTGATGTGTCTAGGCTTCTTGCATTCATAGCAAATGATCTGCTCTTTTATTTTGCTGCTACTTACCCCTTTGTTGAGGTTTCTAAAACATAGCTCCTTACGCACTGTGAAGTCACTCTTGCTAAGTTGTGTGTTAATCATTGTTTGATCACCTATAAAATTCTTAATTACTAATATGATGAAGTGTTAGAGTGCTTAGAAGCAAGAAGAATGAATTACACAATTATTCCAATGATTTTCAGAAGTTATGATGCGTGCTCTATTTTCTAAAATTATACATCACTCGAGTAGTTTAGCCTTTCACTCGAGTGATCTGGCTTTTCTTGTGTTTTACTTGAGTGAATTTTATTTGACCACCTGAGTGATTTGCTTCTAGTCATATATCACTCGAGTGATCTATCATATCACTGTAACTGGATTTCACATTCACTCCAGTTCAGCAAACCTTCTCAAAGTTCTACATAGAGGTTAAGTTCCAGTGGGCATAACTCATTAAATATAACTCTAAATTTGACTAATGATCTATCAAAATGAAAGGTATTTAAGTCTAGTTTCATATGCCACTAGTTTCATCTCAATCCGACATGTATTTTGAGAGTTATATCCAAAATACCAAATATGTTTTAGAATATGAAGTTAATTTGAGTGTCATTTTTCAAAATTCATATCTCTTTCATCCGAGCTCCTTTTTAGTGTCAAAATGATGCATTGGGAGTATAGTTTCATATGTCACTAGTTTTACCTCATTTTGACTTGTGGTTTGGGATATATGATCAAATTACTGAACCTTGTTCATCCTAAACGAAAACAGAGTGCTGTCACTTTGACTATTACTCTATGTGCAATGGGATTTCATTGGAATTGATCTGACAACTTCCTGCATCACTCAGGTGTATTGAGAATTCATTGGAAGTGATCTATCAATTTTGGTAATCACTTCAAGTGATTCTGATATCCACTAGAAGTGATTTGTTGTTTTGGAAATCACTTCAAGGGATTCTGGTTTTCACTCGAGTACTTTGAGAATTCACTTCAAGTGCAGCAGGACTTCACTGAAAGTGAACTGATAATTTTAATATTCACTCCAATTGATTCTGAGGATTACTCTAAGTGATCTACAATCACTCCAAGTGATTCTAGAGTGAACATGGAAAAGCTTCCAGATTGGGTATTTTGACTTCAAATTGAGCTATCCCAATTTCTATTTGATCATCGAGACTTCTAATATCAAATCTAAGAGCTTGAATCTTGATATTCCTATTAGATCTTTGCTAGTTCTTCTTTCTTTAATCTCTTCTCTTCTTCTTATTGGTTATTTTCCAAAATCCTTTTGTTAGCTCCTTGCTTTCTTAACTAATGTCTTCAATTTCTTTCTTCTTCTTCTTTTTAATCATTCTCATCAATACAACTTGATATATTCTTCCTTTTCTTGACTAATCTACAATATATTTCACATTAAACATAGTAGTTAGTCAAAGTATAAAATGAATACGTTATGTAAACTTTTTGTTCTTAATATTTAGTATCTATATTTGACATCATCAAAACTAATCATATTTAACAAAGTCATTCAACTTGAGATAGTTGGACCACTTTGACTTTTCTTTTGGCTTAGTGTGTTAGCCTTGATGGGAACCAACTTCACTAAATGGATTATGTAAATATTAGATGAAATAATAACCTGTCGTTAGTAAATTCTAATTATAGGCCCTAACAACTATCCGAAGCTTAATACTTGCCCAAGCTCAGAGAAATGGTTGGATATTGTAACACCTCAATTTTTATCACCAATATTCCCTTTATGTAATGAGATATTTAATAGGATAAAATGGTGAATGGTGATGTACATAAAAGGATAAATAACCCAATTTGTGGCATTTAAAGAAATAGAAGGCTGTATTTTGGAGAATTTGATTATGCTGCCAGTGAAACTTTCCTGTGAGGCAATGAGTTTGTCATGTGGTTTTGGATAACCAAATGATATCTAAAAATTGTGACATTTTTTAGAATGAAAGTAGACACTCTAAGCATTAATTTGGTAATTCATATAGATCATTTAGAGCTGTATACAAAGATTTATGAATTTTTGAAGTTTACCCAGTGAAACTGGCTACTTTCTAAAACAACGTCCAAATATTGAAATTCTGGAACTTGTTATCTTCCAATTGGCTAAAGGGCATATTGTTCCTTAAAACTAGACTGTATAAGGGTTAAGTGGCCTTTGGAAGAACCTCAATTGGATGTTGACAAAAAAGATATAAATTTTCAAAGTTGCATAAAAATGCTGTCATTTTTGGGCGAAAATCATAGAATGTATGGAAAAATGGTAATTTTCCATATTAAGCAAAAGAAAATTATTTTCTTCAGGGCACATACTCATTTTCATCCAAATGGGTTGCAAATGAAGGGGTAAATATTTCTTTGACATTTATGAAGCAATTGTGACCAAGTAATTGAACTTGGAAAAGTCAAAAAGGTGGAATTTCCATAAAATAATATGTCTTATGCAATTAGTTGAGATAAATGGAGGAAACTAAATTGGGTTATAAAGGACCCTAATAAGCGTGCTTTTAGGCCAACAAGAAAGGAGAAAAATTGGTCCAAATGCAAGAGGGATTTATGACTCAAATTATGAAGGGATAGGATTAAATGAAAAAGTTGTCATAAAACCCATTAAACTATTATATTTTAGAAGTGAGGTGGATGTATTTCAAAGCTCCATCTTCTTGTTTCCTTTTTTATTTCCACAACAAGCATCACAAAGTGAGAGAGAGAGAGAGAGAGAGAGAGAGAGAGAAGCGTTTTAGGAACTTAGGGTTTAAGAAGCACAAGAGGCAAAATCAAGGTAAGTGTTTGTGAAATTCACATGTTCTTGCTTGCAAATTCATGGCAAACCCTCTCTAAGCTCTATGCCATCTTGAATAAATGTATAGCAAGCTCAAAATCAAGAGTTGGAAAAAAAGAGGGGGACGGCCTAGAGAAAGAGAAGGAGAAATCAAGAGGTAACCATAAAACCTTGATTTTCTTGTTGAATTTAGCTTGTTGGTTGTTTAGTGGCTAGTTTTTTATTGATTTTGTAATTTGGGATGATAAAAGCCTAAGGGCTTATGCTACCCAAATTTCCCTAAATCATATGTAATAAGTATTTAAATGGTTAATAAAGTGATTAGAAGAGAAAAGGGAGGATCTTTAAGGGTTGGATCATGAAAAACACATTTCCCCTTTCTTTAAAGGGAGTTTCAACTAGACTTGATTCAAGGGGCTAATGTTGGAATTTCATTAATGTGATGGTTCCATTGAATTCAGGGGGAAAATTGTGTAAGGTTGATATTGATCATGTCGTGAGAAAAGCCCTAGAATGTGAAATGGCAAAAATAGCCCTAAAACCCTAATTAGGGGATGTCAAGGGCGAAACAATCATTTGGCAATGCTTTTGAGAAAACCAAGGTTAAAAATGGATTCTACATGAAAAATTATGTAGAAATAGCCTGGGTTAAAATTTTTGAAAATGTATAGTCGGACCGGGTACAATGGGACTTAGACTTGGTCCATAAGGGCATTTTTGGTAATTTTGTACTTTTAGACTAATATAACTAACCAAAACACTTTGGATGAGTCTAAAGTAGTACATGAATGGGTATTAACCTAATTCTTGTACATTTGGAGTTTTAGGACTGAATTGATAGCCTAAGCTGTCGAAACAAAATTCAAGGATCGGTTTACTATCAAAAAGAGGTTTAAGTTAATAGTACCTTTTTTATATACTATGTAATTGTCTATATGCTTTGTGTATGCCATCTTCTGTGATATGAACACTCTTTGACTGAGTGGGGACAATTGTGTGTAGAGGCACACTTACCTGGTTATGGGCAAGAACCCAACTTATGTGTTTTATAGGTAGTGGGGTATTAAGCCCTTACTCATGTGCACATGTCGTATTCTAGTTGTGGTGCAGGGGTGTATATGTACCACCTGATGGGAAGGGTATGTTAGATCTCATATATTTTAATGATAACAAAGATTGAATTAATATTACAAATGCTTTAAATAAAAGGTTTGAACAAAGTAACTAAGTTCATTGTGGTAGGCAAAAGCATTACTTGAGTAGGTACTCAAGTAATAAAGAAGAACTGAAAGATAAAGAACAAAAGAAAACATTACTGGCAGATTTTTGAAGGCATTACTCGAGGGATCACTCAAGTAATGTGTGAGAAATAGTTCGAGAAGCTCTCTGTCAAAAATTGCATGGCATTACTTGAAGGAATAACTCAAGTAATATGAAAAGTTATTTGAAACATTACTCGAGGAATCACTCGAGTAATCTGTAAAGTTATTTAAAATATTACTTGATGGGATCACTTAAGTAATCAAAGCACTAGTGATATAGTAACTCTCGGCCAAGAAATGAGTGACATTACTTGAGCGATCACTTGAGTATCATGAAATGAACAGAAAACATTACTCGAGGGATCACTCGAGTAATTAGGTAAGCAAAAGAGAAGTTACTCAGCCAAAATTTAGATGCCTTTACTCGAGGGATTACTCTAGTAATGATATAAGAAATGCATGCATTACTTGAGGGATCACTCGAGTAATCAATAAAGAATCAAAACAATTACTCAAGTGATCACTCGAATAAGCAAGTCTACAAAATTTTATAAAATGAATTACTCGATGGATTACTCGAGTAATCTGGTCAGCCAACGTTGACTCACTCTGTGTCATATTTTTAATGAGGCTAGTCAAGGGACTACTAATCACTCCTGTAGCCACTCCAGTAATCAGATCACAGTTGTTAACTTGACTCTCTACCAAGTTTTTAAAGGCTCACTAGAGTAGCCACTCGAGTAATGCAGTACAGAAAGTATGATTTTAATTCATTATGCAATGATTTGTTATCTATAAGACTAATCTTTCATTGTATTAGTTTCTAAGTATATTTATAGAGAAATGATGAAGAGATCATACATTAAGATAAAAGTCAAACATATCATCCGCAACGTCTGAAACTCTCACCTACCGCCAACGGCTAGTTTTCAAATTCAAAGAATGGTCAAACAAAGATGTTTGACTCTAACGGATGTGTTTGAAATACTTCCAATGGATATCACACATCATCTATTTAAATATAGAGCATTCAACGAAGAAAAGAACACAACAATTGAGAACACAAACTCACATAGATCAATATATTCTTTATGCAATGTTTTCTTATATTCACTCTTTGTACTTCAGCGATAATACATTTGCTTTGTGAGAGAGATTTTCATTACAAACTGAATATTTGTCATTAAGACAACTTAAGGTTGTGAAACCTTGAGTTAGGGATTGGTTTACAGCATGTAAGGGGGAGTGAATGTCCAGTAAAGGAACTTACTATGTATTGAGGTGCCAAGAACCCACTGAATCTTGGAAGATATAGTGAAACTCTCAAAGAAGCTCTGAGGACTGGAAGTAAGTCAAAGTGGTTGTGGCCAAACTAGTAAAACTCCCGGTGTATACTTCGGTGAAATTTCTCCCAGCTCTTAACTGCTTTAAATTTCCAATCAATTTTTATATACATAATGAATTTTCTGGTATTACCCAATTCACTCCCTCTTAGGTGAAACACTTGTACTAACATTTGGTATTAGAGCGTAGGTTTTCTTATTCAGGTATAACAACATAAGAAGGATCCAATGGCAAGCATGGGTGAAGGAATTCTTCTCAAATGAGCTTTTATCACCAGACCTCTGGGTTTCAAGGTGAGCACTTCTCTTTCTGGAAAGCCAAGTTCAAAGTATTCGAATGGCTACAGAATATGGATTATGGGATGTGATTGAAAGTAGAAACTATCAACCTGTAAACGTTGTAGATTCATAGAAACATAATAAAATGCTTGTGGAATATGATGAGAATGACAAGAAACTAATCACTCTCAATAGTAAGGAAATTATGATAATCCAAAGTGCTGAGTTAAAACGAGTAGTTTAGGATCTGCAAACTTTCAACGGCTAAGGAAATGTGGGAAGCCCTGGAAATAGCTCACGAAGGAAGTTCAGGAATAAAGGAAAACCAGATCAATACTCTAGTTACTAAATTTGATTTACTTCAAATGAAATCAGGTGAGTCAATAGTTAAATTTGAACTTAGGTATACTTATCTTGTTAATCAACTTGTAGCACTCAGGAAAGTCTATGATCAACATACCCAAGTACAAAAGATTCTGAATATTCTTTTTAAAGACTGGGAGGCCAAAGTCACCGCTATTGAGGAAGCAAAAGATGAATCAGTACGATTGGTGTCTTCTCTATTTGAAAGTCTTTCTATATATGAAAGTAAATTAAAGTTCAAGTGAGAGCTGGAAGATATTGGTGACAAGAGAAAGAGAGGTCTAGCACTAAAAGCAAAAGAAGAAAATCAAGATGAAGATGAAGAATTTGATGATGACGAAATGGGCCTAATGATAAAATGATTTAGAAAGTTTTACAAGAAAGGTCAAGGATTCAAAAACTTTCAGAAAGGAGGAACAAGCAGTAAAGAACACATCATCTACTATGAATGTGGAAAATTAGGATATATCAAGTCAGAATGTCAAGAAATAGCTCAGAAGAATACAGAAAGAGAAAAGGCAAGTTCTACAACAAGAAGAAGCTTTTGTATCTACCATATGAGGAGACAGTTCATCTGACAAAGATAGTAATGATAAGGAAGTAGCCAATATCTGTTTGGTCACTCAAGAAGAGTTAGAAGTTTTAGTACAAGCGTTTCACCTAAGAGGGGGGTGAATTGTGTGATACCAGAAATTTCATTGCATGTATAAAAATTGACTGGAAATTTAAAGCAGTTAAGAGCTAGAAGAAATATCACCGAAGTAAACACCGGGAGTTATACTGGTTCAGCCACAACTACTTTAACCTACATTTAGTCCTCAGAGCATATCTGAGAATTTCACTATATCTTCAGAGATTCAGTGGGTTATTGGCACCACAGTACACAGCAAGTTTCTTCACCAGACACTCGCTCCCCTTTACACGTTGTAAACCAATCCCCAACTCAAAGTTCCACAAACTTAAGTTGTCTCAATAAAAAATATTGAGTTTGTAATGAAAAACTCTCTTATAAAGCAAATATATAATCACTGAAGTACAAAGAATGAGTATAAGAAAATAGAGCACAAAGAATATTATAAGCGATATAAGTTTATGTGTTCTCAGTTGTTGTTATGTTCTTTGAATGCTCCATATAAATAGATAATGTGTGGTGTTTGTTGGAAGCATTTCAAACATGTCCGTTAGAGTCGCGCAGCTTCGTTTGACCATTCTTCAAATTTGAAAACTAGCCGTTTGGGATAGGTAAGAGGTTTGAACGTTATGGATGATATGTTTGACGTAATCCTCTACCTTAAAAACCGTAATTATGATTCGAAAAGGCGTAATTGAAATGAATTAGAGACCAAAGAATAATTAAACTCATTTCAAACTCCCTTCCTTACGGTAGGGTTTTCATAAACCCTTCCAAAATTTCATTCCTATTCTGGTCTAAAATTCAAGTTTCAAATATAATTACCCAGTGCAGTTGAATCGCATTCATGCAAATCAGAGTGTACAACAAAAATCCCAGCTACCCCAGGGTTTCATTCATTCACTAAGGGATTATAGTTTCTCATATAGGGGATTACACAAAATCATTCCACATATATACAATAATCCTAAATTAAAATGGATAACAACAACTAACATCAAAGATCTCTAAGGAGTCCTAGCCGCTCTTGGTTGTCCACTTCCCTTTTTAATCACTCACCCTGTTTGTAGGTCAGTTCATGGAAAGAATGAGATTCAAAAGAATCTCAGTAGTAACAAGTCACTCATACAATATATAAGCACATAGCATGTGAGTAAATCACAAATAGCAACAGCAGCAACAGCACAAAGATACATGGCTTTTACTATAAACGACAGTACTCACGACTGTATACAAAATGCGACAGCTCTCGCTGTAAGCACAATCACGATAGCTTACACTGTAATCATAATAACGACAACTTATGTTGTATAATGACAGCTTGTGCTGTAAACAACAGCTTTCACTGTAGAATGATAGATATCACTAGCTGTAACCATAGTAGCATTAGAAATCATCATAAAATAGTGATTCAACACACATACAGTACATTACATATAGTATAAGAGAAAGAGTCACTACCTGGTTCAACACACATGTAGTAATCTTAGAATCTCACCTTATACCCATTGATCTGCCAACATCTCTTTATGTCTCTTGTCCATTCTCGACACAAGTTCCCCCATCTTCAATTCATATGAGTTATCAATTTAGCATTGGTATTTGCAATATCCACATGAAAACCTTTGAGGATGTTCTCCATGAATGTTTGCAATGCTGAACTAATGAAAGATAGAGTATAAGTGGAGGCAAGAAGTGACTGATTATCATCCATTCTACTAGATTCAGCCTCAATCTTTTTCATCTTTAGACCAAATTGAGGAGGAGTTTTGAGGGAATATCAATGTGAAGATTTCCAATTTGATTTCACCCAACTGGAGTAATCCTCTCAATTAGCTCACCCTTCTCCAAATACTAAATCTTGTTCTTTTTGAGAAACAAGGATATGAGATGAGGATAAGGCATTGGAGTGATGGATTTACCCTCAAATCTATATCTTTTGATTTTAGAGTAGATATATTCTTACAAGTCCTTTTTCTCTTTGAGAAGAACTGAGGCAAGAGTGAAGTTGTTGGATTTGTTGACTATGGCTCTCGAATAAATATACCATAGAACATGATGAAAATTACACATATCACTCGGGTTGAAATTTAGAGGTCCCACAATATCTCCAGGTCTTAAAATAGAAAACAATTGGGTCGAGTCTAGGGTAGGATGAATATCTTCAGGAGGATTCTCTATTCCTTGCTAGGTGTTTATTTTGGAGGGTGAGATAAAGGCTTCTTGACCTCTAACCCTAGTAACCAGTTCTTCTTCTAAGCCATCTCAGAGAGGATCATTTACAGGCTCAAGATTGAAATAAAAGTTCCTCACTCTCTTGGTACAATAAGAAAGGTTAATAGAAAGCTAAGGCATGTAAGATACAAGGTAGGACATAAGATTAAACCTTAATACCTCTTGAAGAATATTGGAGTCAATATAGTGCATCTTGCACACTCTTCTTCTTGAAAAGTAATCTTTGAATTTCTGAGACTCCTCAAGCTTCTTCAAATTGAACCCCTTTAGAAGGAATGTGATTTCTTCTTCCTCTGGTTTCTTTGAAGATTAGCCTTGCTTCTTTTTGTGAATCTCATCCAACATATTTGCCATAGCCTTAGCCATATCTTCATCATACTTAGGCTTTTTCAGTGGCTTCATAGAGAATATTGGTGTGTCAGAGGAATCAGAAGGAGGTGGAGATGGTTCCTTAGTTTGCTTGCCTCTACCAGAAGGAACATCCTTCTTTGACGAGCTTTTGAGGCAGTGGGTTCCTTGATCACTACCCCCTTCACCTTAGGTTTTGTATGTTGGAAATTGTGCCCAAAGGGCCAATCATTGTACTTTGAACATTAATTTAATGAAATTTCTCCATTCTATTATCATATTATTTGCATGTTAACTGTGATAATTATATCCATGGATAATTCATAAAGATTGTCCTAAAATGTCCATGGTCGGTCATCTATGCGGGATCAGAGATAAAACAAGATCAGTATGACTTTGATAAGATATGGAGATACGAATCAAAGTCTTAGGCACTTATAAGAGTACAAGGTGCTAGACTGACCCACTATAAGAAAGCTACATGGATCAAGTCATAATCTTTTCTCATGTATAACTACATCACAATGCCCTTTGACCTAAGGTCATCATGGATTCCTACATGAGAGTTGCTAAGCTTTGAACTAGTCAAAAGTCACCTTTGACCGAGTGATGATAAAGGCTACAATCAGGCTTGGTGGTTTTTTATACAGAGGAATATGAATGACCAAGATGGAATTTGTCCCTCATATTAGTAGAGAGATATTACTGGGCCCCTCGATAAGTAAGTCTGAGAAATGTATGGCCATACTACAATGGAAAGGAGTTTCCATTTCTATTGTCACACTACTCAGGAATCAAGAAAGTAATAGTCAAGAATAAGAGGATGACATTATCCATGCCTCATCCTTGACCGATATATCGTGTGACAAAAGGGACGTGACATGGTTGTATGATAGGTTACATCGTGTTAACGAACCTCATATGAATTGGGTAGTCGTGATGTCTTGCTAGAGGCCGCTTGCGACTTGTGGATTAATACAGTTATTGGCCCACTGCCAACTTCATATGGGCCTACAGGGTCGCACACAAGAATGGCCCAACACGAGATAATGTTTAATTAGGGTGGACGAATTTTATATTTATATATATATGTATATATGTAATATAAAAAAATTCGTTAATAATATTATATAGATATGTATTTTCAAAATACATATTATATATATGTATATATATTATATGATATTATTATATTGTGTTAGTTTTAAATTTAATTTATTAAGATAAATTAAATCTAATAACTAACATGATAGATATATGGTATTTCATATTTAATTTATAATAAAAATAACTTAAATCTAATGGCTCTTTATTTGGATTAAATAAATAGGTTAAATTAATACTATTGGACAGATTTAATTTAAACTGAATTTATTTAATTAGCTCATCAAGATATTAATTTCAAAATTAATTATGATTAATTTTGAAATTTGAAAATAGACTCATAGGTTATAAACTTGATAGAGCATATATACTGAGATACACATTAGAATTGAGAGCCGCATGGGAAACCCTAGGAGACATTAGAGGTGCTAGCACGCAGTCTTGGTTGGAGAGCATTCATGTGGATACTGGTAGAGGGAGCAGACCTGACGTGTTGGCTCCTAGAGATCGTGAATACCCTGAATCATCAAAAGGTATAAATCCTTCCAACTTTGTTTAAACGCCGTTGATAGATCCTCGATTAGGATCGGTGAAAATTTTTAAAATTCTTCTGTTATGCTTGCTTTAGCTTTGAAATGAGGAACGAGCTTCAGTCTTTTAGCTGGAGGAGTTGGATTAAAATCAAGTGATTTCTAAGGATTAGAGGACTCAGAAGAACTATTAGGGTGGTTTTGGTTCTAACCATTTTGAATCAAAGATTAAAAATTTCTGAAAAGTTTTTTTACGATAATCAAAGATTAAGGCATGCGATTTTAAGAGATTTGAGAAGGTATTTCACAAGAAATTTCAATGGGTTTTGACGGAAATGAACTGAGAAAGAATTTGTGAAAAGTTTTTAGAAGAGCACTTGGAGATTTTATGAGAAATGACTGAATAACGATAGTTAAAAGCCCTACCGCCTGATATCACTCGAGGCTCTACTCGAGTGATCTTGAGCTCCACTAGAGTAGCTACTCGACTGATCATATAAAAAATTTTAAAATGAAGCAAATTTAAGTGTGTACCAGGCATAGTAATATTTTAATTACTTATGTATATTCCCTCGGTTATTTTATGGAACTTTAAGACAAATTTGAGTTGAAAACAAGTTGATTTAAGATCTGCCTTCATGATCACTCGATGGCTTACTCGAGTGACTCTGTGACATCACTCGAGTAGCTACTTGAGTGATCAATCTTTTGAGCTACTAACTTGTTTATTTTCAACTATTTTGTCCTTTCCTTTCTTTTCTGCTTCTTTTTCAAGGTCATCACTCGAGTGGTTACTTGAGTGATGTTTATCATCACTTCTAGTTATCACTTGGGTAATATATGTTACTTAAAGTTGTCACTTGAGTGATATAGTACTCTAATAACCTCTGCTTTTCATACCCCAAAACAGAAAATCAAGATCCTACAAAACAAATTGCTAGAAACACCTAACGGACCTGACGTTAGAGGGAGCGGACTTGACGTGTTGGCTCCTAGAGATCGTGAAAACCCTGAATCATAAAAGGTATGAATCCTTCCAACTTGGTTTAAACGCCGTTGATAGATCCTCGATTAGGATCGGTAAAATTTTTAAAATTCTTCCGCTGTGCCTACCGATCCTAACAATAGCAATGCAAGAAGAACTAAACCAATTTGAAAGAAATCAATTTAGGATTTGGTACCCTAACCTAAGGATCATCCGATCATTGGTACTAAATTGGTATTCAAGAAAAAACTTGATGAATCCACAATCATTGTCAGAAACAAGGCAAGATTGGTGGCTAAAGGCTATAATTAGGAAGAAAGAATTGATTATGAGGAAATGTATGCTCTAATGGCTAGATTAGAAGCTATACGAGTACTCCTAGCCTTTACATGCATCAAAGGATTCAAACTCTATCAAATGGATGTAAAAAGTGATTTCTAAATGGCTACATCATAGAGGAAGTGTATGTAGATCAACCTCCAGGTTTTGAAGAGGTAACCAAACCTGACCATGTTTTCAAATTGAGAAAAGCTTTATACGGTTTAAAATAAGCTCCTTGAGCATGGTACAAAAGGCTCAGTAATTTTCTCATTGATCAAGGTTTTGTACAAGGAAAAGCTGATACAACACTTTTTACAAAACAAAAGCGAGAAGATATTTTAATTGTACAAATATATGTTGATGATATAGTTTTCAGTGCTACTAATGCGACCTTATGTAAGAAATTTTCTAAGATAATGTAGGGGGAGTTTGAGATGTCAATGATGGGAGAATTAAATTTCTTTCTCGGTTTGCAAATCAAACAAAGAAAGAATGAAATTTTCATATCTCAAATGAAGTAATTGAAAGAGCTATTGAAAAAGTATGGAATGGATGAAGCAAATGGAATGAACACGACTATGAGCTACTATATTACTTGATGCTGATGTCAAAGGAAAAGATTACAACATCACAAGATACAAAGGAATGATTGGATTATTACTCTGTCTTACTGCAAGCAGACTTGACATCTAATTCAGTGTTGCTATGTGTGCAAGATATCAATCAGCACCAAAGGAGTCAAGTACTGAAACCGTCAAACGTATCTTTGATATCTTGCTGACATGACAGAATTAGGTCTCTGGTATCCTAAAGGAAGAAGTGAATATCTAGTTGTATATTTAAAATCTGATCATGGAGGTTACAAGACAGATAGAAAGAGTACCAGTGGATAAAGTCAATTTCTTGGAGGTTCATTTGTGTCATGGTTTACCAAGAAACAAAATACAGTATCTCTTTTATCAACAGAAGCTGAGTATGTTGCAGCATCAAGTTATTATCCACAAGTGTTATGGCTGAAGCAACAATTACAAGATCTTAGTATTTTTCTAAAGGAAATACTAATATACTATGACAACACTAGCACAAGAAGCTTGGTAAAGAATCTAGTTCAACACTCCAAAACCAAGCATATTGATGTTAGATATCATTTCATCAAAGATCATATCCAAAACAAAGATGTCAAAGTGATATTTATTCCAACTCATCTTCAATAGCTGATATCTTTACCAAACCTCTTACAAAAGATCAATTCTTATATATTAGAAGAGAATTAGGAATGGTAAATTTTAATGAATTGTAAGTTATTTAGTGTTTACAAAATGTTAGATGATGCTATTTATTGATATTTTGATGATTACTAACTTAATCATCAGAGTAGTCTAGCAATTTGTTTTGCAGGATCTTGATATTCTGTTTTGGGGTATGAAAAGCAGAGGTTAAAAAAGTACTATATCACTCAAAGGACAACTTCAAATAACCTATATTACCCGAGTAATAACTGGAAGTGATTATGAACATCACTCGAGTAACCACTCTAGTGATGACCTTAAAAATGAGGTAGAGAAGCATTAATTCAAAAGGAAATGGAAAAACAGTTGAAAGTGAAAAATCAAGAGCTAAAAAGACTAATCACTCGAGCAGCTACTCGAGTGACGCCTCAGAGTCACTCGAGCAAGCCCTCGAGTGATCATGACAGAAAATTACAAATCAACCTCGTTTTTAATTAATTCTACCTTAAAGTACCATCAAATTATCAAGGGAACATACATGAATAATTACTAGATTATCCATCACAGGTATGCTTTTAAATTCACTTCATTTTAAAATTTTTGGTATGATCACTCATATAGCTACTCGAGTGATGCCTTAAGATCACTCAAGTAGCCCCTCGAGTGATGTTGAGCATAAAGGCTTTATCTATCACAACTTGGTCATTTTTCTCAAAATCGCCTTGAGTGATTCTCCTAAAAACTTTTCACAAACACTTTTTCATCACATTTCCATCAAACCCAGTGAATTTTACCTTTAAAAACTTCTTCAAATCTATCAAAATCTTCAGCACTAAACCTTTAACTTTTGAGAGAAAAATTTCCAGAAATTATTGATTCTCTCAATCACAATGGTCAAAACTAAATCTCCTAATCCTGATACTCCTTCTGAGTCTTTTAAACCTTATCAACCCTCTGATTCACCTCCATCTCCTCCAGCCAAAAGACAAAAGCTCACTCCTAGATCAAAAGCAAAAACCAAGTTGCAAGCCAAACCTAAGGTCAAGGTGGTAGTGATCAAGGAACCCATGACACAAGAGCTAAATTTAAGAAGGTAATCCCTCCTGGTAGAAGTAAAGAGTCTAAGGCACCATCTCCACCTTCTTCTAATTCATCTAACACTCCCTCATTCTCTGAAAAATCATCTAAAAAGGCCAAATTTGATAGAAAACTTGCCCAATCCATGGCAAGTGTACTAGATGAGGCTCGCAAGTCTAGAAGAGTGAAGCAAGGCCAATCTCCAAAGGAACCTGAAGAAGAAGAAATCACATTTCCTCCTAAAGGGTTCAATGTGAAAAAGCTTGAGGAAGCACAGAAATTCAGAGATCACTTTTCAAGAAGAAAAGTGTACTAGATGCACTTCATCAGCCTCAGTGTTCTGTAAGAGGTATTGAAATTCAACCTTATGCCTTATCTTGAATCCTATATGCCTTGGATTTCAGTTAAACTTCCATTTTGCACCAAGATAGTGAGGCATTTCTATTATAATTTAGAACTTCTCAATGATCTTCTTTGAGATGCCTTGGAAGAGGAAATGGTTTCTAAGATTAGAGGTCAAGAAATCTTAATCTCACCCTTCAAAATAAACACCTGGTTAGGGATAGAGGACCCCCTAAAGATATTTGTCCTACCTTTGACTCGAGCTAGTTGTTTTCCATTCTAAGACCTGGTGAGAAAGTGGGACCTCTCAATTTTAACCCGAGCAATTTGTGTGATCTTCATTGCGTACTATGGTATATCTATTCTAAAGCCATAGTAAACAAATCAAACAACTTCACTCATTTTATAGAGAAGGATTTTAGAAAATTTGCCTCATTTCTTCTCAAAGAGAAAAAGGACTTGGGAGAATATATTTTTGCTAAAATTAAAAGATATAGGTTTGAAGGAAATATGACCACTCATATGCCTTATCCTTAGCTTATATCCTTATTTCTCAAAAGGAACAAGATTTGGTACTTGGAGAAGAATGAACAAATTGAGAGTCTAACTCTAGTAGGACAAAATCAGATTGGGAAATTGCACATTGATATTCCCCGGAAGACACCTCTTGAATCTGGTCCCAGGAAGAAAAAAATGAGGTTGAATTCAATAGGTTGGATGATACTCAGTCGTCTGCTCCTGCTTCTACTTCTGCTCCATTATTCCTTGGTTCAGTATTACAGACATTGATGGAGAATATTCTTAGGGGTTTTCATATTGACATTGCAAATACAAATGCTAAGTTGATAACCAGTATGAATGTGAATATGTGAGAGCTTGTAGAGAAAATGGATAAGAGGCATGAGGAGATTGTTAGAACCGGCTGACACCCAAGAGGGGGGTGAATTGGGTGTAAGATAAAAATCTTAAGCACTTTGAAAATCTTTTTGCATCTTAGAGAAAGCAATAAATATGAAAGTAATGAATCATAAATCAACAGTTAAGAAATATAGTGAAAGTGTTTACAGACTCAAGGTCCCTCTACCTTGAGATCAATTCAGAAATATAAGTGAAAGTGTTTACAGACTCTCATAGAGTAGATATAATGAACACTGAAGTACAATACAAAAACTCTCTCTCAAATATACATGATGTGGAAAATAGATAAGAACAGAGAATATTTGGGTAGAAGTGGATGATTCATAATCTTATTATGTTCTGCATTGTTGTTGTCTGCTTGAATCTTGTATATTTATAGTTGAGTAGGATATGACTGTTGTGAGTATTTCAACTTATCCGTTGAGTCCGTTGCTTCATTCGTCTGTTGCTTGAATTTGAAAACTAGCCGTTACGAACGTTGATACTCTACTTCTGTAAAGTATCTTTTGTTCCCTTAGCATGATCTCTTCATTATATTCCTGGAATAATGCTTAGAATACTAATACAATGAAGTTTTAATCATGAAGATAATAAATCAATAAGCAACAAATGATTTTCATGCTTTCTGGTCTACATCACTTGAGTGGTCACTCGAGTGATCACTCGAGTGATTACTTACGAAAAACTGGCAGAGACTTCATACTTCTTTTCATGTCATATCATATCTTCATTGTATTCTTAGAGACATACGTTAAACACTAATACAATGAAATGTTAGAATGATTAGAAGCAAGAGGAATGAGTGACAAGATCTTTCTTATGATTTCCAAAATCTTTGGGACGTTGTCTGTTGCATTACTTGAGTGGTCACTCGAGTAACCCTTAGTTATTACTCTAGTGATCCCTCGAGTAATCTACTTCAAAATCTGTCCGAGAGCATTTCCAATCTCATTACTCGAGTGGTCCCTCGAGTGAGGTTTCAAATAATTTTGCATATTACTCGAGTAAGCACTTCAAGTGAATTCTTGATTTTGATTTGAAACATGGAAAATTATTTATCATTGGAAAGCCCTCATCATCTACATTCCAATGCAGTAATAATGACCTCTAAACTCATTTTATACGGAAAGGTATGATCCAAAGAATATCGTATACATTTAGACAAAGTCTGAAATCACGAGCATCAACTTCTAGAAGGCATAGCTCTAAGTATATAACTTACAATATGGTAAATTATATATCCATGGAAATATCTTTAAGTCTAGTTTCTATGGCACTAATTTTATCTCAATTTAATATGTATTTTCAGAGTTATGTCCAAATTACTGAACCTTGTTCTGGTAAAAGATGCTGATTCGTGTGTCAAATTCAATAGATCATATCTCTCTCATCTAAACTCCTTGTAATGTGATCTTGGTGTCTATGGTTTGCGTTGGGAGTCTAGTTCCATATGCCACTAGTTTCAGATCAATCAGACATGTCGTTAGAGAGATATGCCCAAAATACCAAACCTCTTCTCTTTCGCGTGAAACCAGAGTGTCATTACTCGAGTAGTCACTCAAGTAATCTTCAAGTAACTTTGTAGATTACTCGAGTAGCTACTCAAGTAATCACCTACAAAATGAGGTAGTTCTATATTACTCGAGTGATTACTCATGTAATCATCCCCGGAGGTACCATAACTTCCATATACATCATTTTAGCTTCGTATTAACCTATTCCAACCTCCATATGATCAAAGAAACCTCTGGTGTCACTTCTAATAACTTGGATCTTGATATTCTCATGTGATCTTGTAAGTTTTTACTTCTTTAATCTCTTTCTTCTTCTTTCTTAAATCTCTCTCTTCTTGTTTTTCTTCTTGATGATCATTCTTCATAACCCAATTAAATGTCTTCTTGAATATCTTCAATCTTCTTCTTTCTTTGCTTGACTAATATCATCTCCTTTAATATTTTCCTCTTGATGATTTTTCTTCATAACTTAACTAGATATCTTCTTCAATCTTCTTCTTGCTCTTGCTTGACTAATCTACAAGATATATAATATTAAATATAGTAGTTAGTCAATGTAGAAGATTATGTACTCTTAATGCTTGACATCTATATTTGACATCATCAAAACTAATAATACTAACATTCTCCCCCTTTTTGATGATGACAAATCCTTTAAGAAAAATATGGATGAGTTATAAAAGTAAATTAAAAACAACATATTTTTCTTGCCTTTCTCTCCTCCTATTTGACATTAGTAAAAAGTTTATAGTATAAGTAGGAAAGGCTCTTAGAGAAGCAAATATGAAATCAAATGAGAAATGTCATTCATCAAAATAAGTGCATTAGGAAAAAAAGTTTCTCTCCCTCGTTTTTCATGAAAACAAATTTGAAACAATTTGGAGAGGTTTTCAAGAAAACTTTCATAATCAAGGATATGTAAAGTAAGCTCAAAATATAAAGAAAGGGTTTAGAAATGCTCATTTAGTTTTTAGAAATTGATGAAGCGCTCCATGAAGTCTGTTGCTTCATTCTTTGGCAATGTTGGTTCATGATGTTCTTTTTACCATACTTTTGTTGTGCAACTCTGATGAATCAAGTTCATAGGAGTGAACCATAGCTGGCTTAGTGGTAGAATCTGAAGTGTGCTCAATAGGAAGCTCAGGAATAGCCCTCCTTAGAATACTGCCAAAATCATCTTGATTTGTGCCTTTTGTTGCTTTGAGTGTTGTAGCCAGTATTAAATCATCTTTCCTCAAAGTTGAAAATTATCCTTTTAATGTGTTGAGGAATGATCTAGCATAGAGAAAATTCTCCTGCTATAAGTAAAAGCATTCTTGCAAGGAGAATGGTTAGTGAAATCAAGTATTAAATTTATTGCATAAACCAAAGTCATCCTTTACATATAATATGTTGAAAATTAAGATCATGAAAGGAAAATATAAGAGTAACTCATCTCAAAACTAATTAAAAGATAGTGAATTCAGATGAGTATGTTAAAAGGATTTTCTTTCAATAAATGAGATGAGCTTTTAAGATACAAAACACATGTGTATGTAAAGCTCCCCCTTAATGAATGCATGGCTTAAAAGAAAATCGTTGTGAGCAATACAATTAGTAACTCTTGTGGATTAGTAAAATCATTGGAAATTTTGTAGAAAGAACGATTATAAAAATATGAAGATTAAAGATAAATCAAGTTTTGAAAATAATGATGCTAGTCAGGGTTTTAAGCTTGTAACCCTATATCCCTCGAGTAGTTACTCAAGTAATTCCACTCAACCATCACTCAAGTGATGCGACTCAGAGAATTTCAATTAAGTAAGAATACAATACCACACTCGAGTAATCTCGTAATTACCCAAGTCATAATCCTCTGTAGTCCATTGATGCATCGTTGGCTTGTCACTGTCTAATGATGTGATTAGTACTGAGGGATTCTGAAGTGTAGTCTTATTCACATAATTGATAAACTCAGCATTGTTCATAGCAAGCTTTGTGTGATTGTTGAAGCTCCTCTCTCAGATAGCCTTGGACAGATGGTCCAAAGAATGAAGGATTAGGGAGACCAACTCTAGCAAAGTGTTGTCTCTCATTTATTCTTGAAGTCTCAGCTCTCATCTTCTATGCCTCTTATGTTAACTTGAAGTGAGATTCAGACTTACTTGGAGTAATTGTGAATTACTTGAAGGTCTACTTGAAGTAATTGCTGATTACTTGAAGGTCTACTTGAAGTAATTTCAGTTTACTTGGAGTAAGTCCTATAGAAGTACATATATACCTCTTGTTCTCTTACAGACATGATCTTTCTAGTATTCTTCTCCTCTTTGCTAATAATATAGGCCATTGTATAATAATTCTTCTCAATGAAGTGAGTGAAGTTGTTGGCCTTGTTCACTATAGCTTTAGTGTATGTATATCAGATAATGCTATAGAGATCACACATAGAGCTAAGATTGAAGTTGAGAATCCCTATAGGCTTACCAAGCTTGATGATTCTGTGCATCTCAACATCTTCCTTTGAACATCTCTATTGGCTTCATATCACAGTGAAAATGTCTGATCACCTTGAAACGATAAGGAAGGTGGGTAGGCAACAAAGATTCATATTGGCTAAACTTGTTCTTGGCCTTAAGCTGCTTTGAGATGAATCTCGTCTAGGTTCACTTAAGAGATTTTCCTCCTCTTTCTCTTTCTCTGGCTGCATCACTAGCTAGTTACTTGCTAGTGATGTGGTGTCACTTGAGTGATACCACAGATTTTGCTTTTGCTCACATTGCAACACTGCCAGTCACGCCTCCTCTATTAGCCTCTGATCTTTGTATCCAAAAGTAGAGCATTTTGATTAATTCCTGCAAAAATATATACTCTTTGGTACCCAACTTTCTCTTGGGTCCATACAGTATCAGAAATTAAAACTCTTATGCTCTTGTATAATTAAATCAAAAAGGATAACACACAAATAATATCAAGAATGATGATTTTCAAAGATAAATGACAATTTGTAAAAAAAATTTATATAAAAAATATGTCATTAATAAAATTTTCATGTAAGGTATGCAAGTGAGATAAAAAAGGATTAGTAGATATATCCATAAAAGTGTTCATCAAGTTTTTCAAGAACGATAATGAAATATGCAAATTGATTCAAATCTCATATGTAATTTCAAATCATGACAATGCATTGCAAAATTGAGATTTTGAATTTATGCAAAACTCATCTTTGAAATATGTTTATAATCAATGTTCATGT
The DNA here is from genome assembly GCA_963855925.1 of Inga laurina. Lineage (NCBI taxonomy): Eukaryota > Viridiplantae > Streptophyta > Magnoliopsida > Fabales > Fabaceae > Inga > Inga laurina. The sequence continues at coordinate 23,086,993 of OY979712.1, forward strand.
TGAAAATGGTGAAAGTCAACAGTTTAAATATACATATACCGAAAAGCTTCCATTTTAAAGAACAACTAAGATAACATGTTAGACATTGGAGTTTAACATGTTTGAGAATTTTCCCAAGAGCAAAAGTCATATTGAAAATGAATTAGCCAAAAAGGCTTAGCTTCAAGGATGTATATAAACACAATGACTTTGCTATTGACCAAGAGATAAACTTGACTCTTAGAGTTGTGTCTTGAAGAATAGGGATATTCAACTCAAGATTTGGATAGAAGGCTCTAGTTACTCAAAATATTGATGAAGACAAATGGTAATGCATTTGAGCAACAAGATGAGTATAAGAATTTATGGATGATGAAGCACAGACTCATTAATCCAAATGACTAGAGTTCTAGAATATTATCCTGGTAAGTTATTCCACAATAATGGTTAATACATTAAGATTCAATGCACTAATAAACATTCATAATGCTTGGAATAACATGGCCAACTAATGATTTATGCATTAGGCACAAGGCTTTCACATATAGAATTCTTTTCTAAGGAATACACTTGAAACTCATATAGATAGTTAACTTGTTAGACATAAGGTCTAACTTGTTAGAAAATAAAAATTGAGGAGTTCAAGTGGTAACAGGTTTAAGATTAAGAAACAAATATGTGAATGATGAGGAAAACTCTAGTGGATGGATTTGAAGCATTTCTGACTTTCAGTATACATAAATATTAACTTCCAATTTTGAAACTGATTTAAATGCAAATAAAATATGATAAATTTTCAAACCATGTGTATGCACTATTAAAACAGGATGAGTTGAAATCAAAACACATTTTGGGATTGTGCACTTCAAAACATAAATCGATAGAAAAACTATGCACAATTTTACTTTTCGTTCATTCAACAATCTGTAAACAATTTAACAATCATGAAGAATTGATTGCAAATGAATGGAATAATGGACAAATACTCATTACTCAAAATAAATAATTCATATAATTACAATATAGAGTAAGGATTAGATATCACCATAATTCCTCTTGTCCTTGTGACAGCTTGCTTGATTTTGGTGGCATTGGTTTCTTTCCTTTGCACAATCAACACCAAAATCCAAACTCTATAATTCAGCATCATCAAGATATGAATTTGTTTTCATGTGGCTATAGTCTTAAGAGGCTTTTTCTTATCCTACAAAACTGTATAAATTTCTTTTTCTTAATGGTATCCAACCTTATTTGGATCCATTTTTTGTTAGCTTGTAGGAATCAAGATAGAATTCACATACCCTAAGAATATAATTAATTCGAGGCAATTGAGCATAATGGATTAAACATGTCTTTATGCATAAAAAAAATATTTTCTTTTTAAATCATTATATATGCATAAAGAATTAACTTGTTGAGCATTACAATCCCTTTATAAATAAATCTATTAAAAGGCTTTTTAAGGGATATGGAAACATAATTTCAAAATCATTTGCAATGCTCATTCCTAAGGTTCCAAAATATAAAACCTCAATAAATATTACAAACAATAGCATAGGAGGTTTTATCATTGTGTACCTTTGCCTTAGAAACTTGGAGGATTGTGCATCTTTCTATGATGTGATACTTTGAATATCTTGTTTTGGGTGCTGGAAACCTTCTCTCAAAATATGTACACTCCAAGAGTCTTCTACTTAATGCTTGAGAGATCCTCCTTTTCTTGTTCTCCTTATTGTAGTTAAATGATACTCTATGGTAGCTCTTCCTTAAGGTGGAATGTACTCCTTTTATCCATTGCTTCTCTTCATAATCACATTGTGTAGTTCTAGCAATGGGTGCTCTAAGAGTTCTTCTTTTCGATATAGATGATATGAAGCTCTTTCTTGGTGCATAAGAAACTATTGGTTTCTTCTTCATCATCTCCGTACCCTTATGTCCATTCTTCTTATATTCAATATGCATACATAAAGTACTAGATGGACATTTTGGTAACCACATAGACTTGGGTCCTTGATTGTTAGCATTAGACATTACTTGTCTTTTTGGAACCCAAATATATTTATTTCTCACATTAGAATTTCTACTAATATAGCATGTGTGAGAAATATGATCAGATTTACCACAATAATTGCAAATTGTATGATAATATACATTATGAGATTTTATGCAATTATTATGTCGGTCAAGAGAGTAAAAACCTGAATAAATTTCATTTGAACATTCTTTCTTCCCAATAAACTTTCCAGTATGATTGAAAACATTTTTGCTTTTTGGAATAGAATCAATACTTGGTTGAGAAACAATTTTATGCAAATATTGAAAGTTAGTTTTCAAAATAACTCCAGAAGAATTGGAATTGTTTACCATATGTGTTTCTTGATCTCTAGAGGATAATCCATCAAATTCGTCCGTAATGAGCTCTTCTTGGGAATCATCTTCCTCTTGTTCTTCTATGTTGACAATATCATTAAAGTGTTCTATGATTTCTCTTTCTTCATTGTCAACTTCCACTTGTTCATGAATCATAGATATGCAACTTATAGTTTCACATGAACTGTCAACACTTTCAACTTCAACACACTTGTTAGAAGTATACATAGAATCAAGAGTATCCCAAATATCTCGTGCAGTAGAGCAAAATCTAATTTTCTCAAAATCATTTTTAGTTAAAGCACTATACAAAATTTTCATTGCTCTAATGTTTAGCGAAAAGATTTTCTTTTCTCTTTCTATCCAATCCTTTCTTGGTTTGAAATCAAAGGTATTTGTAAAAACATTCAACATATCATAATCAAAAAATTTTATAAAAGATGTCATTCTAGCTTTCCAAAACCAAAAATCAATATCTTTCAAAATAGGTGGAATTGTATAGTCAAAACCTTCGGAACGCATATAAACCCAAAATCAGCCATTATAAACTCTTGAGACGGTTAAGTCCTTTAAACAAGAGTCTAGCTCTGATACCAAATGTTAGAATTGGCTGACACCCAAGAGGGGGTGAATTGGTGTAAGATAAAAATCTTAAGCACTTTGAAAATCTTTTTGCATCTTAGAGGAAGCAATAAATATGAAAGTAATGAATTATAAATCAACAGTTAATATATGCTGGAAATATAAGAGTTTAAGGAAGAGAATATGCAAACTGTGATTTATCCTTGTTCGGTCCAATCTGCGATGGCTTACGTCTAGTCCCTAGGTTCCTCCTAAGATTTTTAAATCCACTATCTTCTTGTTTTAATCTGGGCACAAGAAAAGCCTTTACAACCTCACAAGTTTAGTCGGGCACTTGTGTAGCCATTTACAAATCTCTCACCAAGATACTCCCCCTTACAACAAATCTTACGATCAAAGCAAACCCAAAGACATTTCCCTCTTGCTTACCTGTGCAAGTCTAACGAGCAGCAACGTTCTCTACAGCTTGCACTTTGTAAGTCTTACAAGTAGAAAGTCTTACCGGTGATTCTCTCTACAGCTTCCCGTAAGGAAATCAACCCACTCAAGGTCCCTCTACCTTGAGATCAATTCAAAAATATAAGTGAAAGTGTTCAAAGACTCTCTAACAGAGTATATGTAATGAACACTGAACTACAATACAAAAACTCTCTCTCAAATATACATGATGTGGAAAATAGATAAGAACAGAGAGTATTCGGGTAGAAGTGAATGATTCATAATCTTATTATGTTCTGCATTGTTGTTGTTTGCTTGAATCTTCTATATTTATAGTTGAGTAGGATATGACCGTTGTGAGTATTTCAACTTATCCGTTGAGTCCGTTGCTTCTTCGTCCGTTGCTTGAATTTGAAAACAAGACATTACAAATGTTGACGCTCCGCTTCTGTAAAGTATCTTTTGTTCCCTTAGCATGATCTCTTCATTATATTCCTGGAATAATGCTTACAATACTAATGCAATAAAGTTTTAACCATGAAGATAATAAATCAATAAGCAAAAGATGATTTTTATGCTTTCTGGTCTACATCACTTGAGTGGTCACTTGAGTGATTACTTACGAAAAACTAGCAGAAACTTCATACATCTTTTCATGTCATATCATATCTTTATTGTATTCTTGGGGATATACATTAAACACTAAAACAATGAAATGTTCGAATGATTAGAAGCAAGAGGAATGATTGACACGATCTTTCTTGTGATTTCCAGAATCTTTGGGACGTTGTCTGTTGCATTACTTGAGTGGTCACTCGAGTAATGACTAAGCGTTACTCGAGTGATCCCTCGAGTAATCTCATTCAAAATCTGGCCGAGAGCATTTCCAATCTCATTACTCGAGTGGTCCCTTGAGTGAGGTTTCAAATAATTCGCATATTACTTGAGTAAGGACTTCAAGTGAATTCTTGATTTTGATTTGAAACATAGCAAATTATATTTCATTGGAAAGCCCTCATCATCTAAATTCCAATGCAACAAGAATAACCTCCAAACTCATTTTATACAGAAAAGTATGATCCAAAGAATATCTTCTGCATTGAGACAAAGTTTGAAATCATGAGCATCAAATTCCAGAAGGTATAGCTCTTAGTATATAACTTAAAATATGGCAACATATATATCCATGGAAAGTTCTGTAAGTCTAGTTTTATATGGCACCTATTTCATCTCAATCTGATATCTATTTTAAGAGTTATGTCCAAATTACTGAACCTTGTTCTGGTAAAAGATGCTGATTCATATGTCAACTTCAACAGATTATATCTCTCTCATCTAAGCTCCTTGTAATATGATCTTGGTGTCCATAGTTCGCATTGAGAGTCTAGTTTCATATGCCACTAGTTTTATATCATTCTGATATGTGGTTAGAGAGACATGCCCAAAATACCAAACCTCTATTCTGCCGAGCGAAACCAGAGTGCCATTACTCGAGCGGTCACTCGAGTAATCTTCAAGTAACTTTGCAGATTACTCGAGTAGCCACTTGAGTAATCACCTACAAAATGAGGTAGTGCCATATTACTTGAGTGATTACTAGAGTAATCATCCCCAGAGGTACCATAACTTCCATATACATCATTTTAGCTTCGTATTGACCCATTCCAACCTCCATATGATCAAAGAAACCTCTGGTATCACTTCTAATAGCTTGGATCTTGATATTCTCCTGTGATCTTGTAAGTTCTTCCTTCTTTAATCTCTTTCTTCAATCTTTCTTCTTCTTTCTTCAATCTCTCTCTTCTTGTTTTTCTTCTTGATGATCATTCTTCATAACCCAATTAGATGTCTTCTTGAATATCTTCAATCTTCTTCTTTCTTTGCTTGACTAATATCATCTTCTTGAATATTTTCCTCTTGATGATTTTTCTTCATAACTTAACTAGATATCTTCTTCAATCTTCTTCTTGCTCTTGCTTGACTAATCTACAAGATATATAACATTAAATATAGTAGTTAGTCAATGTAAAAGATTATGTACTCTTAATGCTTGACATCTATATTTGACATCATCAAAACTAATCAATACTAACAGAGATGTTGGCATAACAACGGACCTAGGGTGAGCTTCTGAGATCACTTCATGGCAGACTTGATACTATTACTCCTAGTTAATCCACTTTTAGTCCATCAATGCCTGCATCAGTCTCTGAGCCTGTACTATCTTGACAATACCTACTTTTGTGCCTTCTTTTATTTCTAAGCTAGTATCACCTTTTGAGCCTAGACCTTCTAAGCATGGACCTTTTTTTATCCCTCTTCCTACTTTGCCTATAACCATCCCCTGAAACTTTCTATTCTTTATGCCTGACCCAGAAATATCCAAGACCAATTATATCACTATTGATGACTCAATTCCTGCGATTCAGCCAGTTCAGCTTAAGCCAGTGCCCACACCTGTTGTTTCACCTGCAGGCACTGAGGAAGTAATTGTCTCTTCTAGTGAGCATCAGTCACCTGCTAGAATAAAGGAAGTAGAGGTTACCTCTCTAATTCCATTTGCACAAAATCCTCTACAGATACCACCATAGAATCTCCCTGAACCTGAATCATCATCTTCCAGTCACTCATCTTTTAGTTCAAGTGATTCATGTAATACCCTGAATTTTGAGATTTGATACTAGAGAATAAGCCAAAAATAAGTAGACTGCTAAGCCCGGATTAGTAAGATCCTAATTTTGAGTATGGTTTAAGGACTCTAAAAGTGAAGGTAATTATTGATAAATAAACCCTTTTGGAGAATATGATGTGATTTGGCACTTGAATGTGATTCGTATATGTTGTGAGCAGCGCTGAAACTCTGTATTTAAGCTCAATTATGGATTAACATCTAAATTGACTTAAAATATAGGGACGGTGCATAAGGTGGTGTAAATGAATGAGAAAATGAGTTTGGTAGTGATTCAGTGTGAATTGCCGTAATCAGGGGCAAAACAGTAAAGTTACTGACCAATTGATCAGTTACCGAAGAGGAAACTCATTGGTAACTTCAAGATTAATGGTTAGGATTGATTGTTATGTGATTAAAAGGGGTAGAATCCAGAGTGTGTGTGCCTAAGTGAGCTCATAAAGATTGATCAAGATCTTGACACTTGGCACAATATGAGCCATGGATTGGGTCAAATGGTCAAAACTCTCTTCTCTTCCCTTTTAGGTAGGCCAAGAGCCTCCTTGGAGCCTAAAAATATGATCCTAATCTCTCTCCTTAAGCTCCCATAGATATCCAACTCTAAGGTAAGAAAGAGAAATGGAAAGGTGAGTGTTTAGTTGGTTTGTTGGCCTCTAATGCTTAAATACTCTTCTATAAAGTTGTTCATAGTGATAAGAACTTCTTTGCTATGGTTTTGGATTTGTGAAAGAAGGTGTTTGAGATCTTGAAGAATTTAAAGTGGAGGAATCAAGGAATTGGTTTGGGAAAGAGGAAGAGGTGAGTATTTGATGCCTTTTGACCTAAGTATTGTGATTTGTAGATGAGTTTTGTGATTTATGGAATTTTGACATGATTTTGGTATAATTTCGTGTGGAATGTAATTGGTGGAATTGGGTTGTGTTTTTTGTTAACAATGGTGTCATGTTGTGGTATTTAGTCATTAGAATTGGTTTGGATTGGATTGGACACATTGGTTGCAAAATTGGAAATGTTGTCCGGAAGTTTGTTCTGGACAGTCTTCTTCTGTGGAGTTTTGACTGAGCAAATGATATCTAAAAATTATGAAACTTTCCAGTCTTAAAGTTCACATTCCAAGCTTCAAAATGGATAAATAATTTATGTCATTTCATTTTGTAAGCTGGGAGAATGATTGTCCAAACTTTGATGTTGAAACTAGAACCTGTTTTGGAGCAGTGTTGAGTTTTGTGTAATTCTGGAATTTTGTTTTGATTTCTAGTAATGTTCCATATTTTTCCTATGAAGAGGACTTAAATACCTTTCATTTGGCTTTAGAAGCACCTCATTTTCAATTTTTTTGGAATTAGTTATGGTTTTTGATAGTTCAACCAAGAAACAGGATTTTCTTAGTCACTGCCCAAATGTTTCTAACCTATTTTTGGTTGTGGCCAGTGGATTTGTGGCTGCAGTCAACCCTAAAAAATGACATTTTGGACTTCCAAAGATAGTCTTTGGTCAAGTGTTTTCCCAACCCTTTAGGCATGTGTTTAGGCTTTGAGTAGCTGCCTAAAGGTTGTGGATGATAACCAACTTTAAGTGTTATGAAGTTGAGGATTTGGAATAAAGAATGACCCTATATCCTTGATTTGGTTTATTGGGCTCGATATCCCCTGAATGTGGTTTGATATTTGCTGTGTTCATGAGTGAGCAGTGCTGAAGCAAATGTTGAAAGAATAAGTGTAGGGAACTTACCTCTATTGCATGTATTTGATATTTGTGTTGGTGTATTGATACATGTATTGCTTTGCTTGATTATGTGAAACATATATGAATGATTGTAGCTATGTTTCTATTTATGCTATGGCCATGAGTATGTTGTTGAAACATTGAGCACACATATAAGTCATTGTGTGAGCATGAGTTATGTATTGCAAGCATGTCATGCATTAAACACTTATCTTGCATGCATACTGGTATTTATTTCCTACTGAGATTCTTTAGAATCTCACCCTCCCTACCAACAGTTAGGTAGGGCAAGCGGATCGAGGAGGGAGCAAGCATCCAAGGGTGACAAGGACTACTTCAGGTTGTCATTTTGGTAGTTGCTTATCAATTCTATAGTTGGGACTATGTATATGTTTGGATGTATATATGGTTGGATATGTCAGGATGTGTATTTAGATAAGTATATTTAGTTATGTATTTGGAATGAGTTAGTGGATATTTGTATATGTATTCAAGTTGGATTGTGTAGTCCCCATTTGAGTAATTGTAATGGGCTAATGTTCCCTTTGAAACCCAATAGCGAAGGTATGAACCCAGCATTATCGGGATGATTATGTTGTGCACTCTGATATTTGTAATAAATGTGATTTATCTTTGCATAAAAATTGTATTTGAAATTTGAATATGAGACCAGGTTAATTAGATTTCAAAACGTATTTGTGAAAGCGCTATCGTGAAGATGGGATCTTAAATGAGTTTTGTTTATTATTAGTCTCTATTTCATTTTAATCGCGTATTTCAGATATAATCACGAAAGGGGGTTACAATTCACATGGCTCTGGATTTACACCTCTTCCTATCAATCCAATTTCTACAGTCAAGCCATTTAGCCCTACTCCTTCTCTTGATTGATCCTACCATTGTGATGAAGACAAAAAGGGGGAGAAGAACTTGGGTTATTTTTTAAAATAATGCATATGGATATGGGTGTATAGGGTTTAAGGGAGCTTTATTAGTTTTTGTTTGAAGTTTGATTATGTTGGTATCATGAATTCATCCTACAATTTCAATTGAAGTTATATTACATTGTGGACAAATGAATTATTGACTATGATGCAAGGAGAACAAATTATGACATATTTACAAAATTATGAGCTTTTAATTTTAACATCATTAAAATTGGATTCAAAAAGATTTCAAAAACTAAATTCTCAAAATTATTAGATTTGGATTCAAAATGATCTTCCCAAAGTCATTTCGAAAGAGTTTTCAAGCTTAAATTAAACAAAAGATTTTATATGAAATGTTATCAAGAAGCATATAATTGAAAACTCAATTTCAAAAATTTTATTCAAAATCACCAAGTTTTGTCATCATAAAAAAAGGGGAGAATGTCAGATCCCATATGTTTTGATGATAACAAAGATTGAATTAATATTACAAATGTTTTAAATAAAAGGTTTGAATAAAGTAACCAAGTTCTTGGTGGCAGGCAAAAGCATTACTTGAACAGGTAATCAAGTAATGAATAAGAATTGAAAGACAGAGAACAAGAGAAAACATTATTGGTAGATTTTTAAAGGCATTACTTGAGTAAGCCCTTGGGTAATGAACTTCATTACGCAAGGAATCACTCGAGTAATGTGTAAGAAATTGTTCCAGACGCTCTCTGTCAAAAATTGCATGGCATTACTCGAAGGGGTCACTCGAGTAATTTACAAAGTTATTTGAAACATTACTTGAGGATCACTCAAGTAATCTGCAAAGTTATTTGAAACATTACTCGAGGGATCACTTGAGTAATCAAAGCAGCAGTGATGCTGTAACTCTTGGACAATAAATGAATGACATTACTCGAGGGATTACTCGAGTAACATGAAATGAAAAGAAAGCATTACTCAAGGGATCACTCGAGTAATCAGGTAAGTAGAGGAGAAGTTACTCTTGGCCAAAATTTAGATGCCTTTACTCTAGGGACTACTCGAGTAATGATATAAAAAATGCAAGCATTACTTGAGGGATCACTCGAGTAAGCAAGTCTGCAAAATTTTATAAAATGAATTACTTAATGGATTACCCGAATAATCTGGTCAATCAATGTTGACTTACTCTGTGGCATATTTTTAATAAGGTTACTTGAGGGACTACTTGAGTAATGGATAATAATCACTCCAGTAGCCACTCCAGTAATCGGGTCACAGTCGTTGACTTAACTCTCTGCCAAGTTTTATAAAGGCTCACTTGAGTAGCCACTCAAGTAATGAAGCATGATTACTTAAGTAGCCACTCGAGTAATGCAGTATAGAAAGTATGATTTTAATTCATTGTTCAATGATTTGTTATATATAATACTAATCTTTCATTGTATTAGTTTATAAAGTATATTTGAAAAGAAATAATGAAGAGATCATACATTAAGAGAAAAGTCAAACATGTCATCCGCAACATCCGAAATGCTCACCTACTGCAAATGGCTAGTTTTCAAATTCAAAGAATGGTCTAAAAAGTCTGTTATTTTTTAGACCGGTTGTTATAACCGGTCTTAAAAGTATGACTTTTAAGACCGATTGTGCCCACAACCAGTCTTAAAAATCCACATTTAAGACCGGTTGTTCCCACAACCGGTCTTAAAGTACTTTTTAAGACCGGTTGTGACTACAACAGGTCTTAAAGCTTCATTTTTTTAAAAATGTCCCTTTTATTATATGTACACGTTCAGAATGCTCCAATTTTAAACAGCAGTACATAACAATCACTTATTTCAATTTCAAAATTCAAAAGCACCAGTCCATAGCAGCAACAAATTAATGTTCATACAAGCCAGTACAGTCATACATAGATGATTCATTTGCAATTAGACAGTAAGGATGACCAAATGACAGCAGTAAAACAAAAGCTTCTTCTTTTGAAGTTGATTGTACCTTCCCTAGTCCCCAGTGTCCCTTTGGTTGCCTACACCAAACATGAAGTTTCTGGGAAAAGAACCAAGCAAAGAAATGAACATGCCATAAAAAACGTGTAAATAATTTTAAGAATTAGAGAATGAAATAGAGCAAACACGCAAGAACCAACAAAAGCAAAATGACATTAACCTTTCTTCCACCTAATTTTACTTTGAGATTTTCACTTTCGCAATTATCAATTTTGAATAGAATTATCAAGATAAATATACAGGTGATAATTCTCAATCATATAATTGTGATCAGCCAGATTCTAAGTTTACTGAACCATGTTCATGAGATCATTTCTTCAGCTGACACTGACCTCAATTCCTCTTTGCTTCAAATAGCCCTTGGCGTCAATTATGTCCTGTACAAAAACCCAAATAATCAAGCATTCGGTATTAATTAAGGCATTAAATTGAGTATCATTTTCCTGAATCTTATATACATGAACATTTAACAGGTTTAAGTTTAAGCAATAGTATGATTCATCAAGAATATAATCCTATTCTAGGAGCAATATCTTGCCACAATTAACCCATTATATAGATACAAAAACACCAGGACACAGCCATCACAATTCAACAAGAGTAAACTAGGGATATAATTGATCTACAAGTCCCTACTGATTCACCTGATGTTAGTAATAATATGAGAACAATAATGTACAATGTAACGTTGGATTCAAAAACTCACTATTTTTGTAATAGCTCATGGATGAACTACCAATGATCACTGAAAAGAACAAAAGAATATTAAGCAAACATAAAACATTATATAAATTATAAAATATTAGTTTGCTTCTTACCTATGCACATATGGAGCCAAGAAACACTCAATTCCAGTTTCACTAAGCCTCTCTGACAAGTATCTATGTCTACTAGCAGCAGTAGTCCCTTTCTCTTGGATGTGATAGGGGCATAAGAATCCAAATTTTTCGCTTTTGCTAGATGAGACCAACCTACGATGCATGTACCTACAATAATGCAAGCACATAAATAAAAGGTAAATGGTGAAACTTTTAAAATATTTACTTTGAATTGCAGAAGCTACTTACATTAAGAACAGTTGGAAAATCCCAATCGTAAGATTTTGTCCAGGAGCTACCATGGACATCAAATCATCCCTCTCAAGATAGCATGTCATTCCTGACTGTCCAACAACTGAATCCGTAAGCCACTCTCTTGTTTTGAAGGATGTATCATATGCCATCAGAATCACTTGTTGCATGATATTCAATGGAGGCTGTGAAACTTCTTGCCGAGTGAAGGAAGCTGGACTTGGTGGGGCTTTAATCGGACTTGGTGGGGCTTTGATCGGACTTTCCTCGGCTCGACCAGAAACAAGGTTCGTTGGCCACAAGATGAACATGCCCAAGACATCGCTAACGATCTTGAATTCATCATAAGGGATAGGGACAGGTGTATCTGCAATAATCACCTCGTCAACTGACACTCAGACTTGATCACCTTCCATTTGTCGGTGGTGGACAGTTGATCCCAGGTTATGCACACTACCCTGTGCAACTAACCGTCTCAGAGGATCCTCAACAAAAAGATCACAAAGCTCAGTAATTTCCGGGTTAGGACCCTCTGATGACTACCCGATGTTGCAACAACTACCTTTAGTGCTCTGCTTATTAGGATCAATCGATTATGGCTGAGGAGCACTGGTATCTTGTCTTGAGCTCATAAACACTATCATTTCCTCTTTCATCTTGCTCAACCGGGTCTCTAATAGTGCATCAAATGATGCTTCAGCCTCGGCCTTTGCTTTTGCTCTTGTAATGGCCAACATAGTCTCCAATTCCTCCCTAGTCACGATGTTTGAGGAATGGCTTACGGGGGCTCCAAAGTAATCCCGTATCCCTACCCCTCCTACAACTCCCCTGACACGGCCTGGATGCTCATGTTTGCCAGTAGCAACTGTTAGAATATCATTCCTGCCCTCCGACTTAAAAGAGCCCTCAACTTGTTGTTTTCTAAGTTCATCCTGTAAGATAATACAAAATAACAAACATAAGTAATAATGTACGTTTCTTATGTAATTAATTACAATAACGATATATACTTACAATTCTTTCACCTACTATACGAGATTGTTCACTCGTATAAGTCTCACTCCTCTTTTGGTGGACAAATTGCCATTTTTCTTCTCGACGAATCGGAGATGGCAGAGAAAGAAGAACAGAAGGATCGGATTGAGATGCTTCTTCCAATCTCTTCCATTTGGCCGCCAACAAGTCTCTTTCAACCTTTGCATAACCCCCACGAGACATTGTATGAGGGCAATCATTCTTTCTACCACTCTCTTGTGCTTTTTGCCTTTTTGCCTGCGAATAAGAAATGATACAAAAGGAAAGTGTTATAATCAATTAAGATAATTGCTAAGTAAATAAAATGAAAAATAAGTCAACTAACCAAAGATTCTGGAGTAGTCCAAAGCCTAACAAATTCTTGCCAAGTAGCTTGATCAAGAAATGTATACTGGTCGCACGGATTTGGAAGTGGCTGACCATCTTTCACCTCAATATGAATGTAATTGTTGGTCAGATTTGTCTTAAACTTGCTCTAGCACTCATAACAATACATCATCGTCTTGTTGTACAAGATCTTACTCTGAGGAACGTCGTAGGTGAGCTGAAATGCATGCATTGAAGCAGTAAGTGACAAATTTGTGACATTTGATAATAATTAATTACATACATTAGAGAATTGTATACCTGAATAGTGTCCCAAATATGCTGCTTCACCTTTGCATCGACATTTCTCCACTCCTCTATCAAGATGCTCGGCTTGTTACGTGCAAGGAGGCCGACAAAACTCCTATATTGTTGTGCATTAAGCCCGATTGGTTTCCAATGTCTATTAAACTCAATCGGTATCTTTTGGCCTGCACTCTGACTGAGGGAAACATCTGTCAACCGTGTGCCACATCTACCCCTCCATACAGACTGGCTACTGCGCTCACTACAACCCTGGCTCGGAGCATTGCTAGGCTCGCCCTGGTTAACACTAGCTGGTTGACTCTGCTGAGCACTAGGTGGCTAACTCTCCTGAGTACTAGGTGGCTGACTCAGAGGTGTAGGAGGTGGCTGATCCTCTACACTAGGATGCTGGGGATTCGTCATTTGCCTATAACGACAACAAATAAATATAAATCCTAAGCTATGACATGTGAAGACTATATTGATAAAATAACTAAACATATTCTTTGGATATAAATCATAATCATAATTACTTTAGTTAGTTAAGGTCAAAGTAGTATCATAAAGAGATATCCTCCCATATTCCCTCGTGATGATCATTTCTTGTGACGTGCGCATTATCTGCTTCATCTTCTTCATTTAGTTCTGGTAGACCCCTGGAAAAAAAAGGAGTCTCAAGAAGATCATAATTTGAGTGACTTTTCTCGTCAATATCAATGACCTTTTTTCCTTGGAGAGCTACAGACCACATTTTATTTGCTTGATCAGTGATATAAAACACTTGTTGCGCCTGATCTGCCATAATGAAAGGTTTATCTCCAAAACTTCTACTATTCAGATCTACTAATGTAAATCCTAACCTATCGATCTTCTCACTAATATTGACATCAACCCACTTGCATTTGAAAATGGGAAATCTAATTTTAACATAGTCAACCACCCAAATCTCTTCAATCACCCCATAATAAGGTATGGCAGCCAATATAGGGTTCTTATCTTTCGAACTAGAGAAGTGCATAGATTCAGCCACTAATACAACACCACTGTTCTGGACGGTGCTCTTATCATCTAGGGACTTCGTGTAAAAGGTATAACCATTGATCACAAATGAAGTCCAACTTATGACATCAACTTCAGGACCACGTACTAACCAATTTATTGTATCAGAAACACATTCTTCTCCGTCAACCTTTTGTTTGAACCAATGTGCGAAAGTTCTGTTATGCTCCCTGATAAACCTTTGTTCAGTCATTTGACTATTTTGTTTCCGTACAATTTCTTTATGGGCATTCATGTAATATTGAGCTTCATCAACATTGTTCAAGATGTACAAGTGGACTTGTTGCAATTCATCAGCATCTATGCTCTTTACTGTTGCCCCGCGTCTACCCCCTTCTTGATCATGACATTTAGGAAGGCCAATATGTCGTACATTTGACAAATAATGTTGAAAAAATTCCATAGCTTCTTCAGAAACATATTTTTGAACAATAGATGCTTCAGGTCGATTGGGGTTCTTCACATACCCTTTTAGTATTTTCATAGTTCTTTCGATTGGGTACATCCACCAGAAATAGATAGGGCCACACAACTTTATCTCTCTCACTAGATGAACAATCAAGTGTACCATGATATCAAAAAAGGAAGGAAGAAAAAGCTTCTCAAGCTGGCATAAGATCATATATCCTTCATTTTCCAATTCCTCCAATCTTTCTGTGTCAATGACTTCACAACAAATGGCATTGAAGAAGAAACAAAGTCTAGTCAATATGTGTTGAAAATCATATTCGGCAATGCCTCAAATAGCTACTGGGAGTAGTAGTTGCATTAAGACATGACAATCATGAGACTTTAGCCCTATTAACTTCAAGTCTTTCATCGATACAAGCTTTTTAAAATTTGAACAATACCCTGAGGGAACTTTAGCTCCATGTAAACACTCACAAAAGCTTCTTTTCTCAACCTTAGACAAAGTATGAGCAGCTGGAGGACAAAAAGTTCTATTACTGTATGGTCTTGGATGTAAATCTTCTCGTATTCCCATTTCTTACAAGTCTAATCTTGCCTTCACGCCATCCTTAGAACTTCCTTATATGTTGAGCAATGTCCCAACAATACTATCACATACGTTCTTCTCCACATGTATGAAATCAATACAGTGTCTGACATCAAGATTGCGCCAATATGGAAGATCGAAGAAGACGGACCTTTTTTTCCATATATTGTTCTCATTTCTACTCTTTGATGACTTACCAAACATAGTATTGATATTTTTCACCTTTTCATAAATTTTCTCCCCAGTCAATGCCTCTGGAGCATCTTCAAACTCTTGGCCACCGAAAAAAGATTTTTTTAATCTACGATAAGGGTGGCTTCGTCTTAGAAATCGCCTATGGCCAAGGTAAACCGTCTTTCTTCCATGTTGAAATTGATGGTAGCATGTGCCTTCTTCACATATCGGACAAGCTTTATGGCCTTTAATGCTATATCCTAACAAGTTCCCATATACAGGGAAGTCATTTATAGTACAAAAGATCATTGCTCGCATATTAAAAGTCTCCTTTTTGTTCGCATCAAAAACATCGACACCTTTATCCCACAACTCTTTCAAGTCTTTGATCAAGGGTTCTAGATAAACATCTATGTCATTTCCGGGTTGCTTTGGTCCTGAAATCAACATAGACAACATAATGTACTTTCATTTCATACATAACATAGGAGATAAGTTGTAAATTACCAATAGAACAAGCCATGAACTATGTATACTGCTTAGGCTACCATAAGGATTCATACCATCTATGCTAAGCCCAAGCCTGAGATTCCTAGGTTCTTCACCGAAGGTAGGAAATAATTGATCGATTTTCTGCCATTGAGAAGAATCAGCTGGATGTCGAAGCTTTCCATCAGAAATCTGATCATCTGCATGCCATCTCAAATTTTTGGCATCAATTTCATTAGCAAACAAGCACTTGAACCTTGGAATGATTGGAAGATACCACAACACTTTTGCAGGGCCCTTATTTGATTTATACCTCGGAGTTTCACATATCGTACATTGCTCCTTCTCTTTATGATCTTTTCTATACAATATGCAATCATTAGGGCAAGCATGGATCTTTTTATACTTTATCCCTAGTGGACACAGTATTTTCTTAGCATCATAGTATCGACAAGGCAACACATTATTATCAGGAAGCATATCTTTAAAGGCCTCAAGCATTTCTAAAAAACTCTTATCGCTCCATCCATGCCGTGCTTTCAAGTTTACCAATTTCAATACAGCATTCAGCAATTGGTATTTTTTACACCCCAGGTATAGTGGCTTCTCAGCATCACTGCACATATTACTATATGCATGTGATTGTTCAAAAGCCTCTTCTCCTACATCACGAATAATATCCTCTATCCGATCATCCATATCCGTGTCATTATCATCACAAGTCACTTCCCCCTGTTGAGATGCACTTGGCATTTCTAATTGTTCACCATACCATACCTATACTACATACGTCTTACAAAACCCTTCACACATTAAATGTGTATATATATCTGCAGCACTTAGTCGCTTCTCATTTAAACATTTTACACAAGGGCAATAAAACATCCCACTATCATCATCGGCATTTCTTTTTGCAAAGTCTAAAAAACCCTTGACCCTAACATCATATTCAACACTCGTCCGTTTAGCTTGTATCCAACTACGATCCATATATTCCAACACCTTTTTTTTGTTTTGTACTTTTTCCCTGGAAAAGGTAGGAGAATGATGAGAGCATGCAATCATTACACCCAAGTACATAGTGTAACTAGAATTAAACAAAGAAGATCGTGATTTAGACTAGCGTGTGAGGAAAAAATGGAATGAGGGAAAGTGGAATGGAGAAGGAGTGAGGGAATGAGGAATGGAGGTGGAAAGAGGAAGGAAAGAATGTGCATTCGTCAGAGAAAGTGACTTGGGTATATATTCTTTTAATGTCTAACGCCTGCACACACTAGATTCATTATTATACTGTTTGTCCCTGGATATATTTTTTAGGGTGACTTTGGTCCTTCGACTAATAATATCCAAGCAATACTATTGGAAACCAATAGAAGGTAACTAGTTAAACAAAGCAAAAAGAACTATAAGTGGAGGGATTTATGTTGAGGCTCAGTACTGGTGATGCTCTGACTGCTGAAATTTGGGGTTTTTTATGGGCATGAAAAGAGTTTGGGATGGGGGGTTCAGAGAAGTGTTGATTGGGTGCGACTCCTACGAGGTTATCGACCTACTTCAAAATGAGATCCCAGATATGCATGAAGAATGGCAGCTGCTTACAGAGATTAAAGCAATGTTGGAATGGAGCTGGAATGTAGAGTTCCAATATATTGACAGAGACGACAATAGTATGGCAGACTCATTAGCCAAACGAGCACTGAGTTCTTCTCATGGGCTTTAAATTATGCCAGCAGATGCAATCTTCTCGGTTTTGCATATGGAAGACCCGGGCTAGCTTGCTAACCGGACTGGTCAATATAGTCTGTCCCCTTTTACAATGAATGTCTTTTCCATCCACTATAGAGGATGCTAATCCTCCTAAGAATTCTCATCTTATTCATATGCAATTAAATGACTCTAAATGTTATGGTTTGGTAACAATTATTCCTGAGGATCAATTACTCATTTCGGCGCTTGGTCACATGCTTAATTTGAATTCAGAAGAATATTAGTCAAAAATCCTGAGGGAGGAAGATTATGTTTTAAAGCAGAGACTTCCTCTTTATCCAGAATGATTGGAATATATAGGCATGACCTTATTAATGCCATTATATCTCCGTTCAGTATTATAGGTTCAAGCCTACTCAAAAGACATTCTTTATTTATAACAAAAAGTGAACGGGTCATATCTATAATATATAATCTAGATATAGGTTCCTTAATTGACGAACTAATATGAGCAAAATATGAACTAGGATAGGATTTATAGCCAAAGTAAAACGAATGATGAATAATTTGAGTAATTAACGCCAATCATCATCTTGCCCCATTAATTAGTCACTATTGCACATTACTACATTACTATATTCCACAATATATTCTCATATACTATATATTTCTACTAATTTATCACAAACGTATTGTTAGTATTAGCAACCAGGGTACTGCATTAACTAATGAATATATCTAATGATATCAATTTCAAATTGAGCATGTGACCAAGCGTGGAAATGACTAGTTGACGATCCTCAGGAATAATTCTCTTGCTGTATTTTGAATTTCCAGTATATCAGGAAAAAAAACACTAAACGAACACACCACTGGAATTCCAAATCTGGAGGCAACTTTCCAAAATTGCTTCTATATAGTAATTGTAGAGGGGTAAATGTAGATTGAGGACGAGGAAGCATACCTTAAACAAGACGATGAAGACGAAGACCTCCTTGAGTCGCAGTGAATGACGGACGGAGCTCAAAAACCTGAAGCAAACGAAGACGGCGACCCAACAGTGACAACCATAAGCAGCGAACAGCCGGATTCGATTGTTCTAATTCAAAGATCAGGTAAGGGACGGGGAGTTGAGCACTGAGAAGAGAAATGATTGGGATGAAAGAAGCCAAGAGTCGATTTCAGAAATGGAGAGGGCGGGCAAGGGAGGTGGGGAAAAATTTGGGGAAGTTTTTAAGACCGGTTAAGTAGATTAACCGGTCTAAAATGAAGCTTTTTAAGACCGGTTGTCTAACAACCGGTCTTAAAATCCACTTTTAAGAACAAGTTATGAAAACAAGTAATGTGGTAGGGCCATCACCAATGATGACTCAACTCCAATGGTGTAATGTTTATAGTGAATAGGTGACGACCTCAAAAAAAACATAGAAAAAAAATAAGAATCTTCTAAAAAATTTTTTTTTAGATTTCAAAAAAAATTTAGTGAAAACAACTTTCCAAATAACTTTTCTAATTTTTTTTAAACTATTTTTAGAACAAAATCAAATGTGTATTACAATTATTTAGTCTTGTTTGTTTCTATTTTTTGCATTTTATTTTCAAAATAGTTTTATAAAATTATTTTTAAAAATAAGTTTTTAAAATGAAAAACAAAAAGAAAGTTGTTTTTTAAAAAAATTTATTTGTAAAGTAACGTGGTGGCGGCCATTGCCGATGATGACATGACAGTGGTCGACGCAATGGTGTGATGTCCATAGTGGATAGGTGGCGGCTTTAAAAAAATATAAAATAGAAAAATAAAAACAAAAAACACATAATTGTTTTGAATTTTTAGTTTCTTAAAGCAGCTTTATGTTTTTAAAAAAATAATAAATTAAAAATAATTTTCTAAACAAGTTTTATTTTTTTTTTCAAAATAAGAAAAAAATATTTTTAAAAACATAATCAAAGAACCCTAATTTTAAAAAGTTTAAATTTATATGCCGTTTGCCAAAATTAAAAAATTCTAAATTCATATCACAATTACCAAAGTTGTTAAATATTATTTTCTTTTGCTCAAAGAGTTATTAAATATTATTTAGTAAATTGTGAATCAATTGATCCATAATTTTAATTTTCATAATAGTAGATATAGCGGGCTAATTTATTTATTTAGATACAAAATTCAAGTATTTGGTACATACATAGTTGGATCCATGTTTTGAAAATCAGACCAGATCGCCTGATTTTGGCCCGGAAACCGGCCAATCGATGGTCCGACTGGTTCGATCTAGTAGTTGACCCCAGTTTGACCAGTTCAACTATGGTTTAACTAGTTTAATATTAAAAAATTAAATTTTTTTCAATTTTTTTAATATTGTTTTTCAAAATTTCATATAAATAACTATGAAATCTTTACTTCCTTATCGGTTTAACCCCCGATTTATCTTCAATATGACCCACTGACCCTTGACCCAATATCTCAACTGGTTCAGTAGTCGATCTGGGTTTCAGAACCTTGGTTAGATTAAAGTATTAGGCTATTAAAAAAAGGAAAAATGAAATCAAGGTCTCAATTAAGAGAAATAATATCATAAAAGCCTCATAGCTTGTCAGCGACAAATGAAAGAGTAACTATTAACAAGTGGCAGGCTACCATTAATAAGTTTTGGGACTTTTATGATATTAATTTCCTTAATCAGTCATTTTCTTCCAAAGAAAACAAGGAATTTAAAACATAATGGATTAAAGGGAAAAAGACACAAATACCATATTAATTGTCTAAACATAGAAAAGTCCCTTAATAGATGCAAATGATAGAGGGGGGATTGAGGAAGAATTTGGGTTTTTCATGTTTGTATCAAATGACCAAAATGCCCCTCATATCAAAACTTCACTCACCCTCTCTCCCTTTCTCTCCTTCCACGGCTCTCTTCCCCGA
The DNA here is from genome assembly GCA_963855925.1 of Inga laurina. Lineage (NCBI taxonomy): Eukaryota > Viridiplantae > Streptophyta > Magnoliopsida > Fabales > Fabaceae > Inga > Inga laurina. Next base: position 23,107,750 of record OY979712.1, read on the forward strand.
TCTTGCTCCCTCTCTCTCTCTTCCTCGATCTGGCCACCACTTCCTTCTCTCCCTCTTCCTGCCATCTCTTTCCCTCACGATAGCCCCCCTAATACCGCTACTCGAAAACCAGAACTGGCCTCCCTCAAACCAGATACAGTTTCCCTATTAGCCACGTTCACAAACCATGCCAAATCCTAGCGCTTTAGCCTCTCCTTGTAAATCATCCTCATCCTCTTATGTAACACCTTATTTTTCGCGATCAATCTAATGAGTTTTACGCAGTGAATTCAAACCACTAAGCAAGATTCTTGTCAAGACTCTTTCAATTCCCAATCTTAAGACAAGACTAAAACCTATAGTTGAGTGGGTTTTTTTTAAAAAATAATTTAAAGCTTTTTAAAACTATCATAAAGTGGTTTGTAACTTCTTTGTAACTCATCGTTTCTCAATTCCCTTTTATCAGAGTATTCAAGTGTCTCTCTTCTAGTTACCCTTATATCATCATTTGGTTATGGGCTTTTTAGTGTATGGATGCCCTATTCTATTTTATTTACCAAATTAATAGGCACCTATTCACTTACCATACGTCGGTGAGGCTGTCGTCACCATTACTACTACTGCTGGTACTTAAGTTATGATCTTAAGTTATACACATCATATACAGTACCAAATAGACAACCAACAGGAAATAAATTCTCTCAACTTCATCCTTTAGTTGTCTGTGTTTACCTTCTTTCCCTTTGAGCTACTAGCCTGTACTATAGATTGTTTATAGGAAAAGAGTGAGATTCACAGGAATCCTAGCAGTAATAGGAACTCAATCATATATATGTAATAACACAGAGTATACCAAACAATCATCATATAACATGGAAATAGCAATCAGCATTCAAAACACATCATGCAGCAAATCACATTACTATAGTGCTAGGTATACAAATCACTTGGCCTTGAGTGTTCACCCTCACAATAGGCCTAGGATTCCACTCGTGCATAACAATAATTTTGATGGCCTAGGCATCCACCCTGCGTAATAGGATCTGGTCGACCACCCTACAAACTGTGAATGCTTCCAAATACATGATGAAACCACAAACATACAATGTATCTCACAACATATGAAAGAAAGAACTACTACCTGGTTGCCTTTCCTGAAGGGTATCCATTGGTTTCTCTAAGCTCGGGCATGTCTTAGATTATGGACAACTATTAGGTCCTATAATTAGAGTTTATGAAAAACAGGTTATTATTTCGCCCAAACTTGCATAATCAATTAGTCAAGTCGGTTGTCATTAAGGCTAACACACTAAGCCAAAAGCAAAGTCAAAGTGGTCCAACCATCTCAAGTTGGTTAACTTCACCCTTAAACCTCCATTTAATTACCTAGTGCCATTACATTTTTCATTTTCACACTTGTACTCAAATCTACAAGGATTTTATTTAATCTTTAAAAATTCATAACTAATTGTATAGATGTCTAATTGTGATTATTCCAAAGCCTATGTAACCCCTAATCAGTCTAGTTTCAAGGAAAAATATAATCATTACACTTCTGGATGCATATCATTATAGTATCTCACTTAATTGATCACTGCCCCTAGAACTCACCAGTTTTCCAGACAAAACTTTGAAAATGCAAAACTCCTAGCGCACATATTCAAATGACACAAATGATATACCAAATTAATGCTTGACATGTCTACTTTCAAAATAGAAAGTTTCACACTTTTTAGACATCATTTACTTATTTAGAAATGTCATGCAAATAATCTACTCTACACAAAACACCCACTAGCAGCATTTCAATTTTGCAGTATATATTTCCAATGGTCTAGAATTTACAACCAGGGCTATCACCACATAGCTTTTCATTCTAAACACAATAAGAATATCAAAATCATCAAAATCACAAAGTTTCAGCCTCTACACCTATTGACCTAATAGACCCAATTTTGCCAAAATCACCAAAACAAAATTTTGTCCAACAACTTGGCCAATATCATCATAAATCATCATCTAACCATAAATATACATTAGTAAAAAAAGGTGTTTAAGACCTGCACATTTAGACCAGTTATAATTGGATAAGGTCTAAAAGAAATGACGGGTGGCTTTTTCATAATTATGAACGAATTGAGAGATTGGTTCAAGTAATATAAGGTTTAAAAAAGATTATTTAGACCGATTTTCTAACTAACCGGTCTAAAAAGATTAAATAATTAAAAAATGTATATATGAAATATATTTTTTAGACTGTTTCTACTACTATAACAAGTCTAATATATTTTTTTGGAATAAAGGTAATTAAAAAATTTGTTTGCTACTTTTTAGATTGATTATTCTTGACAACCGGTCTAAAATAGTAAACCTTTTAAACCTATTTTGATTATAAACCGGTCTAAAAGGTTCAGTGGGGACAAAAATAAGTAATTAATTGTTTTTTAGACTGGTTACTCATATAACCGGTTTAAAAGAAATATAATTTAGACTGGTTATTGGAATAACATATCTAAAAGAAAAATTTTAAATAACCGGTCTTAAAATACTTTTAAGACCGGTTATTTTTATAACCGGTCTTAAAAGTATTTTAAGACCGGTTATTTTTATAAACGGTCTTAAAGATCTACCTCAAGTTGCATTCTGAGCTCTACACCATCTTTTCTATTCTGAAATATTTTCAGACTAAGTAGCAAACAGTCAAGAACCAATGACACCTCCAAATTAGTCATTATAAGAGTGCGATTAGTGTGTCACCTTATTGGTTTTACACTTCCGTCATGACAATGGGATCTCATAGCTAGCATCCACATTGCTCTTTTTGTTAAGGCATACTGGTTTTCTATCTTTTCGTTAAGTGTTGAGGTTTGACGATGCTTAACACACTCTCTTCTCAATTTTAAGCATCGTCGATCTGTGAAATTTGTATCCTAAACTTGTTGGTGTTAGATTCAGAGTTTTGATGATAACAAACCTAAGTCTAGTTTGATTTGCCTCTACATTCTTATTCACAAGTTTTTCGCTAAGAAAGTATTCGAATAGTATACCTACTATTCGAATACTGGAATTCAGTTTCTATTAGCTATTATTCTGATAAGTCTCAGACTATTCGAATAGTCAAATAATTATCATGATAATGCATATGTTATTCGAATAAAGATACACTGATACATAGTCATATTATTCGCATATACTATGTCTATTCGATTACTATAATCTAGCATATCAGTTGAAAGTTTTCTGATCAAAAAGTATTCGAATAGCCGGTACATTATTCGAATAGGGTTTATATTCTCCAAAGTAAATATCAAATGTATTATTCGGATAATAATATGACTATTCAAATAAGAATGGTCACTATTCAAATAATATGGTCATTATCAGAATAATCGACGTTTGCTTAAAAGAGTTTTCAAATTTTATTATTCGAATAGTATGAATACTATTCAAATAGTATATCCACTATTTGAATAGTGATATTAATATTCGAATAGCAGTTCAAAGCCAACATCAAGCCTATGAGATTGAGATGAGAAATTATTCGAATAGCAAGAAGACTATTAGAATATATGTGCACTCGAGTAAAGATCAGTGTACTTGAGTGAGGACCCACATCACCTGTAAGTGGAAAATCACATTCATGAAAAAATAGGATGCAAGTGTTATCCAGAGATGTGGGTTCATAGTGCAAAATATAGGTGCACTCGAGTGAGAGAATATGTACTCGAGTGAGGACCCTCATTCTTTCAAGTGTGAAAATGCACTCTCTCAAAATCACATGGAAGTGTAACACAAAAGTAGAAGCAGAAGAGGAAATATGAAGATGCACTCGAGTGAGGCTTCAGTACACTCGAGTAATGCTCTGTCAGAAGCCAAAACTCAACAGACTTACAGCGATCAATCCGAACATTGTTTGATATTATTTATTCATTCTATTTTCACTTGTTATTATTATTTAACATCATTTAACATATATTTTAAGTATGAAATAGGAGTTTGATCATTTGAATTAGAAAGGCACAAAGGAAGTCAAACAACGATGGATAGAATCATTATGACCAACTAAGCATGTACCTACCACAATATCTTGTTCAAAGATTTCAAATGTACGCATGTTGTTCCACAATAAAAGGCTCCACTCCACAACAACTATTATTCAACGGACAAAATCAACTAACTATAAATACAAAGTTTCAGAGACCGTCAAGAGCAATAACTTAGAACAAGAATATACACAGGCAAATTCATGAGTCTTTGTTATTCATGTTTTCTCTGTATTCATATTGTAATTTAGTGTTTATTATATTTGCTCTGTGAGAAAGTTTGTATACACTTCAAATTCATTTTTTATTTGATCTCAAGGTATAGGGACATTGAGAGGGTAGATATCCTTACAAAAGAAGCAATTGAGAGAATTCCTAGTAGGACTCTCTGCTCATAAGACTTAAAAGTAAAAGCAGTAGAGAATGTTGCTGCTCGTAAGACTTACAAGGGTATAAGCAGGAGAGAACATTGCTGCTCATAAGACTTATTTACTTAAGCAAAAGAGAAAGGTCATAGGTTTGTTTTTCTGCACGTAAGACTTGTCGTAAGGGGGAGAGAAATTTCTAGGTATTACAATATTTCTGCTCGTAGTCCATTCAAGGATGATTGTTATCTTGTGGCGTTCCAAGAGCCCACTGAATCTTGGAAGAATAGTGAAAATCTCAGTAGGTCTTGATCTTTAAGGACTGGACGTAGGACTGGGTTTTGGGCCAAACTAATATAATTCTGTGTGTTAATCTTCTCAACTTTACTTTATCTACAATTATTATTATATCACCGCATCAACCAAAAAATTTATCACATCACTCAATTCACCCCCTCTTAGGTGAAGCTTGCCTCTTTCATTTAGTATCAAAGCAAGGTCTTCTCCAAAGAGCTTAACAGCTTGAGAAGGATCTGATAAATGGCAACAATAGGTGAGAACATCCTTCTAGATGGAGCTTCTATCACTAGACATCCTAGTTTTGCTGGAGAATATTTTTCATTCTGGAAAGCCAAGTTCAGAGTATTTGTGATGCTAACTAATACGATCTATGGAATGTACCACGAGAAGGTGACTATATTCCTATAAAGAAAATAAAAAATAGAGTCATTAAAAAGAGTCCAGAGGAGTTTGATGAAGATGACAAGAGGTTAGTAATGTTTAAAAGTAAAGCTATTTTAATGATACAGAGTGCCCTTAGTTAAAAGGAATATTTTAGAATCTGCACACTACCAATAGCCAAAGATATATGGGATGCTCTTGAGATCGCTCATGAAGGCATATCCAGAATGAAAGAAAATAAAGTCAATACTCTAATTACAGAGTATGATCTTTTTTGAATAAAACTTAGAGAAAGAATCTCAAAATTCGAACTCAGATATACTCATCTTATTAATCAACTATCAGCACTTTGGAAAACATTTGATCAAAATTCCTAAGTAAGAAAGACCCTTAACATTCTTATGAAAGAATGTGAAATAAAGGTAATAGCTATCGAAGAAGCTAAAGGAGAGTTAATGAGATCCATAGCTGCTCTCTTTAGTAGCCTTTCTGAGTATGAAGGAAAGTTAAGGTTCAAGAAGGAACTAGAAGAGTTCGATGATAAAAAGAAAAGAGGAGTTGCACTTAAAGCCATCAAGGAAGATAAGTCTTAAGAAAACGAAGATATCCCTGATGATGATATGGGGTTGATTATGAGAAAATTTGAGAAGTTCTATAGAAGAAACCAAAAGAATTTCAAGAATTATCAAGTTGGACCAAGTAAGAAAGAAAACAAGGAGCAACAAATAGTATGCTACAAATGTGGAAAGCTTGGACACATCAAATCTGAATGCTTCAAAAACAAAGAGAAGAAGAAGCAGAAAAAGAAAGCAGACATATCATCTATATGGGGTGGTAGCTCATCGGATGAAGAAAGTGACAACAACGAAGTTGCAAATCTATGCTTGGTAGCTAAAGAAGAAGAATCGGATTCTAAGGTAAGTGACTCTAAACCTACTTATGATGCGTTATTATTTGAATATAATGCATTGCATAATGAATTTATCAAGGTAGCTAAAGAAATGGTTAGTCATAAGAAGAAAGTAAAAGAGTTAGAAAATACTGTCATATCATTATGTGCATTATGTGAAGAAAAAAATAAGAAAATAAGTGATTTAACAAAAACTGTGGAAAGATTTACTAAAGGAAGTAAAACTCTTAAAGTCATTCTAAAATCTCGAACAGTTTCCTTTGATAAATATGGAATTGGATACAACTCTAATCAAGATAAAAACAAAGGAAATAAGAAAAAGGGCAGTAGGACTTATCTCAGATATTTTAAGAACTCTATGCATACATCAAATCCATTTGCATCATGTAGTTACTGTAATAGGAAAGGACATTATACTTTATCATGTTATTTTAGAAAAGGACAGGTTATTGGTATGTACAAATGGGTTCTGAAAGGGACGCATGTACCAAAAGTAATGCATAATAACCATAAAGGACCCAAGAAGGTATGGGTGCCTAAAGCTTGATCACATTACTCTAGGTATGTCTCAAAGCATCACTATCGAACAAGTAGTACATTGATAGTGGATGATCGAGACACATGACTAGTGACAGAAACAAGTAAACCATGCTAGAAACCGGAGAAGGAGGAAAGGTAACATTTAAAGGTAACCAATCTGGATGTATTGCTGGAATTGGTGAAGTGGGAAAATTCAATGGTGTCTAAATCAATTATGTATATTACATTGAAGGATTATTCCATAACCTCCTGAGTGCAAGTCAAAGCACTGACAAAGATAACTGGGTAATCTTTGATTCAGAGGAATGCTTGTTAATATACAAGAAGGATCTACCGATTAACAAAGAATCCATCAAGGCAAAGATCCAAGTTCAAAGGGACAGTAGATGTTATACTATTTATTTAAATTCAAATTCTTCTGAAAATTGTTTTCTTAGGAAATCAGAGGAAAGTTGGCTATGGCATAAGCTTCTGGCTCATGTTAATATGAACCAACTTGACAAACTAATTATAAAATATTTGTTTATTGGTCTTTCCAAACTTAAATTCAAAGGCGACATGATTTGTGAGGCATGTCAAAAGGGAAAACAAACTAAATCTTCGTTCAAAACAAAGTATGAGATTTCTACGTCTAAGCCTTTACAATTACTTCACATGGACTTGGTAGGTTCAGTGAGTAGAAAGTTTTGGAGGAAATCTATATGCTTTAGTAATTCTCAATGATTTTACAAGATTTACATGGACTAAATTTATTACTTCAAAAGATGAAACGTTTGTTGAATTTATTATGTTTGCTAAGAAGGTTCAAAATGAGAAAGGTATTTCTATTGTCTCTATCAGGATAGACAATAGAGGAGAATTTGATAAGCAACTCTTTGAAGATTTTTGCAACAACGAGGGAATAGATCACAACTTCTCTGCACCTAGAACGCCTTAGCAAAATGGCGTAGTAGAAAGGAAGAATAGAGTCCTCACAAAAATGGCAAGGGCAATACTCAATGAAAAAAGATATGTCACAAGTATTCTGGGCAAGCATTTATTCGCAAGTCACTTGGAAAGACACCATATGAACTCTATAAAGGAAGAAAGCCAAGCCTTGCTCATCTACATATCTTCGGATGTAGATGCTTCATTCACAACAACGGTAAAGAAAACTTGGGTAAATTTGATTCAAAGTTTGATGAAGGTTTATTTCTAGGATATGCTAATAGAAGTAAAGCATATAGAGTCTTTAACAAAAGAACATGTACTGTTAAAGAATCCATTCATGTTGTGTTTGATGAACTTGATTCTTAGATAAAGCATTTTGATGAAGAAGAAATGGATTTGATATAGAAAAACAAAACTATTTCAAATCAGAATGATTTTGAAACAAATGATTTTCAAAATAAAGATGTCAATAATCATGCTCAACCAAAAGCATGGAGACATAGTAAAGATCATCCAATTGATCAAGTAATTAGAGATATTCACGAAGGTGTCAAAACTAGAAATAGAATTCTTAATGAGGTAACTTTTTTTGCTTTTATTTATGAAATTGAACCTTCTAATATTGAAGAAGCATTATCTAACAATGATTGGGTGATTTCTATGCAAGAAGAATGAAATAAATTTCAAAGGAATCAAGTTTGGCATTTGGTACCTCAACTTAAAGATCACTCAATTATAGGAACCAAATGGGTTTTCAAAAATAAACTGATGAATCAGCAATCACTGTGAGAAAACAAGGAAAAATTGGTTGCCAAAGGCTATAATCAAGAAGAAGGCATTGATTATGAGGAAATATATTCTCTAGTAGAAAGATTGGAAGCAACACGAGTACTCTTAGCCTTTGCTTGCATTAAATGTTTTAAACTTTATAAATGGATGTAAAAAGTGATTTTCTAAATGGTTATATTATGGAGGAAGTATATGTAGAACAATCTCCTGGTTTTGAAGATGAAATAAAGCCTGATCATGTTTTCAAACTTAAGAAAGCTTTATATGGTTTAAAATAAACACCCAGAGCTTGGTATGAAAGGCTAAGCAAATTTCTTCTTGATCAACACTTTGTCAAAGGAAAAGTATATACAACTATTTTCATCAACATAACAAAAATAATCTTCTAATTGTTTAAATTTATGTTGATGACATTATTTTCGGTGCTACTAACGAATCTCTCTATTAAGAATTTTCCAAGCTTATGCAGGGAGAGTTTGAAATGTCCATGATGGGAGAATTAAACTTCTTTCTTGGACTTTAAATCAAGCAAAAGAAGAATGGGATATTTGTTTCTCAAACAAAATATTTGAAAGAAGTATTGAAGAAATACAAAATGGACAATGCTAATAGAGCTGATACTCCAATGAGCTCTACAACTTTGTTAGATGCAAACGTAAAAGGCCCTGACTTCAAAATCATAAAATATAAAGAAATGATTGGTTCATTATTCTATCTAATAGCAAGCAGGCCGGATATACAATTCAGTGTTGGAATATGTGCAAGATATCAATCTGCTCCTAAGGTATCACATGCAGAGGCTTTAAAAAGAATCTTCAAATACCTAAGAGACACTACAGAACTTGGCCTATGGTATTCAAAAAGAGGAAACAAATATTTGATGGCCTATTCAGATTCAAATCATAGAGGATATAAAACTGATAGGAAAAGTACCAGGGGACAATGTAAATTCCTTGGAGGCTCTCTAGTATCATGGTTCAGCAAGAAGCATAATATTGTATCATTATCTTTCATTAAAGCTGAATATATAGTTGTAGCAAGCTGTTGTTCTCAAGTACTATAGTTGAAGCAACAACTTTAGGATTTGGGGATATACCTAAAAGAGATACCGATTAACTGTGACAACACTACACCATTTGTTTGGCCAAGAATCCTGTACAACATTCAAGGACCAAGTACATGATATCTGACATCACTTCATTCGAGATCATGTACAAAAGAATGATGTCAAAGTAGAATTCATATTGACACATCTTCAACTCACTGACATATTCATAAAGCCAACAGCTAAAGATCAATTCTTATATATTTGAAGAGAATTAGGAATGGTTAATCCCAATGAGTTGTAAGTTTTTCTTGTTAATTATTATGGTTCATGTAAGGTTTGATGATAATCATGCTAACTTATGTATCAACTATATAGAAAATATTTTGTAGGACTGTCGCTCGAGTGTTGGATGGATCACTGAGTACAAGGCATCATAGCACTCTAGTCAAAGATGAATTCACGAGCGTGGAACTATTTCATATGCTTTACTTCTAGCTATATAAAATAGGGATTAATAGAGTATGTAAAAACTCTTAGAACTCACTCGAGCATACCAAAAGTATCAGACCTCACTCGAGTGAGGGAAGAATATCACTCGAGTGATAAAAGAACATACCTAAAGTTAGCAAGAACACTCAAGCACTTACATGCTTAAGCTAGGTACGCATTAATATGCTTTACGAAATTTCTCTATTTTGCACTCGAGCACTAAAATGTATCACTCAAGTGTTGGGACTTATATCAGACACGTAATAGCTCAGACCGTCGCACTTCCTCTTCTCACTCAAAAGCATCTCTTCACTCGACGGTCATAACTCTTTATCTCTGATCATTTCCCACTGATTAAACATCTCAAGAGTCTTCCTCTAATGATTCCTTCAATGTGCACCTCTGGAAGCATTAGACAAATCAAAGCTCGATGCCTTGGTAGGCAAGATTGCCTTTCAAGCCGGTGTCTCGGGATCTCATCATGTTGTCCAAACCAATGCTGCTACTTCAGGAGTACATTCTACTTCACAGGCTCCTAAGGAAGAACAAGTCACAAATCCTTTAGAAGGCTTCAATGTTCAAGAACTGAAGCCATTTGATTAAAAGGTATATAATTCTGAGTTTGCTCATAAAAGTTTCTGCCTTATAGTTTATATGGATTTAGATTATCTGAAGAAAAGTTGTAGTCTGGATTTTTAACCTGTCTTTGGTTATTATGATCCCTGGTTGAACATACATCTTCCATATTCCTCTTTTATTGTGAGAAATTTCTATTTCAACTTGATAGTCCAAAACATAAAATCTAGGGCTGGAGAGTTGATAGAGGAAGCAATGTCTACCACTATTAGAGGTCAACATACTATGATATCTCATACTATCATAAATGATATACTTGGTTATGTTGCACCACCTTCCAATCTACCTGCACTCTCTGCTAATGAAGCCTTCCTACAATTATGCAAAATGACCCTATAGGACCTCTTAACTTTAAGCCTATTGATATGCCTGAATCTATCCATGCCCTTTATTATATATACAACTGTAGCATTGTAAACAAATCCAAAAAATATACCCATTTTACCCAAAGAGATTACTATTTATTAGCCTCATTCCCAGTCTGTCAATAAAGAAATGTGGGAGAGCTTATTTTTGGTGAGATGAGAAGATTTAGATTTTCTTCATCAAGATCCGCTACAATTCCATGTCCACAACTTGTGTCTCTCATCATAAAGCATAACAAAGTTTGGTACTTGAAGGGAACTAAAAAGGTAAACATCCTGAGGTTTGGTAAGATTCAGTTGACACACAAGAGGATCAATCTTCCAATTAGCCAAACCCAGGCTACATCTCAGAGAGAAGCCACTCCTTTAAGAGGTGATGAGGCTTAGTCTTCTGGACAAGGACCAACTTCACCTCTATCTTTCCTAAATGCATCACTACCAAGCTATCTAGCCGAAGTGATCAATTAAACGGTGGCAGGCCTGAAAAAGGAATTGTTAAGCGAATATGAGAAATTGGTAGACAAAATGGAAACACAAGTTTCAAGATTGGTGGACAAGGCTAATGCTAATGTTGATATGATGTTCAAGGCATAAGAAGAACAGTTACAAAGAATCGCTGATATGGAGATATTCTTGCATACTCATCTTCCGACTACTTCTACTGAGGTGCCTCCAGAGTCTACTCCTACCATGGCCCACCTTCTCAGCCTCAAACACATGTCCTCTTCACTGACCCTCATTCCCAGATTGATGTCACTTATGACCAGTAATCATCATCACTACCTGCAGCCTCTGTTCCTCAGCCATCATCTCTACCATTTGATCTATTCACTGCCATGGTGGTATATACCCCAGAACAGCCATCTGATCTTACTTTTCCCCAGCCCCCTTCTGATGCTGAAAAAATGGGGGAGAAGGATGTGTGATAGTTCTTGAGCTATTCTGTCTGATATGGGAGTATTTTGTTTAAGGGGGAGTATTGGGTAGTTTTGATATATTTATGTATTGGGGTAGGTTTTATGTATTTAAGCTTTTCTATTTTATAACTTGGATGTATTTAGGTTTCATGGGTAGATGTTGATTAAATCTTACCATTTACTCTACAAGTTCATTACTCTATATATGATCATTTTCAATTTTTCTGTTCAAATATTATAGTACTATGACTTATCTTGCCTTTAAGTGTCTATTGGAAGTATTGTAGGAAACTTAAGAAGTTAAGTGCAAAAATTTGAAAAACGAGTCAAAACTTTAGTGAATATGCATTTAGAAATCTTGAAAGTGTTTTCAAAAATTTTCACTTCAATCAAGTATTTAAAATCCATCACAAAGGTTTTGTCATCATCAAAAAGGGGGAGAATGTTAGATTCTAAGTTTTGATGATAACAAAAGGTTATTATGTGTTGTGGTAAGAAACTCATGATTTACAAGTTTAGACAATGGTTGAAAATGTTACTAAATACATCTCATAAAGTTCAGAGGTCATTGCTATGGTTTTAAATGATGCACTCGAGTGATGGAAGCTAGCACTCGAGTGAAAAGCAATTTTGCACTCCAGCAATACCTAGTGTTGAACTAAAAGTGTTTGACAGAAGCAAACTCTAGCTTAAAATACCAGGACAACTCAAGTGATGGCGTAGTACTTGAGTGATGATATGATTTTCACTTGAGCATAAAGGAATACTTGTGCAAGTGTTTGACAGAGAGCAATGTTAGAGATAGGAAATGATCGTTGCACTGAAACACAGACTCAATACTCGAGTGATAGTCTCAAGTTCACTTGAGTCCTACAAAGAGTGATACAAGAAGTGTTTACCCGAAAGCAAGATTAACTCAAAGTGAAAAGTGCATTCGAGTCTAAGTGAGTAAAGCATAAAAGTGTTTCCCCGAGAGTTAACTAGAGCATGGAAGAGCAAGTGCTCCTAAGTAGAGAGTAATTGCACCCAAGTGATACCTCAGCACTCGCGAGTGAGAAATCTAACTCTCTCTCCATTCCTGATGCAAGTGCTAAAGTGAAAGAGTATTTTATATAAGAATATACTGTGCACTCGAGTGAGGATCAGTGTACTCGAGTGAGGGCCCACACCACCTGTAAGTGGAAAATCACACTCATGAAAAAATAGGATGTGAGTGTTATCCAGAGACGTGGGTTCATAGTGCAAAATACAAGTGCACTCGAGTAAGAGGATACATACTCGAGTGAGGACCCACATCACTCGCAAGTGTGAAAATGCACTCTCTCAAAATCATATGGAAGTGTAACTCAAAAGCAGAAGCAGAAGAGGAAATATGAAGATGCACTCGAGTGAGGCTTCAGTGCACTTGAGGGATACTCTATCAGAAGCCAAAATGTAATAGACTTACAGCGATTAATCCGAACATGGTTTAATATTATTTATTCATTCTATTTTCACTTGTTATTATTATTTAACATCATTTAACATATATTTCAAGTATGAAATAGGAGTTTGATCGTTTGAATTAGAAAGGCACAGAGGAAGTCAAACAACAGCGAACAGAATCATTACGACCATTTAAGCACGTACCTACCACGATATCTTGTTCAAAGATTTCAAACGTATGCAAGTTGTTCCATAATAAAACGTTCCACTCCACAATGACAATTATTCAAAGAAAAAAATCAACTGACTATAAATACAGAGTTTCAGAGAACATCAAGAACAAGAACTTAGAACAAGAATATACACAAGTAAATTCATGAGTCTTTGTTATTCATATTTTCTCTGTATTGTACTTCAGTGTTTATCATATTTGCTCTGTGAGAGAGTCTGTATACACTTCAAATTCTATTTTTATTTGATCTCAAGGTACAGGGACCTTGAGATGGTAGATATCATTACAAGAAAAGTAATTGAGAGAATTCCTAGTAGGACTTTCTGCTCATAAGACTTACAAGGTACAAGCAGTGGAGAACCTTGCTGCTTATAAGACTTACAGGAGTGTAAGCAGGAGAGAACATTGCTGCTCATAAGACTTGTATACGTAAGCAAGAGAGAAAGGTCATAGGTTTGTTTTTCTACATGTAAGACTTGTCGTAAGGGGGAGAGAAATTTCTAGGTATTAGAATATTTCTGCCCGTAGTCCATTCAATGACGATTGTTGTCTTGTGGCGCAAGAGCCCACAAAACCTTGGAAGAATAGTGAAAATTTCATTAGGTCTTGATCTCTGAGGACTGGACGTAGGCCTGGGTTTTGGTCTAAACTAGTATAACTCTCTATGTGCTAATTTTCTCAACTCTACTCTATATATAGTTATTGTCATATCAGCGTATCAACCAAAAAATTTATCACATCACCCAATTCACCCCCTCTTTGGTGAAGCTTGCCTCTTTCATAGGACATATTGGGCTTCCTAGACGTCATTATCAAGAAGGGGGTAGACGCAGGGCAATAGTAAAGAGTGTAGATCCTGATAAACTGCAACAAGTCCACTTGTACATATTGAATTATGTTAATGAAGTTAAATATTACATGAATGCTCATAAAGAAATTGTACAGAAACAAAATAGTCGAATGTCTGAACAAAGGTTAATTAGGGAGCATAACAGAACTTTTGAACATTGGTTCAAACAAAAGATTGACGAAGAAGAAAGTGTTTCTGATATAATAAATGGGTTAGCATGTGTTCCTGAGGTTGATGTCATAAGTTAGACTTCATTTGTGATCAATGGTTATACCTTTACATAAAGTCCCTAGATGATAAGAGCACCGTCCAAAAAAGTGGTGTTGTGTTAGTGGCTAAATCTATGCACTTCTCTAGTTCAAAAGATAAGAACACAAAATTGGCTATCATACCTTATTATGGGGTTACTGAAGAGATTTGGATGGTTGACTAGATTAAACTTAGATTTCCCATTTTCAAATGCAAGTGGGTTGATGTCAATAATGGTGTGAAAATCGATAAGTTAGGACTTACATTAGTAGATATGAATAGAAAAAGTTTTGGGGATGAACCATTTATTATGGCAGATCAGGCGAAACAAGTGTTCTATATGTTAGAATCGGCAGGCACAGTGGAAGAATTTTAAAATTTTTGCCGATACTAATCGAGAATCGATCAATGACGTTTAAACCGAGTTAGAAAGATTCGTACCTTTTTGAATTCAGGGTTTTTGATCTTTAGGAGCCAACACGTCATGTCCACTCCCTTTACCGGTATCCACATGAAGGCTCTCCAACAGAGACTGTGTGTTGTCTGCTCTATCAAGTTTATAACCTATAAGAGCTATATTTGAATTTCAAAATTAATTAACAATTAATTATCTTGATAAGCAAATTAAATAAATTCAATTTAAATTAAATCTGTCTAACATTTTTAATTTAACCAAATTATTTAATCCAAATAAAGAGCCATTAGATTTAATTTATCTTCATAAAGTAAATTTGAGATATTATATCTCTATCATATTATTCATTAAATCTAATTTATCTTAATAAAATTAAATTTAAAACTACTATAATATAAAAATATCATAATATATATACATATAATATGTATTTTGAAAATACATATATATATATAATATTATTAACAAATTTTTATATTCTATATATATACATATACATATAAAATTCATCCACCCTAGATTAAACATTATCTCGTGTTGGGTCATTCTTGTGTGCGACCATGTAGGCCCATACAAAGTTCGCAGTGGGCCAATAACTGTACTAACCCATAAGTCACAAGCAACCTCTAGAAAGACATTACGACTACCCAATTCATATAAGGATCGTTACACAATGCAACCTGTCATACAACCATGTCACGTCCCTTTTGTCATACGATATATCGATCAAGGATGAGGCATGAATAATGTCATCCTCTTGTTCCTAACCATTACTGTCTCGATTCCTGAGTAATCTCACAATAGAAATGGAAACTCCTTTCCATGGTAGTATGGCCATACATTTCTCAGACTCACTCATCGAGGGGCCCAGAAATATCTCTCTACTAATGTAAGGGACAAATTCCATCTTGATCATTCATATTTCTCTGCATGAAAAACCACCAAGCCCAATTGTAGCCTTTATCATCACCTGGTCAAAAGTGACTTTTGACTAGTTCAAAGCTTAGCAACTCTCATGTAGGAATCCATGATGACCTCATGTCTAAGGGTATTGTGGCGTGGTTATACATGAGAAAAGCTTATGACTTGATCCATGTAGCTTTCTCATAGTGGGTCGGTCCAACACCTTGTACTCTTACAAATGCCGAAGACTTTGATTCGTATCTCTATATCTTATCAAAGTCATACTGGTCTTATTTCATCTTTGCTCCTACATAGATGACCGACCAGGGACATTTTAGGATAATCTTTATAATTTATCCAAGGATACAATTATCATAGTTAACATGTAAATAATATGATAACAGAATGGAGAAATTTCATTAAATTAATAATGTTCAAAGTACAATGATTGGCCCTTTAGGCATAATTTCCAACATCCTCCTACTTGCCCTAGGTACAATAATTAATTAGCCTAATTCCCATTGTCCTAACATGATGCTCATGCTTTGCCTATGCAAGCGGCTTAGTAAGAGGATCAGCAACATTGTCTTCTCCTACTACTTTGCATATCTTTATATCACCTTGATCATTGATTTCTCTAATAAGATGAAATCGCCTGGGTATATGCTTGGTCATTTGATGTGACCTAGGCTCCTTGGCCTGTGCAAAGCACCGTTATTGTCACAGAACAAATCTATTGGATTTGAGATGGTAGACGCCACCCCTAGTTGAGTATTGAACTTTTTGATCCAAACGGCTTCTTTAGCTGCATCTGATACTGCTATATACTCAGCTTCTATTACAGAATCTGCTACAATGCTCTGCTTGGAGCTCTTCCAGCTTACTGCTCCACCATTCAGGAGGAATACGTATCCATATTGTGATTTAAGGTCATCTTGGTCAGTTTGGAAACTTGCATCTGTGTAACCAGTTATACAGATCTAATGACCCTCACCAGGATCTTGTTGATATCTGCTAGTCATGCTTAAGGCAAATGAGACATCCAGTCGAGTACATAACATGGCATACATGATAGATCCAATGGCTGAGGCATATAGAACCTTACTCATGCGATCTCACTGATCAAGTGTACTAGGACACAGATCCTTGCTAAGATGGATGCCATGAGACATGGGCATGTAACCCGTTTTTGAATCATGCAAACTGAACCTATGCAGTATCTTGTCTATGTATGTGCTCTGACTTAGGCCTATTAGTCTTTTGGATCTATTCCTATAGATCCTAATCCTTAGGATGTGGGTGGCTTGACATAAGTCTTTCATTGAAAAGGACTTTCCTAACCAAGACTTGACACTCTACAAGGTAGGAATGTCATTCCCAATAAGTAGGATGTCATCTACATATAGCACTAGAAATACAACTATGCTCCCACTGACCTTCTTGTAAACACAAGGTTCATTGATGTTTTGAATGAATCCAAACTCTTTGACTACTTCATCAACATGATGATTCCAGCTCTGAGATGCTTGCTTCAATCCATAAATGGATCTTTGAAGCTTGTAAACTTTACCAGAGTCCTCTGGATGCAAAAAACCTTCAGGTTGTATCATATACACATCCTCAAGCATCTTTCCATTAAGAAAGGTTGTTTTGATGTCCATCTGCCATATTTCATAGTTATAATATGTTGTAATGGCAAGAAGGATTCTAATTGATTTGGCCATTACAACTGGGGAAAAGGTTTCATCATAGTCTACACTATGAGTTTTAGTGAATCCTTTTGCAACCAGTCGTGCTTTGAAGCATTTACATTGCCATCCATGTTAGTTTTCTCCTTGTAAACCCATTTGCACCTTATGGTTTTTGCACCTTCAGGTGGATCGAGTAAGGTCCATACCTGATTGTCGTACATAGATTGCATTTCATACTTCATGGCATTTAGCCATTTCTCAGAGTTTGGTCCTACTATGGCTTCTCAATAGGTGGTTGGCTCATTTTGCTCAATGAGCAACATATCACGGCCTTCAGTAATCAGAAATCCATATCTCTGAGGCTGATGTCGTGTCATATCAGATCTTCATGGACCTTGTGTTACTTGAGGAGGCTCAGCAACTTGTTGTGAGTCTTTTCTAATGTCCATCTGTGGTTATGTACTATCTTGTGAATCTCGAATTTCTTTGAGATATACCTTGCTCCCACTGGTTGTTTTAGAGACAAACTCTCTTTCTAGAAACTTACCATGTCAAATAACAAACACTTTGTTATCGGTGGGATTGTAGACATAGTATCCTTTTGTTTCTTTAGGATACCCCATGAAAAGGCACTTTGATGATCTGGGCACTAATTTATCAGAGGCTTATTGCTTAACATAGACCTTACATTACCAGATCTTAAGAAAAGATAAATTTGGTTTCTTTCCAGTCCATATCTCATATAGTGTCTTTTCAATTGCCTTAGATGGAACACGATTTCGTGTGAACCCAGCTATCTCTAGGGCATGTCCCCAAAAGGATGGTAGAAGATCTGTTTGACTCATCATAGATCAAACCATATCTAATAGTGTTCGATTCCTCTGTTCAGAAACGCCATTCCATTGTGGTGTTCCTGGAGGAGTTAATTGTGAGATTATTCCACAACTCCTAAGATGGTCAATAAACTCTTGGCTCAAATATTCACTACCTCAATCAGATCAAAGTGCTTTAACTGTTTTGCCAAGTTGATTTTGTACTTCATTTTGGAATATTTTGAACATTTCAAAAGATTTAGATTTATGTTTCATTAGATAGATATAGCCATATCTACTAAAGTCATCTATAAATGTAATAAAGTAGACATAACCTCCTCTAGTAGCTGTATTTAAAGGTCCACATACTGTAGATTCCATAAGTTTTGATGATAACAAAGATTGGATCAATAATATAAAAGAATTTGATAACAAACAAATGAATTTTGAACAATGTAGCAAGCATTACTTAGAGTAAGCACTGGAGTGATGAACCAATTCTGTGAAGGCTTACTCGAGTATCAACTCAAGTAAGGGAAGCAATTACTCGAATAGCCACTCGAGTAACCAAAGAAAATTTCATCCAGTGAAGCACTGCCAAATTTTGAACAAAGTTACTCGACTAATCTATAAAGTTATATAGACTATTACTGGATCACTCGAGTAACATGATTTTCAAAGGCATCACTCGAGTAGCCACTCGAGTAACCAGGTAAAAAAATCTTCCATTGCCTTTTGGCCAAGAAATGCTACATGTCACTCGAGTAGCCACTCGAGTAATCAGTGAGAAAAAGCCATTACTCGAGGGATCACCCAAGTAATCTAAAGAATTATTTGAAGCATTACTCGAGTAGCCACTCGAGTCACCAGACAACAAAGTCTCGGCCAAGAAATTGATGCAATTACTCGAGTGAGTAATCAAGTAATATGCAATCCACTCGAGGCACCACTCAAGTAAGATGTGAAGAAAATTGAAGGCCACCCGAGTAACTACTCGAGTAACCATATTATCACAGTCAGCACCCGAGTAACTTGTTAAGGTAAAGACAAGGCCACTCGAGTAACCAGATTTTTGAGAGATTTACTCGAAGCACTACTCGAGTAACAATCTTGATCACTCGAGTAGCCGCTCGAGTAAGGGAGTCCAGAAATTATGTTTTTGATCGAATGTTTATTAAATTGTTATCTATATGATTAACTCTTTATTGCATTAGTATTCTAAGTACATTTGTATAGAAACTATGAAGAGATCATACAAGAAGAGTAAAGTCAAAAAAAGTGTCCAAACGTTCACCTAATGCTACCTACCACAAACGGATAGTTTTTAAATTCAAAGAACAGTTAACTGTTGCTGTGCGACTCTAACAGACATATTTGAATTGCTTTTAATGGACATTACCAATCATCTATATGTATAGAGCATTCAAAGAAAAGAGGATAAGACATAAGAAGTGAGATCACACGTCGATCAATACACTTAGTGCTTTGTTTCTTATACTCATTCATTGTACTTCAGTGGTTGTGGCCGAACCAATATAACTCCCGTTGTACACTTCGGTGATATTTCTCCTTACTCTTAATTACTTTTAATATTCTGTCAATTTTCTTATACGCAAAAAAATTTCTGGGATCACCCAATTAACCCCCTCTTGGGTGAAACGCTTGCACTAACATTTGGTATCAGAGTGTATGATAGAGGTGCAAGGGACGTCTTATGTGGTGTCCAACAAAGCATCAATGTTGGTATCCAAAGTGTCGATAAAGTACTACATGGCAGCTTAGGTGGCATCTACAATGAACAAGATGTTGTCTCTATTACCCAACAAGATTCTAAGCAAGCCCAAGATCCTCCTCATGACATTGACGGCCCAATTACTAAAAACTCAGAAAAGAGTGAAGTATTTGAGAGGTTGGAGAAAACATTTAGGCTTGATTTTGCGTCATTAATGGCTCATAATGTTAGTATATATGTTGAGGGTGCAAATGAGGCCTTAACCGTACCTATTCAGGCCCATATACATGATTTTACAACACATAGAAGCTTGAGCACGTGGCAAAGCATGAAGATCCATGAAATTGGTGTAACATAAAGTAGTAAGCCCAACAAGATGATGAACAAGGCCCATGTGCAGTCCAAATTGAAGAATTCACTTAAAATACCATGTGACAAGCATGTGCCTTGAAGGAGGATCATAAGTGACGTCCAAAACACCTCAAGAAGCATCTAGAAGGCGTCCTTATGCAGCAAATATGAATTAATTTCGTTTTTATTTGTTTCCTTTTTTTTATTTGCATTAAATAAGGCCTTTGGTCAAAGATTGCTCTTAAAGACTTTGTTTTTAGTTTCTAGTTTTAGGTAGCTGACTTAGTCTTGAAGAATAAGTAATTTCCTAATTACTTTAGGCTTGAATGGTGCCAATCAAGACAATCAATCATCATTAAGGCATCATTATTGCATTCATGACTAGGTTTTCAAACTCTAGAGTGTTCTTTTGTGGCCTTTATATATGGCTGCGTTTTTGTACTGCATTTTTCAGATTTGAATGATAATTGAGAGTTTTATTTCTCTTGTGTGAGCTTTGCTTGCATCCTTGTATTCTCGTGCGAATACTCCGACTGTATCAAGGATTGATCATCCTTGTGGTGTCTTTGTGGCTAGGGTTGTAAGAGACAGGTTCTCTTAAGGTCCTACCTTTGATCATCCGTCCCATTCGTGTTTTCATACTTGTTTTCTAGCCGGTCCGTACCCTCATCATATCAAGTGGTATCAATGTTGGTATCCAAAAGTGTCGATAAAGTACTACATGGCAGCTTAGGTGGCATCTACAATGAACAAGATGTTGTCTCTATTACCCAACAAGATTCTAAGCAAGCCCAAGATCCTCCTCATGACATTGACGGCCCAATTACTAAAAACTCAGAAAAGAGTGAAGTATTTGAGAGGTTGGAGAAAATATTTAGGCTTGATTTTGCGTCATTAATGGCTCATAATGTTAGTATATATGTTGAGGGTGCAAATGAGGCCTTAACCGTACCTATTCAGGCCCATATACATGATTTTACAACACATAGAAGCTTGAGCACGTGGCAAAGCATGAAGATCCATGAAATTGGTGTAACATAAAGTAGTAAGCCCAACAAGATGATGAACAAGGCCCATGTGCAGTCCAAATTGAAGAATTCACTTAAAATACCATGTGACAAGCATGTGCCTTGAAGGAGGATCATAAGTGACGTCCAAAACACCTCAAGAAGCATCTAGAAGGCGTCCTTATGCAGCAAATATGAATTAATTTCGTTTTTATTTGTTTCCTTTTTTTTATTTGCATTAAATAAGGCCTTTGGTCAAAGATTGCTCTTAAAGACTTTGTTTTTAGTTTCTAGTTTTAGGTAGCTGACTTAGTCTTGAAGAATAAGTAATTTCCTAATTACTTTAGGCTTGAATGGTGCCAATCAAGACAATCAATCATCATTAAGGCATCATTATTGCATTCATGACTAGGTTTTCAAACTCTAGAGTGTTCTTTTGTGGCCTTTATATATGGCTGCGTTTTTGTACTGCATTTTTCAGATTTGAATGATAATTGAGAGTTTTATTTCTCTTGTGTGAGCTTTGCTTGCATCCTTGTATTCTCGTGCGAATACTCTGACTGTATCAAGGATTGATCATCCTTGTGGTGTCTTTGTGGCTAGGGTTGTAAGAGACAGGTTCTCTTAAGGTCCTACCTTTGATCATCCGTCCCGTTCGTGTTTTCATACTTGTTTTCTAGCCGGTCTGTTTACCCTCATCGTATCAAGTGGCATCAGAGCTTAAGGTTTGCTAGATTTCAAGTTCTATCCTTTTGTTTTCGTTCTTTACTTCCGTTTTTTTTTCTTCTTCTCTTGTTTACATTGTTTTCCTTCGTTCTTGTGTTTTTCCCATTCTCTTCTCTCCTCTTCGACCCATAATTTTTTTTTGTTGTGTGACTTTGTTAGTTTCAATTCAACAAAAAAAACAAGAAAAAAAATTCGTGCAAAAAAAAAACAGGTGTGGTGCTGGAAAAAAAAACTGAGCAGAAAAAAAAAGAGCAAAAAAAAAATTGAAAAAAAAAATTCAAAAAAAAAAAAAGGAAAGAGCCACAGGTTTTGGAAATTAAGAAGATTGAAGGCTAATTTGAGAGTTTTCATTGCAAGTCACAAAAGTTTCCTAAATCTACAATCTTGGGTGGTAAGACTCCTTACTTTCCTAATTCTTCCTTCCTTCCTATTTTGATTTCCTTTCCCTTTCTTTTTTTTTCCTGATTCTATTTTTTTCCCCCTTGTTATTATCCCTTCTTCCTTTTCCATCCCTATTCATGTTTTTCCCCTTTCCATCTTCTTTCATCACACATTTCTCTCATTTCTCACATATTCTCTGGTTCTTATAATTTCTTGTTGCAAAGATTACCACATACTAACATTGTCTCTTGATTTTGTTGAGTTTCAATCAAGAATACTATAGGAGGCAAGCTTGAGTGGTAAAAGGCAAGAGTGTTACATCAAATTAAAAGCCATATTTGTGTGAAACACGAGTGACTACATTAATTTTGAGTGAAACACGTGATTAGAGTGGTAAGGTTCCATATTACTATTTTTCCCCATCTTTGATCAAACTAACATTTCGGGTTCAAGATGAGTAAAAAAGAAACACTTGCAGAATTCAAGTTGTTCTTGGAAAGCATGACAAATGACATCTTTAAGCTACATAAAGAGGTGCACAAATTAAAGGCTTCATCCCATTTTAGGCTTTCCAAAGAATTGCAGGAGCTCAAGCAAGGTTCCATGAGTGTGAAAGAATACTTCGATGAGCTGCACATTGCTAGGCTTCGAGCTAAAGTCAAAGAAAGCTCAAGGGCAACAATGGATCGATTTCTACAAGGGCTTAATCCAAATATTGCTAAACAAATGAAGTTGTACCCGTATAGTGATATTCAAGGAATGGTCTCTATAGCCATTGAGATAGAAAAACTCATGAAGAAAAAAGAGAGAAATAAAGAAAAAGAGAGGATAAAAAACGAGAAAGAGGCACATGAAAAAATGCTTGAAGAGAAAAGAAAAATTGAGAGTGAAAGAGAAAATGAGTTTGAGGTGACAAAAACAATTGAGAGTGAATATAAGGAAAAATGATATGTAAAAGAAGAAATTTTTGTTGATACTAACTATCCTTGTCCAAGTGTTGTTTTATCCTTACTACAGGAGCAGAATTATGATAACTCGACAATGATTGTTCCATATGGCGAATATGACCCTCAAGAGTCGAGGACGACTCTTTTTCAAGAGGAGGAGAATGATAGAGGTGCAAGGGACGTCTTATGTGGTGTCCAACAAAGCATCAATGTTGGTATCCAAAGTGTCGATAAAGTACTACATGGCAGCTTAGGTGGCATCTACAATGAACAAGATGTTGTCTCTATTACCCAACAAGATTCTAAGCAAGCCCAAGATCCTCCTCATGACATTGACGGCCCAATTACTAAAAACTCAGAAAAGAGTGAAGTATTTGAGAGGTTGGAGAAAACATTTAGGCTTGATTTTGCGTCATTAATGGCTCATAATGTTAGTATATATGTTGAGGGTGCAAATGAGGCCTTAACCGTACCTATTCAGGCCCATATACATGATTTTACAACACATAGAAGCTTGAGCACGTGGCAAAGCATGAAGATCCATGAAATTGGTGTAACATAAAGTAGTAAGCCCAACAAGATGATGAACAAGGCCCATGTGCAGTCCAAATTGAAGAATTCACTTAAAATACCATGTGACAAGCATGTGCCTTGAAGGAGGATCATAAGTGACGTCCAAAACACCTCAAGAAGCATCTAGAAGGCGTCCTTATGCAGCAAATATGAATTAATTTCGTTTTTATTTGTTTCCTTTTTTTTATTTGCATTAAATAAGGCCTTTGGTCAAAGATTGCTCTTAAAGACTTTGTTTTTAGTTTCTAGTTTTAGGTAGCTGACTTAGCCTTGAAGAATAAGTAATTTCCTAATTACTTTAGGCTTGAATGGTGCCAATCAAGACAATCAATCATCATTAAGGCATCATTATTGCATTCATGACTAGGTTTTCAAACTCTAGAGTGTTCTTTTGTGGCCTTTATATATGGCTGCGTTTTTGTACTGCATTTTTCAGATTTGAATGATAATTGAGAGTTTTATTTCTCTTGTGTGAGCTTTGCTTGCATCCTTGTATTCTCGTGCGAATACTCCGACTGTATCAAGGATTGATCATCCTTGTGGTGTCTTTGTGGCTAGGGTTGTAAGAGACAGGTTCTCTTAAGGTCCTACCTTTGATCATCCGTCCCGTTCGTGTTTTCATACTTGTTTTCTAGCCGGTCCGTACCCTCATCGTATCAGTGTAGGTCTTCTTATTAAGGTTTAACAGCCTAAGAAGGATCTAATGGCAACCATGGGTGAAGGCATTCTTCCCGACGGAGCTTCTATCACAAGACCTACAGGTTTCAATGGCGAACACTTCTAATTCTGGAAAGCAAAGTTCAGAGTCTTCGTAATGGCGACTGAATATGGGCTATAGGATGTGTTTGAGAGTGGAAACTACAAACCTGAAAAGATTGTAGATTCACAAAGAGTTTCCAAGACACCAGTAGAATATGATAAGAATGACAAGAAACTCATTACACTCAACAACAAAGCAATTCTAATGATTCAAAGTTCCTTGAGTCAAAATGAGTGCTTCATAATCTGTACACTTCCAACAACTAAAGAAATATGGGAAGCCTTGGAAATAGCTCATGAAGGAACTTCAGGAATAAAAGAAAATCGGATCAATACTCTGGTTACTGAGTTTGACTTACTTCGAATGAAAGCAGGTGAGTCCATAGCTGAATTTGAACTTAGATATACTCACCTTGTTAATCAATTTGTAGCAGTTGAAAAAGTCTATGATCAACATACCCAAGTACAAAAGATTTTAAATATTCTTTCTAAAGACTGGAAGGCAAAGTCACTGCAATTGAGAAAGCAAAAAGTGAATCAATGTGATCGGTTGCTTCTCTATTCGGAAGTCTTTCTGAATATGAAAGCAAATTAAAGTTCAAACGAGAACTAAATGACATTGGTGCTAAGAAAAGAAAAGGTCTATCACAGAAAGAAAAAGAAGAAGAACAAGATGAACATGAAGAGCTTGACGATGATGAAATGGGCCTAATCATGAAACGATTCAGAAATTTCTACAAGAAAGGCCAAGGATTCAAAAACTTTCAAAAAGGAGGAACAAGCAATAAAGAACATATCATCTGCTATGAATGTAGAAAGCCAAGACATTTCAAATCAGAATGTCAAGAACTGATTTAGAAGAATAAAGAAAAGAGAAAAGGCAAGTTCCATAATAAGAAGAAAGCCTTTGTATCTGCCATATGAGGAGATAGTTCTTCTGACGAAGAAAGCGATGAAGAGGAAGTAGCCAATATATGTCTAGTTGCTCAAGAGAAAACAAAAGAAGAGGTAACTGATTCTGATCCTACCAATGATAAACTACTTTCTGAATATAATGCTTTACATTCTGAATTCATCAAAGTAGTCAAAGAACTAGTTGTTTTCAAAAAGAAAAACAAAGCTCTTAAAGTAGAACTTAAAGAGAATTTTGAAAAGTATTGTGAAAATTGTACTTATTTGAAAAAGAAAAACACTGATCTTACTAAATCTCTTGAAAATTTCACTAAAGGAAGTGAAATGCTAAATGGAATTTTAAAAGCTCAACGATTTGTGAATGATCAATTTGGAATTGGATATGATCCAAAATTAGACAGAGGGAAAGGAAGAAAGAAAGCTGGAGGAAAATCATACTTGAATTATTTTCAACATTTTGTGCATACATCAAATCCTTTTGCATACTGTAGTTATTGTAATAGAAAAGGTCATTATACTTCATCATGCATTCATAAGAAGAAAGGAATGATTGGAACCTATAAATGGGTACCTAAAGGTTCATATGTTTCGAAAATTTCTTGTACTAACCCAAAAGTACCCAAAAAGAAGTGGGTACCTAAGACTTAATCATATTTGATTGCAAATATGTCTTAAAGCATTAAAAAACAACAAGTGGTATATAGACAGTGGATGCTCTAGACATATGACTGGAGATTTCAAAAGTTTTACCACATTGCAACCAAAGGAAGGTGGAAAGGTAAAATTTGGAGGAAATCAATCTGAAAAGATAGCAGGAATTGGTAAAATCAAAAATAACAAATGAATACAAGTCAAAGATGTATATTACGTTGAAGGCTTGTGTCATAATTTGCTGAGCGTAAGTCAAAGGGTAGATAAAGACAACTGGAAAATATTTTATTAAGATGAATGTCTGATTGTCAACAAGAAAGACTTACAACTTGATAAGAAAAATATCATGACAAAGCTCAGAGCAAAAAGGGAAGGTAACTGCTATACACTTGATATCAATAGAAATAACTCTGAAAATTGCTTTCTGAGTAATACCGATGAAAGTGGCTATGGCATAAGAGACTGTCAACATACACCAACTAGGTAAACACTCAAAAAGGATTTAGTTCTTGGATTACCCAAAGTAAGTTTTAAAAACGATTTGATTTGTGATGCATGCCAAAAGGGTAAACAAACTAAATCATCTTTCAAATCAAAAAAATGAGATTACAACAAATCGACCACTGCAATTGATACATATGGATTTAGTTGGTCCAGCAAGAGTTAAAAGCCTCGGTGTCAACTTATATTCATTAGTCATTGTTGATGATTTCTCTAGATTTACATGGACTATTTTTCTGTCATCAAAGGATGAAACTTTTGCAGAACTCATTGTTTTTGCCAAGAAAGTGCAAAATGAGAAAGGTATGTCCATTGCAGGTATCAGGATAGATCACGATGGAGAATTTGAAAATTAAGCCTTTGAAGAATATTGTGATACTAATGACATAGATCACAATTTCTCTGCTCTAAGGACACCACAACAAAACTGAGTCGTGGAATGAAAGAATAGAGTGCTCACTGAAATGGCTAGAGCAATACTAAATGAAAAGAACGTGTCTCAAGTTTTCTGGGCTGATGCAAAGAGAACAGCATGCTATATTTCAAATAGAGCCTACATTAGAACAAAACTTGGAAAGACACCATATGAGCTATACAAAGGAAGGAAGCCGAACCTTGCTCATTTACACATCTTCAGTTGTAAGTTTTTCATTCATAATAATGGTAAAGATAACTTAGGAAAATTTGATTCTAGAACAGATGAAGGAATTTTCCTAGGATATTCTAACCGAAGTAAAGCATATAGAATTTTCAATAAACGAACATGAGTTGTTGAAGAATCAATTCATGTTGTATTTGATGAACTTGAATCCTTTGACAAAACCATTGATGATGACCAGAAAATTGTTTTAAATCATGAAAGTTGTCAATTTATTTCTAAATCTCTTACTCTAGAGTTGATCAAACTAAGGGAGAAGATCAGTCTATAGAACAACCTAAAGTCTGGAAATACAATATGAGTCATCTCCTAGATCATGTCATAGGAGATGTAAATGAAGGAGTCAAAACTAGAAATAGAACTTTCAAAAAAGTTAGTTTTTTTGCCTTCATTTTTGAGATTGAACCTTCTAACATTGATGAAGCCCTATCAGACAATGATTGGGTTATAGCAATACAAGAAGAACTAAATCAATTTGAAAGAAATCAAGTTTGGGATTTGGTACCCCGACCTAAGGATCATCTTATCATAGGTACTAATGGGTATTCAAGAACAAACTTGATGAATCCGTAATTATTGTCAGAAACAAGGCAAGATTGGTGGCCAAAGGCTATAATCAAGAAGAAGGAATTGATTATGAGGAAACGTATGCTCCAGTAGCTAAATTGGAAGCTATACGAGTACTCTTAACCTTTACATACATCAAAGGATTCAAACTTTATCAAATGGATGTAAAGAGTGCATTTTTAAATGGCTACATTATGGAAGAGGTATATGTAAATCAAACATCAGGTTTTGAAGATGTAACAAAACCAGACCACGTTTTCAAACTCAAAGGCATTGTATGGTTTAAAACAAGCTCCTAGAGCATGGTACGAAAGGCTCAGTAAATTTCTTATTGATCAAGGTTTTGCATGAGGAAAATTTGATACAATACTTTTTACAAAATGAAAGCGTGATGATATATTAATTGTGCAAAATATGTTGATGATATAGTTTTTGGTGCTACTAACGAAACTATATGTAAAGAATTTTCTGAGATAATGCAGGGGGAGTTTGAGATGTCAATGATAGGAGAATTAAATTTCTTTCTCGGTTTGCAAATCAAACAAAGAAAGAATGGGATTTTCATATCTCAAACAAAATATTTGAAAGAGCTATTGAAAAAGTATGGATTAGATGAAGTAAATGGAATGGACACACCCATGAGCTCAACCACATTGCTTGATGCGGATGATCAAGGTAAAAGATTACAACATCACAAAATATAGAGGAATGATTGGATCATTACTCTATCTTACTGCAAGTAGGCTGACATTCAATTAAGTGTGGGTATGTGTGCAAGATATCAATCAGCACCAAAAAAGTCACATGCTGAAACCATCAAACGAATCTTCCGATATCTTGCTGACACGTCAGAATTGGGTCTCTGGTATCTCGAAGGAAGAAGTGAATACCTAGTTGCATACTCAGACTCTGATCATGGAGGGTACAAAACAGACAGAAAGAGTACGAGTGGACAAGGCCAATTTCTTGGAGGCTCACTTGTAACATGGTTTAGCAAGAAGCAAACTACATTGTCTCTTTTGTCAACGAAAGCAGAGTATGTTGCAGTATCAAGTTGTTGTGCACAAGTAATATGGTTGAAACAACAACTCCAGGATCTTGGTATTTATCTGAAAGAAATACCAATATACTATGACAACACTAGTACGATATAAGCTTGGCAAAGAATCCCATTCAACATTCCAGAACCAAGCAAATTGATGTTAGACATCACTTCATCAGAGATCATGTCTAAAAGAAAGATGTCAAAGTGATATTCATTCTAACTCATCTTCAACTAGTTGATATCTTCACAAAACCTCTTGCAAAAGATCAATTTTTATATATTAGATGAGAATTGGGAATGGTAAATCTCAATGAATTGTAAGTTATTTAGTATTTACAAAATGTTAGATAATGTTATTAATTAATGTTTTGATGATTACTAACTTAAGCATCGGAGTTTCTAGCAATTTGTTTTGCAGGATCATAATGATCTATTTTGAAGTATAAATAGCAGAGGTTAATAAAGGACAACATTACTGGAGTGACAACCTCAAGTAATGAACATTACTGGAGTGAGAACTTCAAGTAATGAGCATTACTGGAGTGAGAACTTCAAGTAATGGATGCATTACTCGAGTAGCCACTCGAGTAATGAACTTGGACATGTGCCAGTGAAGCATTAATTTCAAATAAAACAGCACAACGGTTGGAAATGAACAATTAGAAGGTAAAGAGACAGCTTACCCGAGGGAGGCCTCGAGTGAAGTTCATCATTACTCGAGTAAGACCTCAAGTGAACATGGGTATAGATTACAAATCTGCTGATTTTAAGCTCAAATCTATTCTAAAGAGTCATCAAATGATCGAGGGAATATATATGGATAATTACAATATTATTCATGCCAAGTACACCTTCAAATTTGCTGTATTTGAAAAATTTTTAGTATGATCACTCAGGTAGCTACCCGAGTGAAGCTGATGATCACTCGAGTAGGCCCTCGAGTGCTGTCGGGTTCTAGGTTATTTCTACTTGATACTCGGTCATTTCTCACAAAATCTCCTCGAGTAATTCTTCTGTGCTCTCACAAAAACGTCTCAAGGAATCTTTCTCTTCCTATTACCGTCAAAACCCATTGATTCACAGCTTCAAAAACCTCTCAGATAGCTTTGAATCACTTCCTAAAACTCGTGACTTTCATCCCTGTTTTTCCTAAAACTACTCATTTTCTAAAATCACAATGGTGAGGACAAAATCTCCCAATCCTAGCACTCCTTCTAAGTCTCCTGAACTATATCAACCCTCTAATTCACATTCCTCTCCTCTTACCAAGAAGAGGAAAATTTCTACCAAATCAAACCCCAAGACCAAGCCGCAAGCCAAACCTAAAGTGAAAAGGGTTGTGATTAAGTAACCTATTACCACAAAAGCTCAATCCAAGAAGAGTTCACCTCCTAGAAAAGGGAAAACTACAAAAGAGCCATCTCTTCCTTCCTCTGATTCATCCAACCACCTACCTTTACTCCTAAGCCTATGAAAAAGCCTAAGGTTAGTGAAAAGCTTACCAAAGTCATGATAGGCATGCATGATGAAGCTTTCTAATCTAAGGAAGCAAAGAAAGGGAAAACTTCACAGCAAACTGAAGAGAAGGATGAAGAAATCACATTTCCTCCAAAGGGATTCAATGTGAGAAAGCTTGAGGAATCACAGAAGTACCTGAGTCATTTTGCAAGAAGGAATGTGTGCAAGATGCACTACATTGACTTCAAGGTGCTTCAAGAGGTATTGAAATTTGATCTAAGTCCCTACCTTGATTCCTATATGCCCTAGTTATTTGTCAAGCTTCCTTTTTGCACCAAAATAGTGAGACATTTCTATTATAACCTCAAACCAATTAATGATCCCGTTAGGAAGTCTATGAAAGAAGAGATGACTTCTGAGGTTAGAGGTCAAAGAATTCTAATCTCACCCTCCAGAATTAATACCTGGTTAGGAATAGAAAATCCTCCTGATGATAATTACCCTAACCTTTCTTCAAACCAAATATTTTCTATCCTTAGACCTGGTGAGATTGTTGGACCTCTCAACTTTAATCCATGTGATATGAGTGACTTCCATAGAGTCCTTTGGTATATATACTCTAGAGCCATAGTAAATAAATCCAACAACTTTACTCATTTCATTGAGAGGGACTTCAGAAAATTCACCTCAGTGATCCTCAAAGAGCAAAAAGACTTGGGAGAGTATATCTTCAATGAGATCAATAGGTATAGATATGAGGGAAAACCAACTACTTCAATGCCCTATCCTTAACTAATTTCCTTGTTTCTCAAGAAGAATAAGATTTGGTATTTAGAGAGTAAGGAACCGATTGAGAGATTAGCACCAGTGCGAAGGAATCAAATTGGAAAGCTAAATATTGAGATTCCTTTAAAGAAACCTTTAGAAGTAAGTCTCAAGAAAAATAAGAAGACTGACACAGCAACAAGCCGGGTGGATGACACACAGTCTTCTGCTCCAGCCAACACATCTTCTCCATCCTTCTTTGGTGCCGCAATGCAAACGTTCATGGAGAACATCCTGAGGAGTTTCCATATTGATATTATGAATACCAATGCGGAATTGGTAACTCATATGAATGAGAAGATGGGATAGCTTGTGGAAAAGATGGATAAGAAGCACGAAGAGTTGTTTGCTGAACAACGTGCCCAGGGTGAGCTTCTAAGATCCATTATTGCTAGACTTGATGCTATGGCATCTGGATCCTCTACTCCTGGTCCTTCTGGTTTTCTTGAGCCCATACCTATCCCTGAACCAAGATCTTCTATACCCACTGAGCATAGACCCTCTGAGAGTGGACCTAGCAATGTGTTGTTCTCTATGCCTGACCCTGACACATCCAAGCCTATTCACATCACCACTGATGATCCACCTCAGCCTTTTCAAACCGAGCCCATATCTACTCCTATTACTTTACCTGCACGTACTGAGGAGGTGCTTGAGTCTTCACCGGTTGCTACAGAGGAAGTAGAGATTACTTCTCTTGTTCCTTATCCTTCATCCCCGGTGAATCCTCCAAAGGATCTTCAGTCACCACTAATGAACCTTCCTAATCCTGAACCATCATCTTTAGATCCTTCCAGTTCAGATGGTTCATATGAATTATTGGCGTTTCCTATCACTCCTATCTCAGCAGCCAAGCCATCTACTCCTCCTCATGGTTGATTCCACCTTTGTGATGAAGACAATAAGGGGGAGAAGAGCCTGAGTGATTTTGTGTGATAAATGACTGAGTTAATTGGGATTTGGATGTATGGGCCTTTTAGGTGTAAATATTTAAGTTGATTGGGATTTGGATGTATGGGGCATTTGGGTGTTTTTCAATTTTTTTAGCTTTGCATTCCGAGTTATGTATTGAACTCTTATTTATGCAATTTGCTATGCCATTAAAGTTAAACTTCATTATGGAATTTTATTGCATTATGGAACTAATGTATTTTCAATTGTGTATGCAAGGTCAACAAGTAAAGAACAAAAAATTTTGAAAAGATCTCTAATAAGTTATTTCAAAAGAGCTTTGAAGTTTAAATTCAACAAACGATTTCATATGAAAAGAATTTAAGAAGCATATGTTTCAAACCTCAATTTCAAAAACCTTGTTCAAAATCACCAAGTTTTGTCATCATCAAAAAGGGGGAGAATGTTAGATTCCATATGTTTTGATGATAACAAAGATTGGATCAATAATATAAAAGAGTTTGATAACAAACAAATGAATTTTGAACAATGTAGCAAAGCATTACTTGGAGTAAGCACTGGAGTGATGAACCAATTCTATGAAGGCTTACTCGAGTAGCAACTCGAGTAAGGGAAACAATTACTTGAGTAGCCACTCGAGTAACCAAAGAAAATTTCATCCAGTAAAGCATTGCCAAATTTTGAACAAAGTTACTCGAGGGAGTACTCAAGTAATCTACAAAGTTATATAGACCATTACTCGAATAGCCACTCGAGTAACATGATTTTCAAAGGCATCACTCGAGTAGCCACTCGAGTAAAAAATCTTCCACTGCCTCTCAGGCAAGAAATGCTACATGTCACTCGAGTAGCCACTCAAGTAATCAGTGAGAAAAAGCCATTACTCGACGGATTACCTGAGTAATCTGCCGAATTATTTGAAGCATTACTCGAGTAGCCACTCGAGTGCGTAATCAAGTAATATGCAATCCACTCGAGGAACCACTCAAGTAAGATGTGAAGAAAATTGAAGGCCACTCGAGAAACTACTCGAGTAACCATAAAGACAAGGCTACTCGAGTAACCAGATTTTTTAGAGATTTACTCGAGGCACCAATGGAGTAACAATCTTAACCACTCGAGTAGCCACTCGAGTAAAGGAGTTCAAAAATTATGTTTTTGATCGAATGTTTATTAAATTGTTATCTATATGATTAACTCTTCATTGCATTAGTATCCTAAGTACATTTGCAGAGAAACTAAAAAGAGATCTTGCAAGAAGAGCAAAGTCAAAAAAAGTGTCCCAACGTTCACCTAACACTACCTACCACAAACGGATAGTTTTTAAATTCAAAGAACAGTCAACCATTGTTGCATATCACTAACAGACATTACCAATCATCTATATATATGGAGCATTCAAAGAAAAGAAGATAAGACATAAGAAGTGAGAACATATGTCGATCAATACACTTAGTGCTTTGTTTTCTTATACTAATTCATTGTACTTCGGTGATTATATATTTTCTCTGTGAGAAAGTTTTTCATTACAAACTCAATATTTGTTATTGAGGCAACTTAAGGTAGTGGAACCTTGAGTTGGGGATTTGAGTACAACGTGTAAGGGGGAGCAAGTGTCCAATTGAAGGAACTTGCTGTGTACTGAGGTGCCAAGAACCCACTGAATCTTAGGGAATATAGTGAAACTCTCAGAGATGCTCTGAGGACTGGACATAGGTCAAAGTGGTTGTGGTCGAACCAGTATAACTCCCAGTGTACACTTCGATGATATTTCTCCTTTGTCTTAATTGCTTTTAATATTCCGTCAATTTTCTTATAAGCAATGAAATTTCTGGGATTACCCAATTCACCCCCTCTTGGGTGAAACGCTTGTAATAACACATATATTTGTATGTATGAGGCCCATTAATTCAGTGGCCCTCTCACTATGCCCAGTAAAAGGTGCCTTTGTCATCTTTCCTAATAAGCAAGATTTGCATCCATCATATGATTCAAAATCAAATGAGTTAAGAAATCCATCTTGATGGAATTTGGAAATGTGTTTCTCATTTATATGGCCTAGACGACAATGCCATAAGTAGGTCGGATTCAAATCATTTGGTTTTATCCTTTTAATAGTAACGTTATAGATATTCCAATTATTAGGATGTTTCAAATTTAATATATAATGACCAACATGCAAATCACCATCAGCATAGAAAATGTTATTACGATAAATAGAATATTTACCATTCCTAGTAATGGAAGTATAACCTTCCTTATCCAAATAAGAAAGAGAAACAATGTTACTACTCAAAGCAGGAACATAATAGCAATTTTTCAAGACTAACAAAAGCCCACTGGGCAGAACTAATTCATAATTGCCTACGGCTAAAGCAGCAACTCTTGCTTTGTTTACAACTCGTAGGTCCACCTCGCCCTTCTTTAGCTTTCTATTGTCCTTTAGACCATGCACATTTGTACAAATGTGAGAACCACATGCGATATCTAACACCCATGTAGAGGAAGTAGAAAAATGAATGTCTATAACATAAATACCTTAAGCGATAGCCTCGCTATCCTTCTTGTTCTTTTTCAGATCTTCTAGGTAGAGTTTGCAATTCCTCTTCCAATGACCGGGTTCATTGCAGAAGTAGCAGACTCCTTCCTTTGGAGGCTTTGCCTTCTTGGGTGCAGGCTTGGTTTCAGGCTTGTTTGACTCTTCGATCTTACCACTTGAGCCATTACCCTTCCATTTGTCCTTCCCTTTCTTTTTGATACCCTTTCCTTTCTAAACCATCAAAACTATACTGGGCTTTTTCTTAATGCTTTGCTCAGCAGTTTTGAGCATCCCATGCAGCTCAGAAATTGATTTCTCCATATTGTAGTTCATAACAAACTGGTCATAACTCTCCGAGAGTGAGTTCAGGATCAAATCCGTAGCTAACTCCTGGCTCATGGGAAATCCAAGCCTCTCAAAGTGATCAATATAGCCTTTCATCTTTAACACATGAATACTAACTGATGCACCTTCAACCATCTTGTAGGAATGTAAGGCCTTTTTGGTCTCATACCTTTCTTGCCTTGCCTGTTGCTGGGACATTATCTTGAGATGGACAATCATTTCATGAGCCTCCATAAGTTCCAGATCTCTTTAGAGCTCTGGAACCATAGTGGCAAGCATCAAGCAACCTACATCTACAGAGTCATCCTTATGCTTTGTGTAAGCATCTCTCTGAGCTCTTGGAGCATTGGCTGCAAGCTCCTCAGGAATAGGTTGATCTAGGACATAAGCCTTTCTTTCCTGCTTGAGAACAATTCTCAAGTTCCTGAACCAGTCAAGAAAGTTTGTCCTATTGAGTTTGTCCTTCTCAAGGGCCAATCGCAATGATAGCGTAGCAGTATTACTGGTCGACATGATTCTACAATTAAAATATGCAAAGTTAGTTAGTAATCTCCCATTAAATTAACAACCCTCAAAATAATAATTAGTGGGCTAAGATCCATATTTGGCTTAAACTTAAGTCCGATTTGGCAAGACACTTAAGTTCAAGTTATTTAGGTAGGTAACCTATTTACCAATTACATAACAGTAACTCTTAGATGTTTATGGGATTTGATCATCATATGATCTAGCATGTTTAATCCCATCTAATGCCTTGAGATTCAAAACCGTTTTGTTAACTCAACAATATTACAATCTAGGTTTTGACAGGTATTCATTAATTGATGGCATTAAGACTTAAGATTTGATTAGAGGGCTCAATTAATTAGTCTTGTTTATATGAATGCAATCGTAGTCGTATCTCATACAGATAAATACATATAAACGTAAAAGTGTTCATGCAATGATCTTATCAAAAGCATAATTTAAACGTGACACAACATAGCTCACCTAACTTAAAATCTTCCCAAGCCAATGAGAGGACTTCTCTAAATAAGAAAAGAAATACATTGAAAGAAACCTCGTCTAAACATTCGAGGGGAGTGAGATGAGAAGAGAATGTACATCGAGAGTATTTAGAGAAAGGCACAGTACGCAGGCCGTATTTAAATATTACAACCCTTTGTAAAATTTTAAAGCTATGTTCACCATACCCAAACAAGTATAAATAATAAACCACAACAAGATATCATAATTTAAAAAGCAATAAATGTCGTGATCAGATTATATTGCGCTACGCAGAGGTAGCCACGGAGGTCCCGCTAATGATCCACATTGTCTTCCCCATTGTTTCGGATCCCTATTACCCGAATAGATATCAGAACTTAGACCCGGTTCTTCTCTAATATTTTGTATCACTAAATTCAATTAGAGACCCTAACGTGTCTGTACGCTATGATCTTCAACCTATTCAAAACCTAATCGATGAATTCTACTTCGGATCAAATCAAGAACAGAGATCACGATGCTAGTGGCAGAATTGAAACATAAACAGATCGCCTATAATCAAAAAAATCTCACCAGATTGCATAAACATACAATACTATCCGAAAACGCATAATGACATTAAACATATTCCTTTTTCGAATTAACATAGTCGGACGATTTCTTATAAACACACATATATATCCTATATATATCACATGTATAAGAACATAAACTCAATTTAAACACACAATTGATCTGGCTCTGATGCCACTATTAGGATTGGCAGGCATAGCAAAAGAATTATAAAAATTTTCACTGATCCTAATCTAGAATCTATCAACGGCGTTTAAATTGGGTTAGAAAGAACTTGTACCTTTTTAACTTAGTGTTTTCACGATCTCTAGAAGCCAATATGTTAGGTCCGCTCCCTCTACCGGTATCCACATGAATGCTCTCCAACAGAGACTACATGCTAGCGCCTCCAATGTCTCCTAGGGTTTCCCTTGCGGTTCTGAATTCTCATACGTGTATGAGTCTATTTGCTTTATCAAGTTTATAGCCTATGAGGGCTATATTTGAATTTTAAAATTAATCCTTATTAATTTCAAAATTAATTAACAATTAATTATCTTGATGACCTAATTAAATAAATTCAGTTTAAATTAAATCTGTCTAACAGTTTTAATTTAACCAATTTATTTAATCCAAATAAAAAGCCATTAAATTTAATTTATCTTCATAAATTCAATATGAGATACTATATCTCTATCATGTTGGTTATTAAATTTATTATATCTTAATAAATTAAATTTAAAACTAATACAATAAAATAATATCATATAATATATATACATATATATATATAATATGTATTTCAAAAATACATATCTATATAATATTATTAGTGAATTTTTGTATTACATATATATATAATTCATCCACCCTAAATTAAACATTATCTCGTGTTGGGCCATTTTTGTGTGCGACCATATAGGCCCGTATGAAGTTGGCAGTGGGCCAATAACTGTATTAACCAACAAGTCGCAAGTGGCCTCTAGTAAGACATTATACTACCCAATTCATATGAGGATCATTAACACGATGCAACCTGTCATACAACCATGTCACGTCCCTTTTGTCACACGATATATCGATTAAGGATGAGGCATGGATAATGTCATCCTCTTGTTCCTGACCATTACTTTCTCGATTCTTGAGTAGTCTAACAATAGAAATGGAAACTCCTTTCCATCATAATATGGTCATGCATTTCTCAGACTCACTCATCGAGGGGCCCAGTAATATCTCTCTACTAATGTGAGGGACGAATTCCATCTTGATCATTCATATTCCTCTGCATGAAAAACCACTAAGCCTGATCATAGCCTTTATCATCACCGGTCAAAAGTGACTTTTGACTAGTTCAAAGCTTAGCAACTCTCATGTAGGAATCCATGTTGACCTCAGGTCTAAGGGCATTGTGACGTGGTTATATATGAGAAAAGCTTATGACTTGATCTATATAGCTTTCTTATAGTGGTCGGTCTAGCACCTTGTACTCTTACAAGTGCCTAAGACTTTGATTTGTATCTCTATATCTTATCAAAGTCATACTGGTCTTATTTCATCTTTGCTCCTGCATAGATGATCGACCAAGGACATTTTAGGATAATCTTTATAATTTATTTAAGGATACAATTATCATAGTTAACATGCAAATAATATGATAACAGAATAGAGAAATTTCATTAAATTAATAATGTTCAAAGTACAATGATTGGCCCTTTGGGCACATTTCCAATAGGTACTCCAGAGCCAACTAGTGTTAATCAAATGAGGGTACTCCTAGCAATGCTTCAAGCCAGAATCAAAGTGAGCCCCGTAACCAGCCCATTTGAAGGGGTAGAAGAGGCACCCGATTAAGAGATATTCCCCTTAATTAGAATATCATAGAAAAGATTCTTATTGAGTTTGATAAATATTGGAAATTAATCGGGCCTAATGAAAGCCGGTGTAGGAGTTTTGTCAGCCTCCTAGCATGCAACAAGCCTAGCATCTTGATAGGGGAGTAGAGAAATGTGGATAAAAGTGTGAAGCCACATATTTGGGAAACTATCCAGCTCACTTACGACATTCCTGAGAGTGAAATCTTGTATAATAAGATAATGACGTATTGTGATGAACGCTGGAGGAAGTTTAAGACAACTCTAGCCAACAATTACATGCATATCGAGGTGGAAGAATGTCAACCTAGTCCTAATCCGTGTGACAAGTATTCTTATATTGACGAACACACTTGGCAAAAATTTAGATGGCTTCGGACTACACCAGAAGCTTTGGTGAGTTGACATATTTTGCATTTTATTTACTTATGAATTGTCTATAATTTATTGATTGTAACCTTTTTTTATTTCTCATTCGTAGGAAAAAAGGCAAAAGGCACAAGAGAGTGGAAGAAAGAAGATTACCCCCATACAATATCTCGTGGGGGTTATGCGAAGACTAAAAAAGACTTGGTGGTCAAACGGAAGAGATTGGAAGAAGTAGCTCAATCTGATCCTTCTATTCTTCTTTCTCCACCATCTCTAATATACCGTGAAGAAATGTGGAAGTTCGCTTACCAAAAGAGAAGCAGGTCTTATACTAGTGAACAATCTAGTAAAGTTGGTGAAAAAATTGTAAGTATTGTTGTTGTTATTGTTAGTTCAAGCATTTCACCTAAGAGGGGGGTGAATTGGTTGATTCCAAAAATTTCGTTGCGTATAAGGAAGTCTACGGAATATTAAAACAGTTAAGAGCAAGGAGAAATATCACCGTAGTGTACACCGGGAGTTATACTGGTTCGGCCACAATCACTTTGACCTACGTCTAGTCCTCAGAGCGTCTCTGAGAGTTTCACTATATTCTCCAAGATTCAGTGGGTTCTTGGCACCTCAATATAAAGCAAGTTCCTACACCTGGACACTCGCTCCCCCTTACACGTTGCAATCAAATCCCCAACTCAAGGTTCCACTACCTTAAGTTGTCTCAATAACAAATATTGAGTTTGTAATGAAAAACTCTTTCACAGAGCAAATATATATCCACTGAAGTACAAATAATGAGTATATGAAAACAAAGCACTAAGTGTATTGATCAAAGTATGATCTCAGTTTGTTTCTCCTTGTTTTCTTCTGTTTGAATGCTCTATATATATAGATGATTTGTAGTGTCCATTGGAAGCAATTTCAAACTTGTCAGTTAGAGTCGCGCAGCAACGGTTGACTATTCTTTGTATTTTGAAAAATATCCATTGGCGGTAGGTAGCATTAGGTGAACGTTTGGACTTTTATTTGACTTCTCAAATCTGTCATACTCTTTCATTGTTTCTCTACAAATGTACTTAAAATACTAATACAATGAAGAGTTAATCATATAGATAACAAATCAAGAGACATTAGATGAAAATAGAATTTCTGAACTGCCTTACTCGAGTGGCTACTCTAGTGATCAAGTTTGTTACTCGAGTGGTCCCTCGAGTAAACATATCAAAAATATGGCAGTGAGCAAATCAACATTTTGTATCAAGAATTACTAGGGTAAGACATAAAGTGATATATTACAAACCTTGAAAATACCTGATTACTCGAGTGGCCATGTCTTTACCTTCACATATTACTCGGGCGATCACTGTGGTAAGCTGCTTACTTGAGTGGGCTTCATTTGACTTCACACCTTACTTGAGTGATCCCTCGAGTGGCTTTCAAATAACCCGACAGATTACTCGATTACTCCCTCGAGTAATGGCATCAAATTCTTGGCCTAAAGTTTACTATCTGGCTACACGAGTGGCACTTCAAATAACTCTATAGATTACTCGGGTTGTCCCTCAAGTAATGCTATTTTCTCATTGGTTACTTGAGTGGCTACTCGAGTGATGGACTGCATTTCTTGGCCGAGAGTCACTGGAAGATTTTGGACCTGGTTACTCGAGTGGCTACTCAAGTGATGCCTGTGAAAATCTTGTTACTCGAGTGGCTACTCGAGTAATGGTCTATATAACTTTACAGATTACCCGAGTGGTCCCTCGAGTAACATCGTTCAAAATTTGGCAGTGCCTCACTGGATGAAATTCTGTTTGCTTACTTGAGTGGCTACTCGAGTAAGCCTTCTTAAAAATTGTTGTTTACTTCCAGTACTGACTCCAAGTGATGCTTTGCTACTTTGTACAAATCCATTTGTTTGTTATCAAATCCTTTCATATTATTGATCCAATCTTTGTTATCATCAAAACATATGGGATCTAACATTCTCCCCCTTTCTGATGATGACAAAACTTGGTGATTTTGAACAAAGTTTTTGAAGTTGAGTTTTCAAACATATGCTTCTCAAATTCTTTTCATATGAAATCATTTGTTAAATTTAACCTTGAAAACTCTTTTTGAAATAACTTATTAGAGATCTTTTCAAAGTTTTGTTCTTATGATTAATTGTTCACCTTGCATGCACAATTAAAAACTTATTAGTCCCAAAATGCAATAATTTCGATGAAATGTCATAAAGGAACACATTGCATAATGAGGAATTCAATACATAATCAAACTTTAAACTTAAAATCGTTCAAGAACAAAAAGAAACAAAGCACCCTAAAACCCTATACACCAAAATCCCAATCTATAGACTCAGCCATTCTTCACAAAATCACTTAAGTTCTTCTCCCCCTTTTTGTCTTCATCATAAAGGTGGAATCAATCATGAGGAGGAGTAGATGGCTTGGTGGCTGAGATAGGAGTGACAAGAAAAGCCAATGACTCATATGAACTATATGAACTCGAAAAGTGAGAGGATGATGGTTCAAGGTCAGGAAGGTGCACCGGAGGTGTCTGAAGATCCTCTAGAGGATTTATTGGATACAGAGAAGTAATTTCTACTTCCTCTGTACCAACAGGTGAAGTAACTAGAACCTCCTCAGTGCGAGTAGGTGAGGCAACTAGAGTAGGCACTGACTCAGGTTGGACAGGCTGAGCTGGCTGAACTGGATCATCAAAGGGTGACATGAACCAACTGAAGTATTTCTGGGTCAGGCAAGGAAAACAAAAGGTTCCTAGAGATAGTGATAGGTAATGTAAGAGGAGGAATAGAAGAAGGACCAGCCTCAAAAAGTTTAGGCTCAAAAGATATTGGCTGAGAAGGTTCAAGCTGAGAAGTTGAGACAAACTCAAGAGGTCTTAACTTAGAATATGGTGCCTCAAATGGTCAGGGTTCAGGAGGTGACTCTGGCTCAGAAGGTTTAGAAGTACCAGAGGTAGAGGGGCTAGATGCCATAGCATCAAGTCTGGCTACAATCAACCTCAAAAGCTCACCCTGGGCACGTTGTTTTGCTAACAACTCTTCGTGCCTCTTGTCCATCCTTTCCACAAGTTATCCCATCTTGTCATTCATGTGAGTGATCAACTCGGCATTGGTATTTGCAATGTCGATATGAAATCCTTTTAGCATATTCTCCATAAAATGTTGTAGTGTGGCATTGAGGAATGAAGGTGAGGATGTAGTGCCGGCTGGAGCAGAAGACTGCGTGTCATCCATTCTACTTGTCTCAGTCTCAGTCATCTTCTTCTTCTTTCTGGGGCCTGACTCCAGAGGACCCTTGAGAGGTATTTCAATGTTCAGTTTCCCAATTTGATTCCTCCCAATAGGAGTTATCCTCTCAATCGGTTCCTTACTCTCCATATACCAAATCTTGTTCTTCTTCAAAATCAAAGATATGAGCTGAGGATATGGCATAGGAGTGGATGGCTTCCCTTCAGTCTTGTACTTTTGTATCTCCACAAAAACATATTCTCCCAAGTCTTTTTGCTCTTGGAAAAGGAAAGAAGCAAACAACCTATAGTCCCTTTCAGTGAAATGTGTATAATTACTAGATTTGTTTACTAAGGCTTTAGAGTAGATGTAGCATAGAACCCTGTGGTGGTCACACATATCACTAGGATTGAAGTTTAGAGGTCCCACTAACTCACCAGGTCTTAGAACAGAGAAGATCTAGTTAGGCTCAAGTTTAGAATAGATATCATCAGGGGGATTTTCTATTCCTAACCAAATATTAATCCTAGAGGGTGAGATGAGGATTCTCTGACCTCTAACATTTGTGGTCATTTCTTCCTCTACTGATCTTCTAACAGGGTCATTTAGTATTTCAAGATTGCAGTAGAAATTACTAACTACCTTGGTGCAAAAGGGTAATTTAATAGATAACCAAGGCATAAAGGGTTCAAGGTAGGGACTAAGGTTGTACTTCAATACCTCCCAAAGAACTTGGAGATCAATGCAATGAGTCTTGTACACATTCCTCCTAGAGAAGTAAGTCAGGAACTTCTGAGACTCCTCCAACTTGCTAACATTGAAACCTTTAGGAGGGAGAGTAATT
Source organism: Inga laurina (assembly GCA_963855925.1). NCBI lineage: Eukaryota > Viridiplantae > Streptophyta > Magnoliopsida > Fabales > Fabaceae > Inga > Inga laurina. The sequence continues at coordinate 23,150,778 of OY979712.1, forward strand.
TCCTCTTCTGGTACTTTTGGCTTCTTAGAGGATTCCCCTTTCTTCACTCCCTTAAACTGAAAGGCTTGATCAAGCATGCCTATCATGACATTGGAAAGCCTCTCATCAATCTTTGGCTTTTTTAGAGGTTTTTGAGAAAAAGTAGGAGTATCGGTTGAATCAGAAGAAGGAGGATATGATACTTCTGTGCCTTTGCCTCTTTCAGTTGAGACACTCTTCTTGGATTGAGCTCTTGTGACAATGGGCTCTTTGATCACAACCCCTTTCTCTTTCAGCTTAGACTGAGGCTTAGAATGATATTTGGCTTTGGATTTCACTATAAGCTTGTGTTTCTTGGTGGGTGGCTTAGAAGAGAATGGGTCAGATGATTGTTTAGGTTCAGAAGACTCTGAAGGGGTGAGATTTTTGGTTCTAACCATTGTGATTTGGAGAAAATGGGATTTTCAGGAAAAAGATATGACTGTCGAAGGTATAGGGCAGGAAAATCTGAGAAATGTAAGAGGTTTTTGGAGCAATAAATTGCTGGGTTTTGACGGAAATGAAACAAGGAAATGATTGTGAAAAATTTTTGTGATAGCACTTGGTGAATCACTCGAGGTGATTTTGATAGAAATGACCGAGTTGTAACTGATAAAGACCTAGGGCACGATATCACTCGAGGCATTACTCGGGTGATCATCAGCTTCACTCGAGTAGTTACTCGAGTAATCATACCAGAAATTCTTAAAATACAGTTATATTGAGCGCGTACCTGGCATGAATAATATTGTAATTACCCATGTATATTCCCTTGATCATTTGATGGCTCTTTAGAACATATTTGAGTTGAAATTCAGTCGATTTGAAATTTTCTCCCAGGTTCACTCGAGGCCTTACTCGAGTAAAGTTGAATATCACTCGAGGCCTCCCTCAGGTAAGCTGTCTCTTCACCTTCTAACTATTTATTTTCAACCGTTGTGTTTGATTTGAAATTAATACTTCACTGGCACATTTCCAAGTTCATTACTCGAGTGGCTACTCGAGTAATGCATACATTACTTCAAGTTGTCACTCCAGTGATACATTTATTACTTGAAGTTGTCACTCCAGTGATGCTCATTACTTGAAGTTGACACTCCAGTAATGTTGTCCTCTATTAACCTCTGTTATTCATACCCCAAAACAGAATATTATGATCCTGGATAAACAAATTGCTAGAAACTCCGATGCGTAAGTTAGTAATCATCAAAACATCAATAAATAATATCATTTAACATTTTGTAAACACTAGATAACTTATAACTCATTGGGATTTACCATTCCCAATTCTCACCTAATATATAAAAATTGATCTTTAGCAAGAGGTTTTGTGAAGATATCATCTAGTTGAAGATGAGTTGGAATGAATATCACTTTGACATCTTTCTTTTGGACATGATCTCTGATGAAGTGATGTCTAACATCAATATGCTTGGTTCTGGAATGTTGAATAGGATTCTTTGTCAAGCTTATCGTGCTAGGGTTGTCACAGTATATTGGTATTTCTTTCAAATAAATACCAAGATCCTAGAGTTTTTGCTTTAACCATATTACTTGTGCACAATAACTTGATATCGCAACATACTCAGCTTTCGTTAATGAAAGTGACACTGTAGTTTGTTTCTTGCTAAACCAAGATACAAGTAAGGCTCCAAGAAATTGGCCTTATCCACTTGTGCTCTTTCTGTCCATCTTGTATCCTCCATAGACCCAATTCTTGGTTACTCGAGTAGCTACTCGAGTGATGGACTACATTTCTTGGCCGAGAGTCACTGGAAGATTTTGGACCTGGTTACTCGAGTGGCTACTCGAGTGATGCATGTGAAAATCTTGTTACTCGAGTGGCTACTCGAGTAATAGTCTATATAACTTTGCAGATTACCCGAGTAGTCCCTCAAGTAACGTCGTTCAAAATTTGGCAGTGCCTCACTGGATGAAATTCTGTTTGCTTACTTGAGTGGCTACTCGAGTAATGGCTTCTGTTACCTGAGTGGCTACTCGAGTAAGCCTTCTTAAAAATTGTTGTTGACTTCCAGTGTTGACTCCAAGTGATGCTTTGCTACTTTGTTCAAATCCATTTGTTTGTTATCAAATCCTTTCATATTATTGATCCAATCTTTGTTATCATCAAAACATATGGGATCTAACATTTATTAATTAGTGAGTAAACAAAAATTCATACCTTATATTTGTCTTATGCGTCTTACAGGAGGAGCTTCAAAAAAACAAGCTGAGGGTTTATTTAGGTCGGATAGGAAGAATGACATCCTGACTGTTGCTACAGGAAAACATGAGCATCCCGGCCGTGTTAAGGGAGTTGGGGGTGGGGTAGTCGGGAGCACTCCTACGCTGTTTCTCAAGTAGTATGGTGACAAGGGAAGAGATGGAGCATATATTGGCCATGTGAGGGCGGAAGCTAGGGCCGAGGCAGAAGCATTATTTGATGCACAATTTACAGAAAGGTTCAACAACATGAAAGAGGAATGGATTATCATGATGAGCACAAGATAAGCAGACACCAGTACTCTACATAGAGCACTAAAGGGAGTTGTATTGGTTAGTCATCAGAGGGTCATGGAAAAGAAATTGGTGAGCCTTGTGACTTGTTTGTGGAGTATCCTCTTAGAAGATTATTTGCACAGGGGAGTGTGCACAACTTGGGATTAATTATCCACCACCAAGAAATAAAGAATGATCAAGTCAGAGTGGCAGTTGAAGAAGTTATCGTTGCAGATGCACCTCTCCCTATCCCCACTGATAACTTCAAGATTATGAGCGATGTCCTCAACTCTTTCATCTTATTACCAAAGAACATTGTTTATGAGGAATCCCCGATCTCAGCCCCGCCACCTCCACCTCCACCTCCTTCTACTCAAGATGTTTCACAGCCTCCATTGAATGTCATGCAGCAAGTGATTCTGATAGCATATAATTTTCGTCCTTTCCAATAAGAGATTGGCCTACTGAGTCAGCTGTTGGCAAGTCAGTGGTGCAATGCTATCTTGAGAGGGATGATTTAATGTCCCTGGTAGCTCCTCTACAACAACTTATGATTTTGATTGTCTAACTATTTTTAATGTAAGTATCTTCTCCAATTGAAATTAAACATTTTACAAATTATGCCGTTAAACTTTGATTTGTGTGTTTGCATTATTGTAGGTGCATGTATCATTGGTTGGTTTCCTCTGGCAAAATCGATAAATCTGGATTCCTATGCCAAATTCAAATCTAAGACAAAGGGACCCCTGCTGCTATCAGACACACATACTTCTCGGAGAGGCTTAGTGAAAACCCAATTGAGTGTTTTTGGCTTTATATGTGCATGGGTAAGAAACAAATATACGTTTCATAATATACATAATGTTTTATATTTACTTAAAAGTCTTCCATTTTTTCAGTGATAATTGGCAGTTGGTTATTTTGTGCAAGAAGAGTTATACTGTCATCCTCTTATGCTCTCCCTCCACCACAGCAAGCCAGGGAGTGAATTGAAGAAGACCATAAACTTGTAAGTTTTCTTACATTATTAATTACCTTTTGTGTGCAAAATTTTTGGAATTTTTGTAAAATATGTAACCTTTGTGATTTTGATGATATAGGGCTATGCGGACATTCCCACACACTGGTTGTGGTAGGCATACTCCTAACTTAAAAGACCCTACATGGATCTTGCCAAAGGTTAGTTACATATTGGTTTGTTTTAAGAATATATTCAAAATAAGCCATGGTTTAATTTTATAAATGTTTTAATGATGTCATGTTATTTTTCAGACCCATAGGCAACTATCGGGGTCCAACTTGTGTGGGTTGTATGTTCTGAGACACATTTATAACATTATTACCCTAGGCACGACAAGAATTTACTCAAGAGATAAATGTATATATATTTCAAAAATTTTGTATTATTTTTATTCTTTTTTAAGTTAGCGAGTTAATGTTTTGCTTAGCTTTGGTGTTTCAGATATTTGATCTTATTGACCCCTTTCCAAAAGAAGATATTGATCACATTCGCAATTGTTGTGCTGAATTCATTTATGAACTTTTACAACAATGAGTTCTTATAAAACTAAGGAATTTTTTGTATATATTGATGAATTTTTCTTCCTTTATGCTTTTCTGCAAAAATTGCTGGTTGCATGAATTGACATGTTTGTTCTTTTTGTGATTATGTGAAATCATGAATTTATACATGTGAATCTGTTTGAGCCATGTCATTGGCCTGCATGTGTTTTAAAGAATTATGCATTTTAAACAACACATTACATGAGAATATATGAAGGCGCATGTTATATTACAAGTTCCCAATGAGAAGGTTAAAGAAAAAGGAAATGGTAAGTGTAAGCAAACTGAACACCTTATGACACTTAATAAGTATGGCATTGGAAGTAGCAATTCTAGAATGCGTTCTAGTAACTAATATAATCACAGACAATAAAATAAAATTATAATACTTTTAAGACCGGTTATAAATATAACCGGTCTTAAAAGTTATTTTAAGATCGCTTTCCCATATAACCGATCTTAAAAGTATTATAATTTTATTTCGGTCTTAAATCGGTCTTAAAAATGTTTCAGTATTGCCCACAAAAGAGGTCTTTTAAGACCGATGCTCATGACAACCGGTTTTAAAATGACTTATGTTAAGATCGATTATCAATACAACCGGTCTTAAAAGTATGACTTTTAAGACCGGTTAAGAAACCGGTCTTAAAAGTGATAGACTTTTTAGACCGGCTGTATTAAGAAACCGGTTTTAAAATTCAATTTTAACCGATCTAAAAAGCCATTTTTCCACTAGTGACAACCGGTATTAAAGGTATGACCTTTTAGACCAGTTGTAGGTACAACCAATCTTAAAAGTCTACCTTAAAGACCGGTTGTGGATACAACCATTTTAGACTGGTTGAGGATACAACCGATCTTAAAGGTAGACTTTTGACAATCGATCTAAAAAGTAACAGACTTTTTATATCGGCTGTAACAAGACCTAATCCATAACCAGTCTAAAAAGTCTTTTTTCTATTAGTGACATGATTAAACCTTAAAAATACGTCTGGCTGAAAAAATAACAGTATCCCACTCTTACGAAAACTCATTAAAACAACAAACCAATTGGTTCAAAATAAAACCTATGCATACCTCCATGCGTTTAAGCAATTGGTTCAGAAATCCGACAATACTCCAGCAAGCAAGGCAGCACCAAACCCCTCTTAATGAAAATCTAAAAATGTATAAATTAAGCTTAAGATGAGGAGAAGAAGGTTTGTGAAGGATATTCCAGAAGAAAACACCAATTCGGAAGTGTTTCAGCGGATTGAAGTAAAGAAAAATCACTATTTATACTCTCTCTCTCTCTCTCTTCTAACAATTCGGTAGTGTTTTGGATTGTGGCCAATTGAGTAATAAGATTGACTAAAAAAGTAATGATTTTGATAAAATCCGTAAGTATTGCCATTATATATAAAAGGATTGACAGAGTTTTAAGTTATGACTAATTGAGTAATGATATTGATGAAATGAATATTGGTATTGACGAAATTTGTAATGATTTTAACAAAATCAGTAAGTACTGATAAAATGTATAAAAGAATTGAGTAAGAGTTTTGGGTTGTAACCAATTAAGAAATAAGGTTGACTAAAAGAGTAAGGCCTTGTTTGGTACAAGGGAATTGAACCCAGAGAAGTGGAAGTAGTGATGGAACTTTGAAATTAGGCTGTTTGGTACGTTTGATCTCACTTCCCTGAAGAAGTAACTTCCATAAAAAACGATGGAAGTCACTTCTTTAGGTCAGCCATGGGAACTAACTTCCACCTCTCATGAAAGTGGAAGTCCAACCATTTTGCCCTCTCCCCTTTCTTCCTCAAACATCTGTGAAGCAGGTGAGGACGACGACAAAGGCCAAGATGACAACGGCGGACGGTGATGTTGAAAACAAGGACGAGGGCGAGCAAGGACGAGATCAACATCGTGACATCCTCTTCTACCTCTGGGATCTGTGATGGCCTCCTCTCCTCCTTCTCCCTCATCAATTTGGCAACGACAACATCTCCTCCTCCTGGATCTTCAACTTGCGCTGACCGCCTCTCTTCTCCTCTAGCGACGAGCTTATCAAACACAACTCCATCCTTGTCTCCCCGACCAGCGAACGCGACTCTGCTCCGAACACAATTTCGCCGTTGTCTTCCTTTGGCAACAAATGCAACTTAGCCAAGTTGAACGATTTTTGTTCTCCTCCTTCCATCTTCAACTTCTTCTCATCTGGATTGCTAGCGGAGCATTCTCCACCAATGATTGCGGCAGAGTGAATCAACCAACGATGGGTGTCGACAATTTCAACATCTGGTCTATGGTTAGCGTGGACAATTTGGGATTATTTACTGTTTATAATTTTGATTTCTTTCTTTGATTTTGATTGTTTTGATCTAGTTTCTAGTATTATTCTTGTGGCCCCTCTTTTCTCTAGCCCCATCATCTCTGTTTTCTGTCATCTACTCCCTCTCCGGCATTGCTTCCTTATCATCGCTTCTCCTCTCCATATGTTATTTCGTTCAATTTGATTTTTCACTCATTCAAATGTTGATGCGTTTGATCCGTAATTTGTTTATTAACTCTGATGAAGCATGTGGTTTCTCTTTTGCTTGGATTCATGAGTGGATCATCGAAAATTTTGGTGCTGGTTCAAGGTCTGGTTATGGTGGTTGGGTGTTTGCGATGGAGAGGGAGGAGGTTTTTTTGACAGGGGCATTTTGGTCTTTTTGTATAAAAATACATATATTTTTTTAAAAGTTATATCTCACTTCCACCGTCATACCAAACATACTTTAAAAACCACTTCCACCTCTCCTTCCACTTCCAATTCTATTTCCACTTCCACTTCCACTTCCACTTCCATAAAAAACTCTTCCATTGTACCAAACGAGGCATAATAGTTTTGACAAAATCCGTAATGATTTTGACAAAATTCGTAAATACTGACAATATGTGTAAAACGATTGATAAAGAGTTTTGAGTTGTGGCAAATTGAATAATGAGATTAACGAAATAAATAGTGATGTTAACAAAATTTGTAATGGTTTTGACAAAATCAATAAATGCTGACAAAATGTATAAAAGGATTGACAAAGAGTTTTAGATTGTAACAAACTGAGTAATGAGATTAACTAAAAGAGTAATGATTTTGATAAAATTTGTAATGATTATGATCAAATCAATAAGTACTAACAATATGTGTAAAATGATTGAATAATGGTAGATTTTTTGGTCTTTTTTTTTTAAAAAAATATAAAAAACTTATATTCTCACCCCAACTACTCTCTGTCCTTTTTGCACGTGTTGAGTGACTTTTTTAAATTTTGGAAGTTGAAAGCAGTGTTTTGGAACCCGGACCGGACCAGTCGGTCTGGCCCGAGAACCAGTGAACCGGACCATAAACCTGTCCGGTCCGGTGACCGAACTGGTTCTCCAATTTTTTATTTTTTATTTATTTTTAAATTGATTTTTTTAAAATATTTTTCCTTATAATTTCATATTAATAAACCTAAAATATTCAATTTTTCATTTGTTTAGTCCTGGTTTAGCTTCGATTTGACTTCAATCTGATCCACTAACCCTTAACCTAATACCCTAACTTCAGAACCTTGGTTGGAAGGATATTACGTAGGGGTGAGCAAAACCAAACCGAAACCGAAGACTGAACCGAACCGAACCCAATTCGGTTTTTTTCGGTAATTCGGTTTTTTTTTTTCGGTTTTTAAATTCGGTTATATCGGTGTTTCGGTTATCGGTGCGGTTTGTTTAAAAAAAATCGGTTATAACCGGATAACCGAATTATATGGATATTGGTTTTATATTATTCCCTATCAGTTTTATTTCCTTCTATTTTCATAGTCATAGTGCAGGCTTGTTAGGCTAAACCACTAAAGACCAAAGGGCAAAGGCCCATTTATTCCTCTTTCGGACTGATTCCATACGGATGGGCAAAGTGTGAGTGTGTGTGTCAGTATGTGTAGCCTAATCCTCAAGGGCTCAACGCTCAAGGCCTTCAATATTCTGAGTTCTCTTTTTTTTAATAGCTTCTGGAGAAAAAATGGAGAATAAAGTGATTTTGATAAAATGAGAGTGTTTAGATGTTTTGATCAGAATAGCTTTTTTCATGGTCAAATTACATAAAAGGATATTAACTTTTGTGATAATTACATATAAAGAATAAGATTATATTTTATGTATTATTTAAGGATTAATATCAAATTTAACAGCCAAGTTTTTCCTGAAGAACGTCTGGTACAAATAAATTTTGGAAGATGGAAAATAACAATGAACAATTAACAAGGATGTAAATTTAACAAAACCGTTAAATTTGACCTAACGGAGTTAAATTATAAGAGAAGAAAACATCTAACGGTATTAAAAATGATACATCTTAACCCATTATTTAACATTAAATTTCATAATTAATACCAAAAATGAAATAATTTTGTCTATATGTAATGTTAATTAATTTAACTAATTTTTTTTAATATAATTAAATTAGATAAATAAGTCTTAAATAGGATAAGAGGGAGTATTAAAATTTTAAAATTCTAAAAAAAAAAAGAGAAAAAACGTTGAAATTCAAAAAAATAAAAAAGATGAGAGAGAGAGTGTGCTGTGGGGTCCACAAACATAAAAAGAACCAATGAGAATGAGAGGGTGGGACCCACAAAGTTGAAAAAGTAAGAAAAAATGGATTGTTCCCAAACCAAGGTTTGGGCCTCCCAAACCATGGTTTGACATGGAAAATGGATTATTCAAAAATTGTGAGTGTTTGGATGAATATTTTCCAAACCATGATTTGACTTCAAAAACAATTTTTTTAATTGCATCCAAACACACACTTTATCCCATAAAGCGTGGCTTCATTCTCCTTTCCTCAGTCTCAAGTCTCAACCACCACTCTCATGTGTCTCTCAAGTCTCAACCCTAGCCTCCCACTCCTCAACCTCAAGTCGCCATTAAAGCCGTCGAGGTCGATTCTTCCCACAACAAAGTTCAATCTCCTGCTCATCCCGTCGACCGTCATCAATCTTCATCTGCCTGCTCTCCTATTGTCTCTCAAAATGGGCCTCCCGCTCCCTTTACCCTAACCCTCAAATCGTCAACTTCACCTTAGTCCTCAGTCGTCGCCGACTCACCGTGCTGTTAAAGCTTTGCCGCGCCGTTCACGCCGTGTCAAGTCCGGTGACAACGGCGCTGTTCGTTGCAACCGCCTGCGTCGCATCCCACCTCCAAGTTATCCTGCTCCTTGAGTTTGATCTCCGTCTCCACATCGTTCATCAGTTTCTTCTTTCTGGTAAGCACCTATTTTTACAATGTTTCTCATTTTAAAATCGAGTTGCTGACTTTTGGAATGCTACTGCCTCCTCTACTTGATCTTTTCTCAAGCATCTTTATGTGTTCACTCCACTGCAAATGGAGATCAAATGAACGAAAAAAATTTTTTGAACAAAAAAGGAGCTTTCTTGTTTGATATGGGAGATGAGCAGAAGAGAAATACCTTGAAGAAAAATTTTTTATTTTTTATAGATGAGAAAAACTCTTTCTTTTTTTTTTTTATCATTAGCAATGAAAAAAGGTAGCTTAGTTTTGTACAATTCTTTGAAGCAGATCTGGAGTCTGATTGTTTTAAATTACCAAATATGGAGTTTGATTGTTTTTTTTTAAATTGCCAGATTTACAAAAAAATTGTAGTGGAGACTGGAGACAAATTTTGATATTTTCTAGATGTATATGGCAACTTCAGATTTTGTAAGCAATTTTTCCTTTTATTTGTAATCTTTGTAGTATTTATATATTTTTTTATGTTTATTTTTTGTTTTCTTGCTTCAGTTGTAAGTGGCATTCACGGAGCATTCAAGGAGCAATGCTGAATATGAATTTCTGATATATCGAGTTTTTTGATCTTGAATGTGTTCTTTTGATTAATAGATGAAGTTTAATCTTCAAAGTAATATATGATTCAGCTTGTATTTTGAAGTTTCACTATCCATTGGGCCATTCATGTGTGGTGGCATCAAAACATGGATATTGAATTCTTGTTCAAGTATATAATCTGATGCTTCAGACCTTCAGTAATAGTAAATTATGTTATGTAAGTAAAATGATATAAGTGTTTGATTAAAATGATTCGGGTGTTATGCTTCAAACCTCAAGTATGTGATTCATTGTTTTTGAATGAGATTAAAATGATATAGGTGTTTGATTAGGTGAAACAAGTATTAAATGCTTGTGACTGATCTTATTTGTTCATTGGTTTATAATGGTTTTGTTGCTGAAGTAGTGCTGTGTATTAATTATTTTTACTGTTGGAATTTCCTTTGGGTTGCAGTTTTTGTAGTGGACAAGTTTTCAGCACCAAAAAAGCCCAATAACCGAACTGTACCGAAAAACCGAACTGAAATTGATTGGTTATTTCGGTTTCGGTTATTGACAAACTTCGGTTTCGGTTCGGTGATAAAAATACCTTATATTCGGTTGTTTGGTTTTTTCGGTTATAACCGAAAACCGAATGCTCACCCCTACAACAGTAAACTTGTCACAAGCAAGTTGCAAGAACAGAAATTGCACAATACTAAACAGGGAAGCTCAGTTACAATTATTTTCTTTGATGAAATCAGCCCACACTTGAATCAACTATTCTAATCTATTACATAAGCAATCCTAGAAACAAAACAAAAAGAAAAACAAAAAATATAAAGCTTAGAACAGAAAAATAAGCTGAAGAATACAAGAATCAATCAAAGCTGAGATAACGAACTCAGACACTCACCTGACTAAAGGACTGAATCTGCAAAATGCTAATCAAAGCTTAAGAGAACGAACTCAGAGACAACGAGAGCTCCCTCTCCAGAGAACAAGCATCTTCTGTCAGGTAAGGGAGCTCTCGTTGTCTCTGAGTTCGTTCTCTTAAGCTTTGATTAGCATTTTACAGATTCGGTCCTTTAGTCAGGTGAGTGTCTGAGTTCGTTATCTCAGCTTTGATTGATTCTTGTGTTCTTCAGCTTATTTTTCTGTTCTAAGCTTTATATTTTTTGTTTTTGTTTTTGTTTTGTTTCTAGGATTGTTTATGTAATAGGTTAGAATAGTTGATTCAAGTGTGGGCTGATTTCATCAAAGAAAATAATTGTAACTGAGTTTCCCTGTTTAGTATTGTGCAATTTCTGTTCTTGTGACAAGTTTACTGTCCTCATGAATATCCAAGAGCTAACAGACTGTCAAAACATGTGATTACCAGTGACCACAATTTCTATTGGTCCAATTAAATCAAGTCATTTGAAAAGAGATGCAAAATGTGATTAGTGTGAGACAATAAAAGCTAGTATTTCTCGCATTCCATGTTGGGTAGCTCATTTATCTCAGTTTTTTTGTTATAATATTGTTGATCAATAGTCATGCCTTTTCATTTAACCGAGATGAGAATTCAATTAATGCCTTTTTTATTTGAATATTACTTTTTTATAGTTAAATATGAAAGCTTGTAGGGCATTGGCGCCTCTTTCTCTGATAACATTTTTGCCACCGCTTTCACCTTCCATTATAAAGAATGGATAATAGCCACGCTTGGACCTGCCATACCTGTGGCAATGTGGGTCTTGCTGATGGTTCTGATGGCTTCTTCTACTGCCTTAGATGCGGGTCTCAGGCTGACGACTTAATTGACACTGGTGTGGCCGATGAGGACTTTGTCGACAAGGGAGGAGATGCCAGCGGTGGCATCTACTTAGCCAGTCACCGCCGCCAACGTTCTCATGCAATCAAGGTTGAGCCTATTTCTCAGCTAGACTCCATATATGGTTCTCAGTCCCTGTTTATGAAGGCTTTGGGGTTGGAAGGAGAAGCTCCTCAACATCAAGAAAATTGTTCTGGGGGTGTTCTTAAGATAGAAGGAGATTCAGATTATGGTTTCCAATTTAATGAGGCTGGTCCCTCGGTTCCAGACAATGCTGGGGGTCCAAATGCTGTGAAAGTTGTGAGTTTTGACGATTATTACAATGAGATAAGGATGCGATATGTGATGGGGTTGCAGATTATGATTGAGCTTCAGTGTGAAACATTGGTGAAGGAGTTCGAGGTGAACCCTTTGATATGCGGGATTGTTGGGCCAATTTGGTTGAGATATGTCTTTGGGACTGGCGTTTTCAATGATGGGTGGGCTGATGAAGTAATTCACGAGTCTGAGATGCGGAAAGAAGGTAAAATGAGTTAGAGTTTCCAGGCCAATTTTTTCCACGTACTAGTATCACACTTGAGTGGCTAGTTAATTTGGTTACATGATTACAATCCCTTTTCATAATAGTGTTTATCTGTATTTTTTGGCTTGGTATTTGGTCAAATATGTTATTCGATGGTTATTTTCTAGCTTGTTGATGACATGACATTTGCAGCATTACTGTGTTTTGAAAAATTATCCCATATAATTGACTCTTGATTCCGTACTGAGATTTAGATGCCCTAAATTTCTTAATCTTAATTTTGGAGAAAGAAAGACACTATGCAAAGTCACCTTTCAAAACACAAGTAGTCCCATTGTTTCTCAGCCTTTTAAGATATTTACACTGTCAAGTGCACATGAAGCTTTGAGGAATGGATGAAATGAGAGGATTCTAATCTTAGAGTAACAAGAAAATATGCTCTGTGATATCTGAATCCTTCTTACCAAATGTATCATCTCATTGGTTAGTTGAAAGTTGAGCCCTACATTGTTGTGCTAGTTGTCTACGTCTAAACATTTGTATAAAGTATTTAAATAAATTTTCATTTATTTTAAGTTACTTAACCTTATTTTTCATCATACGTAACTTGTGTCTCAGCGAGTCTATTTCTTACATGATTTTAGAAGAACCTGCTGATCACAAGCCCCGTGCTAAATACAGTGCAGAACCTCACAATATCTATGGAGAGCGTGCTGTAATGATATGGTATAGGTCTTTAAGGAAGAGTGTTCCATTAGCTTGTACTGTAGCTATTACATTCCTTGCTTGTCATGTTGCCAAGGAAGCAGTCTTGCCTACAGACATGATGAGGTGGACCCTTGAAGGGAAACTTCCATATTTTTCCGCATTTCGTGAAGTTGAAAAGCGAATGGGGAGACCTACAAAAGCATGTCCTATAAGTTCAATGGTTATGTTCAGGCCTTCACGAGCTGTGTCTTTGCAAAAGCTAGAGTCATTGGCAGCATCTGTTGCTGATTCCATTGGCCTGGATTTACCTCCTGTTAACTTCTATGCAATAGCTTTGCGTTATCTTCAAGACTTGAGTGTTCCAGCTGATAAGATTCTTCCTGCTGCAATTAAGATTTATGAATGGTCAATGCCCCCAGGTTTATGGCTATCCACCAATGAATTGAGGCTTCCTACTCGTGTATGTGTTTTGTCAATTCTGATGGTAGCTATAAGAATGTTGTATAACATAAATGGTTTTGGAGAATGGGAAAGGAGTTTGTCTCCTAATGGTGCTACCTCTGTCAAATCTGCAAGTGTCTCTAAAGGACATGGAAATGGTGGAATGGATACCAACTTTGCTTTCCATGATGATAGTGAACATTCTGACAAAGTCCCAGTACGACCCCAGCAACCAGAATGGGATGCTGCAAGGCTTCTCCACCACCTTCATACATTATATGATGGGGTTGCTGACAAATATGGTAAAGTTTCTATTTTACTTTTATAATATTATTCTAATCCTTTGTTTCTTTAGTTTCTTTTTGTTTTAATTTTTTATTTTGTGGTAGTGTTAATGGAAAATCTCACTAACTTTCAGTGTATGGAGACAGGGTATTCAAAGGACTTGTCAACATATCTCCAATATTGTAAGGATGTTGTCTTTGCTGGATTAGACCCATCGTTTGAGAATCATGAAGAAGAAAACATGATAGAATTCTCATGGAATTTTTATCAGAACGAGAAGGTAAAATAAAAACCTAAATGAGTTGTTAAACTTGTATACAGAGGCCCATGTTTGGTAATATTGGGGCAAAGAGAAATTTCAGGAATTTTCTTGAATGTTCACTGGATTTGCCGTTACAAGAACCTAATAGATTTCCTCCTTTTCTTCAAAGAGGAGAATGTTCTTTGTAGATTAAATGTCACAGATGTTCAAGAAAGGCTTCTTATTTTGATGATTTTTATTTGACAGTTTACTGGCAAATGACATTTAACTCTATTTTTGTAAATGACTTGTGTGATATACATGGTGTTGATAGAAATATCAAGGTTGCTCTTGTAATTGTTTATATCTAAGCAAGGTTCATTTTCCTCCCTAGAGTAGCTGCGTACATGAACTTTTACTGTTGGGACCTTCATGAGTGGGGCAGTTTTAATTGAACTTCTGGACAATGGAGTGGATTGTCTCCCTACTCGAGCATTTTCAAAACTTAATATTTTTTCTATCTTGATCTATAATCAAGAACCTAACTGTCTTAATAATTGTCATGCTAGTGAAATGGCAACATTGTTTTCAAAACTTAGTTTTGTGCTTACAATTAATGACCATCTCCTTGCATTCTCTGATATATGCTACTTGCGCTGAGTTTTTAAGTTCCCTTTTCCACTTATTCTGATAAGTATATTTAGTTTAGATCTCAATAAAACTAAATTTTGTAACCCAGTCCTTTGAGTCTTTGGTTTTTATTGCCTATCACGGTGATTGGGATGTGTGCTTCCTGTGTGGACAGCAATTTGAAGAATGCCACTTTCCTGACTCACCCAATTTTCATGGTTGATTTCAGGATTCTGAACCAGCTGAACCAGTAGATCAATCTGATCTATCTTTGAAGCAAAATAAGCCGATGAGTGTGACATGTATTAGCAGAACACGCAAGGGGAAAAAATGGAGAACAGCATGTTTAGGTCACAAAACACATGACAATGATGATGCAATGAATGATGATGATTCCCATGAGAGTTCATCAGACTCTAATGAATCAGAAAGTGCTGAGGAAACCTCGGCAGAGACTCATGATAATGACACCATCAGAAAGCTGAAATTGGACATGGAGGAGAACAAATTCTGTTACATACCCCCGAGGGTGAAGCCCAAAAGATTTGATTATGTTCACTACGTGAGAAAGAAGGATAGAGGTGCCTATGCTTACGTAGCTCATGCTGATTATTACATTATACTTCGGGCTTGTGCTAGGGCTGCACAAGTTGATCTTCGGATTATGCATATTGGTGTATTAAGCTTTGAGAGAAGACTTGCTTGGATAGAAGAAAGGATTGACAAGGTCTTGCATGTGAAACCTCAAAGGATTTCTTGCCAGTTTTGCAGTGGTCAGAAGGCCCCTGAAAAGGAAGGGATCTGATGATGAACAGGGGCTTTCAGATTTGAGAATCTGAGGATTTTTATTTGCGAGTATTTTCTTCTACAAGCCTTTAGTTGAACTCTATATGGCTTAGATCTTTTTTGGCATCAAATATGGCTCAGATCTTTAACTAGCATTCATAGTGTGAATTTGCAAGTTGACAAGGACATTAACACATGCAAAGTATTTAGAGTTAGAGCACTAATTTTATGTTACGTAGGGCAAGGGGTCACCACTCCATGGAGTAGATAGATGCATGTAATATATTTTGAAACAGCTTTTCATGTTTTCTAGTACAGTGTTACGATTTGAGATAAATGTTATTGTTCATATTTCATAAAACGGTATGACTTTTGTCCAAAAAAAATAAAACGGTATGACTTGTAAATTTTATATGTTATATTAAATCAGGATCAAGTCTTCTTACGAAGTGTTGGTAATGCTGCCTTTCTTTTCAAACCCTATATGATCCATGATACCTGAGAATTAATGATAATTTTAAAATGAATATATGACAGGATATTAAAATATTTTTAGGTTGTCCATTTTGTCACGCCGCTTTAAGGGGGAATAATAGATGAGATTGATTTGGGTTTTTGAATTGGGGAAAAAAATAAAGAAATATCACTTGAATTTTAAAACATATCATTTTTGTTATTTATAAATAGTATAGGTGTTAACTATACTTCAGTAGTAATTGAAAACTCATTTTAATAGAAAATTACTGATTTGAGATTTTGAAATTTAACTAGTATTTTTTTTTTTTTTTTGAATTTGTAAGTTGACGCAAACTTGAACTCATACAAGTATTTAAGATACCTTAATTTCCAATTGAATATTTTATATAATAAATGTTGGTAATTTCTTTGATAATTATAACTGAATGAGGATATTGCCTCTCTTAAGAAATTGTATTTTTTTTTTATAAAATATTAATTGTGTGACTGACCTTAGGTTATGGGCATTATATCAAGTTTAATTTCAACTAAAACTAAACACATTTTTTGTGTTTTACATGGAATATAAAAAAACAAGGTAGACTTGTAAATAGTACTTGTCTTAAATATTAAATTATACGTCAAAATATTAATACATTCAACCCATAATAGGGAGAAAATGGCTTCGAGTCAGACAATTGTTGAAATTACAATATGTTCAACTCAAAGTCGAAACAAAATAATTATCAATTAGTAGATAGTAACCCGCTGATTAGAAAAATGGGACAAAATGTTATTGGACAAATAACAGTTTTTTCGCCACAAAAAGAATATTATAGTAGTTGGTATAAATACACATTTGTTTACAATCTCCCCCACAATGATTCTTTAGGAGCTCTTATCCTAGTTTTTTTTTTCAATAAAAATACAATTTATTAAAAGGATCAAATGAATTACATAAAAATGCCTAGATCTACTCGGGGCTTTAAAGGACTAACCCAAGAATTGCCAAATAGATCACAAACCCAGTCTCTGTACACCAAAAAAAAAAAAAAAAAAACAACAACAACAGAAGAACAAATGATAACGAACTTGAAGATTGAAGAACCTTCCACAATACTGTATTCGAGCTCCACACCAGTTTCAGCAACTAAAGGTTTTAGGATTGGTTGAATCCTCACTCCAACATAATGAACTAGAAAGCAATCCTTTAAATGGGGCTCCCATATGAGTTTAAATATCACACAAAGTGATGAAATTTGAAAGGCATGAAGATGGAAGATAGGAGATCCAAAGAGAGAGAAACCAAAACTAAGTGAAGGATGAAGGAAGATAGCATATACATACTGAAGACGGAATAACGCCAAAAATGATGTTGGCAAAACATCCAAGACAATGCCCAAAAAATGTCCAAGATGTTAGATTCTATGTTTCGATGATAACAAATGGTTTTACAAATGATTTGATTAAACAAAGGTTTTTGAACAAAGAAACAGGGATTTCTAAAGCATGCAAAACTATCACTTGAGTGAGCACTCAAGTAATGAAGAAAGAGAAGAAGTCACAGAACCAGGAATGAAGTCTCTGGTTGATTTTGGAAGGGATCACTAGAGTAACAACCCTTCATCACTCGAGTGATGTGTGCTAAAAATGTCTTCAAACTTTTGGCTAGATTTTGAAAGGTGTCACTCGAATGGTAACTCAAGTAATGACCAAGGATCACTCCAGTGACCACTCGAGTAATAAGGTAAGAAATGAAGACTTTGACTCTACCAAGATTTGTAAGGGACTCACTCGAGTGATCACTTGAGTGAGGGTCATGTATCACTCGAGTGACTGTTGGAAATTGTGCCCTAAGGGCCAATCATTGTACTTTGAACATTATTATTTTAATAAAATTTCTCCATTCTGTTATCATATTATTTGCATGTTAACTGTGATAATTGTATCCTTGGATAATTCATGAAGATTGTCCTCAAATGTCCCTGGTCGGTCATCTATGCGGGAGCAGAGATGAAACAAGATCAGTATGACTTTGATAAGATATGGAGATACGAATCAAAGTCTTAGGCACTTGTAAGAGTACAAGGTGCTGGACCGACCCACTATGAGAAAGCTACATGGATTAACTCATAAGCTTTTCTCATGTATAACCACATCACAATGCCCTTAGATTTGAGGTCATCATGGATTCCTACATGAGAGTTGCTAAGCTTTGAACTAGTCAAAAGTCACTTTTGACCGGGTGATGATAAAGGCTATGATTGGGCTTGGTGGTTTTTCATGCAGAGGAATATGAATGATCAAGATGGAATTTGTCCCTCACATTAGTAGAGAGATATTACTGGGCCCCTCGATGAGTAAGTCTGAGAAATGTATGGCCATACTATGATGAAAGGAGTTTCTGTCTCTGTTATCAGGTTATTCAAGAATCGAGAAAGTAATGGTCAAGAACAAGAGGATGACATTATCCATGCCTTATCCTTGATCGATATATCGTGTGACAAAAGAGACGTGACATGGTTGTATGACAGGTTGCATCGTGATAACGATCCTCATATGAATTGGGTAGTTGTAATGTCTTGCTAGAGGCCGCTTGCGACTTTTGGGTTAGTATAGTTATTGGCCCACTGCCAACTTCATATGGGCCTACAGGGTCGCACACAAGAATGGCCCAACACGAGATAATGTTTAATTTAGGGTGGATGAATTTTATATTTATATATATATATATATAATATAAAATTCATTAATAATATTATATAGATATATATATTTTTGAAATATATATCTTATATATATTATATGATATTATTATAATGTGTTAGTTTTAAATTTAATTTATTAAGATATATTAAATTTAATAACTAACATGATAGAGATATAGTATTTCAGATTTAATTTATGAAGATAAATTAAATCTAATGGCTCTTTATTTGGATTAAATAAATAGGTTAAATTAAAACTGTTGGACAGATTTAATTTAAACTGAATTTATTTAATTAGCTCATCAAGATAATTAATTTTTAATTAATTTTAAAATTAATGATGATTAATTTTGAAATTTGAAAATAACCCTCATGGGTTATAAACTTGATAGAGCAAATATATTGATATGCACATGAGAATTGAGAGCCGCAAGTGAAACCCTAGGAGACATTAGAGGCGCTAGCACGCAGTCTCGGTTGGAGAGCATTCGTGTGGATACCGGTAGAGGCAGAGGACCTGACGTGTTGGCTCCTAGAGATCGTGAAAACTCTGAATCTTCAAAAAGGTATGAATCCTTCCAACTTGGTTTAAACGCCGTTGATAGATGCTCGATTAGGATCGGTGAAAATTTTAAAATTCTTCCGCTGTGCCTACCGATTCTAACACAAGCAACGTAGTTGAGCTCAAAGGCGTGTCTACTCCGTTTGCTTGATCCATCCCATATTTCTTCAATAGCTCCTTTAGGTATTTTGTTTGAGATATAAAAATTCCATTCTTTCTTTGTTTAATTTGCAGACCAAGAAAGAAGTTCAATTCTCCCATCATTAACATCTTAAACTCCCCATGCATTATCTTAGAAAATTCTTTGCACAGGATTTCATTAGTAGCACCAAAAATGATATCATCAACATATATTTGAACTATCAAAATATCATTCTGTTTTTATTTTATAAAAAGTGTTGTATCGACTCTTCCTCTTACAAAACCTTGATCGATGAGGAATTTTCTAAGTCTTTCATACTATACTCTAAGGGCTTGTTTTAGACCATATAATTTTTTTTTAGTTTGAAAACATGATCAAATTGAAAGAGGCAAACTTCCCCAGGAGGGGGGGTGAATTGGGTGATGTTATAAATTTTTCGCTTGATGTGGAGATATGAAAAATGTAGTAGATAAAGTAGAGTTGAGAAGATTTGAACACAGAGAGTTATACTGGTTCGGCCTAACAACCAGGCCTACGTCCAGCCCTCAGAGATCAAGACCTACTGAGATTTTCACTATACTTCCAAGACTCAATGGGCTCTCAGACCGCCACACAACAACAATTGTCCTTGAAAGGACTACGAGCAGAAATATTCTCTCACTAAGAAATTTCTCTCCCCCTTACGACAAGTTTTACGTGCAGAAAAATAACCTATGACCCTTCTCACTTGCTTATGTATACAAGACTTATGAGCAGCAACGTTCTCTCCTGCTTACACCACTGTAAGTCTTATGAGCAGCAACGTTCTCTTCTGCTTGTATCTTATAAGACTTATGAATGAAAGGTTTAACAAGGAATTCTCTCAACTGCTTCTCTCGTAAGGAAATCTACCCTCTCAAGGTCCCAATACCTTGAGATCAAATAAGCATAAAGTTTGAGTTGAATGAAGACTCTCTTACAGAGTAAATAAATAAACACTGAAGAACAATATGTATACAGAGAATAATTTGTGAATAACAGAGACTTGTGTATAAGCTTGTGAGTTCTTGTGCTTCGTTATATTTGACAATCTCTGAATCTCTGTATTTATAAGTGTTCAGTTTCTGCCCGTTTGAGTAATCATCATTTGAGGAGCGGGGCTTTACAACTGTAGAATGGCATGCGTACGTTTGAAAACTTTTAATGTAGTAGGTGTGTGTTTATCGTAACGTTGTCTGCCGTTGTTTGACTTTCCTTCATGTCTGTTTATTTCAACGTTCATCCTCCTGTATCACACTTATAATTCATTTAAAATGATGTTAGACAATGATAATAAGTAATGATGATATACATAGTTAACAATAAACCATATTCGGATTGAACGTTGTGAGACTTGGTATTTTGGTGATCTGGCAGAGCATCACTCGAGCATGAATGGCTCACTTCGAGTGATCTTCCTATTTTCCTCTTTGTGCTTCAGTTATCAGGTTGTGCTTGCATAGAATTTCAGAGAGTCAGAATTCTCACTCGCGAGTGATGTGGGGTCTCACTCGAGCACAACTACTCCTACTCGAGTGATCTTGCATTTTCCACTGGGAGTGTCTTCTCGGGTCATCACTTGCATATCATTTTAGCAAGAGTGAGATTTTGTACTCGTGGGTGATGTGGTCCCTCACTCGAGCACACACACTCCTGCTCGAGTGAGACGCATATTCTCAAGGAATATGCTCTCAATACCAACACTCTCATCAGAATTGGAGAGGGATAAATTTATCACTCCCAGGTGATGTGGGCCCTCACTCGAGCACACAGACTCCTGCTCGAGTAAGAAGAATATTCTCAAGAAATATACCATTTATACAAGCACTCGCATCAGATTTGGAGAGGGATAGATTTTACACTCGCAAGTGCTGATGTGTCACTCGAGCATATGAAGTTGTGCTCAAGCACACTTGCACTTCTCTGAACTTCATGACTCTCGGCCAAACACTCGCAGTCTCTTGCTCGAGTACAGAACACTCATGCTCGAGCATTGATGTCTCTGCTCGAGTGCATCAAGGAAGAAATGATAATACTTGCTCTCGGCCAAGCACTCGCGGACCTTCACTCGCATGTGCTCGAGTGAGAATGGCTTCTCTGCTCGAGTGCAGACTCTAGTGCTCGAGTGAATCAATGAACATAACAGTGGCATGCCTCTCGGGTGTACACTTTCTAGCTTTCACTCGTACCTGCTCGAGCATAGAAGGGATCTATGCTCGAGTGTAAAGCTCATGCTCGAGCACTCCAGTTCAATTTGACAGCAGATACCAGAAAACATTACTGTATGCATTTGGTAACTTTGTAAACATTTCTTAAACTTATAAAAACATGCTTTGTACACAATTGAATAAATTTGTCACATGATATATCGATCAAGGATAAGGCATGGATAATGTCATCCTCTTGTTCCTGACCATTACTTTCTCGATTCCTGAGTAGCCTGATAACAGAGACAGAAACTCCTTTCATCATAGTATGGCCATACATTTCTCAGACTCACTCATCGAGGGGCCCAGTAATATCTCTCTACAAATGTGAGGGACAAATTCCATCTTGATCATTCATATTCCTCTGCATGAAAAACCACCAAGCCCAATCGTAGCCTTTATCATCACCCGGTCAAAAGTGACTTTTGACTAGTTCAAAGCTTAGCAACTCTCATGTAGGAATCCATGATGACCTCAGGTCTAAGGGCATTGTGACGTGGTTATACATGAGAAAAGCTTATGACTTGATCCATGTAGCTTTCTCATAGTGGGTCGGTCCAGCAGCTTGTACTCTTACAAGTGCCTAAGACTTTGATTCGTATCTCCATATCTTATCAAAGTCATACCGATCTTGTTTCATCTCTGCTCCCGCATAGATGACCGACCAGGGACATTTGAGGACAATCTTCATGAATTATCCAAGGATACAATTATCACAGTTAACATGCAAATAATATGATAACAGAATGGAGAAATTTCATTAAAATAATAATGTTCAAAGTACAACGATTGGCCCTTAGGGCACAATTTCCAACATCCTCCCACTTGCCCTAGGTGCAATCATTAATTTGCCTAATTCCCATTGCCCTAACATGACACTTATGCTTTGCCTGTGCAAGTGGCTTAGTAAGAGGATTAGCAACATTATCTCCTCCTGCTACTTTGCATATCTTTATATCACCTCTATCATTGATTTCTATAATAAGATGAAATCGCCTGAGTATATGCTTGGTCCTTTGATGTGACCTAGGCTCCTTGGCCTGTGCAATAGCACCGCTATTTTCACAGAACAAATTTATTGGATTTTAGATAGTAGGCACCACCCCTAGTTCAGTAATGAACTTTCTGATCCAAACGGCTTCTTTAGCTGCATCTGATGTTGCTATATACTCAGCTTCTGTTGCAGAATCTGCTATAGTGCTCTGCTTGGAGCTCTTCCAGCTTACTACTCAACATTAAGGAGGAATACCATTGATGTAACCCTTTTTTGAATCATGCATACTAAACCTATGCAGTATCTTGTCTATGTATGTGCTCTGACTTAGGCCTATTAGTCTTTTGGATCTATCCCTATAGATCCTAATCCCTAGGATATAAGTGGCTTCACCTAAGTCTTTCATTGAAAAGGACTTTCCTAACCAAGACTTAACACTCTGCAAGGTAGGAATATCATTCCCAATGAGTAGGATGTCCTCTACATAAAGCACTAGAAATACAACTATGCTCCCACTAACCTTCTTGTAAACACAAGGTTCATCGATGTTTTGAATGAATCCAAACTCTTTGACTACTTCATCAAAACGATGATTCCAGCTCCGAGATGCTTGCTTCAATCCATAAATGGATCTTTGAAGCTTGCAAATTTTACCAGAGTCCTCTGGACGCACAAAACCTTCAGGTTATGTCATGTACACATCCTCAAGTAGCTTTCCATTAAGGAAGGCTGTTTTGACATCCATCTGTCATATTTCATAGTCATAATATGCTGCAATGACAAGAAGGATTATGATTGATTTGGCCATTGCAACTGGGGAAAAGGTTTCATCATAGTCTACACCATAAGTTTGAGTGAATCCTTTTGCAACTAGTCATGCCTTGAAGACATTTACATGCCATCCATGTCAGTTTTCTCCTTGAAAACCCATTTGCACCAAATGGTTTTTACACCTTCAGGTGGATCGACTAAGGTCCATACTTGATTGTCGTACATGGATTGCATTTCAAACTTCATGGCATTTAGCCATTTCTCAGAGTTTTGTTCCACTGTGGCTTCTCGATAAGTGGTGGGCTCATTTTGCTCAATGAGTAACACATCACGGCCTTCAGTAATCAGAAATCCATATCTCTGAGGCTGATGCCGTGTTCTATCGGATCTTTATGGACCTTGTGTTACTTGAGAAGACTCAACAACTTGTTGTGAGTCTTTTCTAATTTTCATCTATAGTTCTGTACTATCTTGTGGCTCTTGAATTTCTTCGAGATGTACGTCGCTCCCACTGGTTGTTTTAGAGACAAACTCTCTTTCTAGAAACTTACCATTTCGAATAACAAACACTTTGTTATCGGTGGGATTGTAGACTAGTATCCTTTCGTTTCTTTAGGATAACCCACGAAAAGGAACTTTGTAGATCTGGGCGCTAATTTATCAGAGGCTTATTGCTTAACATACACCTCACATCCCCAGATCTTGAGAAAAGATAAACTTGGTTTCTTTCCAGTCCATATCTCATATGGTGTCTTTTCAATTGCCTTACATGGAACACGATTTAGTGTGAACATAGCTGTCTCTAGGGCATGTCCCCAAAAGGACGATGGAAGATCTGTTTGACTCATCATAGATCGAACCATATCTAATAGTGTTCGATTCCTCTATTTAGAAACGCCATTTCATTGTGGTGTTCCTGGAGGAGTCAATTGTGAGATTATCCCACAACTCCTAAGATGGTCAATGAAGTCTTGGCTCAAATATTCACCACCTCGATCAAATTGAAGTGCTTTAATTGTTTTACCAAGTTGGTTTTGTACTTCATTTTGGAATATTTTGAACATTTCAAAAGATTCAGATTTATTTTTCATTAGATAGATATAGTCATATCTACTAAAGTCATTTATAAATGTAATAAAGTAGACATAACCTCCTCTGGCAGCTATATTTAATGGTCCACATACATCTGTATGTATGAGGCCCAATAATTCAGTAGCCCTCTCACTGTGCCTAGTAAAAGGTGCCTTAGTCATCTTTCCTAATAAGCAAGATTTGCATGTATCATATGATTCAAAATCAAATGAGTTTAGAAATCCATCTTGATGGAGTTTAGAAATGCATTTCTCATTTATGTGGCCTAGACGACAATGCCATAGGTAGGTCAGATTCAAATCCTTTGATTTTATCCTCTTAGTAGTTACGTTATAGATATTCCCATTATTAGGATGCTCCAAATTTTATATATAATGACCAACATGCAAATCACCATCAGCATAGAAAATGTCATTAAGATAAATAGAACATTTACCATTCCTAGTAATGGAAGTATAACCTTCCTTATCCAAATAAGAAAGAGAAATAATGTTACTACTCAAAGCAGGAACATAATAGCAATTGTTCAAACTAATAAAAGCCCACTGGGCATAACTAATTCATAAGTGCCTACAGCTAAAGCAGCAACTCTTGCTCTGTTTCCAACTCGTAGGTCCACCTCGCCCTTCTTCAGCTTTCTACTGTCCTTTAGACCCTGCATATTTGTACAAATGTGAGAACCACATGCAGTATCTAATACCTGTAATATCCCGAATTTTAATACTTGAGCTTAGAGATTAAGCCTGAGGTTAGTGGACTGCTAAGCCCTGGTTTAGCAAGAGTCCAAATTATGAATTAAGAGATATGAAATGTGTTGATGGTGATTTAAGAGGAATTGCCATAATCAGGGGCAAAACGGTAAAGTTACCGGCCAATTGATTGGTTACCGAAGAGGGAACTCATTGGTAGCTTCAAGATCAATGGCTAGGATGGATTTGTGAAGTTGAGTAAGGGGCATAATCATGTGTATGTGTGTGCATGTGAGCCCATGAGAGTTGAAGTGAGATGGTGACAAGTGGCAAGGTGTGGACCCTTGGATGAGGCATAAGTGATGTGAGACACATCATCATCATCTCCATCTCCTCTCTTTCTCTCTCTCGTTTTCTCTCTCTTGTTTCGGTGGCCATGGAGCTTGGGAGGGAGAAAGGAAAAACTGATTTTTGAGGTAAGCAAATGGCCTCTTTAGCTCAAACTCTCTTCTCTAATGTTAATCCTTGAGTTGAGAGCTTTACTTTGGTGGTTGTAGTTTCTCCATTGGTGGTGATTTGAAGAATCACGAAAATCTGAAGAGTAGAGAATCAATAAGTGTTCTTGAGAAAGTTGTTAAGGTATGTGAACCCAATCTTTCTATCTATGTTTCATGCCAAATGATTAAGTTTGGAATTTCTGGAATTATTGCCCTAATTTCGAAAATATGGGTCAATGGGTAGTTTGGCATGTTATGGTTATGGAAATGGTATCTTAGAGTGAGGGATGAACATCACTCGAGCAGTGATGAACTCTGCTCGAGTGATGCGCGAGTTTTCCCTGTTGTGCTTCGAGTTCACCTGGGATTTTATGAACAATGCTCGAGCACATCGCTTTGTGCTCGAGTGAGCGAAGAACGTGCTCGAGTGAGCGAAGAACATGCTCGAGTAAGTTGGGTTCTGATCGAGTGAAGGTGTAAGCCCAGAGTTGAGGATTGCTCTTGGGTGGATACTCGCGGGAAAGAGGCACGAGTGTGCTTTCTCACTCGCGGGTATGGGGAATGTGCTCGAGCACATATGGCTGTGCTCGAGTGAGCCTGTGCCTCAGGTGAGAGTGGTGCTCTCGGGTTGTCACTCGTGGCGTTGTGCTCGCGGGTGTGAGGTGTGTGCTCGAGTGCAAATGGCTGTGCTCGAGTGATCCAGTGCTTGGAGAGCTGTGTGTGTGCTCTCGGGTGCTCACTCGCAGTCTCACTCTCTCTTGTGCTCGAGTGCTGTCCGTACCAATGCTCGAGTGAGAGCATTTATGCTCGAGTGATGTCCGTACTTATGCTCGAGTGAGGCCATCCCTGCTCGAGTGAGGCAGTGAAAAATAGCATGATTGAGTATTCAAAAGGGGATCTTTGGGGATAGTCTTCCAACCCTTTAGAGCTATCGATAGAGGTGTTTGAGGGTGCTTAAAGAGCAATAATGATAACCAACTTGAGTGTCTAAAAGTTAAGGAATTGGAAAAGGGATTAATCCTAAGTCCTTGATTTTGGTTATAGGATTTGATGATTTCCCTGATCGTGAGCAGCCGGAGCTGGAGCTTACGTGGAAAGAGTGTAGGGAACTTACCTCTCCTGCATGTATTGATAATTGTATTTGTGTATTGATGCATGTTATTGCCTTGCATGATTATGTGAAACATGTATGAATGATTGTAGCTCTGTTTCTAGTTATGCTATGGCCATGAGTATGTTGTTGAAACATTGAGCATGCGGATATATCATTATGTGAACATGAGTTATTGTGATGCAAGCATGTCATGCATTAAATACTTATCTTGCATGCATATTGGTACCTGTTTCCTACTGAGATTCTCTAGAATCTCACCCTCCCCTATCAACATTTTAGACAGGGAAGGAAGATTGAGGATGAAGCAAGCTTCCAAGGACGAAGAGGACTCGTTTCTGGGTGAGAGCTTGGTTGTTGGTTATCATGGTGCAATTGAGAATATGTATTTGTATATTTGGATCAGTGTTTGAGCATGTATTCGAGTAAATTGTGTAATCCCTGTTGGTGGAGTTGTATGGGCTATTGTGCCCTAAGATTAATGAGCGAAGATATGATTCCGAGATTGCCGGGAATTTATATTGCGTACTCTGATAATTGTCTAAATGTAATTTATCTTCGCATAGTAATTATATTCGGAGTGTGGATGTGAGACCGTGTTTTAAATGATTATGAAATGTATTTGTGAAAACCCCGTCGGGTTGATGGATTCAAAATGTTGTTTTGAATTATTGGTCTCTATTTCACTTAATCACGTAATCCGGATATTAATTATGGCTGGGGGTTACAATACCCATGTAGAGGAAGTAGAAAAATGAATGTCTATAACATAAATACCTGAAGCGATAGTGTCGCTATCCTTCTTGTTCTTTTTCAGATCTTCCAGGTAGAGTTTGCAATTCCTCTTCCAATGTCCAGGTTCATTGCAGAAGTAGCAGACTCATTCCTTTGGAGGTTTTGCCTTCTTGGGTGCAGGCTTGATTTCGGGCTTGTTCGACTCTTTGGTCTTACCACCTGAGCCATTACGCTTCCATTTGCCCTTCCCTTTCTTTTTCATACCCTTTCCTTTCTGAACCATCAAAATTGTGCTAGGCTTTTTCTTAATGCTTTGCTCAGCAGTTTTGAGCATCCCATGCAGCTCAGAAATTGATTCCTCCATATTGTTCATGTTGTAGTTCATAACAAACTGGTCATAACTCTCCGGGAGTGAGTTTAGGATCAAACCCGTAGCTAACTCCTGGCTCATGGGAAATCCAAGCCTCTCAAGGTGATCAATATAGCCTTTCATCTTTAACACATGAGTACTAACTGATGCACCTTCAGCCATTTTGCAGGAATGTAAGGCCTTTGTGGTCTCATACCTTTCTTGCCTTGCCTGTTGCTGAAACATTTCCTTGAGATGTACAATCATCTCATGAGCCTCCATGAGTTCCAGATCTCTTTGGAGTTCTGGAACCATAGTGGCAAGCATCAGGCAACCTATATCCATAGAGTCATCCTTATGCTTTGTGTAAGCATCTCTCTGAGCTCTTGGAGCATTGGCTGCAGGCTCCTCAGGAATGGGTTGATCTAGGACATAAACCTTTCTTTCCTGCTTGAGAACAATTCTCAAGTTCCTGAACCAGTCAAGAAAGTTTGTCCTATTGAGTTTGTCCTTCTCAAGGACCGATCGCAACGAAAGTGTAGCAGTATTACTAGTCGACATGATTCTACAATTAAAATATGCAAAGTTAGTTAGTAATCTCCCACTAAATTAACAACCCTCAATATAATAATTAGTGGGCTAAGATCCATATTTGGCTTAAACTTAAGTCCGCTTTGGCAAGACACTTAAATTCAAGTTATTTAGGTAGGTAACCTATTTACCAATTACATCACATGTAACTCTTAGATCTTTATGGGATTTAATCATCATATGATCCGGCATGTTTAACCCCATCTAATGCCTTGAGATTCAAAACCGTTTTGTTAATCTCAATTAAGTCAAAACAATAATGAATATTATGAGCAGCACTATTACTCAAGCTTGTCTCATCAAGATAACTCAAATGCATCCACTTTGGTGGTTTCCACAATTGAGCGATCTAGGTTTTGACAAGTATTCATTAATTGACGGGATTATGAATTAAGATTTAATTCAGAGGGCTTAATTAATTAGTTTTGTTTATATGGATGCAATCGTGGTTGTATCTCATACAGATAAATACATATAAATGTAAAAGTAATCATGCAATGATCTTATCAAAAGCATAATTTAAACGTGACACAACATGGCTTACCTAACCTAAAATCCTCCTAAGCTAATGAGAGGACTTTTCTAAATAAAAAAAGAAATACATTGAGAGAAACCTCGTTTAAACATTCGAGGGGAGTGAGATGAGAAGATAATGTACATCGAGAGTATTTAGAGAAAGGCACGGCACGCAGGCCGTATTTAAATATTACAACCTTTGTAAAATTCTAAAGCCATGTTGTTCACCATACCCAAACAAGTATAAATAAAAAACCACAACAAGAATTCATACAATATGAAAAGCAATAAATTTCGTGATCAGATTATATTGCGCTACGCAGAGGTGGTCACGGCGGTTAGCAGGTGGGGTCAAGGGGGGCCGCCCTTGCGGGGTTGCAAGGGGCAGCGCCCCTGGAGCTTTTGAAAAAAGGCACATTCCTTTTAAAAAAATATTTGAAAATTTTAAAATTTTAAATTTCGGACCTAATTTTTCAAAACAAAAACAACAATGGCCCAGAGCGCTTCTGATCCAGATTGTCTTCCCCATAGTTCGGATCCCCATTACCCGAATAGATATCCGAACCTAGACCCGATTTGATTGCCGCCAACTATGATCTCAGGTACCCTGCCCAATTTCATGCTTGTTCAAAACGAAAATCACATACATGTTTCACGATATACATGTTCGGAATCGATTTCATGCTTGTTCGAAAACAAGAATCACATACATGTTTCAAAACCGAATACTAAACAATTTCAAGATTCAATTTAAACGAAAACGAAAATCAATGGAATTACAAGATCACATCTTTCTAAAAATTTTGTTTCATATTAACCAAATCACATGCATATTCGAGTGTTTCTTATAAACATACGTACACATCCCATATATATCACATGAATAAGAATTATAAACTCAATTTAAACGCACAATTGATCTGGCTCTGATGCTACTGTTAGAATCGGTAGGCACAGCGGAAGAATTTTAAAAATTTCACCGATCCTAATCGAGGATCTATCAACGGCGTTTAAACCAAGTTGGAAGGATTCATACCTTTTTGATGATTCAGAGTTTTCACGATCTCTAGGAGTCAACACGTCAGGTCCACTCCCTCTACCGGTATCCACACGAATGCTCTCCAACCGAGACTGCATACTAGCGCCTCTAATGTCTCCTAGGGTTTCACTTGCGGCTCTCAATTCTCATGTGCATATCAATATATTTGCTCTATCAAGTTTATAACCCATGAGGGTTATTTTCAAATTTCAAAATTAATCATCATTAATTTTGAAATTAATTAACTATTAATTATCTTGATGAGCTAATTAAATAAATTCAGTTTAAATTAAATCTGTCCAATAGTTTTAATTTAACCTATTTATTTAATCCAAATAAAGAACCATTAGATTTAATTTATCTTCATAAATTAAATCTGAGATACTATATCTCTATCATGTTAGTTATTAAATTTAATATATCTTAATAAATTAAATTTAAAACTAACACAATATAATAATATAATATAATATATATATAAGATATACATTTCAAAAATATATATATCTATATAATATTATTAATGAATTTTATATTATATATATAAAAATATAAAATTCGTCCACCCTAAATTAAACATTATCTCATGTTGGGCCATTCTTGTGTGCAACTCTGTACGACCATATGAAGTTGGGAGTAGGCCAATAACTATACTAACCCAAAAGTCGCAAGCGGCCTCTAGCAAGACATCACGACTACCCAATCCATATGAGGATCGTTATCACGATGCAACCTGTCATACAACCATGTGACGTCCCTTTTGTCACAGATATATCGATCAAGGATAAGGCATGGATAATGTCATCCTCTTGTTCCTGACCATTACTTTCTCGATTCTTGAGTAGCCTGATAACAGAGACAAAAACTCCTTTCATCATAGTATGGCCATACATTTCTCAGATTCACTCATCAAGGGGCCCAGTAATATCTCTCTACTAATGTGAGGGACAAATTCCATCTTGATCATTCATATTCCTCTACATGAAAAACCACCAAGCCCGATCGTAGCCTTTATCATCACCCGGTCAAAAGTGACTTTTGACTAGTTCAAAGCTTAGCAACTCTCATGTAGGAATCCATGATGACCTCAGGTCTAAGGGCATTGTGAAGTGGTTATACATGAGAAAAGCTTATGACTTGATCCATGTAGCTTTCTCATAGTGGGTTGGTCCAACACCTTGTACTCTTACAAGTGCCTAAGACTTTGATTCGTATCTCTATATGTTATCAAAGTCATACTGATCTTGTTTCATCTCTGCTCCCACATAGATGACCGACCAGGGACATTTTAAGACAATCTTCATGAATTATCCAAGGATACAATTATCACAGTTAACATGTAAATAATATGATAACATAATGGAGAAATTTCATTAAAATAATAATGTTCAAAGTACAATGATTGGCCCTTAGGGCACAATTTCCAACATCCTCCCACTTGCCCTAGGTGCAATCATTAATTTGCCTAATTCCTATTGCCCTAACATGACGCTTATGCTTTGCCTGTGCAAGTGGCTTAGTAAGAGGATCAACAACATTATCTCCTCCTGCTACTTTGCATATCTTTATATCACCTCTATCATTGATTTCTCTAATAAGATGAAATCGCCTGAGTATATGCTTGGTCCTTTGATGTGACCTAGGCTCCTTGGCCTGTGCAATAGCACCGCTATTGTCACAGTACAAATTTATTGGATTTTAGATAGTAGGCACCACCCCTAGTTCAGTAATGAACTTTCTGATCCAAACGGCTTCTTTAGCTGCATCTGATGCTGCTATATACTCAGCTTCTGTTGCAGAATCTGCTATAGCGCTCTTCTTGGAGCTCTTCCAGCTTACACTCCACCATTAAGGAGGAATACATATCCGCATAGATGACCGACCAGGGACATTTTAGGACAATCTTTATGAATTATCCAAGGATACAATTATCACAGTTAACATGCAAATAATATGATAACAGAATGGAGAAATTTCATTAAAATAATAATGTTCAAAGTACAATGATTGGCCCTTAGGGCACAATTTCCAACAGCTTGATCCTAATGTTAAGGGAAAAGACTATAACATCATAAAATATAGAGGAATGATTGGATCATTACTCTATCTTACTACAAGCAGACCTGACATCCAATTCAGTATTGGTATATGTGCAAAATAACAGTCAGTACTAAAGGAATCTCATGCTGAAAATGTTAAATGAATATTTAGATATCTTGCCGATGCAGCAGAATTAGGTATCTCGTATCCTAAAGGAGGAAATGAATACCTAGTTGCATACTCAGACTCTAATCATAGAGATTTTAAGATGGAAAGAAAGAGTACTAGTAGGCAATACCAGTTCCTTGGAGGGTCAGTAGTATCATGGTTCAATAAGAAACAAAACACAGTGTCTCTTTCATCAATAGAAGCTGAGTATATCAGTGTCAAGTTGTTGTGCACAAGTATTGAGGCTGAATCAACAACTACAAGACCTTGGTGTACACTTGAAACAGATGCCTATCTACTGTGACAATACTAACATGATAAGCTTGGCAAAGAATCCAGTTCAACATTCCAGAACCAAGCATATCGATGTTAGACATCACTGTATTAGGGATCATGTTCAAAAGAAGGATATCAAAGTGATATTCTTCCCAACTCATCTTCATACAACAAATATCTTCACAAAAGCCCTCACTAAAGATCAATTTCTATTCATAAGAGATTGGGAATGGTGAATCCCAACTAATTGTAAGTTGTTATATGTTAAATTAATATAATTTGATTATGTTTTGATGATTATTGACTTAAGCATCGGAGTATCTAGTAATTTACTTTTACAAGACCTTGATACTCTATTATGTAGTAAGTAAAGCAGAGGTCAATAGAGATGTTAAACACTCTAGTGAAAACTTCTAGTGATCAAGATATCACTCAGTGATAACTAGAAGTGATGGTAAGAATTAGTCGAGTGACCACTCGATTGATGACTTAGAAATCAAGGCAACGGGTAATGAAGGCAACGGGTATTAATTAAAATTTATTCAAATTGAAACGGCAGAACAATTGAATCTAAATAGTCAGAAGTTGAAGTGATTGATCACTCAAGTGATGTCTCAGAATCACTCCAGTGAGCACTCGAGTGATCATCAGTGTAGATTACTAATTAACCGCGTCTCAACTCAAATCTTCCATCCAGTGCCTTCAAATCATAAAAGGAATATACATGGGTAATTACAATATCACTCATGATATTATGTTTTTAAATTGCTTCATATTTTATTTTTTGGCATGATTAAGTGATGCCCCAGGATCAGTCAGCTTGAGTAATGTCAGGCATAGTGGCTATAAGTGTCGGCACTCTATCATTTTCACCATACTACTCCTAATGATTCTCCTTGACCTCTATCCAAAATTGTTCACTAACACTTGCCCACTAAATTTCAACCAAAACACAATTATTTTTACCTTGAAAAACTTCCTAAATCACTTAGATTTCTTTGCCCTAGCCTACAACAGATGGAACTCAAAGAAGAGGAAAACAAGATTTTGTGCTTCAAACTCACAATGGTAAGGGCTAAGGTGCCTCCAAATGTATCAATGGAGTCCTCTGAGTGCTCAAAATCATCTGATCCAACAAAATCTTCTAAATCTCCTTCTCCACCATAAAGAAGCTGAAGACAACGACAACCCTAAAACTCAAATCACAACCGAAGGCTAAAGGGATTTTGATTCAGGAGCCAATAACAACAAGAGCAAAGTCCAAGTCTACATCTCAAGGGAGAGGGAAGAAGTCAACCCCTCCTACTCCAACCTTTACAAATTCCTCTGACACTCCTACTTAGTTGGAGCAAGGACCAAAAGATCCAAAGTATGATAAAAAACTTCCCAAGGCTATGGCAACTATGTTAGATGAAGAATTTCAGTCTAAGGGAGTCAAACAAGGAACTTCCTCCAAATCCACTAAGTCTCATCCAAAGACTACAAAAGGAGGAATGGAGAAACTAGTTGACATTATCCCTCCAAAAGACTTCAACTCTCACAAACTTGAGGAATTAAAGAAGTACAAAGAATTTTTCTCCAAGAGAAAAATGTGTAAGATATACTTCATTGATCCCCAAGTTCTTTTTGAAGCAATTAAATATGATTTGAGTGATTATCTTGAGGGATATATGCCTTAGTTATCTGTAAGCCTTCCATATTGCATTAAGGTAGTAAGGCATTTTTATTGTTATCTTCAGCCTATGGAGGATGCCTTGAATTAATCAATTGAGGAGGAATTAGAAACAAAGTAAGAGGAAAGAAGTTCTCAATTTCTTCCTAGAAGATAAACAAGTGGTTAGGAATCGAGAATCCACCACTAGAAAACCTAGCCGAGCTTAATCCCAACAAATCTTTAATATCCTAAGGCCCAATGATAGAGTATGACCCCTTACTTTCAATGCTAGTGATATGTGTGATCTATACAGAGTCCTATGGGACATATACTCTCGAGCCATAGTAAAAAAGTCCAAAAATTTCACTCATTTCATTGATTGAGACTATGACAATATGGCTTTGATACTACTGACAGAGAAGAGAAACTTGGGAGAAATGATATATTATGAGATCAAGAGGTACAAATTCTCTGGTACTCGGACCATACCGATGCCATTTCCCTAATTGATCTCCTTATTCCTGAAGCAAAACAAGATTTGGTACTTAGAACCGAATTAGTCAATTTAGAGATTGTTGCCAGTTAGAAGAAACTAGATTGGGAAGCTTGGGATTGAGCTGCCATTGAAGAAGCCTATGGAATCCACTCCCAAGAAGAAGAAGCTTTCAGAAGCTGAGACTAGTAAAATAGAAGACACTCAGTCCCATACTCTCGCCACTACTTCATCACCATCCTTCTTTGGGTCTGTAATTTAGAAGTATCTGAAGAAGGTACTTGAAGGTTTTCATATGGACATAGCCAATACAAATGGTGAACTCATAACCTACATGAACTTCAAGATAGGAGAGTTGGTCGTGTTAGGATTGGCAGGCACAATGGAAGAATTTTAAAATTTTACCAATCCTAATCGAAGATCTATCAGCGGCATTTAAACCAAGTTGGAAGGATTCAAACCTTTTATGATTCAGGGTTTTCATGATCTCTAAGAGCCAACACGTCAGGTCCGCTTCCTCTACTGGTATCCACACGAATGCTCTCCAACCAAGACTGCGTGCTAGCGCCTCTAAGGTCTCCTAAGGTTTCCCTTGCGGCTCTCAATTCTCATGTGTATATCAATATATCTGCTCTATCAAGTTTATAACCTATGAGGGCTATTTTCAAATTTCAATATTAATCATCATTAATTTTGAAATTAATTAACTATTAATTATCTTGATGAGCTAATTAAATAAATTCAATTTAAATTAAATCTATCCAACAGTTTTAATTTAACCTATTTATTTAATCCAAATAAAGAGCAATTAGATTTAATTTATCTTCATAAATTAAATCTGAGATACTATATCTCTATCATGTTAGTTATTAAATTTAATAACTAATATGATAAATTAAATTTAAAACTAACACATAATAATATCATATAATATATATACATATATATAAGATATATATATTTCAAAAATATATATCTATATAATATTATTAATGAATTATATTATACATATATATATATATATAAAATTCGTCCACCCTAAATTAAACATTATCTTGTGTTGGGCCATTCTTGTGTGCGACCCTGTAGGCCCATATGAAGTTGGCAGTAGGCCAATAATAATACTGACCCAAAAGTCGCAAGCAGCCTCTAGCAAGACATTACGACTACCCAATTCATATGAGGATCGTTATCATGATGCAACCTGTCATACAACCATGTCACGTCCCTTTTGTCACACGATATATCGATCAAGGATAAGGCATGGATAATGTCATTCTCTTGTTCCTGACTATTACTTTCTCGATTCTTGAGTAGACTGATAATAGAGACGGAAACTCCTTTCCATCATAGTATGGCCATATATTTCTCAGACTCACTCATCGAGGGGCCCAGTAATATCTCTCTACTAATGTGAGGGACAAATTCCATCTTGATCATTCATATTCCTCTGCATGAAAAACCACCAAGCCCGATCGTAGCCTTTATCATCACCCGGTCAAAAGTAACTTTTGACTAGTTCAAAGCTTAGCAACTCTCATATAGGAATCCATGATGACCTCAGGTCTAAGGGCATTGTGACGTGGTTATACATGAGAAAAGCTTATAAGCTGATCCATATAGCTTTCTCATAGTGGGTCGGTCCAGCAGCTTGTACTCTTACAAGTGCCTAAGACTTTGATTCGTATCTCCATATCTTATCAAAGTCATTTTGATCTTGTTTCATTTCTGCTCCCGCATAGATGACCGACCAGGGACATTTTAGGACAATTTTTATGAATTATCCAAGGATACAATTATCACAGTTAACATGCAAATAATATGATAACAGAATAGAGAAATTTCATTAAAATAATAATGTTCAAAGTACAATGATTGGCCCTTAGGGCACAATTTCCAACAGGTCGAGCATGTGAACAAGTACAATTAGGTAGTATTGGATCAGACGTGTGCACTTAACAAGCATAATCACGTAATGTTGGCATAGTAGCAGGCCCAGACTAATGATATATAGGAGATTGGAAATCTTCTAAGGTCCTTTCATGAGAAGATGGATGTTTGACTCATGGTACCTCAATACTTAGTCAATCTGTCCCAGATTCATCCCCAGCCCCAGCCTCTGCCCCTCTATCTGATCTACCTCATACCATCATTCACACTATACCAAGCATTGTCCTTTTTACCATGATTGATCCATTAACATCTGCTCAGGTCCATATCACCATAGATGAGTAGGCCACTGTCCAGCCTAGCTTAGTGCCCACACCTATAGCTTCACCCACTATCACCGCGTGGTTACCTTAGACTCCACCCCATCATTCCCTGTACTTAGATGACACTGAGGAGTTGGTAGACACTTTACAGCAGCCTTCATCACCACCACCTCAGCACACTCCTCATATGTCCCTTACTAGAGGATCCACTACAAATCCCTCCTATTTGCCTACCTGAGCCTATCTTATATGACTCACCCACTTTTTCTTAAAGAGGAGTGATACTTATGATGATACATCCTCACCTATCCGAGCCATTCCTGTTACAGTCTAAGATCCATCACATACTAGCTCCAATTCTAGTATCTCTACCTAGACCACCCTTTTCGATGATGTCAAGAAAGGGGAAAAGAACTTGGAATGATTTTGGTGAACTGACATGTATGCCTACATTTATATAGCTTGGGGATATATGGGTGTATAGGGTTAGGGTGCTTTCTGAACTTTCTGAACTTTATGATATGTTATATATGAACTAAAATCTATGTTATTCAATTTGAAAGTTCTAAAGTTTATGCTATTCCAAATTCTTAAGCTATTTTGAATTCTTAAGGTTTTAATTGCTGTCATATTTCGGAACTAATAGAATCATGTTTATGTATGCCAGGTCATTCAGCAATTCTGTTATTAATTACAGTTTTAATATCAGAAACATTTAAGCATATGATTGTATTAAGTTTTCAAAATGGTTTGTTCAAAAATCTCCAAGCTTTGTATACTTCAAAAAAGGGGAGAATGTTCGATTCTATGTTTTGATGATAATAAATGATTTTACAAATGATTTGATTAAACAAAGGTTTTTGAACAAAGAAATAAGGCATTTTGCAGCATACAGAGCCATTACTCGAGTGAGCACCCAAGTGATAAAGAAGGAGAAGTCAAAGAACCAGGAATGAAGACTCTAGCTAATTTTGGAAGGGATCACTCGAGTGATTACTCGACTGATGACCCTTCATCACTTGAGTAACCACTCAAGTTATGTGTGCTGAAAATGTCTTCAAACTCTCGGCTGGATTTTAAGAGGTGTCACTTGAGTGGTAACTTGAGTGATAACCAAGGATTACTCGTGTAACCCCCATCACGATCAAGGCCGGGAATAACGTTTAAATGCATTTCATAATTGAATAAGAGATCCGTAATAATTAAAATTTTTTTACAATACTTGTACAAATAGATCTCCATTCATTAATTTATAAAATCAATAGGCCTATTCAGTTTGTCACATATACAATATCAGAGTATCAGCAAAATTCCCGACATTCACCCGAGATAATAACATTAATCTAAGAGTTTGTACAGGGCATCATTGCCCATCTCAGTTCCCATACCAAGGAATACACAAAACTATAATTCTATAATCTATTCAGAATATAAATTCGTCAAAAATGATAACCAATCAAAAACCAAAAGTATCTATTTAAGACTATAGCCAGCAGTCCTAGTCGCCCTTATATGCTTGTTTGCTTCTTGATCCACTTGCCCTGTCTAAAAATGTTATTTGGAAAGAATGAGATTCTAAATAATCCCAGTAGCAACAGTTTACGTATATGATGCATAATTAAACAAATCAAGTAAGCATACATCAAAATGCAGCAATCAATATTCGAGGCCAGGCACACTGCCACGTCCCCTTCATTGTATACAAGGTCGGGTTTTCACCACGTCCCCTCACTGTATCTGTATTCAAGGCCAGGCTTTCGCCACGTCCCCTCATTGTATATGTATTCAATGATTAACACATACAAGCAATGCATTACACATGATATAGGATAAAGTGTCACTACCTTGGTCTTTCCATTCTTGAGTAAGCACGAGCCTTCTACGCTTTAAGCAAATATAAAATTCTATAGTCATAATTAAGGATGATGCGTTATCACTTAGTCTAATACTCAATACCTTCACAATACTTAAATTGGTTATTATTACTATCTCTTAAGTATTCATATATGCCTCTAATAAAAGCCCTAAAGGGTTAGAAGAACTACCCATGGGATCCCCTTTTAGAAGCACAATCACTGATATTTTTCACTGTTTCTAGTGCGAACCCACAAGGGAAGATCCCACGAACTCACAACCAATTTTAAAATATGCACACCCCGAGAAAGCTAAACACAGATCGACGATCCACTTGAACCCTTGAACACGAAGAACAAGGACCCAAAGTGTTGGAAAATGCTACAAGGTTGATCAAGCCTTGATAAGTTTGTTAGTTCTAAAAAGAACCCTAGAGAGAATCCACTCTCAATAAACAAAGTGCAGAAGTGCAACTTTCATTTATCATTCAAATCTGAATTGTGTCTTACAAATAAAGAAGCACCAAGTATTTATAGGAAAATATGACCTAATTGCAATAATTGCAATTTTGAAAACAACCAATACAAATTGTAAAACCATGTGCTAGGAAACCTAAAAGTCTAATACAATGAACACAAAAGTCTAATACAATCTAGAAGAAAGTTGAAAAATAAAATACAACATGCTAAAGAAACCAAAAGTCAAATCTGCCAACTACTTGTTGATTTTCCCACAACTAAATTCAAGATAAGGCAACATGTATGGAAAATGTTTTCCCTTTGCTCATTCACCTCATCTTCCTTCACTTGGCAAATCAAAGCTCTTCTAACCACAAGGCATTCTCCTTCCACGGCATATTCAACCCCATCATCACTAGCATCTTTAATGGAATCATGGTCACTTTTACTTTTAGTCACAACTTCACTACTTTTAAGAATCATGACTCTCTTTTTGGGGCATTGAGAAGCTATATGACCTGTACCCAAACACTTGAAACACTTTATATCTCTATTTCTAGAAGTTTGGGAATCAGATTTACCTTTGCTCTTTGATGTAGCTTCTTCTTTGCTTTTAGTTGTCTCCTTCTAGAAAGCTCTTTCTCCTTTCTTCCAAATCTATTTTTGTGAAGAACTTGATCCAGAATGGAATTTTGAAGCACCTTTACGCTTGAGTTGCTTCTCCATCTTAATTGCCATATGCACCATGTCCTCCAGTTCCATATAATGTTGCAATTCCACAGTGTCAGCAATTTCTTTGTGAAGCCCATTCAGAAAACAAGCCATTGTAGCCTCTCCATCTTCTTGCACATTAGCTCTTATCAAAGCTAACTCCATCTCTTTATAATATTCCTCCACACTCCTAGAGCCTTGTGTAAAGGTCTGCAACTTTTGATAAAGCTCCCTATAGTAATGGTTAGGAATAAATCTCCTTCTCATTAGAGTTTTCATTTCCCTCCATGTTGCTACGGGCCTCTCACCATTATTTCTCCTATTAATGCCCAATTTATCCCACCAAACAATGGCATAATCAGTGAATTCTATTGTTGCTAACTTCACATTTTTATCCTCAGAATAATTGTGGCACTCAAAAATCATTTCTATCTTCTTCTCCCACTCTAAATATGCTACAAGATCACTCCTACCTTGGAAATGTGGTATTTTAATTTTGATGCTCCTTAAGTTCCCATCCACTCTATTTCTTTTCCTAGGAATATTTTTGCCATGTGCCTTCTCATACCTCCTATCTCCTCTATGCCTATTACTTCCCACTTCAGATTCAGATTCAAAATCTTCCTCACTAGCACTACTAACCTCATCATGCTCAGGTTCAAATTCATCCATAGAAGTATCCTGCCTATTGTGACTTCTAGGGTTTGGTCTAAGTCTTTGCAGGTTTGCAATTCTTTCATCTTGTCTATCTATCCTATCCCTTATTTCTCCAAAAACAACATCCATACGTGCAAAATGTTGATGTATTGCCTTGAGGTGGTCATCTAGATTCTTTGGGTTGTTACCACCGGATGTTTCTTCTGTATTTGACATTGTATCTACAGGAAAGATGCTAGAGAAATAATTTTCTTCACAAATTCCTCACGTGTTTCCCTCAAGGAAGTTACCCTACACTCTTGTTTTACTCAAATTTGGCTTTTAAATTGATGTATTTCACTCTTACCTTTTTCCACTCTTAGATTCCTCTTGAGGAACTTTAAAGAACTAAGCAATTCATAATCAAAGCAATCACAATTTGCAGAATCAACACAACACTTAGAAATATGGAATATCAAAGTGAGTATTGGAAAAGGAAATTCAGGAAAATCAAGAGTTTAAATGACATAAACTTCACAAATTCTGTGTATGACAATAGATATTGATCAAAACACTTCCACCATAATCCATTCTTTTTTCAGTATTTT
This sequence comes from Inga laurina, assembly GCA_963855925.1. Classification (NCBI taxonomy): domain Eukaryota; kingdom Viridiplantae; phylum Streptophyta; class Magnoliopsida; order Fabales; family Fabaceae; genus Inga; species Inga laurina. Next base: position 23,191,703 of record OY979712.1, read on the forward strand.
TTTTATCAAATATTTTTTTCTTTTTCTTTTTCTGATGCTCTCGTTTTTTTTGTTTTTCTCCCCTATTGAAATTTAAAGAAAATGTAGAATCTATCACAAACAACAAAACTCAAGCAATCTGAACCCAAAATTTCTAGAAAAGCGTCTATTTTGGAAAGACTATAACTCACGGTGGAAATTTTAGATTGAGATGATACTAAAATGAACAGAAAGATGAGATTCTAAAATATGAAAATGACCTATTGAATGATGTAAAACACAAAGGAAAAGAGGTCAAACAAGGACAGAATATTTAAGGACGTTCTGGAAAAACAAAGATGAACAAACCCAGAAATTTTCCAGAAAACACAACTAGATTAAAATAGATAGAACTCACAAATGAGAAATCAGATTGAAACAATTCCAAACCCAGATGGAAGAAGAGATTCTAAACTATGAATTTGACACACTAAATATTTGAAAACACAAAGAAAAACTTGACGAACAGAAGTAACAAATCTGGACATGAACAGACACAAGAACAAAGCACAAAACTTTAAACAAAAATGGAAACGAAGAACAGATAAATATGAACTGAGTTTAGATCCGAAGCTCTGATACCAAGATGGTGCGAACCCACAAGGGAAGATCTCATGAACCCACAACCAAGTCTGAAATATACACACCCTGAGAAAGCTAAACACATATTGATGATCTACTTGAACCATTGAACACAAAAGAACAAAGACCCGAAGTGTTGGAAAACGTACAAGGTTGATAAAGCCTTGATAAGTTTGTTAGTTCTAAAAAGAACCCTAGAGAGAATCCACTCTCAATAAACAAAGTGCAGAAGTGCAACTTTCATTTATCATTCAAATCTGAATTGTGTCTTACAAATAAAGAAGCACCAAGTATTTATAGGAAAATATGGCCTAATTGCAATAATTTCAATTTTGTAAAAAACCAATACAAATTGTAAAACCATGTGCTAGGAAACCTAAAAGTCTACTACAATGAACACAAAAGTCAAATACAATATAGAAGAAAGTTGAAAAATAAAATACAACATGCTAAAGAAACCAAAAGTCAAATCTGCCAACTACTTGTTGATTTTCACACAACTTAATTCTTGAACATGTAGTCAGCAATTAAGGCCCCAAAGTTGCTTATTTAGGCCAAAGGGAGCCCTCCCATTTGTAGTGCTAGGTCCAAGCTCTTTAGATCCAAGTTTGTAATCCCAAAACTTGATCAATATCTCCATTTGCAGCCCATATGAAGTTAGTGACGTTTTCAGCATTTTTGTCCAGCTTTAATCCAATTGGTACTTGCTTTGTCCAAGTATCTTGTACTAGCCCATTTAATACTTCCTTAATTTGATTTGCTCTCGCTCTTGTGAATGGTCCACTTGGTATTTGCAAAGGATCACTTGAATTTGAAGGCACAACTTACTGGATTGCATCAGTTTCACTCGAGTGAAGATGGCTTTACTCGAGTGATGGTACGGTCTGTACTCGGGTATTAGAGAGTGAAGGGCAGTGAGTGAATACTCGAGATCACAAGAAACTTTCAAAGACAGGAACACTCGAGCACAAAATGCAATACTCGTGTGATACCAAATGCTCACTCAAATACTAGGAAGTGAGGTAAAGAAAGTGAGAACTCGAGAGCAACTGGAAATTTCAAATAAGAAGAGCACTCGAGCACGGATCTTTACACTCGAGTGAAGGCTAAATACCCGCGAGTGCTAAAACACACTCTTGTACTTTAACTACGAGTGGCAACATGAGAGGCAAGTTCTAGGTGTTAAATACACCAGCACTTGAGTGTGAACCCACAACACTCGCAAGTGAGGCAGCACTCTTGGCCTTTTCACAGAAGTGCAATACAAAAAATGAAGGGAAAATGAGGAATTTCACTGACTCACTGGAGTGATACTTCCCTCACTCGAGTGATATGCATCAAAAACCAGAAAACGCAGAAAATATTGATAACATTCACCAGAATTTTCCTAAGAGTTTCCAAATAACCCAAAACTTCAACTAAAGCTATCCCCACACAAAATCACTCAAGGAATCTAATAAAACCATTAAAACAACCAAATTCCTACTCCATTATCATGCTTTGGACTTTGGCAACATTAAACACTAAATTTCCAAAATCACTAAACTCAATCATTCAATCCCCAATCAATCTTATCTATCCATATACCTTCCAAATATACCATTTCCATACCAATAACATGCCAATTGCCTAATGGCTCTTATTTTCAAAAATAGGCAATAAATTCCCAGAAATTCAAAACTATTCCAAATGGCACAAAACTTAAATGGATAGATAGACTTGACTTACCTCTTCAACTTTTCCAAAGACACTTTTTGATTCTCTAACTTTCACAATCTCTCAAAATCACAATCTAATACTAATGAGCCAACTACAACCATCAAAATGAAGCTCATTACTCAAAGAACAATTTTAGAGAAGGAGGTTTGAGCATTTGAGGCCATTTCCCTTACCTTTTTAAAGCTGTTCTTCCTTCCCTTTCCTTCAACAATGATGTCGGATGGAGTGAGAGATGAGAGTGGTTGAAGATGAAGAAGGAAATGATCACTCTACTCCCCCTATACCTCTCATATCAGCCGAAACAATGGGAGGGAAGAGAGAGAAAATATTTAAAATTCCTTATTTGACTTTTCCAACTACTCCCCCATTATCTCTCTTTGACACATGTCACAAAGTCATTGGTCTTCATAAAGTAAACACCCACTTAGCTTATCTAATCCCTCCATTAGCCATTTAATCATACTTCCCATCTCCTCTTAGTTAGTAATTAATTTCTCTGCTAATCACTAACTATTTGCCCAATAATTCCATTTTTTTAATTTCTCTTTAATTTTGGCACATTAATTAAAATTGCCACAAAACACATAATAATCCACTCTAATTCACAATTACATGCTCAATAATCAACATTAGCTCTTAATCAAAATTTGGGGCGTTACAATTCTCCCCCCATTCAATAAATTTGGCCCTTGAAATTGATTACACATCATTAGGCATAAAATCAGGAAATCACTTTCTCATGTCCTTTTCTACTTCCCAAGTCACTTCTCTTGGAGAATTTCCTTTCCAGACCACCTTCACAAACGCTAAGCTTCGATGTCTGAGTCACCGTTCTTCTCGATCAATGATTCGTTTTGGCTCTACCGTATAAGTGAAGTTATCTTGTAATTCAATCTCTTCATACTCAATGATATGCCCAGCGTCTGGTTGGTACTGCTTGAGCTGCGAGACATGAAACACATCATGCAATCTACTCTAATTCGGGGATAGGGCTATCCGGTATGCCACAAGTCCTATTCGTGCCAGAATCTCAAATGGACCGATGTACCTCAGACTTAGTTTCCTCCGCTTGATTGATCTTCCGATACCTGTTACTGGAGATACTCTGAGGAAAACATGATCCCCTACTTCAAACTCTAGAGGCCTTCTCCTTTTGTTAGCATAGCTCTTCTGTCTACTCTGTTTTGCAAGGAGCCTTTTTCTGATAATCTCGATCTTTTCTGAAGTCTGATAACAAGTTCTGGGCCATACAACTTCCACTCAGATAATTCTGTCCAGCACAACGGTTACTGACACTTCCTTCCATATAATGCCTCATACGGAGCCATCTGAATGCTCGTGTGATAACTATTGTTATAAGCAAACTCAGCCAATGGAAGATAATAATCCCATTTTCCCTTCAAGTCTAGGACACACACTCTCAGCATATCTTCTGGAGTCTGGATAGTCTTTTATGACTGTCTGTTTGTTTGAGGATAGTAGGCCGTACTAAACCTCAACTGTGTACCCATAGCTTCATGCAGAGCCCTCCAGAATCTTGAAGTAAAGCAAGAATCTCTATCAAAGATAATGTTCTTCGATGTACCATGGAGTCTCACTATCTCTTTGACCTAGATTTCTGCTAGCCTATCTGGAGAATAGCTAGTATTTATCGGTATGAAATGCACTGACTTTGTGAGTCGATCAACAATCACCCAAATTGCATCATAGTTCCTGATCCTGGGCAGACCCGCCACTAAATCCATGGTCACACTCTCCCACTTCCATTTTGGAATTTTTGGACTCTGAAGCAATCCTGTGGTCTCTGGTGTTCAATCTTCACCTTTTGACAAATAAGACACTGTGCCATATACTTTATCACATCACTCTTTAACCCTAGCCACCAGTATATAGATTTCAAGTTGTGATACATCTTGGTCATACTTGGGTAAAGAGTATACTAACTCTTATGAGCCTCATCTAGAATTCTCTGTCTCAAGTCTGCCTTCTGTGGAACATAGATTCTCTTTTGGTACCGAACCAGTCCACTAGGTGACAAATCATAATCCCGAGTCCCTTCTTGCTCAATCATAGCTCAAATAAACTGGGCTCTCTCATCATGCCTCTGAGCCTCTTCAATTTTCATCCTTAGGTCATTTTCCCTTTGGATAATGTCATAATTGGCACACAGGATACTATTCAAGAGATTGAAGTCTCAAAAGTCCTCTATCAATTTCCTTTCTTGGATTATCATCATTGCTACACAGCATTGTCTTTTGACTAAGAGCATCTGCAATGACATTCTCTTTACCCGGATGATATTTAATCTCTAGGTTATAATCTTTTGCAACTCCATCCACCGACGCTATCGCATATTCAATTCTTTTTTATCAAATAGATAATGAAGACTCTTGTGGTCAAGTACAATTCCACTGTCATACCGTACAAGTAATGACACCAAATTTTTAATACAAACACTATTATCGCAAGCTCCAGATCATGAGTGGGGTAATTCATTTCATGCGGTTTGAGCTGTCGAGAGGCATAAGCCACCACATGTCCTTGCTGTATCAAGACAGACCCTAACCCTTGCTTACTTGCATCACTATATATGACGTAAGTCTCACAAGGATCAGATATAATCAATACTGGTGCCATAGTCAATCATGAAGTTGGTTATCGGCAATGCAATCCATGAGAAGTTGTGGATGAACCTTTGATAACAACCAGCAAGACCTAAAAAACTATAGATCTTAGAAACAATTTATGGCCTCTTCTAGTCAAGTACTGCTTCCACCTTACTGGGATCCACCGAGACCCCTTCTTGTGATATAACGTGGCCAAAGAATTTCACCTCCGTAAGCCAAAAATCATATTTGCTCAGCTTGGTGTAGAGTTGCTTTTCTCTCAATATTATCAATAAAATTTTCAAATGCTGTTCGTGTTCTTCATTACTCTTAGAGTAAATCAATATGTCATCAATGAACACTACCACAAACTGATCAAGATGTGGTCGAAAGATATGATTCATATAATCCATGAATACTGCCGGTGCATTCATCAAACCAAAGGGCATCACAAGAAATTCATAGTGCCCATATCTCATTCTAAAAGCAGTCTTTGGAATATTTGCTACCTTTACATGCAACTGAGGATACCCCGACCTTAAATCAATCTTGGAGAACACACATGAGCCAGATAATTGATCTAATAGGTCATCAATTCTCTGGAGAGGGTACTTATTCTTAACAGTTACCTTGTTAAGTTCTCGGTAATTAATACAAAACCTCAAACTCCCATCCTTCTTTTTCACAAATAATGCTGGAGCTCCCCATGGTGACACATTGGGTCAGATAAACCTTTCTCAAGCAAGTCTTCAATTTGCTTCTTTAACTCCGCTATCTCATTAAGGGCCATTCGATATGGGGCTTCAGATATAGACCCAACTCTAGGCACTATTTAATTTGGAAATTCTACTTCCCTTTCTAGAGGTAATCCGTCGAGATTATCCAGAAACACCTTAGGGAATTGTCTCACAACTGGTATATTATCTAGAACATCATATAACTCTCCCTGAATAGAAAAGAATACCATATACCCTTGGCATCCCTTTTTCAGACATTCCTCGGCCTTAGCCATCAGAGGAAATTTAGTCCACTATTTACATTATCATACCTCTAAGGAGCAGGATAAACTATTTTTCTATTCCCATAATCCAACATGACATTATTCGTTGTCACCCAATCAATACCCAAAATAACCTCTAGTTGATGAAGTGGTAGACAAATCTATTAGAAATTGTGCCCTAAAGGCCAATCATTGTACTTTGAACATTATTATTTTAATGAAATTTATCTATTATGTTATCATATTATTTGCATGTTAACTGTGATAATTGTATCCTTGGATAATTCATAAAGATTGTCCTAAAATGTCCCTGGTCAGTCATCTATGTGGGAGCAGAGACGAAACAAGATCAGTATGACTTTGATAAGATATAAAGATACGAATCAAAGTCTTAGGCACTTGTAAGAGTACAAGGTGCTGGACCGACCCACTATGAGAAAGCTACATGGATCAAGTCATAAGCTTTTCTCATGTATAACTATGTCACAATGCCCTTAGACCTGAGGTTATCATGGATTCCTACATGAGAGTTGCTAAGCTTTGAACTAGTCAAAAATTACTTTTGACCGGGTGATGATAAAGGCTACGATCGGGCTTGGTGGTTTTTCATGCAGAGGAATATGAATGATCAAGATGGAATTTGTCCCTCACATTAGTAGAGAGATATTACTGGGCCCCTCGATGAGTGAGTCTGAGAAATATATGGCCATACTATGATGGAAAGGAGTTTCTGTCTCTATTATCAGTCTACTCAAGAATCGAGAAAGTAATAGTCAGGAACAAGAGAATGACATTATCCATGCCTTATCCTTGATCGATATATCGTGTGACAAAAGGGACGTGACATGGTTGTATGACAGGTTACATAGTGATAACGATCCTCATATGAATTGGGTAGTCGTAATGTCTTGCTAGAGACCACTTGCGACTTGTGGGTTAGTATAGTTATTGGCCCACTGCCAACTTCATATGGGCCTACAGGATCGCATACAAGAATGGCCCAACACGAGATAATGTTTAATTTAGGGTAGACGAATTTTATATTTATATTTATATATATAATATAAAATTCATTAAGAATATTATATAGATATATATTTTTGAAATATATATCTTATATATATGTATATATATTATATGATATTATTATATTGTGTTAGTTTTAAATTTAATTGATTAAGATATATTAAATTTAGTAACTAACATGATAGAGATATAGTATCTCAGATTTAATTTATAAAGATAAATTAAATCTAATAGCTCTTTATTTGGATTAAATAAATAGGTTAAATTAAAACTGTTGGACAGATTTAATTTAAACTGAATTTATCTAATTAGCTCATCAAGATAATTAATAGTTAATTAATTTCAAAATTAATGATGATTAATTTTGAAATTTGAAAATAGCCCTTATAGGTTATAAACTTGATAGAGCAGATATATTGATATACACATGAGAACTAAGAGTTGCAAGGGAAACCCTAGGAGACAGTAGAGCCGCTAGCACGCAGACTCGGTTGGAGAGCATTCGCGTGATACCGGTAGAGGTAGCGGACCTGACGTGTTGGCTCCTAGAGATCGTGAAAACCCTGAATCATAAAAGGTATGAATCCTTCCAACTTGGTATAAATGCCGTTGATAGATCCTTGATTAGGATTGGTAAAATTTTAAAATTCTTCCACTGTGCCTGCCAATCCTAACAGTGGTGTCAGAGCCAGATCAATTGTGCGTTTAAACTGAGTGTATGTTCTTATACATGTGATATATATGGGATATATATATGTGTTCACAAGAAAAAATCCGAATATGTTAAATTGAAAAGGAATATGTTCAACGTTAATGTGCATTTTTCAGATAGTGCGGTATGTTTATACGATTTGGTGAAATTGTTTCGATTATATGCGATATGTTTTAGTTTCAATTTCACCACTGGCATCACGATTTCTATTCTGGATTTGATCTGAAGTAGAGTTCATTGTTTAGGTTTCAAATAGGTGAAGAACATGGCGTACAGACACATTAGGGTCTCTAATCGGATTTAGGGATTCAAAACATTGGGGTAGACAATCCGGATCAGAAACCTTCTGGGCCGTTGTTTTTGAAATTGGGCTAAAATCCCTTAAGAATTGGACTAAACAAATTTTTTGATCACCTCTGCGTAGCGCAATATAATCTGATCACGACATTTATTGCTTTTCATATTGCATGAATTCTTGTTGTGGTTTATTATTTACACTTGTTTGGGTATAGTGAACAACATGGCTTTAGAATTATACAAAGGGTTGTAATATTTGAATACGGCCTGTGTGCCGTGCCTTTCTCTAAATACTCTCGATGTACATTCTCTTCTCATCTCACTCCCCTCGAATGTTTAAACAAGGTTTCTCTCAATGTATTTCTTTTCTTATTTAGAGAAGTCCTCTCATTGGCTTGGGAGGATTTTAGGTTAGGTAAGCCATGTTGTGTCACATTTAAATTATGCTTTTGATTCGATCATTGCATGAATACTTTTGCGTTTATATGTATTTATCTGTATGAGATACGACCACGATTGCATCCATATAAACAAAACTAATTAATTAAGCCCTATGAAACAAATCTTAAGTCATAATGTCGTCAATTAATGAATACTTGTCAAAACTTTGATCGCTCAATTGTGGAAACCACCAAAGTGGGTGCACTTGAGTTATCTTGATGAGACAGGAATGAGTAATGGTGCTGCTCATAATTTTCATTATTGTTTGGACTTAATTGAGATTAACAAAATGGTTTTGCATCTTAAGGCATTAGATGGGATTAAACATACGGGATCATATGATGGTCGAATCCTATAAACATCTAAGAGTTACATGTGATGTAATTGGTAAATAGGTTACCAACCTAAATAACTTGAATTTAAGCGTCTTGCCAAAGCGGACTTAAGTTTAAGCCAAATATGTCTTAGCCCACTAATTGTTATTTTGAGGGTTGTTAACTTAGTTGGAGATTACTAACTAACTTTGCATATTTTAATTGTAGAATCATGTCAACTAGTAATACTGCTACACTATCATTGCGATCGATCCTTGAGAAGGACAAACTAAATGGGACAAACTTTCTTGACTGGTTCAGGAACTTGAGAATTGTTCTCAAGCAGGAAAGAAAGGCTTATGTCCTAGATCAACCCATTCCTGAGGAGCCTGCAGCCAATGCTCCAAGAGCTTAGAGAGATGCTTACACAAAGCATAAGGATGACTCTGTGGATGTAGGTTGCCTGATGCTTGCCACTATTGTTCCAGAGCTCTAAAGAAATTTGGAACTCATGGAGGTTCATGAGATGATAGTTTATCTTAAGGAAATGTTCCAGCAACAGGCAAGGCAAGAAAGGTATGAGACCACAAAGGCCCTACATTCTTGCAAGATGGCTGAAGGTGCATCGTTAGTGCTCATGTGTTAAAGATGAAAGGCTATATTGATCACCTTGAGAGGCTTGGATTTCCCATAAGCCAGAAGTTAGCTATGGATTTGATCCCCAACTCACTCCCGGAGAGTTATGACCAGTTTGTTATGAACTACAACATAAACAACATGGAGAAATCAATTTCTGAGCTGTATGGGATGCTCAAAAGTGTTGAGCAAAGCATTAAGAAAAAGCCTAGCATAGTTTTGATGGTTCAGAAAGGAAAGGGTATGAAAAAGAAAGGGAAGGGCAAATGGAAGGGTAATGGCTCAGGTGGTAAGACCAAAGAGTCAAACAAGCCCGAAACCAAGCCTACACCCAAGAAGTCAAAGCCTCCAAAGGAAGGAGTCTGCTACTTTTGCAATGAACCCAGTTATTGGAAGAGGAACTGCAAACTCTACTTGGAAGATCTGAAAAAGAACAAGAAGGATAGCGAGGCTATCGCTTCAGGTATTTATGTTATAGACATTCATTTTTCTAGTTCCTCTATATGGGTATTAGATACTGCATGTGGTTCTCACATTTGTACAAATGTGCAGGGTCTAAAGGATAGTAGAAAGCTGAAGAAGGGCGAGGTGGACCTACGAGTTGGAAACAGAGCAAGAGTTGCTGCTTTAGACGTAGGCACTTATGAATTAGTTCTGCCCAGTGGGCTTTTATTAGTTTTGAACAATTGCTATTATGTTCCTGCTTTGAGTAGTAACATTGTTTCTCTTTCTTAGTTGTATAAGGAAGGTTATACTTCTATTACTAGGAATGGTAAATGTTCTATTTATCGTAATAACATTTTCTATGTTGATGGTGATTTGCATGTTGGTCATTATATTTTAAATTTGGAACATCCTAATAATGGGAATATCTATAACATAACTACTAAGAGGATAAAATCAAATGATTTGAATCTGACCTACCTATGGCATTGTCGTCTAGGCCATATAAATGAGAAACGCATTTCTAAACTCCATCAAGATGGATTTCTAAACTCATTTGATTTTGAATAATATGATACATGCAAATCTTGCTTATTAGGAATGATGACGAAGGCACCTTTCACTGGGCACAGTGAGATGGCCACTGATTATTGGGCTTCATACATACAGATGTATGTGGACCATTAAATACAGCTGCCAGAGGAGGTTATGTCTACTTCATTACATTTATAGATGACTGTAGTAGATATGACTATATCTATCTAATGAAACATAAATCTAAATCTTTTGAAATGTTCAAAATATTCTAAAATGAAGTACAAAACCAACTTGGTAAAACAATTAAAGAACTTCAATCTAATGGAGGTGGTGAATATTTGGGCCAAGAATTCATTGACTATCTTAGGAGTTGTGGGATAATCTCACAATTGACTCCTCCAGGAACACCACAATGGAATGGTGTTTTTGAATGGAGGAATCAAAACTATTAGATATGGTTCGATCTATGATGAGTCAAACAGATCTTCCACCGTCCTTTTGGGGACTTGCCCTAGAGCTGTGTTCACACTAAGTCGTGTTCCATCTAAGGCAATTGAAAAGACACCATATGAGATAGGACTGGAAAGAAACCAAGTTTATCTTTTCTCAAGATCTGGGGATGTGAGGTATATGTTAAGCAACAAGCCTCTGATAAATTAGCGCCCAGATCCATAAAGTGCCTTTTCGTGGGGTATCCTAAAGAAACAAAAGGATACTATGTCTACAATCCCACCGATAACAAAGTGTTTGTTATTCGAAAGAGGAAGTTTCTAGAAAGAGAGTTTGTCTCTAAACAACCAGTGGGAGCAAGTTACATCTCGAAGAAATTCAAGAGCCACAAGATAGTACAGAACTACATATAGAAATTAGAGAAGACTCACAACAAGTTGCTGAGCCTCCTCAAGAAATATAAGGTCCACGAAGATCTGATAGGACATGACATCAGCCTCAGAGATATAGATTTCTGATTACTCAAGGCCGTGATATTTTGCTTAATCAGCAAAATGAGTCCACCACCTTTCGAGAAGCCACAATGGGACCAAACTCTGAGAAATGGCTAATTGCCATGAAGTCTGAAATGCAATCCATGTACGACAATTAGGTATGGAACTTAGTCGATCCACCTGAAGGTGTAAAAACCATTGGGTGCAAATGGGTTTTCAAGGAGAAAACTGACATGGATGGCAATGTAAATGTCTTCAAGGCACGATTGGTTGCAAAAGGATTCACTCAAACTCATGCTATAGACTATGATGAAACCTTTTCCCCAGTTGTAATGGCCAAATAAATCAGAATCCTTCTTGCCATTGCAGCATATTATGACTATGAAATATGGTAGATGGATGTAAAAATAGCCTTCCTTAATGGAAAGTTGCTTAAGGATGTGTACATGACACAACCTGAAGGTTTTGTGCGTCCAGAGGACTCTGGTAAAATTTGCAAGCTTAAAAGATCCATTTATGGATTGAAGCAGGCATCTCAGAGCTGGAATCATCATTTTGATGAAGTAGTCAAAGAGTTAAGATTCATTCAAAACATCGATGAACCTTGTGTTTACAAGATGGTTAGTGGGAACATAGTTGTATTTCTAGTGCTTTATGTATATGACATCCTACTCATTGGGAATGATATTCCTATCTTGCAGAGTGTCAAGTCTTGGTTAGGAAAGTCCTTTTCAATGAAAGACTTAGGTGAAGCCACCTATATCCTAGGGATTAGGATCAATAGGGATAGATCCAAAAGACTAATAGGCCTAAGTTAGAGCACATACATAGACAAGATACTGCATAGGTTCAGTATGCATGATTCAAAAAGGGGTTATATGCCCATGTCTCATGGCATCCATCTTAGCAAGGATCTGTGTCCTAGTACACTTGATCAGCGAGATCGCATGAGTAAGGTTCCATATGCCTCGGCCATTGGATCCATCATGTATGCCATGTTATGTAGTCGACCAGATGTCTCGTTTGCCTTAAGTATGACCAGCAGATACCAACAAGATCCTGGTGAAGGTCATTGGACTGCCGTCAAGAATATCCTAAAGTACTTAAGAAGGACTAAGGACTTGTTTTTTGTCTATGGTTGATTGGATGATGAGCTCTGCGTAACCGGTTACATAGATGTAAGTTTCCAAACTGACCAAGACGACCTTAAATCGCAATCTAGATATGTGTTCCTCCCGAATGGTGGAGCAGTAAGCTGGAAGAGCTCCAACCAGAGCACTATAGCAGATTTTGCAACAGAAGCTGAGTATATAGCAGCATCAGATGCAGCTAAAGAAGCCGTTTGGATCAGAAAGTTCATTACTGAACTAGGGGTGGTGCCTACCATCTCAAATCCAATAGATTTGTTCTGTGACAATAGCGGTGCTATTGCACAGGCCAAGGAGCCTAGGTCACATCAAAGGACTAAGCATATACTTAAGCAATTTCATCTTATTAGACAAATCAATGATAGAGGTGATATAAAGATATGCAAAGTAGCAGGACAAGATAATGTTGCTAATCTTCTTACTAAGCCACTTGCACAGGTAAAGCATGAGCATCATGTTAGGGCGATGGGAATTAGGCAAATTAATGATTGCACCTAGGGCAAGTGGGAGGATGTTAGAAATTGTGCCCTAAGGGCCAATCATTGTACTTTGAACATTATTATTTTAATGAAATTTCTCCATTCTGTTATCATATTATTTGCATGTTAACTGTGATAATTGTATCCTTGGATAATTCATAAAGATTGTCCTAAAATGTCCCTAGTCGATCATCTATGTGGGAGCAGAGACGAAACAAGATCAGTATGACTTTGATAAGATATGGAGATACGAATCAAAGTCTCAGGCACTTGTAAGAGTACAAGCTGCTGGACCGACCCACTATGAGAAAGCTACATGGATCAAGTTATAAGCTTTTCTCATGTATAACCACGTCACAATACCCTTAGACCTGAGGTCATCATGGATTCCTACATGAGAGTTGCTAAGCTTTGAACTAGTCAAAAGTTACTTTTGACTGGGTGATGATAAAGGCTATGATCAGGCTTGGTGGTTTTTCATGTAGAGGAATATGAATGATCAAGATGGAATTTGTCCCTCACATAGTAGAGAGATATTACTGGGCCCCTCGATGAGTGAGTCTGAGAAATGTATGGCCATACTATGATGGAAAGGAGTTTCCGTCTCTAATATCAGGCTACTCAAGAATCGAGAAAGTAATGGTCAGGAATAAGAGGATGACATTATCCATGCCTTATCCTTGATCGATATATCATGTGACAAAAGGGACGTGACATGGTTGTATGACAGGTTGCATCGTGATAACGATCCTTATATGATTTGGGAGTTATAATGTCTTGCTAGAGGCCGCTTGTGACTTTTGGGTTAGTATAGTTATTGGCCTATTGCCAACTTCATATGGGCCTACAGGGTCGCACACAAGAATGGCCCAACACGAGATAATGTTTAATTTAGGGTGGACGAATTATATATATATATAATATAAAGTTCATTAATAATATTATATAGATATATATTTTTGAAATATATATCTTATATATATATGTATATATATTATATGATATTATTATATTGTGTTAGTTTTAAATTTAATTTATTAAGATATATTAAATTTAGTAACTAACATGATAGAGATATAGTATCTCAGATTTAATTTATGAAGATAAATTAAACCTAATGGCTCTTTATTTGGATTAAATAAATAGGTTAAACTAAAACTATTGGATAGATTTAATTTAAACTAAATTTATTTAATTGGCTCATAAAGATAATTAATAGTTAATTAATTTCGAAATTAATGATAATTAATTTTGAAATTTGAAAATAGCCCTCATAGCTTATAAACTTGATAGAGCAGATATATTGATATACACATGAGAATTAAGAGACTCAAGTGAAACCCTAGGAGACATTAGAGGCGCTAGCACGCAATCTCGGTTGGAGAGCATTTGTGTGGATATCGGTTGAGGGAGCGGACTTGACGTGTGGGCTCCTAAAGATCGTGAAAACCCTGAATCATAAAAGGTATGAAACCTTCCAACTTGGTTTAAACGCCGTTGATAGATCCTCGATTAGGATTGGTAAAATTTTAAAATTCTTCCGTTGTGCCTGCCGATCCTAATACATCCTTCCTGGGAAAGGTTTAACAAATGATTTATGAATCTTACCTGCTAAATGTACCTTAGCTTCAATGATCCAGCGTATGTCCACAAGAAGGCCTAAACACTTGAATAATTCATTGAATTTTTTATTTTTGTGGTTATAGATGGAAGTGATTCATATTTGTCCTATATAGAAGACTTAAAAAGCTTTAGTAGGACTTAGAATCATCCCATTTCAATTTTTGTATATTTAGTTATGATTTTTGGACATTCAGCTAAAGATTCTTAACCACAGCCAAATAGTGTCGGACTTACTCTTGGCTGTAGCTAAAAGATTCTTGGTCGCAGCCAAAAACCTTGTGACCTATTTTTTGCCGCAACCAGAAGATTCTTGGCCATAGCAAAAATGTTTTGACCTGTTTTTGGCCGCAGCCAAACCCTAATTTCAATACTTTAAGCTTTTGAAAGGTGGTTTCTGATCTAACTCTCCCTAACTATTTTAGGCTTTTGTTTGAGCTTCTCATAGCGACCTAAGGGACTCAAATGATAACCAACCTAAAGTGTCTCAGAGTTATTTAGGATTGAAATAGGGAATAACTCATCATCCTTAGTTTTAATTTATAGGATTTGATATTTGCCCTGAGCGTAAGAAATATGTGCCTAGCAAGACTGAAAGAATATGGTAGTGACTCTTTATCTTATATCATGTATAGTACTTTGTATGTATGTGTATATCATCTATTATGACGAATGTGAATGTTGCTGTGTGACAAATGTCATGAATATGTATATAGCTGTGAAAGCTATCATGAATGCTGTGTGGCAAATGTTACTAATGTGTATACAGTAGTGAAAGCTTTCATGAATACTATGTAATTAATGTCACAAATGTGTATATAGCTATGAAATTTATCGTGAATGTCATGAATTGTGATAAATATGATGAATGTCATGAATGTGAACGCTGTTGTGTATGCTGCTGTGAAAGCTTTTATGGATGCTTCTATGTGATGTTTGCTTATGTGCTTTATGAAATTATATATCATATGAGTGAAATGTTACTATCGAGATTTATATTAATCTTACTCTTTCTAATAACTAACCATAGCCAGGGGTTGACCAAAAAAATCCTACAGGCAGGGCAAATGGATCAAAGGAGAAGTAAGTAAACAACCATGGCTAGTAGTCTTCGCTAAGAGATTAGAGTTTTATGTTGGTTATCAACTTTTGGATGAATGTATATGATGTAAATATAAGTTCAATGTAGTAAAGGTGGATGTACAATTGATCATACCACAAATATATACAAAACTATATCATACCATAAATATATACAATTGATTCCCAAGAATATATCCAAAAATTACAAGTATGATAACCAAATATTCCCAAAGTGAGACTCCTCCCCAGAGCTCTAACCGCTCTTCGTCACCCGCTCCCCCTTTGATCTTTCGGCCCTGTCTAAAATTGTTTTTCGGAGAGTGAGATTCTAAGGAATCCGCATAGTAACAAATCACTCATAGTATGCACAACAAAAAAGCATGAAAGCAAATCATCACACAACACATAGCAACTACAACGGCAGTTATAGCGGCAAGGGCAGGTATGACTCGCGTCACCCTTATGTTTGCTCACGCTGTATTGCAC
Source organism: Inga laurina (assembly GCA_963855925.1). Taxonomy (NCBI): domain Eukaryota; kingdom Viridiplantae; phylum Streptophyta; class Magnoliopsida; order Fabales; family Fabaceae; genus Inga; species Inga laurina. Next base: position 23,207,795 of record OY979712.1, read on the forward strand.
AATCACATGATCATATCACATATATCACCACATATGAGATCCATATAAAATATTTCACATACACACACAGTGACACTGGCCGGATACTTAAACAAGAATCCATGATTCCACAACTTACCCCTGGCAATTACAATGGCAGAAACAATGGCAGGGGCAGGTGTGATAACCATCACCCCCTACAACTACTCACGCTGTAATGTACTACAGGAGATAACACAATGACCTTATGCCAAATATACAACAAACAATGATGAGTCATACATACCAAGCATCATACACAACATGTCGCAGGTCCCTCCCAAGTAGGGCAAATATCACAACCTATATTTCACAATGAGTGATGAAGAGTCAATCCTCTATTCTAATTCTCAACTACTTCTCAATACTTAATTTAGTTATCATTATTGCTCTTTTAGTATCCATGAATTACTCTATCAATAGCTCTAAAGGGTTAGAAAACTATCCTCAAAGATCCCCTTTTTGAAATCACAAAACTGATATTTTTCACTAAGACACTTGAGTGAGGATGGCCTCACCAGGTGATATTGTATGAATACTCGAGTGATGGTGTTGTCTATACTCGAGTACTAGAGACTGAAGGACAGCGAGTGTATACCCGAGAGGACAAGAACTTTCAGAAGACTACAATACTCGAGTCTAAAAAGCCATACTTAAGTGATAGCCAAATGCTCACTTGAGTACACATAAAAGATCATCCAGTTGATCAAGTAATTGAAGATGTTAATTATAATACCGTAAAATGTGTTCAAGGGCTAAATGTACGTAATAGATAGTGGGATTAATGATAAAATTACCCTAAAAATTTTTGTTATGACTTTAGTTCCAATTAACTTGAGATAACTACTTAGTCTTTTAGCCTAAAGTCAAAAATGACCAAAGTCTTAATTTAAACATAAGAAGAAGGGGAAATGACATATGGAAGAGAAAGAAAGGAAACAAATAAAGAGTTAATGGCAATCTAAATAATATTGCCATAATCAAGGGTCAAAGAGACAATTGCCACTTGATCTTGAAGTTAAAGTTGGAAACCAAAATGAATGGCTAAGATTTGCTCTTGAAAAGTAAAGATAATGATAAAGAAGATGAAATTAATTTCCCTTCCTTTTCCCTTGATCAAAAATGTTCAAGACCATAGGAAGAAGGAAAGAGAATTTAAATGATAAACTTCTTCACTTTTCCATTTTAAAAGTCAACAATTATAGGCTAATATGTGTAGCCTTTTAAGAGATAATTGAAAAAGCTTGCTTGGTCACTTTGGGGGCACTATTTATGTCACTTGAAGAGAGGAAGGAGGGAAGTCAATTGTGACCAAGTATTACAAGATGAAGAAAAGTGAAAAATCTCATGTTAAAAGTAATATTTGAGGAGGAAATATATAATAATTGAAGAAGTCATTTACCTCTCCAAAAAGAAGCATAATCATATGACACATGAAGAAGGAAAGAAAAGATGAAGACTTGGTCAAATATTGCAACCAAAAGTAAAAGTGTAAGAAGGCCAATTATGATAGAGGATGATGTCTTGCATTAAAAAAGGGCTAAGTTCGTATGACATAGACAAAGCAAGAGAAAGATAATGATCTAAAGTATTTGGCACATGTTGATTGCAATTAAATATAATATTTATAGGAGGTGGATCATGATATTTTTAAAGGGTCTTTAACTATTTTTTTGGCCAACTTTTCAGCCAAGTATTAATGTGTTAAGGGAAGAGAAAAAATTATCATTTAATCACACACACCCTCTCTCATTCTCCAAGTTGGTTTATGTGTGCACAAAAAGACAAAAGAAGCAAGGTGTAGGTAAGTTCTTTCCTCTTGATTTTCACTTTCTTAACCTCATATATGACCTAAATACTCTTCATAAACATTGTTCCTCTTGATGAGAGCTTCATTTCTATGGTTTTATAATTTCAAGAGGAGGTGTTTTGAGCCATCATCCAAGAACAAAATCTAAAAAACTAAAGAAATGAGCTAAGGAGAAGCAAAATGTGAGTATTGGCTTCAATTTGAGCTATTTGTTCTATGGGTTGAATGAGTATTTTGACATGTGTAATTCTACCCCAATTTTGTCTAAGCTAGGGTTTTGATGAGTCATGGCGTTTTGTTTTATGATGATTAGAAACCATATGACATAAGGTTGATGCTCAAATTGGGAGTTTGGTAATTTTTGGATTTTTGTTGGATTTTCTGCTCAAAATAGGACATGTAGAAAGAGCAAAAATTTGGTCATTTTGATATTACCATTGTATTCTACATAAAAAATGATACAAGAATAGCCCCGGGTTGTGAATTTGGGGCCATTGAAACTTAAAATGCAAAACTGGATTTTCTGCCAAACAAGATTTCAGCGAGGTACCCTGATTATGTGGTGTTTTTTGATAACCAAATGATATTCAATGAAGGTGAACCTCTCCAAAATAAAACTAGACATATCAAGCTTTAATTTGATAGGTCATTTGCATCATTTTGATTTGTACACTGGGAGTTATGGATTTTTGAAGTTAGGTCATGAAAACTGGGTTGAATTCTAGCAGTGTGCAATAAATGGAAAATCTAGGAATGTTGTGCATCCAAATGGCCGTGGATGATATTTTTCTTTGAATATAGACTAAATAAGGGTCACATTTCCTTTATAATCACTGCAATTCAAATTTTTGTACATAAAGATATTATTTTTCAAAGTTGATGAAAAATCTAGCAGATTTGGTCACTTGTGCAAAAATTGAAGATGTAATGGCATATTATAATATTGTTGAACTTTGAGGTTAGAAATTGGTCTTTTAGGTTATTGAACATTTTAACTCCTTAGTTGACTTGATTAAATATCCCTAATGAAACCAACTTGAGTGTTTGAATTAAAGAAGAATTAGATTAAGTAATAACCTGTCGTCCGTAATTCTAATCATATGATTCAATATCTGCACTAAGCGCAAGAAATCTATGCAAGAACAAAACCGAAAAGACCAAGGTAGTGACTCTTTCTCTTGTATCCTATATAATGCTTGCATGTTTGTGCTTATCATTGAATTATGATGAACGTCAATGCTATTGTTATGCCATTGTGAAATTGTGATAAACATGAATGTTGTTGTTTATGATGTTGTGAACACAGCGAAAGCTGTCGCAATGCAATGGAAGTGAATACGATGAAAGCTGTTGTTGTTTATGCCATTGTGAACTTAGTGAAAGCTGTCATGATGTCGTAGAAGTGAATACGACAAAAGCTGTTGTTGTTTATGCCATTGTGAACTTAGTGAAAGCTGTAGTAATGCCGTAGAAGCGAATACAGTAAAAGTTGTTGCTGTTTATGGCATTGTGAATATATTAAAAGCTATCATTTTGTGACTTGCGAGTCATGCATCAATGTGGTAGCTGAATACAGCGAAAGCCCGTCATGTATCAATGTGGAAATTGCTGTGAATGCTGTTGAGAATTTTTCACTGAGAATGTTATCGTTACTGTAGATGCTATTGTGTTATTGCTTTGTGATAATTTCTTACATGCCTTGTTTATTATATATCATGTGATTGAAATTGTTACTATTGAGATTCCTATAAATCTCACTCTTTCCATTACTAACCTACAGCTAGGGCAGACAAATAAAAGGAGAAGCTGGTATACAAGGACGATTAGAGTTCGTGGCTAGGAGATTAGTTTTGTGTTGGTTATCAAATGTTGGGATATTTGTATATGTGAATATAGAATGATGTAGTAGACTTACATAGATATTTGTAATCCCCATTTGAAAATGGGTGAATATTCCCTATAGGCTCATAATTAAAAATTGAAACCTAAGAGTTGTCAGGAATTTTGCTATATACTCTGATATTTATGAATGGAACCAAATTACATAGGCCAAATATATTTGAAGGTTAAATGTGAGACTGTATTAAATAGATTGTGAAAAGTTTTTGAAAACCCACTTTATCATAGGACTGAACCCTATCTTGAAGTTGGGACTTTCAATAAGTTTTGAATTGTTCGTTGGTCTCCAGTTTGATCTAATGTGCATTTTCAAACTATAATTATGGCTATTAAGGTAGGGGTTACATTTATAAAGGTGTCAAAACAAGAAATATAATTCATAATGAAGTGACATTTTCTGCATTCATTTTTGAGATTGAACCTTTTAGTATTGAAGAAGCACTTTCTGACAATGATTAGGTGATTGCTATGCAAGAAAATTTAAATCAATTTCAAAGAAATCAAGTTTGGGATTTGGTACCTCGACCTAAAGATCACTCTGTCATAGGAAACAAATAGGATCTCAAAAACAAGCTTGATGAATTTGCAATTATTGTGAGAAATAAGGCAAGGTTAGTTGCCAAAGGCTATAATCAAGAAGGTATTGATTATGAGAAAACATATGCTGCAGTAGCAAGATTGGAAGCCATACGAGTATTCCTAGCCCTTGCATGCATTAAAGGTGCTTTTCTAAATCGTTATATTATGGAGGAAGTTTACGTAGAACAACCTCCTGGTTTTGAAGATGACACAAAACCTGATCATTTTTTCAAACTCAACAAAGCTTTATATGTTTTGAAATAAGCACCTGGAGCTTGGTACGAAAGACTAAGCAAATTTCTTCTTTATCAAAACTTTGTCAGAGGAAAAGTGGATACGACACTTTCATCAAACAAACAAGAATGATTTATTGTAGTTCAAATATATGTTGATGATATAATCTTTGGTGCTACTAACGAATCTCTCTGTTAAGAATTTTCAAAGCTCAAAGCTCATGTAGGGAGAATTCATAATGTCCATGATTGGTAAACTAAACCTCTTTCTTGGACTTCAAATCAAGAAACAGAGGAATGGGATCTTCATATCCCAAACCAAATATTTGAAGGGGTTATTAAAGAAGTATAGAATAGAAAATGGCAATGAAGCTGACTTTCATAAGAGCTTTACCATATTGCTAAATGCCGACGTTAAAGGCCTTGACTTCAATATTCTAAATATAGAGGAATGATTGGTTCATTACTCTATCTAACAGCAGCAAGCCAAATATACAAATCAGCGTTGAGATGTGTGCAAGGTATCAATCTGCTCCTAAGGTATCACATACAGAAACCGTGAAAAGAATCTTTAGGTACTTAAGAGATACTACAGAACTTGGCCTATGGTATCCAAAAGGAGGAAACGAATATTTGACAACCTATTCAGATTCAGATCATAGAGGATACAAAATTGACAGAAAGAGTACCAATAGACAATGTCAATTTTTTGGAGGCTCTCTAGTATCATGGTTCAGTAAGAAGCAAAACACAGTTTTGTTATCCTCTACTAAAGCAAAATACATAGCTACAACAAGTTGTTATTCTCAAGTACTATGGCTAAAGCAACAACTTCAAGACTTAGGAATCTACTTGAAAGAGATACCTATTTACTAAGACAACACTAGCACAATAAGCTTGGCTAAGAATTCTGTGCAGCATTCAAGAACCAAGCACATAGCTATTCGACATTATTTCATTCGAGGCATATTCAAAAGAAGGAAGTCAAAGTAGAATTCATTCCTATACATCTTCAACTCGTTGATATATTCACAAAGTTGATAGCTAAAGATAAATTTTTATATATATGAAGAGAATTGGGAATGGTTAATCCTACTAAGTTTTAAGATTATTGATTATGTTTAGTATATGCTTCTGTATATGTTTTGATGATTACTATACTAACTTAAGCATCAGAGTATGTCAAAGTTTGTTTGTAGGAATATTATATTTACGATAAATGAAATAAAAGCAAATAGAGGTTAAATGAAAACTTGCTATGACACTAGAGTGTCAAGTAAATAGTAGAGTGCAAAGCCATGGTACTTAAGTGCATATTTAGCACTCAAGTTCAAAACTTGATTCACATACTCTGCTTTCAGTTTGTAAAACAAGGATTAATAGAGAGTACATAAACTCTGAGAGCATACTCAAGTCCATCAAAAGTGTTGACTCACACTTGAGTGCTAGGGCCTATACTCGAGTGTATGTAGAACAACACTTGAAAGTGCTAGTGATAAACTTCAGTGCAGGAAGAAAACAACAAAACAACTTGAGATAAAAGCATGGTTTACTCAAGTGATCTTGGAGGACTTGAGTACAAAGATGTATGAGGATAGAAAATAAACATGGGTGTCTACAAGCTACACTCAAACAAGGTATGCAACTACATTTTTATGATTTTATTTTCTAACATACTCAAGTGCAAGAAGTCATACTTGAGTGAGTAAGCATGAACTCTCGAGTGTATAAGTAGAATACTCGAGTGTCGAGGGTTTATATCAATAAATCTGAAAGCTTAATTGGCACACTCTTTCATTCTCACCTGAGCATTTCTTCAATCGCAACTCATACCCACTCAAATTCCAATTGATACCCATTGAGTAGACACCTCTATTATCATCTCTCATCAATTTCAACCCATCAATCCACTCCAAATATCCAAAATTTCCTTTAAATCCTCACATTCAAGCCCTAATCAGTATTTACCAAACTTTCTCCAAATCTTTTGTTTCTTCATCTTACTCTGATTCTTCATAATGGTGAGTACGAAAGTGCCTCAAGTGATTCAGGAAGCCTTCTCCTCCTTACATCATCAGATTCTGTCTCTAAACTCTTCAGTGAATCAATGACACCAACGGTGACTTTGACTCTAACTCAGTCTTCAACACCAACTCCTCCTCCTCCTTCTAAGAAAACTATCACAAAGAACAAAGAAACTCTTGCGAAGAAGAAGCATGCTAGACCAAAGGTAAAGGATGTTCAACCTCTACCAAAAAAGCCGAAGGGTACTGCATTCATGGAACCGATTGTGACTCGGTAAAAAAAGGAAGTATATTGAAAGGGGAAGAAGAAGAGCACAGAAGTCCTACAAGAATCCTCCTCTGACAGTGAAGATGACAGTAAACTCCCACAAGGAATAGAACAGTCAAAATTGGATGCCTTGGTTGGCAAGATTGCCTCCCAAGCTGGTGCCTCTACTTCTCATCATATTCTTAGATAGTCTAGCTATGGTGGTTCATAGTCAGGAGTACCAGTCACCTCTCTACCATCGGTGGAAGAAGAACTTGATCCTATCCCTCCAAAAAATTTCAATAACCAGAAATTGAAATCTTTCAACAAAAAGGTATATGATACTAGATTTACTCATTGTAGCTTTTGCCCTATGGTGTACGTAGACATGGATTATTTGAATGATCATTATGGTTTAAACCTTAGGCTATCCCTGGAATTTAATCAACTATGGCTTGTTGTACACTAACCTTATTCACCTACGGTCATTAGAACTTTTTAATGTAATATGAAGGTAAAAACATTGAGACTAAAAATGGTGAATTGATAGAGGAAGGGATTATTACTACTATTAGAGGCCAATCTATGATGATAACCCCCACTATTATAAACACTATTTTTGGCTATATAATACCACCCTCTAATCCATTCCAAGAATTCACATCTGACCTAATTTTCAAATTGTTGAGACCAGCGGAACCAGTAGGCCCTTTGAATTTCAAACCTATCACAATGCCAGACTTTCACTATATCCTTCACTACTATATATACACCCGTAACATCATAAAATAAATCCAAGAAATTTACACACTTTACCCATAGGGATTACAATTTGTTGGCTTCTTGTCTTGCCGGCTAACAGAGGAATGTGGGAGAATTAATCTTTAGTGAAATGAGGAGATTTAGGTTCTCTTCATCTAGATCCACCACCATTACATATCCTCAACTTGTATCCCTCATCCATCGCCACAACAAAATTTGGTATTTGGAAGGAAATGAGAAGGTCAAGATACCTAGATTTGGTCTGACACAGATGATTCATATAGGAATATCTTTAACCATTGGCATAGCACCTGTACCACAATAAGAAAATGCACCTTCAAAGGCCAATAAGGCTCAATCCTCTGTAAGAGGCAGATCTCCATCTCTTTGTCCTTCATTCTTCGGTGCATTAATTTAAGGCTTTATATCAGAGGTTATCAACAAAGCTATGGTAAGCCTAAAGAAGGAATTATTTTCAGAATATGAGAAGTTGGTTGGAACAATGGAGTCTCAAGTCATTAAATTGCTAGAGAAGACTGATTTCAACTTTTATATGATGATTAAGACTTAAGAGGTTCACACAAGGAGACTAAATGAGTTGGAGACATTCCTACATACTTACCTTCTTGTTTATCCTACCTCTATCCCTCATACTTTAGTTGCTCATCACACCACCTTTGCATCACCATCTATAACTACACTCGCTACCCCATAGTGATGTTCACATATACCGATTCTAACACTTCAGCCACGTGGATGTCATATTGAATAGACAATCCTCTCAGAAGCCAGCCACTCTACCTTCTTTGCCACCTTTTATGCCAGATCCTATTAATCCCTCTACTGCCATGGTTTTATATACTCTACTATAGCTTGATCCTAACACTAATCCTATCACCTTCCTCTAGCCTCCCTTTCTACTGAAGACAAAACAGGGGAGAAGAAGGAGTGATGCATTTGAGCTTTTTGGAGTCTTCTGATAAGGGGCATAAATGTCATGAGTTAGGGAATATTTCATGTATTTGGGAGCATTTTTGTGTATTTTAAGCTTTTCATGCTTTTTATGAAGTTTGTTGGTGAATTTATAAATTAATAAATTTATAATATTTATTGTTCAATTTGTTGCTTAATTATGAGTTTTGAAGTTAAGTTATGCATTTGAATCATAAACTAGGACTTGATCTTGTCACAAGTGTTGCAGTGAAAAACTTGCAGAGAACTTCATGAAAAAAGCCAAACAGCAGAAAACAAATTTGAACTTTGGCAACTTTAGTGTCAAAGTCAATTAAGTTTTCAATAAGGTTTACAAGTCAATTAAGATTTCAAATCTACCACTAAAGTTTTGTCATCATAAAAAAGGGGTAGAATGTTAGACTCCATGTTTTGGTGATAACAAAGTGTTAATACATTATTCTGTATTGGAATTTATGTTTTGAAGATGTAAACTTAAGTCTATTTGATTATTAAATGCATTTCACAAGTTTATTGAAAGTTGCTTTGAAAAATTGCTGATGCACTCAAGTGAGGAAGGTGCACTCGAGTACTGAAAGCATGAACACTTGAGTGTGCCTTTACATTCTTGCAAGTGTTAGGCAAAAGTAGGGTTAGAAAGTGAAATTTTACTAATGCACTCGAGTATGAAAAGTGCACTCAAGTTCTGAGACAAGTAACACATGAATATGATCTTACACTCTTGCAAAGTTTATATAGAAGTTGATGAAGAAACTAAAAATTTGCTGATGTACTCAAGTGATGTATGCTTTTGTATTCGAATTCAAGAAGTATGTTCATGCAAGTGTTTCACAGAGAGTCAAGTAGAATAAAAAATTGTCGGGTATACTCGAGTGAGGAGCTCAATACTCAAGTATTAGTAAGAATTGTACTCGAGTTCTGAAAGTGTAAACATGCAAGTGTTAGCCTGAGAAGAAACAAGATCCTGAATCTAAGAAGTGCACTCGAGTGTCTGTATATGTACTCAAGTGAGGGACTAATACTCGAGTCATGAAGTAACACTCTCAAGTGAACGTAGGTAATCTTGCATGCTGAAGCAGAACCAGAAAAGTTCATCAAGCCTACATGAGATGGTACGCTCGAGTGAAGGAGTAAGGTACTCAAGTATCGACTTGTACTTCTAGTGCAAACTTTACACTTTCTATAGGAACCAAGTAAAGAGATGTTGAATAGCTTGAGCACTTAAGTATTGAGATTGTGCACTTGAGTGTGGTATGAACACTCTTACAAGTGCAAAGCTTACTCTTACAAATGCTTGGCAGAGACAACTTGAAATTGTGACAATAGTCAAGTGTACTCGAGTGAGACCTAAAAACTCAAGTATGAGCACCCAACACTTGAAAGTGAACTCATGAACTTGAAAGTGTGATCAAGATAACTCTGTATAGCCATAGAAATTTCAAATAGAACTTGAGTGTGAAAGGTAATACTTAAGTGGGAATTCAAATGTACTCGAGTAGGAAAGAAGAACCTGATTACAATTGGCTCATAAGTATAATGCAATACAGAGTCACAACGAACAATCCGAATATGGTTAAATGATACTTATTATGTTTTTACTTGTTATCATACCTAAGTGTTGTCTAACATATATTTCAAGTATGAACAAGGATAATGAACGTTCGGATTTTAAATTCAAATAAAAAGGTCAATTACAGCAAACACCATCACCACACACCGACTCTCAGACAACTGTCATCACATGCAGTTGACTCACCATGATTGAATATTTGAAAACACAAATGTCCATATCCCGCTCCACAATATGACGTTCATTTCATACTGGAACATCCTGCTCCTTAACGGCACATTAGACAAATGGCTACTTCAGATGTGCTATAAATTCAGAGCATCAGAGACAGACAAACATAGAACATAGAACAAGAGCACATAATGAGAATTTACACGAGTCTTTATTTTACATATTGGTCTTTGTATTCATTTTGTACTTGAGTGTTTATCATATCCATTCTGAAAGAGAGTTTATATACACTTCAAAATTATATTTTCATTTGATCTCAAGCTAAAGGGACTTTGAGATGGTAGATTTCCTTACGGATGAAGCAATTGAGAAAATTCTAGTAAAATTTTCTGCTCGTAAGACTTACAAGGTGCAAGCAGGATCAAAAATTGCTGCTTGTAAGACTTACAACGGTGTAAGCAGGAGAGAACGTTGCTACTCATAAAACTTACAGGGGTGTAAGCAGGAAGGATTGTTCTACACGTAAGACTTGCCATGTGGGGGAGAGAATATTCTAAGTGTTAGAGTATTTCTGCTCATAGTCCTTAATAGGACGATTGCTGTCTAATGGCATTTCAAGAGCCCATTAATCTTGGAAGAATAGTGAAAATCCTAGTAGGTCTTGATCTCTGAGGACTGGATATAGGCTTGGTTTTGGCAAACTAGTACAAATCTCTATATGTTGATTATCTCATCTCTACTCTCTTTTCATCTATTTTTATATCACCATAATGATAAAAAAATTTATTACATCACCCAATTCACCCCCCTCTTGGGTGAAACTTGCCTCTTTCACCTTCGACAATAATGTAGCCTGTCAAGATGAGATCTATAAACTTGAATATAAGTATGGATTGAATCACAGACATCCACTTACATGATGTCTGTGTTGGAAATTGTGCCCTAAGGGCCAATTATTGTACTTTGAACATTATTATTTTAATGAAATTTCTCCATTCTGTTATCATATTATTTGCATGTTAACTGTGATAATTGTATCCTTGGATAATTCATAAAGATTGTCCTAAAATGTCCCTGGTCGGTCATCTACGCGGGAGCAGAGATGAAACAAGATCAGTATGACTTTGATAAGATATGGAGATACGAATCAAAGTCTTAGATACTTGTAAGAGTACAAGGTGCTGGACCGACCCACTATGAGAAAGCTACATGGTTCAAGTCATAAGCTTTTCTCATGTATAACCATGTCACAATGCCCTTAGACCTGAAGTCATCATGGATTCCTACATGAGAGTTGCTAAGCTTTAAACTAGTCAAAAGTCACTTTTGACCGGGTGATGATAAAGGCTACGATCGGGCTTGGTGGTTTTTCATGCAGAGGAATATGAATGATCAAGATGGAATTTATCCCTCATATTAGTAGAGAGATATTACTGGGCCCCTCGATGAGTGAGTCTGAGAAATGTATGGCCATACTATGATGAAAGGAGTTTCTGTCTCTGTTATCAGGCTACTCAGGAATCGAGAAAGTAATGGTCAGGAACAAGAGGATGAAATTATCCATGCCTTATCCTTGATCGATATATCGTGTGACAAAAGGGACATGACATGGTTGTATGACAGGTTGCATCGTGATAACGATCCTCATATGAATTGGGTAGTCGTAATGTCTTGCTAGAGGCCGCTTGCGACTTTTGGGTTAGTATAGTTATTGGCCCACTGCCAACTTCATATGGGTCTACAGGGTCACACACAAGAATGACCAAACACGAGATAATGTATAATTTAGGGTGGATGAATTTTATATTTATGTATATATATATGTATAATATAAAATTCATTAATAATATTATATAGATATATATATTTTCAAAATATATATCTTATATATATGTATATATATTATATGATATTATTATATTTTGTTAGTTTTAAATTTAATTGATTAAGATATATTAAATTTAATAACTAACATGATAGAGATATAGTATCTCAGATTTAATTTATGAAGATAAATTAAATCTAATGGCTCTTTATTTGGATTAAATAAATAGGTTAAATTAAAACTATTGGACAGATTTAATTTAAACTAAATTTATTTAATTAGCACATCAAGATAATTAATAGTTAATTAATTTTGAAATTAATGATGATTAATTTTGAAATTTGAAAATAACCCTCATGGGTTATAAACTTGATAGAGCATATATATTCATATGCACATGAGAATTGAGAGCCGCAAAAAAAACCCTATGAGACATTATAGGCGCTAGCACGCAGCCTCGGTTGGATGGCATTCGTGTGGATATCAGTAGAGGGAGTGGACCTGATGTGTTGGCTCCTAGAGATCGTGAAAACTCTTAATCATCAAAAAGTATGAATCCTTCCAACTTGGTTTAAACGCCGTTGATAGATTCTCGATTAGGATCGGTGAAAATTTTAAAATTCTTCCGCAGTGCCTACCGATTCTAACAGCCTGTAGCCAGACAGCAAATTCTTCAACATCGACATCTGAGTAGAGTGGAAGAATTTGGGTTTAAATACTGAAATATCTAGACTTAAATCTGCATAATGTTAATAATAGAATGCAAAATGACGTACACTCTATGGTGTAAGAGTAACACTATAGAAAGCAATTTAAACCACATGTGCTAAAGAATTGCAAATGAGAAGCAAGTAAGAAGATCCTTGCTTAATTGTTGTGTGAGTCCTTGGAAGTTTCTACTTCTTTCATTGATATCCTTTGACTTTAACAATATCATAGAGGTATCCTTCAGTAGCTGCTATGCATATGTCCTACGGTCATGATAGATGTGACCTATGGTATTATGTTAGGAAAGCGGCTGATGTATATTGAAGTGATATCTAAGCGAAAGGAAGATTACTTGGAATGCACACAAATATGCTGGTGTCGAAGACATGTCCCTTTTGATATTGTTTTTGATAATTTCATAAGTGCGAATACTGTGCATACGAGAAAGGCAATATGAGTTTTATACTGAATCAAAAGGGATTAGATTAGCTATGTGAAAGTGTATATAAGTAAATCTAAGCTTTCCTTGTACTGGTCTCTATAAAGGAGATTTCTAGTACATACACCTATATGAAGACATCAAGTCTATATGGTTACATCAAACCACCTTATATGAAAGAAGGAAGAAAAAGAGACATATCTAAGTCACCAAGTGTGAGTGGAAGATGTTGGAAAATAGCCTGATCCACCCTTGGTAGATAAGGCCGAAGCCCAAAGTACTAGGGCCATAAAATAAATAATAAAGATCTTAGGTGGATATGTGTGATATTTCCTAATTATTATAGGTCATATTATTTAATTGATATAATATGACTCTATAGATGATATTATTTCACCGATACATCATATCTCTTTATAGAAAGGACATGTTGTCTCTCTCTGGGGAAAGGGTATGTTAGTAAAGAGGAAGGAGTATGTAGAATACTATAAATAGGCATAAGGGGTTTAGTTGTAAATCACTTGAATGTAGATATTCTCACACATGGATTCCTTATTCCCTTTATTATATTCCTCTCTTTTCTTCTTCCTGTCCATGGTGTATTTGCTGTGCATCATAATCACTTCAGTAACAACAATTCAATTTAAGTGAGTATCAGAGATTAATTGTCACACTCCAGGTATACCCAATATTCTTACAGTGTGTAAAGGGGAGTTCTTGCCTTGTTGTGAGAATTGTAAAAGGCTTCACAAGGGGCCAACTAAACTTGTGGGATTGTAGAGGTTCTCAAGTACCCAGTTTAAAATTAAGGGAGATAGTAGATTAAAATCTAAAGGGGAGCTTGGGGATTGAATGTAGGTCTCACCACTAACAACTATTTTGCCTTCCTTCAACATTGTTCTTCCTGTTGGGATTGGTAGGCACAGTGGAAAATTAAAATTCAAAAAATTTTTCCCAACCTGACTGCAGATCTGTCAACAGCGTTTAAATCAAGTCTTTCTTATGTGTTCAGTCTTTATTTTTTATCTCAAGGAGCTAACAACTTGGATCAGCTCCCTCTACCAGTATCTACATGAAAAGGAATCCAACACAAACATCTTGCTATTGCCACCAATGTCCTTCTCTAGAGTTTTCTTTTCTCACAACTCTCTATCTATCTTTTTCATCACCTATAGAAAACCCTAGCTCACCCTTTTAAATAACTAGTTAATGCTTTCTATTTTATGATGGATATTGTATTTTTAAAATTAATATTAATTAATTTTGAAATCCATATCATATCAATTAACACTTAATTGTCTTTTGATTAAAAAACTAAATAAATATGGTTTAAATAAATCTACCCAAAAATTTTAATTTAACCTATTTATTTAATCTGAATAAGGAGCCAATGGAAATAGATTTAATTTATCTTTATAAATTAAATTCGAGATATTATATCTTTGTCGTGTTAAGACTAACCCAATATAATAGTATTATCATATAATATATATATATATATATAATATTATAGCTCATGCTGGGTTATTTTTTTGTGTGACCCTGTAGGCTCATATGAAGTTGATAGCAGACTAACGACTATACTAATCCACAAGTTGTATGTAGCCTTTAGCAAGACATTATGACTACCCAATTCATATGAGGATCAATAAACCGATGCAACCTGTCATACAATCATATCATGTCCCTTTTGTCACACGATATTTTGGTAAAGGATGAGGCATGGAGAATGTCATCCTCCTATTCCTAACCATTAATTTTTCTATCCCTGAGTAGTCTGACTATAGAAATGGAAACTTTGTTCTATCATAATAAGACCAAACATTTCTCAGACTCACTCATCGAGGGGCCCAATAATATCTCTCTACTAATGTGAGGGACAAATTCTATCTAGACTATTTACATTCCTCCGCATGAAAACCCCCAAGCCCGAACATAGCCTTTATCATTATCCAATCAAAGGTGACTTTTA
The DNA here is from genome assembly GCA_963855925.1 of Inga laurina. NCBI lineage: Eukaryota > Viridiplantae > Streptophyta > Magnoliopsida > Fabales > Fabaceae > Inga > Inga laurina. The sequence continues at coordinate 23,223,024 of OY979712.1, forward strand.
ACTAGGTCAAAGCTAAGTGACTATCATATAGGAATACATGATGATCCAAGTTTAAAAGGGCTTACTGACATGGTTACACATGAGACAAGCAAGCTTATGACTTGATCCATACAACTTTCTCAAGTAGGTCGGTCCAGCACCTTGTACTCTTACAAGTGCCTAGGACTTTGATTCATATCTCCATACCTCTTCAAAGTCATACTGGTCTTATTTCATCTTTGCTCCTGCATAGATGATCGACCATGGACATTTAGGACGATTGTTATGATTTATCCAAGGATAGTCATCACAGTGAACAAGCAAATAATATGATAACAAAATGGGAAAATTCATTGAATAACAATATCCAATATACAATGATTGGCCCCTAGGACAAAATTTCCAACATCCTCCTACTTGTACTAAGTACAATAAGTAATTTGCCTATTATTATTGCCCTAACATGATGCTCATGCTTTGCTTGTGCAAGTGGCTTGGTAAGAGGATCAGCAACATTATCTTCTCTTGCTACTTTGCATATTTTTATATCACCTCTATCAATGATTTCTCTAATGAGATGAAATTGCCTGAGTATATGCTTGGTCTTTTGGTGTGACCTAGGCTCCTTGGCCTGTGCAATAGCTCCACTTTTGTCATAAAATAAATCTATTGGATTTGAGATGGTAGGCACCACCCCTAGTTCAGTAATGAACTTTCTAATCCAAATGGCTTCCTTAGCTACATCCGATGCTGCTATATACTAAACTTCTATTGCAGAATCTGCTGTAATGCTCTACTTGGAGCTATATACTGAACTTCTATTGCATATGTGTAACCAATTACATAGAGCTCATCATCCAATCCAACATATACCAAGAATAAGTCCTTAGTCCTTCTTAATTACTGTAGGATATTCTTGACAGTTGTCTAGTAACCATCACTAGGATCTTTTTAATGTTTACTGGTCATACATAAGGCAAATAAGACATCCAGTTGAGTGCATAATATGACATACATGATGGATCCAATGGCCGAGGCATATAGAACCATGCTTATGTGATCTCGCTGATCAGGTGTACTAGGACATAGATCCTTGCTAAGATAGATGCCATGAGACATAGGCATGTAACCCCCTTTTAAATCTTGTATACAGAACCTATGCACTATCTTATCTATGTATGTGCTCTGACTTAGGCCTATTAGTCTCTTGGATCTATCCTATAGATCCTAATCCCTAGGATGTAGATAGCTTCACCTAAGTCTTTCATCGAGAAAGACCTTCCTAACCAATACTTAACACTCTAGAAGGTAGGAATGTCATTCCCAATAAGTAAGATGTCATCTACATAAAGCACTAGAAATACAACTATGCTCTTATTGACCTTCTTGTAAACACAAGGTTCATCAATGTTTTGAATAAATCCAAACTTTTTGACTACTTCATGAAAATGATAATTCCAACTTTAGGATGATGGCTTCAATCCATAAATGGATCTTTGAAGCTTGAACACTTTACAAGAGTCCTTTGAATGCACAAAGCCTTTAGGTTGTGTCATGTTCACATCCTCAAGAAGCTTTCCATTAAGGAAGGTTGTTTTGACATCCATCTGCCATATTTGATAGGCATAATATGCTGCAATGGTAAGAAGGATTTTGTTTGATTTAGCCATAACAACTAGAGAAAAGGTTTCATCATCTGCAACATGAGTTTGAGTAAATCCTTTTACAACTAGTCATGCCTTAAAGACATTTACATTTTCATCCTTGTAAGTTTTCTCCTTGAAAACTAATTTGCACTTGATGGCTTTTACACCTTCAGGTGGATCGACTAAGGTCCATATATGATTGTTGTACATGGACTATCTTTTAGACTTCATGGCATTGTTCCATTTCTTGGATTTTGGTCCCACTATGGATTCTCGGTAGGTGGTTGGCTTATTTTGCATAATGAGCAACACATCACAACTTTCAGTAATCAGAAATCTATATCTCTAAGGCTAATGCTATGTCTTATTATATCTGTGTGGGCCCCTAACTATTCGTAGCGTGATATAACCTAATCACGACATTTATTTTTCATATTGTATGAACTATTACTTATTGTGGTTTATTCTTTAAAATTGTTGGATATGGTGAACAACATGGCTTTAGATTTTACAAAGGATTGTAATATTTAAATATGGCCTATGTGCCGTGCCTTCTTCTAAATACTCTCAATGTACATTCTCTTCTAATCTCACTCCCCTCGTATGTTTAAATGAAGTTACTCTCAATGTACAACCACAATTACGTTCATATAAAAAAAAACTAATTGATTAAGGCCTCTAAATCAAATCTTAAGTCATAATTCCATAAATTAATAAAGACTTTCAAAACCTAGATCGCTTAATTATGGGAACCACCAAAGTAGATGCATTTGAGTTATCTTGGTGAGACAAGCATGAGTAATGGTGCTACTCACAAAATTAATTATTGTTTTAACTTAATTGATTAGACCTCAAGGCATTAGATATGATTAAACATGCCAGAACATATGATGATCGAATCCCATAAACATCTAAGAGTTACATGTTAAGTAATTGGTAAAGAGGTTACCTACCTAAATAACTTGAATTTAAGTGTCTTGCCATAGCGATCTTAAATTTAGGTGAAATATGGATCTTAGCCTACTAATTATTATATTGAGGGTTGTTAATTTAGTAGGAGATTACTAACTAACTTTGCATATTTTAATTGTAGAATCATGTCGACTAGTTGATGAACCTATACGTGTGAGTTCTCAAAATAAACTAGGTTTAAAAATGTAGCATAGTAGCTCAACCTAAGTCATTCTTATAAGGAGATTAATTTTCAAGTTTCTAAAGAGCGAAGTGATAAATACCTTAATGTTGTGAGAAATCATTTTGAGAAATTGTTGTTAAACTAAGTAAGTAATCTATTCTAATTTAATATTTTGTATTTTTTGGTTTTCAAGATAACGAAGCAAATGGAATTGAAATTAACAATAGCAACAAGTTAAATTCAATTAACTAGTATAATGATGAGATGAAATTCCCTTGAGTTGAGGTTTTAGTCTTCCTTGCTTGCTAATGGTAAGAATTCAATAATATGAGTCAAGAAGATGGACTTAAGCTACCACTAGATCCATACTTGCAATACCTATTTAATTCATTCTACCGAAGCAATTAAATGAATACCACCAAATAATTGTGACTCAAGGAGATGAATAATTAACTTCTAATTCTAACTTGTAATTACCATTACAAAAATTCCAAGCATTTAGTTTAGTCATTTACAATCCAATTAACTTTCCATCGCAAGATGATGTATGGAAATATGAATCATAGTCTTTGGCACTTGTAAAAGTACAAGATACTGGACTGACCTACTATGAGAAAGCTGCATAGAACAAGTCATAAGATTATCTCATGTATGACCATGACATAATGCCCTTCGACCTAAGATCATCACGGATTCCTACATGAGAGTCACTAAGCTTTAACCTAGTCAAAAGTCACCTTTGACTAGGTGATGATAAAGGCTATAGTCGAGCTTGATGGTTTTCATGCAGAGGAATGTGAATGGTCAACATGGAATTTGTCCCTCACATTAACAAAGAGATATTATTGGGCCCCTTGTTTAGTGAGTCTGAGAAATGTATGGCCATACTATGATGAAAAAGACATTTTTATTTCTATTGTCAGACTACTTAGGAATTGGGAAAGTAATGGTCAGGAACATGAGGTTGACATTATCCATTCCTCATCTATGGTTGAAATATCATGTGACAAAAAGGGATGTGACATGGTTGTATGACAGGTTGCATCATGTTAACGATCCTTATATGAATTATGTAGTCGTAATGTCTTGCTAGAGGTCACTTGTGACTCTTGGGTTAGTATAGATATGTCAAGCTTTAATTTGATACGTCATTTATGCCATTTGGATCTGTACATTAGGAGTTATGAATTTTTAAAATTAGGCATTTAAAATTAGAATGATTCTATTGTAGTGTGAATTGAATTGTGGTTCTGAAATTCTATGGGTAGAATTGGCTAAAGGAGATATTTTTCCTTCAAAGTAGACTTAATCAGTGATACATAGAACTTAGAACCACTTGAATTGGATATTCCTAGAAAATGATATTAATTTTCAAAGTTTATTGAAAATTTTGGTAGCTTTTAACTAACATGCGAATTTAAGAAATTAAGGGCCAAGTGTAATAAACTTGAACTCCAAGGGTAGTCTTAAGCATTTTGGGCTAGTATAAACACATTGAGTTTTCATTTGGCTTTGTGTACTAACCCTAAAGATAACCAACTCAAGTATCTTGAGTTACTAAAGAATTGGAATAAGTAATATCTCAGTCATTCATGAATTTCAAGTTATAGGATTCAGTAGTTGCCTGAGACCACCAAGAGTCAGAAAATCTAATTTGACTATTGGAAAGGCAAAGGCAGTTAGGTAGTAACTTATCCCTCACATACTATGTATTCTTTTACTTGTTTGTTTTACCATCTAGAATTTTGCATGAGAAACACGAGGTAGGCAGAATGACCTATTAAGCATTTAGTAACAAAAGGGCAAAAAGCTTTAGAATATCTAGCGCTGTGAGAATTGATTGTATGTCCTGAGAATGTGCATGCTACATAGAATAAATTGAATGTTGAATGTGTATTGCTTTATTGAACTGATAGTTGCTTATCATGTTTTATGAATTTACATTATATTTAAGTGATACTTGTTACTACTAAGATTCTTTTGAATCTCACCCCTTTCCAATAACCAATTTTACAATGCGGGTTAGCAATTCCATGAACAAGAAGGTAACCATGAACGAATAAAGAACAAGAAAGATAGTTTTGAGAGATTGCATATTTGTATATGAAACTGTAGAAGGACTATTACTGGAAGTAGTAGTAGAAGTATTGGCTATACCCATAAATAATGTACCTTAATACTTTAAATAAACTAGTATCAGGCAACCATACACTATGGGCTCATTAATTAACAAATGAATTGTGGATTTTCAGCAAAAAACACTTTGAGGCACACTCCGATATGAATAAATGGAACTATACTCTGATAAGTTAAAATGAAGGTGCAAACCATTTCAAGATTGTATTTAAAACATTTTAAAAAATTTTCAAAAAACCCACTCAAGTGCAGGTTCCAATCCTGTGTTGAAGTCGGGACTTTAACAGTTTACAATAAAACACTGTCTCAGGTTTGTTATCATTACATGTTTAGAAATCATCTAAACATTTGAGAAAACATGGTGTTACATTTATGGTGAGCTCTCCCTCTTTCTCATCACCCTTGTGGTCTCGCATTCGACAAAAATCATTAGCTTTCACAAACTCTTGCTAGCCCTATTTTGTAACTGTTCTCTTTCATTATCTTTGCTTACATGGATGTTTTAGTTGGTTGACCTTGATGCTCACTCCTTTTCTTTCTTTGTCAAAACATTGATGCTTACTCCTTTTCATTCTTTGTCAAAACCCTAATTGAAAGTTCAATTTTTTTACATCCATATAAATGACAACAATGTTGCTTGCTTGTATGTTCATAGTTTGAGTGTGAAAATTTTTTCTACTTACTTGATATTCTTTGTGCTTGTTACAGTTATTGTATTCAAATGTTTGTTCACTTAGCATGAAAAATATTTACATATGCCCTAATGATTGCATAATGTGCAGAAAAGAGTATCAAGAGCTTGAGAAGTGTCTGATACGAGTCATATGTGGTATGGTGTTAGTAGACTATGATTATTTAATTTGCTGCTTTCTTCAAATTGAATGTAGCTCGTGAACATATATAGTACATTGAATTTGAAACAAGTAGCATTAATTCTGGCCAATCAACACCACCACATATATCACAAGTTTCAACCTTGAATGCAAATGAACACAAGACATGCATGCATAGCACAGAAGCTAGATGAGTGTCAAATAGACCATATATTCATAAGTAAGTCAAAAGGGATCTTTTTAACTCCCTCATTTGTCTTGTTAATTTAATTTAAAAGTGTTCTTGTGAATCCCCTTATTTAGTTGTCTTATGAGTGTCCTTATTTTTCTTATATATTTTTTATTTATCTTGTGAATAACCAAAGTATTCTTGTGAACTCCCCCATTTGTCTTGTCAATTTCAAAAGTGTTCTCCTTTATTTTTTTTTTTGTAAATTTTCTTATTTGTCTTATGAATGGTCAACGTGTTCTTGTTAACTCCATCATTTGTGTTGTTAATTCCAAAAGGGTTCTTTTGAATCCCCATATTTGTCTTGTGAATGACCTTATTTGTCTTGTGAAATTTCTTATTTGTCATGCAAAATTAATTTCCGATAGCTGGAGTTTCAATGGCTGGTCACTGGAGGCTACTTTAACCAAGTGGCTAGCTGTGACACATTTCCATAGCTCCAACAAATATTGAAGTTTTTTTTTTAAAAAAATAAAGTAATGGCATAATTATCTTTTAACCCACAAAAACTTAGTTTCATTTTGGTCTAGGGGTGTAATGAAGTTTCAGAATTCTTTTGGGATTGACTAAAATAAAATTGCTACTATAGGGGTTGAATGAAATTTTGCCTAAGAATTTGTTAAAAGTGTAAGTTGAAATTTAAATTTTAGTATTTTACCTAAATTTAAGTAGAATTTTTCTAAAATTTAGGGAAAATATCACTTAAATCTAAATTTAAATTCAAGCCTATATTTTTAACAAATTTTAAACCGAGCTAAGAGGCCTAATTTGATATTTCTAAATGTTTTCAAAAGAGACAAATTACAGTTTTGGAGATGGTTTAAACTTTAAATTTTAAAATATTTTTAAAATTTATTATCTTTTGTGAAATATTTTGAATTATACATCTTTCTAAAATTACATTGCCTGTCGCTATGTCTGGACTTTTTTTCCTCTCGTAAACTAGTTAGAAACAAAACTATTGAAAAAATTTAATAATAAAATTTGAAGGAAATAAATTCAAACATTATAATTTTTTTCAGTACCAAAGTTCTATGAAACTTTTGGAACATATATATTATTCAGTTTTAGAAACTTTCTAAGTTTAAATAATCTTATTAATAAATTTCCCAAAAGCTCTATTAATTAATTTATAGATTAATTAATTTAATAAGTATTGAAACTATATTAATAATTTTAATTTTTAAAAAACAATTAATAATCATTTTAATGAAAAATCATCATAAAAATTTTCAAAATTGGAGAAATTAATTGTAATTGTTTTAATTGGAGAATTTACATTAGATGTTATGAAGCAAAGTTTCATTTTTCTAGCACGTGGACAAAGAATTGTTGCAATTTAAGAGCTAAGTAAAAAGAAAAGAAAAGAAAAGGGATCTCATATATTTGATATAATAATTAAATTTTTTTGAAGTCATCACGTGAAGAAAATAAGATGACAGTATTTGAAAGGAGAAATTCTAATTAAGTTCAGTTAGTAGTAATACAACAAACCCTTTATCCCACTAGGTGGGGTCGGCTACATGGATTGCACAACACCATTTTGCTCTATCAAAAACCAAATATTTGGATAGGCTATTTGTAACACCCAATCCTTATGCCCTTTTACCATGCATCGGAAGCAACATGATTATTATTATTGCTCAGGAGAATTAGTAAATAATCTCCTAGCTAAAATTTTTCACATTTATTCTTGGGACATTATTCATTTGGTAAAGGACGTATTTACCATATTGTCTACCTTTATTCATGGGGTTACTTAATTCTTTTCATTTCTTATAATCATAGTATCTCTTAGTTTATTAAACTGCTCTACTTACTTAAGTAATAGGCTCGTACCGTGTGATTACCCATTACTAGTTCAATTATCGTGCTTCGGAAAAGCATCCATCATGTGGGTTATAGAATTAACTATTTCAAATATTAATTATACATAATGGATTAGTGCCTCTTAGTCTTCATCTGCTCATCGTAACTTCTTCATCTGGCATATTGTCCTGCACTCCTCTTTTGTGCTTACATGCCTATATCTTTGGTTGAGGGAGGGTGAGATTCGAGGAAATCTCAATAGCAAACAATACCACTTAGCATGCAAGACAAATGCTTAATGCATGACATGCTTGCCTTACCTAAATATACACTAACATAATGACAAATCTACATGCTCAATGTATCATACATCATACTCATGACCATAGCATATATAGAAATAGAGCTTCAATTAGCCATATATGCATCACATAACTAAACAAAGCAATTACTCACATCAATACATAAGCATAAATATCAAGGACATGTCCACTACCTTTTGTCTTCGAGTCCCATTTTTGGTACCTTTTCTTCCAACCACTGAAGTTGCATCCATTGTCTCTTCTTTGTCATCTCATGGCCTTAGATAAATGGTCATATTATTAGAGCCATGACAAATAAATGTCCAATAGGCTATTTTAGCCTTTAGGACATGTCCCTTTTCATTGGACCTATACTTGTCCTAATTTTTATAACTCAAGACATTTTAGTTGGTTAACTTTATAGTTAACATATTAGGGCCAATGGGTATTTAATGGGCTCACATTAACTCCATGTGTTTAACTTAACCCTTGGAGGTCAACTTAATTTCCAAATGCCATAACCTTTTTATTTTAACACAATTTCCACAAGTTGGCAGAATTTTCCAGAACCTTTGAAAATTCGTATATTATTCTACAAATATCTAAATTAGGTGGTTCAAAATTTTATATGTCACTTACTAAGTCTATTTTAATTTTAAGGGAAAAATATTTCCTCCAGCTAGTTCCACCCACAAAAATCAATAATCACCAATAAACTCACATTATCACAAATTTTCACCAATTTTATAGATCCAACTTCAAAAATTCATATCTCCTAATATATTAATCCAAATGGGAAAAATGACCTATCAAATTAAAGCTTATGATGTTTACTTTAAATCTGGAAAGTTTCATAGCTATTGGATATCATTTTCTCAATCAAAAATGCGTTACAAATAGACTGCCTCACATAACTCAAATATGGCATCACTTAATCTAGTCTTATTTTATCATTAAACACCATATATAATTATATATCAATGATTTAACACATATGGCCTCAAAAACACCCTCTAGCCAAAACATTAGGGTAGTTCAATAGTCAAGAAAAACCCAACAAAATCACAATGTATATGATTCAAAACAATGCTTAAGCTTACCTCTTCATGTTTCTATAGTTGATTCAGTATTCTGGTGGCACTCCAGCTTACTAGATGACACAAAAAACCTCCAATCAGAAAACTAAGACCATAGAAAGAAAGCTCTCAATGAATAGAACAACTTTCCTGAAGGACTTACCGGACGATAATGACGATTCAGGGTCAGAATAAGCTCCGGAACTCCAAAGATTTCACTATTCATCCTTTTTCTTTCCTCTTCCATTTTCTCATTTTTCTTTATCTTTCCTATGGCTGGCTGAAAATTGGCTATTAAATTGGAAGGACTGGTTGTGATTTAATCTTGAGATGAGATATGGTCTTATAGTGTGCCAAGTGTCATATTGTTAGAGCTCAAGATTGCCAAGTGTCAATAAAGCATCTTGTCTTATCTTTTCTCTCTCTTAGATGGCATTATTTTAGTTAGGGAAAGGAGAGGCCTGACAATTTCCCCAGACTCTAAGATTCGGTGTTTGGGAAGTCAAGGACATGATTAGGCCAGAGACCAGTGGACTCCCCTAACTTCAGCACCACATATCACCATCTTGGAATGCCAACAAAAAGGCAAGAAGGACACCTCATAATGAAGGGACAAGTGTCACCTTCCAATTATGCCAACCAAAAAGTGTGAATAGTGTTTGTCATGATGATGTGTACTTTGATGACAAGTGTCATCTTCTTATTCATCCACCATGAAAGTAGAGTAATCATTACACATCGTGACCTATATTATTAAAGTTACTTTATCGGTGCTGTAACACTATAATTTCAAAGAGTTGAAAACAGTTCAAATCATGTAATGAAGTCAAACCGGAGACCACAAATAGTTTACAACTCATTTAGGATCCTGACTTGGGTATATGGTTCGATCCTGTACTTAAGTGGATTTTCAAAACCTTTTCAAAACATTTTCAATATGGTCTCATTTTCACTTTTTAAATCTGTTTGACTCATTCATTTTTATTTCCATTTCTTAATATCAGAGTACTTATCCAAATTTTCGGCAGATGTTCAGGTTAGGTTTGTTAAATAAAGGGTCCATAGTACACAATCACCCTATTTTAGTTCATTTATCGCGATTATGTACTAATATTCAGGTATAGAATTGATACCTTTACTATTACTAGGAGTACTAGCCTCACAACGTACTTATACATACATCATATACAGTTCCTCAAAATAGTTAACCAATAACAGTCCTAATCCTTTATCTACGTGCCCTAGCCGTACTTGTTTACCTGCTTGCCCCATAAGCCGCTTGCCCTTACTGTAGGTTAGTCATTAGAAAGAATGAGATTCATAAGAATCTCAGTGGTAAAATTCACTCATATGACAAATAACTTCACAAAGCATGTAGACAATCACCACACAATAGCATTCATAACAGTCGTACATTCTTGACAATTTGTAACATTCATAGCATTCTTGGCATTCTTAACATTCACAACAAGTGATGATATGAACATACATATAAAGCATTATACATTATACAAGGAAAACAGTCACCACGTTGGTCTTTCTGGTCTTGTTCTTATACTGATTTCGTAACCTCAGGGCAGATATCAAATCCTATAAATTAGAATTAAGGATGATGAGTTATTACCTATTCCAATTCTTTAATAACTCCAAAATACTTGGATTGGTTATCACTTGAGTCCTTTAAGTAGTTATTTGGAACTCAAACAAAAGCCTAAGAGGGTTATGGAAAGCAAGACCAAACACCGCCTTTCAAAAAAGAACAATGCTGAAATTGGGTATAATCCTTTAGCCGAGCCCAAGAAAAGGTCAGAAAGTTTTTGGCTACAGCCAAGAACTTCTGGCCACGGCCAAGAAATTGTTTTTGTTCTTTCCTGAACTTCCAAAAATCATAACTCGATATACAAAAATTGAAATGGAGTGATTCCAAGTCCTATTTAAATTTTTTAAATCCTCTATATAGGAAAAATATTAACCACTGCCGCAATCTACATCCACAGAAATAAAAAATTCCACGAATTTTCATACCATTCCAAAATAAATTCTAGTTTCAACCTTAAACTTTGAAAATGCATAACTTCCAGCACACATGTCCAAATGTGCCCATTTTATATCAATTATTTAAAAACATCATGTAAACTGACTGCCCTGCACAGAACTTACATTGGCAGCACTTTCAGTTTTGCAATATACATTTCCAATGCTCCAGAATTTACAACCAGGGCTACTCCCCACATAGTTTTTCATGTGGAACACAATGGAAACCTCAAAACAACCAAATTCCCAATTCTTTTATATGTTCTATTTTGGCATAATTTTAACACAAAATCCCACAATTACCAAACTTCCCATTCAAGTCTCAAACTAGTTTTATATGTCCAATACACACCATAAGACACCATTAATATCATCAAAACATCTTGAAACTTGAAACCCTATTGAAACTCAAAAAATATGGAAAATTCCACAAGCCAAGGTTCTCAACCAATCATCACAATATATATACCAAAAGGTTGCTCCTATCACTTCTAGCACTTCCTCTAGGTTGTTCTTTAATTTTCAACCTTTAGTTCTTCTTTGAGCTCACAAAACACCTCATCTTGAACAACTAATTAAAGCCATGAAAATGAAGCTCTCATCAAGAGGAATAAGGTTTGGGAAGAGGTTTTGAGCAATAGAGGTAGTTAACAAGGTCAAAATCCAAGTAGAAGATCTCACATTAACTTTAATCTTCTTTCTCTTTCCTCCTCATTGCCTTAACCAACTATAAGAGAGCTAGAAGAGAGAGAGAGTGAAGTGATTAAATGATTCAAATTCAGCCCTTCTTATTCTTCCAGCCAAAATTAAGAAGAGGGAGGGAGAGTTTAAAAATTTGACTTAATCTAATTATTATTGCTTAATTCATGTTGTGCCATGTGTTATCATCCTATGACTCTATCAAAAGTAAGTAACTATTTAGTTACATTAACTAATTCAATTAGCCATTTAGTCATACCTCTTGTTCTTTTTGTTAATGGTCAATTTCTTCTTCCAAGAGGAGAGGAAATTGCTGACTAATTGGCTGACAATTTCTTTCTTCCCTTTTTTCCCCTGACCATGGCAATTTAAGTTAGATTGACACTTGGTGTATTATCTACTTCCTTGTTCTCTTGCCATACACCATTCCCTTCTCTTTTAGTTCAACTTAGACTTTGTTACAATAATTAAAGTTAAATACTAGGTTTAGGCATTTTCTACTACTAATTTGAGTCATAATTCACACTTTATTCCTCAAAAGTGTTTTCTAACATTCGTTACATTCTATTTTAGAGTCATTGATCCCTTATACATATTTTTGGGCAATACAGGTGTCTAGTGGGGACTTTGGCACGTATGTGGAGGTCCACCAAATGACATCCTGATTAGAGAGTGTGTGGACCCTATATGACACCACATTCCAATGTATTTTCCCAAAAACGCAGGATACTCATGTCTACCTTGAAAATGCCATGTGAACACCTATACTAATATATTTTATTTGCCAACCAGTCGTATACCTCATAACATAGCTAGGTGACATCTTTCTACCAACCTAATGGCACCGTATATGTGCCTTGTGCACATCTACACTGACACTTTGATCCTACTGCCTATACATACTTGGCCCTCTACCTGATAAGGCCGGAGTACTTAGTCCCTGAGAGTCTTTCTATCTCTCATCATCTTGAGACTCTTCCCAATTTGGGCCTAGTAGTCTGTCTGATATAGGCTTATCCTCAAAGTCTTAGGCCCAAGTTAAGATATTACAATTCTCCCCACATTCAATAAATTTCGTGCTCAAAATTTCAAACATCATATGGTACTATATGTACCTTTGGGAATTAGCTCTAGACACTCAGTCTATGTCTTTCATTTCAACTCTTTGATTTGCAAGCTCCTAGAGCATGCAACACAATGATCAAATCCTTAAATTTCCAATAGTATTTAGCTACCATCATACAACATTCTCATTTATTCTATACCCAGTATATAGCATTCAAACATAGGACCTACTAGTCCATTAGCCATTCTCACATTGCTTGGTTTCTCAGGCCTCATTGTCTCTTTAGGACTCTCCTTGATAACATTGTATATATAACAAGCCTTACGGATCATTTTACCCCCACAACGCTAGATTTTCCAGTCTTACAACCTAGGGAATCACACTTATTCCATTGGCATCTTGGGACTTACTGCCTCGGCTACAACTTGGTATATTTGGAATGTTTTTCCAGCCTCAAGATATACTCTGGACATACTGGTCCAATGTCACCACACTAGTAGACAACCACAGTACTAGGTTTATAGGTCTTATTACCGTCCGATGACCTAAGCCCTCTGCCCTATAAAACTTGCACACCGCTTTGGTAGTTAGCCATAACCCCCACCCTCACGATTTTGTTTCTCTGGAGTCTCAATCTCTTCTATCCAAAAAATATGTCTCACCTGTTAGGATCGGTAGGCACAGCGGAAGAATTTTAAAATTTTCACCGATCCTAATCGAGGATCTATCAACGGCGTTTAAACTAAGTTGGAAGGATTCATACCTTTTTGATGATTCAGAGTTTTCATGATCTCTAAGAGCAACACGTCAGGTCCGCTCCCTCTACTGATATCCACATGAATGCTCTCTAATCGAGACTGCGTGCTAGCGTCTCTAATGTCTCCTAGGGTTTCACTTGCGACTCTCAATTCTCATGTGCATCTTAATATATCTGCTCTATCAAGTTTATAACCCATGAGGGTTATTTTCAAATTTCAAAATTAATCATCATTAATTTCAAAATTCATTAACTATTAATTATCTTGATGAGCTAATTAAATAAATTCAGTTTAAATTAAATCTGTCCAACAGTTTTAATTTAACCTATTTATTTAATCCAAATAAAGAGCCATTAGATTTAATTTATCTTCATAAATTAAATCTGAGATACTATATCTCTATCATGTTAGTTATTAAATTTAATATATCTTAATAAATTAAATTTAAAACTAACACAATATAATAATATCATATAATATACATACATATATATATATAAGATATATATTTCGAAAATATATATATCTATATAATATTATTAAATATAATAATATCATATAATATATATACATATATATATATGATATATATTTCGAAAATATATATATATATCTATATAATATTATTAATGAATTTTATATTATATATATATATAAATATAAAATTCATCCACCCTAAATTAAACATTATCTCGTGTTGGGCCATTCTTGTGTCGACCCTGTAGGCCCATATGAAGTTGGCAGTGGGCCAATAACTATACTAACCAAAAAGTCGCAAGCAGCCTCTAGCAAGACATTACGACTACCCAATTCATATGAGGATCGTTATCACGATGCAACTTGTCATACAACCATGTCACGTCCCTTTTGTCACACGATATATCAATCAAGGATAAGGCATGGATAATGTCATCCTCTTGTTCCTGACCATTACTTTCTCGATTCCTGAGTAGCCTGATAACAGAGACAGAAACTCCTTTCATCATAGTATGGCCATACATTTCTCAGACTCACTCATCGAGGGGCCCAATAATATCTCTCTACTAATGTGAGGGACAAATTCAATCTTGATCATTCATATTCCTCTGCATGAAAAACCACTAAGCCCGATCGTAGCCTTTATCATCACCCGGTCAAAAGTGACTTTTGACTAGTTCAAAGATTAGCAACTCTCATGTAGGAATCCATGATGATCTCAGGTCTAAGGGCATTATGACGTGGTTATACATGAGAAAAGCTTATGACTTGATCCATGTAGCTTTCTCATAGTGGGTCGGTCCAGCACCTTGTACTCTTACAAGTGCCTAAGACTTTGATTCATATCTCCATATCTTATCAAAGTCATACTGGTGTTGTTTCATCTCTGCTCCCGCATAGATGACCGACCAGGGACATTTTAGAACAATCTTTATGAATTATCCAAGGATACAATTACCACAGTGCTATATACTCAGCTTCTATTGCAGAATCTGCTATAGTGCTATGCTTGGAGCTCCTCCAGCTTACTGCTCCACCATTCAGGAGGAATACGTATCTAGATTGCGATTCAAGGTAATCTTGGTCATTTTGGAAACTTGCATTTGTGTAATCGGTTACGCAGAGCTCATCATCCAATCCACCATAGACCAAAAATAAGTCCTTAGTCCTTCTTAAGTACTTTAGGATATTCTTAACGGCAGTCCAATGACCTTCACCAGGATCTTGTTGGTATCTGCTGGTCATACTTAAGGCAAACGAGACATCTGGTCGACTACATAACATGGCATACATGATGGATCCAATGGCCGAGGCATATGGAACCTTACTCATGCGATCTCGCTGATCAAGTGTACTAGGACACAGATCCTTGCTAAGATGGATGCCATGAGACATGGGCATATAACCCCTTTTTGAATCATGCATACTGAACCTATGCAGTATCTTGTCTATGTATGTGCTCTGACTTAGGCCTATAAGTCTTTTGGATCTATCCCTATAGATCCTAATCCTTAGGATATAGGTGGCTTCACCTAAGTCTTTCATTGAAAAGGACTTTCCTAACCAAGACTTGACACTCTGTAAGGTAGGAATATCATTCCCAATTAGTAGGATGTCATCTACATAAAACACTAGAAATACAACTATGCTCCCCCTAACCTTCTTGTAAACACAAGGTTCATCGATGTTTTGAATGAATCCAAACTCTTTGACTACTTCATCAAAATGATGAATCCAGCTCCAAGATGCTTGCTTTAATCCATACATGGATCTTTGAAGCTTGCAAATTTTACCAGAGTCCTCTGGATGCATAAAACCTTCAGGTTGTCTCATGTACACATCCTCAAGCAGCTTTCCATTAAGGAAGGCTATTTTGACATCCATCTTCCATATTTCATAGTCATAATATACTGTAATGGCAAGAAGGATTCTGATTGATTTGGCCATTGCAACTGGGGAAAAGGTTTCATCATAGTCTACACCATGAGTTTGAGTGAATCCTTTTGCAACTAGTCGTGCCTTGAAGACATTTACATTGCCATCCATGTTAGTTTTCTCCTTGAAAACCCATGTGCACCCAATGGTTTTTACACCTTTAGGTGGATCGACTAAGGTCTATACCTGATTGTTGTACATGGATTGCATTTCAGACTTCATGGCATTTAGCCATTTCTCAAAGTTTGGTCCCACTGTGGCTTCTCGATAGGTGGTGGGCTTATTTTGCTCAATGAGCAACACATCACGGCCTTCAGTAATCAGAAATCCATATCTCTGAGGCTGATGCCGTGTCCTATCAGATCTTCATGGACCTTGTGTTACTTGAGGAGGCTCAGCAACTTGTTGTAAGTCTTCTCTAATTTCCATCTGTGGTTTTGTACTATTTTGTGGCTCTCGAATTTATCCGAGATGTATGTCGCTCCCACTGGTTGTTTTAGAGACAAACTCTCTTTCTAGAAACTTACCATTTTGAATAACAAACACTTTGTTATTGGTGGGATTGTAGACATAGTATCCTTTTGTTTCTTTAGGATACCCCATGAAAAGGCACTTTGTGGATCTGGGCGCTAATTTATCAGAGGCTTGTTGCTTAACATATACCTCACATCCCTAGATTTTGAGAAAAGATAAACTTGGTTTCTTTCCAGTCTATATCTCATATGGTGTCTTTTCAATTGCGTTAGATGGAACATGATTTAGTGTGAACACAGCTGTCTCTAAGGCATGTCCCCAAAAGGATAGTGGAAGATCTGTTTGACTCATCATAGATCGAACTATATCTAATAGTGTTTGATTCCTCTATTCAGAAATGCCATTCCATTTTGGTGTTCCTGGAGGAGTCAATTGTGAGATTATCCCACAACTCCTAAGATGGTCAATAAATTCTTGGCTCAAATATTCACCACCTCGATCAGAATGAAGTGCTTTAATTGTTTTACCAAGTCAGTTTTGTACTTCATTTTGGAATATGTTGAACATTTCAAAAGATTCAGATTTATGTTTCATTAGATAGATATAGCCATATCTACTAAAGTCATCTATAAATGTAATGAAGTAGACATAACCTCCTCTGGCAGCTATATTTAATGGTCCACATACATCTGTATGTATGAGTTCCAATAATTTAGTAGCCCTCTCAATATGCCTAGTAAAAGGTGCCTTAGTTAACTTTCCTAATAAGCAAGATTTGCATGTATCATATAATTCAAAATCAAATGAGTTTAGAAATCCATCTTGATGGAGTTTAGAAATGCGTTTCTCATTTATGTGGCCTAGACGACAATGCCATAGGTAGGTCGGATTCAAATCGTTTGATTTTATCCTCTTAGTAGTTACGTTATAGATATTCCCATTATTAGGATATTCCAAATTTAATATATAATGACCAACATGCAAATCACCATCAGCATAGAAAATGTCATTACGATAAATAGAACATTTACCATTCCTAGTAATGGAAGTATAACCTTCCTTATCCAAATAAGAAAGATAAACAATGTTACTACTCAAAGCAGGAACATAATAGCAATTGTTCAAAACTAACAATAGCCCACTGGGCAGAACTAATTCATAAGTGACTACGGCTAAATCAGCAACTCTTGCTCTGTTTCCAACTTGTAGGTCCACCTCGCCCTTATTAAGCTTTCTACTATCCTTTAGACCCTGCACATTTGTACAAATGTGAGAACCACATGCAGTATCTAATACCCATGTAGAGGAAGTAGAAAAATGAATGTCTATAACATAAATACCTGAAGCGATAGCGTCGCTATCCTTCTTGTTCTTTTTCATATCTTCCAGGTAGAGTTTGCAATTCCTCTTCCAATGACCGGGTTCATTGCACAAGTAGCAGACTCCTTCCTTTGGAGGCTTTGCCTTCTTGGGTGCAGGCTTGATTTCGGGCTTGTTTGACTCTTTGGTCTTACCACCTGAGCCATTACCCTTCCATTTGCCCTTCCCTTTCTTTTTCATACCCTTTCCTTTCTAAACCATCAAAACTGTGCTAGGATTTTTCTTAATGCTTTGCTCAGTACTTTTGAGCATCCCATGCAGCTCAGAAATTGATTTCTCCATGTTGTTCATGTTGTAGTTCATAACAAACTGGTCATAACTCCCCGAGAGTGAGTTGAGGATTAAATCCGTAGCTAACTCCTGGCTCATGGGAAATCCAAGCCTCTCAAGGTGACCAATATAGCCTTTCATCTTTAACACATGAGTACTAACTGATGCACCTTCAGCCATTTTGTAGGAATGTAAGGCCTTTGTGGTCTTATACCTTTCTTACCTTGCCTGTTACTGGAACATTTCCTTGAGATGTACAATCATCTCATGAGCCTCCATGTGTTCCAGATCTCTTTGGAGCTTTGGAACCATAGTAGCAAGCATCAGGCAACCTACATCCAAAGAGTCATCCTTATGCTTTATGTAAGCATCTCTTTGAGCTCTTGGAGCATTGGTGCAGGCTCCTGAGGAATGGGTTGATCTAGGACATAAGCCTTTCTTTCTTGCTTGAGAACAATTCTCAAGTTCCTAAACCAGTCAAGAAAGTTTGTCCCATTGAGTTTGGCCTTCTCAAGGACCGATCGCAACGATAGTGTAGCAGTATTACTAGTCTACATGATTCTACAACTAAAATATGCAAAGTTAGTTAGTAATCTCCCACTAAATTAACAACCCTCAATATAATAATTAGTGGGCTAAGATCCATATTTGGCTTAAACTTAAGTCCACTTTGGCAAGACACTTAAACTCAAGTTATTTAGGTAGGTAACCTATTTACCAATTACATCACATGTAACTCTTAGATCTTTATGGGATTTAATCATCATATGATCCGGCATATTTAACCCCATCTAATGCCTTGAGATTCAAAACCGTTTTGTTAATCTCAATTAAGTCAAAACAATAATGAATATTATGAGCAGCACCATTACTCAAGCTTGTCTCATCAAGATAACTCAAGTGCATCCACTTAGGTGGTTTCCACAATTGAGCGATCTAGGTTTTGACAAGTATTCATTAATTAATGGTATTATAACTTAAGATTTGATTCAGAGGGCTTAATTAACTAGTTTTGTTTACATGGATGCAATCGTGGTCGTATCTCATACAGATAAATACATATAAATGTAAAAGTAATTATGCAATGATCTTATCAAAAGCATAATTTAAACGTGACATAACATGTCTTACCTAACCTAAAATCCTCCCAAGACAATGAGAGGACTTCTCTAAATAAAAAAAAGAAACACATTGAGAGAAACCTCGTTTAAACATTTGAGGGGAGTGAGATGAGAAGAGAATGTACATCGAGGGTATTTAGAGAAAGGCATGGCACGCAGGCCGTATTTAAATATTACAACCTTTGTAAAATTCTAAAGCCATGTTGTTCACCATACCCAAACAAGGATAAATAATAAACCACAACAAGAATTCATACAATATGAAAAGCAATAAATGTCGTGATCAGATTATATTACGCTACGCAGAGGTGGTCACAGCGCCCCTAGAGCTTTTAAAAAAGGCACATTCCTTTTAAAAGAAATATTTGAAAATTTTAAATTTTTAAATTTTGGACCCAATTTTTCAAAACAAAAACAACAATGGCCCAGAACGCTTCTGATCCAGATTGTCTTCCCCATAGTTCGGAACCCTATTACCTGAAAAGATATCAAAGCCTAGACCTGATTTGATTGCTGCCAACTACGATCTCAGATACCCTACCCAATTTCATGCTTGTTCAAAACGAAAATTGTTAGAGCAAGTGTTTCACCCAAGAGGGGGGTGAATTGGGTGATACTAAAATTTCATTGCAAATAAAAAAACTTAACGGTGAATTTAAAGCAATAAAGAATAAGGAGAAATATCACCGAAGTGTACACCGAGAGTTATACTGGTTCGGTCACAACCA
This sequence comes from Inga laurina, assembly GCA_963855925.1. NCBI lineage: Eukaryota > Viridiplantae > Streptophyta > Magnoliopsida > Fabales > Fabaceae > Inga > Inga laurina. The sequence goes on from OY979712.1 coordinate 23,243,111, forward strand.
CTTTGACCTACGTCCAGTCCTCAGAGCTTCTCTGAGAGTTTCACTATAACTTCCAAGATTCAGTAGGTTCTTGGCACCTCAGTACAAGCAAGTTCCTTCGCCTGGACACTCGCTCTCCCTTACAAGTTGTAATCCAATCCCAACTCAAGGTTCCACAACTTTAAGTTACCTCAATAACAAATATTGAGTTTGAATGAAATATCTCTCTCACAGAGTGAATAAGAATCACTGAAGCATAGAATTACAAGTATAATGTAAAACAGAGTAATGAACTTGGTAATACGTTCGTGTGTGTGTTCTTGTTTTTTTCTCTATTTGGATGTTCCCATATAAATAGATACGTTGGTAATGATTGTTGGAACATATTTCTTCATGCCCGTTGGAGCGTGCGCAGCCACTATTGACTTTTCCAGTATTTGAAAGACATACGTTTGAGGTAGGTGGTGGTAGGTGGCATTTGAACATTGCTTTTGACTTTCCTTATTTGGTAAGATCTCTTCATTGTTTATCTGTGGATATGATAAGAATACTAATACAATGAAAGGTTAATCATATAGGAAACAAATCAATGAACGTTGGTATGATTTGTAAATTTCTGGATTTGCATATTCGAGTAGTTACTCGAGTATTCATTTAAGTTTGTACTCGAGTATCATTGGGAAAACGTTGATAAACTGCAAGTCAATCAGCAAACATAACATTACTCGGGTAGTGCATGAAGTAAACAAAATTTCAAACCTTTGGAAATACTAGTTTACTCGAGTACTTACTCGAGTATGGCATACTTTACTTCATAGGTTACTCCGGTAGCAACTCGAGTAAACACTCAAATAAACTTTAGGTTACTCGATGCTTTACTCTAGTAATGTTGGCAGGATTTCAAGGCCGAAAGCACTTCAAGTTTTCTTACCTTGTTACTTGAGTACATACTCGAGTAAACATAAATTTTCTGCATAGCTTACTCGGGTACTGACTTGAAGTTCTCTTCCAACTAACTCTGCATACTCGAGTAGTGACTTGAAGTTTTTCTTTTAAATATTTCTACATACTCGAGTAGTAACTTGAAGTGAAGTGTGAGAAAAAAATTTCATGTTATTCGAGTAATACCTTCAGGTTTTGCTCACCACAGTGAGTTACTTGAGTAGCACCTCGAGTAACATTGGCAGGGTTGAAAATGCCGAGAGCAACACATTTCCTGAAACAGAGTAACTCGAGTAATGACTCGAGTATCATTGGCAGGCCGAGAGCAACCCAAGTGAATTACCTAGTTACTCGAGTAGCTACTCGAGTAACGTTGGCAGGCCGAGAGCAACTAGAAAACATTTACCTTCTTACTCGAGTGCTTACTCGAGTAACGTTGGCAGGTTACTTGAATTTTGACCTGGTTACTTCAAGTTTTTGTCTCATTACTCGAGTAACTACTTGAGTAACCTTTTAGAAAACTTGCCAATAATGAAGTTTCTTAGCTTTTTCTCTTGGCCTTTCTTCATTACTCCAATGCTTACTTCAAGTGATGATTTTTCCCTGTTATTACTTTGTTCAAACTTATTTGTTTATTACTCTTTTTCATACCATCCTTTGTTATCATCAAAACATGAGATCTAACAAAAATCACGTATATGTTTCAAAACAAAAAACGAAACAATTTCAAGATTCAATTTAAATGAAAACAAAAATCAACAGAATTACAAGATCACATCTTTCTAAATAATTTCGTTTCATATTAACCAAATCACATGCATATTCGAGTGTTTCTTATAAACATACGTACACATCCCATATATATCACATGTATAAGAATCATAAACTCAATTTAAATGCACAATTGATCTGGCTCTGATGCCACTGTTAGGATCGGTAGGCACAACGGAAGAATTTTAAAATTTTCACCCATCCTAATCGAGGATCTATCAACGGCGTTTAAACCAAGTTGGAAGGATTCATACCTTTTTGATGATTCAGAGTTTTCACGATCTCTAGGAGCCAACACGTTAGGTCCGCTCCCTCTACCGGTATCCACACGAATGCTCTCCAACCAAGACTGCGTGCTAGCGCCACTAATGTCTCCTAGGGTTTCACTTGCGGCTCTCAATTCTCATGTGCATATGAATGTATCTGTTCTATCAAGTTTATAACCTATGAGGGCTACTTTCAAATTTCAAAATTAATCATCATTAATTTCAAAATTAATTAACAATTAATTATCTTGATGAGCTAATTAAATAAATTCAGTTTAAATTAAATTTGTCCAACAATTTTAATTTAACCTATTTATTTAATCCAAATAAAGAGTCATTAGATTTAATTTATCTTCATAAATTAAATCTGAGATACTATATCTCTATCATGTTAGTTATTAAATTTAATATATCTTAATAAATTAAATTTAAAACTAACACAATATAATAATATCATATAATATATATACATATATATATAAGATATATATTTCAAAAATATATATATCTATATAATATTATTAATGAATTTTATATTACATATATATATATATATATAAAATTCATCCACCCTAAATTAAACATTATCTCGTGTTAGGCCATTCTTGTGTGCGACCTTGTAGGCCCATATGAAGTTGGCAGTAGGCCAATAACTATACTAACCCAAAAGTCGCAAGCGGCCTGTAGCAAGACATTACGACTACCCAATTCATATGAGGATCGTTATCACGATGCAACCTGTCATACAACCATGTCACATCCCTTTTGTCACACGATGTATCGATTAAGGATAAGGCATGGATAATGTCATCCTCTTGTTCCTGACCATTACTTTCTCGATTCCTGAGTAACCTGATAACAGAGACAGAAACTCCTTTCATCATAGTATGGCCATACATTTCTCAGACTCACTCATCGAGGGGCCCAATAATATCTCTCTACTAATGTGAGGGACAAATTCCATCTTGATCATTCATATTCCTCTGCATGAAAAACCACTAAGCCCGATCGTAGCCTTTATCATCACCCGGTCAAAAGCGACTTTTGACTAGTTCAAAGCTTAGCAACTCTCATGTAGGAGTCCATAATGACCTCAGGTCTAAGGGCATTATGACGTGGTTATACATGAGAAAAGCTTATGACTTGATCCATGTAGCTTTCTCATAGTGGGTCAGTTTAGCACCTTGTACTCTTACAAGTGCCTAAGACTTTGATTCGTATCTCCATATCTTATCATAGTCATACTGGTCTTATTTCATCTCTGCTCCCGCATAAATGACCGACCAGGGACATTTTAGGACAATCTTTATGAATTATCCAAGGATACAATTATCACAGTTAACATGCAAATAATATGATAACAGAATGAAGAAATTTCATTATAATAATTTTCAAAGTACAATGATTGGCCCTTTAGGCACAATTTCCAGCATCACCACCTTAAGCCTCTGCTCATCACAATTCTCAAATATATAATATGATGCCTGCGTAAGGACATACCAGTGCATTAGGTCTTATGACTCTAGGACATGTTGTCTATCATCTTTATTGAATACATATAGAATCTCGCTACTTGTAATACTCCAAATTTTGAGATTTGAGGCTAGAGTATAAGCCTGAAATAAGTGGACTGCTATGCCCCCATTTAAAAGGAGCCCAAATTTATTCCCTAATGATTCTTATATCTCTGGGGTATTAAAGAAAGTAAAATGGTGAATTTTGGAGAATATGATGTGAATTGGGATTTATATGTGTTGTAAGCAGCGCTGAAATCCTGTATTTAAGTTCAATCATAGATTAACATCTAAATTGACTTAAAATAGAGGTAGGGCACATAATGTGATGAAATGGAATGATATGTTGTGTTTTGTGGTGATTCAGTGAGAATTACCGTAATCAAGAGCAAAATGGGAAAGTTACTAGCCAATTGATCAGTTACTGAAGAGGAAGCTCATTGGTAACTCAAAGATCAATAGTTGTGATTTAATGTTATGAGATTAAAAGGGTGGAATCTCAAGTGTTTATGTTCATGTGAGTTCATGAGGATGAAATATAATTGTGACAAGTGGCAATATGTGAGCCCTTGGATTGGGTCAAAGTGTCAAATATTACTTTTTCTCTTCCCTCTTCCATTTAGGTCAGCCAAAAGGCCTTTGGCACCACAAAAATCTAATCTCTCCTTCATCATCTTCATTCTCTCTCCCTCCTCCATGTTCCTCAAAGCCAAGGTGGAAAGAAAAAGTTAAGGTGAGATTTTGGTTGGTTTGTTGTCCTCTTATGCTCAAATACCCTTTTATAATGTTGTTCATAGTGATGGGAGCTTCATCTCTATGTTTTTAGATTTGTGAAAGAAGGTGTTTTGAGAGCTTGAGGAAACTTGAAGTTGGAAGAATCAAGAAACTAGCTTGAGGTAAAGGAAGAGGTAAGTATTTGATGCCTTTTGACCTAAGTATTGTGATAATTGGTTAAGTTTTATGAATTGTGAATTTTTCCCTGATTTTTATGTGATTTTTGGATTAGAAGAATTAAATGGTGTATTGTGGCCAAAATGGTGTCATATTGTGTTTTGGCGCCATTGGAATTGGTTTTGAATTTGAAATGGAAAGACTTTACAATGTTGAGTTTGTGTTGTGGAATAGTGATGACATGTTGAGATTATTGTGGAATATGTCAATGTGATGTGAATTTGGTTGATTTAGGGCTTCCAATGGATTCCTTGTGAAATTTTATGTGAGAATGATGTTTGATGTGAATATTGGACTATTGGAAGGAATCGAGAAAAAACTTTCTTTGTATGTTTTGCCCGCAGCCAAAAAATCTTGGTTATAACCAAAAACCTTTTGTGCTAGTTTTGGCCGCAGCCAACGATTTCTTGGTTGCAGCCAACCCCTGTTTTCAGCACTTGGCGATTTTGAAAAGCGGATTCCCAACCAAGTACTTCCCAATCCTTTTAAGCTTTTTTTGAGCTTATTATTAACCACTTAAGGAACTCAAATTATAACCAACTTTAAGTGATATCAAAGTAAGGATTTGGATTAGAGATTAACCCTATGTCTTTAATTTGATTATAGGGTTTGGTATTTGCCCCGATCGCGAGTAGCCGGTGCTGGAACACATGTAGAAAGAACAAGTATAGGGAACTTACCTCCTTGCATGTATTTAATATTTGTTTTGATGTATTGATGCATGTTATTGCTTTGCTTGATTATGTGAAACATATATGAATGATTGAAGCTCTGTTTCAATTTATGCTATGGCCATAAGTATATTGTTCGAAACATTGAGCTTGCAGATTTGTCATTATGTGAGCATAAGTTATGTAATGCAAGCATGTCATGCATTAAACATTTATCTTAGATGCATATTGGTATTTTTTTCCTACTCAGATTCTCTTGAATCTCACCCTCCCCTCCAACAATTTAAACAGGGCAAGTAGATTGAGAAGGGAGCAAGCAATCGAGGGCGGCGAAGACTCCGCTAGGGATGTTTAATTTTGGTAGTTGGTTATCAATTATGGATTGGGATAACTATAAATGTTTAGGATATGTATTTGGATATTTAGATGTGTATATGTTCGAATAAGTAATTGGTTATGTATTCGAGATGGATTTGTGTAATCCCCTATTTAGGAAATTGTAATGGGAGAATGTGCCATATAAATCCTTAGTAAAGGTATGAACCAAGGATTGTTGGGATTATTATGTTGTGCACTCTGATATGCTAAGAATGTGATTTATCTTCATGTGGTAATTGTATTCAAAATATGAATATGAGAACAAATGTATTAGATTTTGAAAGGTATTTGTGAAAACCCTATCTTAAGGATGGGAAATTGAAATGAGTTTTGTTTATCCGACGGTTTCTAATTCATTTTATTTACATATTTCGAATAATAATTACGGAAGGGGTTGCATTTTGGTATCAGAGTTGTAATTCCCGGTATAGGTGGATTTTACTAGGATAGTTCCTCTAGTTTGGCCTAAGAAATAGGCGATGATTTGTGATTGGTTGAGGTATACATATTAATGTCCCTGTTATTATGGATATATGAGTTTAAGGGCTATGTGTATACATTATTTGTGATGTGGATGTTGTGAATCAGTATAGTTCACTCAAGAATTTGATATGGGCCTAGAGGTGGAGGTAATGAATGATAATCCACTAGATCCTATGTGAAGGATGACGGGTCAGATTGGAGAATAGAGGAAAATGATTTCCAAGGTATATAATAGTAAGGTTCTAGTTATCATGACACTAACCTAGTTGTAAGGTAAGAAACCCTAGGCGATATGATATTGCATGCCAGTGATGTCATACTGGACTTGTGTGTATAAAGGCCCTAAGACCTAGGGGACCAGTGGGCCTTAGGCTGGCAGATATATTTAGACTCATGTTGGAGTGAATGATGCTCCATGGAATTGAGGGAAGTGATTTCTCGATTCAACTGAGTTTGAGGTTTAAGAGATGAATTGTGATCCAAGGATCAGACTCAATAGCTGGGCTGATTCTTAGGAAGTTTACTTGACCTGGATGGTATGTAGTTCCAGAGTATGGTACTAGATTTGAATTGAAATGTGTATCAGGTATCCTGAGGTTGATAGTTGTTAATCTAGCATAGGGAAAGAGGTGTTATATGGAGGATTCAGATATGAGAGGGCTATCTATGGAGAGTTATGATCAGAGGGGGCTACCTACGGTGATATCTTATCGAAGCGGCTATTTGTGTGTCTTTCACTTGCAGCTGTATGAGGGGTTCCTATGGCGGAAGACCATCCCGCTGGGGTGGTAGTTTACTGGGGATTGACTATATAAGCCAAAAGGCTATTTGTGAATTTTTCACCTACGGCCCATCGGTGGTCTGATGGTAAGACCGTTCCTTTGAGGCGGTGGAGATACGAGGGATGTGACTATGTGATTTTATGAAAGCTACTGTGACGACAAACCCTAATGTACAGACACCATGACAAAAAACCATAGAGTGCAGTCGCTGTGACGTTGAATCATAGAATAGAGCTTTGGGAACGTTGAGAGTATGGGCTTTCAACGATGAGTTGGTTATGGCTTCTGAAAGTGAAACTTTGGGGCCATGTATTTGTGTAAGAAGGGGGTCTTGGAGGATCCCAGTTTGATTTTGCTATGCGTTGTGAACAAGTAAGGGTTTGGGTGCGCCCTACCCAACTTGATGGATTATATGGATTGTGATGTGAAAAGCTATCGGTGATGAATATACCCTGTTCCAGCTTGATATGATTGTGTATTGTGAGTCTATCTCCTGGGTTGGGCCAAATCGGGTTGGTTTGGTGGGCTGCTCCTAGTTGGCGTAGGCCTAGGGTGTGAAAAATATTTGTGAGTCTTTCACCTATGACCCATCGGGGGTTCCGGTGGGAGGACCGTTCCACTGGGGCGGTAGTTTACAGGGGATTGACTATGTGAAAGCAGAAAGGCTATGTGAATAGGCTGGATTAGGGTTTGGTAGTGTAGTAGAGTAAAGCTAGTTCAACTGATGGCGAATTCGATTACATGATTGGGGAGTTCTCACTTGTGAGGGTACCCTGGCATGGCCAACATGGCTAGCCACCAAGCTGGTTGCACCGGTATTAACCCCAGGGCGAGAGGCAGTCGTAAAATTAGAATCTGCGATATGTGTTGTTGTGGAAGTTATGTGATTATAGCTGGGAAAGCTATCGTATTTGTGCAAGCGGCGAAAGCCAAGGTATCCTTGCAAACATCGCAAGCTGTCATAATGTGTATGTACCGCCACATCTGTAATATCCCAAAATGTACTCAAGAGCTAAATGTACAGAATGGATGGTGGGATTAATGACAGAATTACTTCTGGAATTTTTGTTATGACTTTAGTTCTAATTAACTTGAGATAACTATTTAGTCTTTTCGCCTAAAGTCAAAAAATGACTAAAAGACTAATTTGAACATGAGAAGAGGGGGGAAAATGGCTTATGGAAGAGAAATATGAGGATAATATTTATTTTTCCATAATATGAGACACATGGAAGCATTTTTGGCCAAACATAAAAAGGGAAAGTCAACAAGTCTAATTAGCATATGCTAATTCAACATTAAACTATATTATTCAAGTAGATATGATAAGAGATCATTTTTTTCCTCTTTAAAGAACCATATTCTCGTGTAGGACATGAGACAAAGCAAGAGGGAATGATGCTTGACTCAAAATGAAAGCAAGAGGAGATAATTTGACCAAGTTATAAAAGGATGATGACTTGGTCAACAATTGCAACAAAAGGCAATTAAATATGATAAATTGAAGAGATGCCAAGAGATATTTTATAAGGCTTTAACCTCTTTCAAGCCTCCATATTTGGTTAGATTTTAAAGAAAGGAAAGAAAGAGAATTTACTTCATACACTTCTTCACTTTTGTCTTTGAAAAGTCAAAAAATTGCAACTATAAAATTTGTCTAACCAATGACTATGCAAGTTCATACAATTGGTCAATAATACTTCTCCATTTGGGCAGCCCATATCATATCCAAAAGCAATAAGAGAAGAGACAAGAGAAAAATTAATCAAATAACCAAAGTCAATATGGCATAAGCTTGTGTAAAGAAAATTATTTTCAACCACAACTGTTCTTTCTCTTTGGGCCACATTTTTTGTCAGATATTAAGAGGATAAAGGAAGAGAAAAAATAATCATAATTCACTCTCTCACCTCTTCTCAAGGTCGGCCAAGTTCAGCAAAACAAGAGAAAGTGAAGAACAAAGTTGAGGTAAGATCTTCTAGATGGGTTTTCACCTCCTTAACCTCATCTATGGCTCAAGTGTACTTCATAAACATTATTCCTCTTGATGAGAGCTTCATTTATATGATTTTAGAATTTCAAGAGGAGGTGTTTTGAGCCATCATCCAAGAAAGAAAGCTGAAAAACCAAAGAAAAGAGCTAAGGAGAAGCAAGAGGTGAGAATTGGCTTCAATTTGAGCTATTGGTTGTGTAGGTTGAATGAGTATTTTGAGATATATAATTCTGACCTGTGTTTTGTACAAGTTAGGGTTTAGAGAAGCCATGGTGTTTTGGTTATGTATTTGGTGTTTTATGATGATTAGAAACCAATGACACAAGTTTGATGCTCAATTTGGGAGTTTGGTCATTTCTGGAATTTTGTTGATTTTTCTGCCAAAGCAGGACATGGGGAGGGAATTTGTTCATTTTGATGTTGCCATTATGTGCTACACAAAAAATTATGTGGGAAGAGGTTTGGTTGTTGATTTTGAAGCCATTGGACACATTGGTTGAGAATTTGAAAATCTCTCAAGTGTGAACTCTGTGCAGGGCATTCGGTTACATGGAAGTTTTGAATGAGCAAATGGTGTCTAAAAATTCTAAAACTTTCCAGTCTTAAAGTTCACATGCCAAGCTTCAAAATGGACATATAATTCATGTCATTTCGTTTTGTGAGCTAGGAGTTATGATTTTCCAAAGTTTAGGATTAAAACTGGAATCTGTTTTGGAGAAATGGTGAATTTTGTGAAATTCTGTAATTGTGTGTTAAGTTCTGGTAATGATGCATATTTTTCCTATGAAGAGGACTTAAAGAGCTTTCAATAAGCTTTGTGATCACCTCATTTTGATTTTTCTAGAATTAGTTATGATTTTTCGAAGTTGATGAAAAATTCTGGCAGATTTGGTTACCTATGCGAAAATTGAAGATGTTATGGCATAATGTAACATTTTGGAACTTTGAGGTTAGAATTGGTCTTTTAGGTTAATTGACCACTTTAGCTCCTTAGTTGACTTGATTAAATAACCATAGTGATAACCAACTCAAGTATGATAAGTTATTAAAGAATTGGAATAGGTAATGATTCGTCGTCCTTAATTCTGGCTTATAGGATTTGATATTTGCCTTGTTCGTGATCCACCTATGCCAGAGCACAATCAGAAAGAACAAGGTAGTGACTCTTTCCCTTATACTGTGTATAAAGCATTATATGTATGTTGTCATGCATTGTGACGTTTTGAGATACTGATGTCATTACAGCGAAAGCTTTCGCATTGAGTATAGAGATTATAGTAAAAGCTATCGCATTGTTTATACAGTCATGAGTGCTGTTGTATGTGGCATGAGCCATGTATCACTGTGTTGCTACTAAATGTGATCTTACATGCTGTGTGTTTATATACTGTATAAGTGATTTGTTACTACTGGGATTCTCTTGAATCTCATTCTTTCCATTGACTAACCTTACAGACAGGGCAAGTGGCTCTAAGGAGAAACGGACGACTAGGAGCGGCTAGGACTTGTACGGATATTTAGTTTTGGATTGCCGTTTATCCATTTTGGATTTGGGGTTACTGTATAGTTTTGGAATATAGTTATGTAATCCCTAAAAAGGGAATCTTGTAAACCCTTAGTACATATATGACACCCGGGGGTTGCCGGGATTTTTGTTGTACACTCTGATATATATTAATATGATATGAATGTACAAGGTAATTATATTCAAAACCTGAACTTGAGATCAGGATTAGGAAACGTTTTGAAAGAATTTGTGAAAACCATACCATATGGAGGGAGTTAAAATGAGTTATAAATTATTCATCAGTCTCTAATCCATTTTAGTTATGCGTTATCGAATTATAATTATGGTTATCAAGGTAGGGGGTTACAAAGCCAATAGTACTTGAGTAGCTAACAATGGTTCGGGTGATTGCAGTGTGCATCTTCGGCGGAGAAAGAGGATGAGGGTGGTATTGGGATATTGAGATTCTTGATCGGTTTCCTGGATAAAAGAGACTGAGATGCTAGGTGGACTGTTATGGTAGATTACTTTGGATAAAACAGATTGAGATTCTGGAGTGGCCTGATGTGATTATGAATGCCCAAAAGCCCCGGTTACCACTAGCGGAGTTACTGGTGGGTGTACAGGTGAGGGTAACATTGTGAAAGTTGGCATGGTGATGTGATATAGTTGTTGTGAATACTAGAAAATCTTGGTTACCACTAGTGGAGTTACTGGTGGGTGTACGGGTAAGGGTAATGTTGTGAATTTGCAAATAATGAAAGTTAAGGTATTTTTGCAACCAGTGAAAGCTAAGGTAGATGTGAATATAGCAGAGGCTGTCATTTAATGTAGTGAACCTGTAGTGTTTTAAGTTACTCCAGGAAGAGGAGACTAGATTGAGTAGGGTAGTGGCCTATGCCTCTCAACTGCTGAGGTCTTATGAAATGCGTTAGCCACTCATGATCTGGGGGTTTGCGATGATTGTGGCTATGTGATGATGGTTTTATGGCAATTGTATGTGGAGGTTATTGCATTTGTTTAGTAATTGTTTGGTGATTGTGTTCCTGCAGTAGTCGTGTCCTATACTGTTTGTGGTTTCATGTCAATTGTGTTGCATTCATGCTTCTGCCAAAGATATGGCGCTATCACCTGTATAGGGTGATAGCAGAATTATACAGTGATTATGAGAATCCCGATTGTTGTGTAGTTACAAAGAAGCCGAGCACGACACATTAGGTTGTTTGAGATTTTTGTGAGAATCAGATCTATGACGTACTGTTGTGTGGGTGGTCTGGAAAGGACTATCCCAATGTGAAATAATTTGTGAAACGGAACCCATCGTGAAGAGGCATTCGAGGTTATGGTTTAAGTGAAATGACAAATTTCAAGGATGAAATTTATTGAAGGGGGAGAAATGTAATACCTCGAGTTTTGAGATTTAAGGCTAGAAAATAAGCCTAAAATGAGTAGACTGCTAAGCCCAAGGTTTAGCAGGAGCCCAAATTTATTCCCTAATGATTCTTATCTCTTTGGGGTATTAAAGAAAGTAAAATGGTGAATTTTGGAGAATACAATGTGAATTGGGATTTGTATGTGTTGTAAGTAGCACTGAAATCTTGTATTTAAGTTCAATTATGGATTAACATCTAAATTGACTCAAAATAGAGGGAGGGCGCATAATGTGGTGAAATGGAATGATATGTTGTGTTTTGTGGTGATTCAGTGAGAATTACCGTAATCAAGAGCAAAATGGGAAAGTTACTTGCCAATTGATCAGTTACTGAAGAGGAAGCTCATTGGTAACTCAAATATCAATAGTTGTGATTTATTGTTATGAGATTAAAAGGGTGGAATCTCATGTGTTTATGTTCATGTGAGTTCATGAGGATGAAATATAATTGTGACAAGTGGCAATACGTGAGCCCTTGGATTGGGTCAAAGTGTCAAATATTACTTTTTCTCTTCCCTCTTCCATTTAGGTCAGCCAAGAGGCCTTTGGCACCACAAAAATCTAATCTCTCCTTCATCATCTTCATTCTCTCTCCCTCCTCCATGTTCATCCAAGCCAAGGTGGAAATAGAAAGCTTAATTTGAGATTTTGGTTAGTTTGTTGTCCTCTTATGCTCAAATACCCTTCTATAATGTTGTTCATAGTGATAAGAGCTTTATCTCTATGGTTTTAGATTTGTGAAAGAAGGTGTTTTAAGAGCTTGAGGAAACTTGAAGTTGGAGGAATCAAGAAACTAGCTTAAGGAAGAGGAAGAGGTGAGTATTTGATGCCTTTTGACCTAATTTTTATGTGATTTTGGATTGGAAGAATTAAATAGTGTATATTGGTTAAAAAGGTATCATATTGCGTTTTGGTGCCATTGGAATTGGTTTTGAATTTCAAATGGAAAGAGTTTGCAAAGTTGAGTTTGTGTTGTGGAATGGTTATGACATGTTGAGATAATTGTGGAACATGTCAATGTGATGTGAATGTTGTAAATTGTGCCCTAAGGGCCAATCATTGTAGTTTGAACATTATTATTTTAAAGAAATTTTTCCATTTTGTTATCATATTATTTGCATGTTAACTATGATAATTGTATACTTGGATAATTCATGAAGATTGTCCTAAAATATCCCTGGTTGGTCATGTATGCTGGAGCAGAGTTGAAACAAGACCAGTATGACTTTGATAAGATATGGAGATATGAATCAAAGTCTTAGGCACTTGTAAGAGTACAAGTGTAACCCCCTGCCTTAAAAAGCGTAATTATAATTCGATATTGTTAGATCCCAAGTTTTGATGATCACAATACGTCAATTATGTGCAAAACATATTTTTTAGAAGGTTAAGAAAAGTTTCCAAGTTACCAAATGCATATTTGATGTTTTACTGATATCTGCTGTGAAATTGCACTTGAGTGCTCGAGCATGATGTTTTGTGCTCGAGCAGAGATCTCCTCTGTGCTCGAGCAGGTGCAAGAGAAAGCCAGAAAGCATGTACCCGAGAGGCATTCTCCCTTTGTGATTACTAGATCACTCGAGCACACATGCGAGTGAGGGTCTGCGAGTGTCTGGCCGAGAGCAAGTGATGGGATGCTTCCTTCATTCACTCGAGCAAGGTACTGCGAGCACTTGGCCGAGAGTCATGAAGTTCAGAGGAGTGCAAGTGTGCTCGAGCACACCCTTTCATGCTCGAGTGACACATCAATGCTTGCAAGTGAAAATTCTATCCCTCTCCAAATCTGTTGCGAGTGCTTATTTAAAAGGTATAATTCTTGAGAATATTCTTCTCACTCGAGCAGGAGTCTGTGTGCTCGAGTGAGGGCCCACATCACTCGCGAGTGAAAATTCTATCCCTCTGAAATCCTGATGCGAGTGATGATATTGAGAGCATATTCCCTGAGAATATGTGTCTCACTCGAGCAGAGGTAAGTGTGCTCGAGTGAGGGTCCATATCACCCGCGAGTACAAATTCTCACTCTTGTCAATATGGTGTGCGAGTGATGACCCGAGAGGACATTCCCTGTTAAAATTGCAAGATCACTCGAGCAGAGATTTTGTGCTCGAGTGAGACCCCTCTTCACCCGCGAGTGAAGATTTTGTCTCTCTGAAATTCTATGCAAGCACAAACCAATAACAGAGGTATATGAAGGAAAATAGGAGATCACTCGAGGTGAGCTTTTCATGCTCGAGTGATGCCCTGTTTGACCACCGAAAATGCTAAGTATCACAACGTTCATTCCGAATATAATTTATTGTTATTTATTCATATCATCATTGCTTATTATCATTGTTTAACCTTATTTTGAATTAATTATGAGTGTGATACAGGAACATAAACGTTTGAAATTAGTTGTTACGGAGAAAGTCAAACAACGGCAGACAACATGATTACAAACACGTTCGCACCTACCGCATTCAGAATATTCAAACATGCGCGTGTCCTTCAATAGTTGCAAAGTCCCGCTCCTCAAATATTGATTTCCCAAACGGGCAAAAACTGAAGCAACTATATATACAGAGATTCAAGGATAATCAAAAGAACAACGTAGCACATGCATTCATAAGCTCATACCAAGTTTCTGCTATTCATCATTTTCCTCTGTATACACATTGATCTTCAGTGTTTATTCATTAGCTCTGTAAGAGAGTCTTCATACAATTCAAAATTCTATGTGTATTTGATCTCAAGGTATTGGGACCTTGAGAGGGTTGTTTTTCCTTACGAGAGAAGCCGTTGAGAGAATCCCTTGTTGTGTCTTCCACTCTTAAGCCTTATAAGATACAAGCAGAAGAGAACGTTGCTGCTCGTAAGACTTACAGTGGTGTAAGCAGGAGAGAACGTTGCTGCTCATAAGTCTTGTATACATAAGCAAGTGAGAAGAGCCATAGGTTGTTTTTCTGCACGTAAGACTTGTCGTAAGGGGGAGAGAAATTTCTTGTTGAGAGATTATTTCTGCTCGTAGTCCGTTTAAGGACGATTGTTGTTTTGTGGCGTTCTGAGAGCCCATTGAATCTTGGAGATATAGTGAAAAGCTCAGCAGGTCTTGATCTCTGAGGACTGGACGTAGGCCTGATTGTTAGGCCGAACCAGTATAACTCTTTGTGTTCAAATCTCCTCAACTCAACTCTATCTACTATATTTTTCATATCACCACATCAAGCGAAAAATTTATAACATCACCCAATTCACCCCCCCTCTTGGGTGAAGCTTGCCTCTTACAGATATTACTTAATTAAATTGGTTTAGAGACCGTCGAATAGTTCAAAACTCATTTAAAACTCCCTTTTATAGTAGGTACTTTACATAATTTTCAAAACTTCTTTCCTATTCCGGTCTCAAGTTCAATTATCGAATATAATCACCTGTGCAGTTAATTTACATTCATTTATATCAGAATATCTAATAGCAATCCCGGCAACCCCCGGGTTCCATTCATTCACTAGAAGGTTTATAATTTCCATATAGGGGATTACACAACTATATTCAACTACAAATCACAACCCAAACATAAATTACAGATTCCCTGTCCAACAGGTTTAACCAACACATCCAAAAATAAATGTCCCTATAGGGTTCTAGCCGCTCCGGGTCGTACGCTTCTCCTTAGAGCCACTTGCCCTGTCTGAAAGGTTAGTTAAAGGAAAGAATGAGATTCAAAAGAATCCCAGTAGTAACAAAACATTTATACCACACATAAGCACACAGCATGTAAGCAAATCATCATACAGCAGCAGCAGCACAAATCACACTCCACCCCCATCCCCTTTCTCTGCCGGGAAGGCACACCGTCCTAACCCGAACCGTTGTTAGCTACTCAGGGACTATTGGCGTGGCAGTGCATACACATAGCCTTATAGCTCATATAGCTATCCGGCTTTCACAAATGGCCCGTCGGCCTTCACAAATAGCCTTTCGGCCCACATAATCACATATATCACACCTCATCCTCATCCCCTTTCTCCGCCGGGAAGGCACACCGTCCTAACCCGAACCGTTGTTGGCTACTCAGGGACTATTGGTATGACGGTGTTTACACATATTCACAATGTTGCAGCATACGAGTTTATCACAAATCAATGATAATACACACATACAATGCATCACATATGGTACGAAAGAAAAGTTACTACCTCGTTCCTTCCTGACGTCCTTCGGCACAGTTGGCTCACGAGGACGGCAAATGTCAAATCCTATAAACCAAATTAGGGACAATAAATCAATCTCTTTTCCAAGTTCCTAATAGTACTTAAGTTGGTTATCATTTAGACTCTTTAGGTGTCTATTAAAGGCCTACACATATACCCATAGAGTTGGGAAAAGCTATACCAAAAACCACCTTTAAAAATGCAAAACACTGATTTTTGGGGGTTGGCCGCGGCCCAGAAAATCCAGTTTCTTGACTAAACTTCCAAAAATCATAACTAATTCAGGAAAAATCGAAATAAGGTGATTCCAAAGCCAAATGAAATCTATTTAAGTCCTCTTTCTAGGAAAAATATTGGCCATTACTATAAATCACCACAAAAGTCCAGATTTACCAAAAACCTAACATTGTGCCAAAACAGAGTTCAGTTTGGATGCCAAACGTTGGTCAGTTCAAACTCCCAGTTCACAAAGCGAAATAACACAAAATTTATGTCCATTTTGAAGCTTGAGATGTGAAATTTAAGACTGGAAAGTTTCATAATTTTCCAACATCATTTGCCCAGTCAAAACGTCAACGCCATCTGACTGTCCAGAACAGACTTACACTGGACAGATTTTCCAGATTTTTACATTTTATCCCAAATGATTCCCAAATCAATTCCAATGGCCAAAATGTTCAACAAAAGACCAAATTCTACACAACACATAAGCCAATTCATACCATTCAAAAATTGCACAAAATCAGGGCAAATTCATAAATTCCCAATACTCAACCAATGATTACAACAACTATACCAAAATGCCTCTAATTCTTACCTCTTCTTCTTCCTAAAGCCAATTCTTCAACTCTCCAATTTCCAAATTTCCACAAGTTCTCAAACTTCACCAATCAAAATTCTGAAACCATAGGAATATAGCCCTCAACCTCATGAATAATATTAGTGAAGATGAATTTGGCATTCATGGTCATTTAGGGCACTAACCTTAGATTTTCTTCTTCCTCTTTCTTGCTCAACTTGGACGTCAATGGTGGAGAGGAGAGATGAAGTGAAATAATGGAGAAGCATCAGATTTTTGGGCTCCTAATGCACTCTTGGCCGACACTTAGAAGTGGAGAGAAGAGAAAAATTATTAGAAAGCTTAACTTTAATCCAAGGGTCCTTGTTTTGCCACTTGGCACCATCCTATACTTCCTACTATGATTTCATATAAACTTGCATGCATAGGATTCCACCTCTTGTTCTTTCAATCCTAGCCATTGATCTTGATTACTAAGGAGTGTTCTCATCGGTAACGAACCAGTCAGTCGGTAAATTTACCATTTTACCCCTGATTATCACAATGCACAATATATACTTCAAAAGTGCTCAATTAAGATTAATTACATCATTTTGAAATTATAAATCCTTGGTTACATTTCAGGATATTACAACAAGTTGCTGGACCGACCCACTATGAGAAACCTATATGGATCAAGTCATAAGCTTTTTTCATGTATATCACGTCACAATGCCCTTAGACCTGAGGTCATCATGGATTCCTACATGAGAGTTGTTAAGCTTTGAACTAGTCAAAAGTCACTTTTGACTGGGTGATGATGAAGGCTATGATCGAGCTTAGTGGTTTTTATGCAGAAGAATATGAATGATCAAGATGGAATTTGTCCCTCACATTAGTAGAGAGATATTACTGTGCCCCTCGATGAGTGAGTTTGAGAAATGTATGCTCATACTACAATAGAAAGGAGTTTCATTTATATTGTCAGGCTACTCAGGAATCGAGAAAATAATAGTCAGGAACAAGAGGATGACATTATCTATGTCTTATCCTTGATCGATATATCCTGTGACAAAAGGGATGTGACATGGTTGTATGACAGGTTGCATCGTGATAACGATCCTTATATGAATTAGGTAGTCGTAATGTCTTGCTAGAGGCCGCTTGCGACTTTTAGTTTAGTACATTTATTGGCCCATTGCCAACTTCATATGGACCTACAAGGTCACACACAAGAATGACCCAACACGAGATAATGTTTAATTTAGGGTGGACGAATTTTATATTTATATATATATAATATAAAATTCGTTAATAATATTATATAGATATATATTTTCAAAATACATATCTTATATATATTATATATGTGTATATATTATGATATTATTATATTGTGTTAGTTTTAAATTTAATTTATTAAGATATATTAAATTTAATAACTAACGTGATAGAGAGATAGTATCTCAGATTTAATTTATGAAGATAAATTAAATCTAATGGCTCTTTATTTGGATTAAATAAATAGGTTAAATTAAAACTGTTGGAAAGATTTAATTTAAACTGAATTTATTTAATTAGCTTATCAAGATAATTAATTGTTGATTAATTTTGAAATTTGAATATAGCCCTCATAGGTTATAAACTTGGTAGAGTAGATATACTCATACGCGTATAAGAATTCAAAGCCGCAAGGGAAACCCTAAAAAACATGGGAGGTGCTAGCAACGCAGTCTCGGTTGAAGAGCATTCGTGTGGATACCTGTAGAGGAAGCGGACCTAACGTATTGGCTCCTAGAGATCGTGAAAACCCTAAGTTAAAAAAGGTACAAATTCTTTCTAACCTAATTTAAACATCGTTGATAGATCCTCGATTAGGATTGGTAAAATTTTAAAATTCTTCCGTTGTGCCTGTCAATCCTAACAGTGGTATCAGAGCCATATCAATTGTGCATTTAAATTCAGAGCCATATCATTATGCGTTTCGGATAATACTGTGTGTTTATACGATCTGGTGTGATTGTTTCGATTACATACGATCTGTTTATGTTTCAACTCTGCCTTTGGCATCGCGAATTCTGTTCTGGATTTGATCCGAAGTATAATTCATCATTTTTGTTTCCAATAGGTTGAAGATCATTGCGTACGGACATATTAGGGTCTCTATTCAGGTATTAGGGATCCAAAATATGGCTAGGACAATCCGGATCAGAACTGTTATGGGCCATTGTTGAGTTTTTGAAACTGGGCCAAAATCCCTTTAGCGGGACCACTAGTGACTACCTGTTCGCAGTGCAATATAATATAATCACGACATTTATTGCTTTTCATATTGTACGAATTCTTGTTGTGGTTTATTATTTATACTTGTTTGGGTATGGTGAACAACATGGCTTTAGAATTTTATAAAGGGTTGTAATATTTAAATACGGCCTGCGTGTCATGCCTTTCTCTAAATACTCTCGATGTACATTCTCTTCTCATCTCACTCCCCTCGAATGTTTATACGAGGTTTCTCTCAATGTATTTCTTTTCTTATTTAGAGAAGTCCTCTCATTGGCTTGGGAGGATTTTAGGTTAGGTAAGCCATGTTGTGTCACGTTTAAATTATGCTTTTGCTAAGATCATTACATGAATACTTTTACGTTTATATGTATTTATCTGTATGAGATACAGCCATGATTGCATTCATATAAACAAGACTAATTAATTGAGCCCTCTGAATCAAATCTTAAGTCATAATGCCGTCAATTAATGAATACTTGTCAAAACCTAGATCGCTTAATTGTGGAAACCACCAAAGTCGATGCACTTGAGTTATCTTAATGAGACAAGCTTGAGTAATAATGCTGCTAATAATATTCATTATTGTTTTGACTTAATTGAGATTAACAAAACAGTTTTGAATCTCAAGGCATTAGATAAGGTTAAACATGTTGGATCATATAATGATTAAATCTCATAAAGATCTAAGAGTTACATGTGATGTAATTGGTAAATATGTTACCTACCTAAATAACTTGAATTTAAGCGTCTTGCCAAAGCGGACTAAAGTTTAAGCCAAATATGGATCTTAGCTCACTAATTATTATATTGAGGGTTGTTAATTTATTGGGAGATTACTAACTACCTTTGCATATTTTAAATATAGAATCATGTCGACTAGTAATATTTCTACACTATCGTTGCGATCGGTCCTTGAGAAGGACAAACTCAATGGAACAAACTTTCTTGACTGGTTCAGGAACTTGAGAATTGTTCTCAAGCAGGAAAGAAAAGATTATGTCCTAGATCAACCCATTCCTGAGGAGCCTACAACCAATGCTCCAAGAGCTCAGAGAGATGCTTACAAAAAGCATAAGGATGACTCTGTGGATGTAGGTTGCCTCATGCTTGCCACTATGGTTCCAGAGCTCCAAAGAGATCTGGAGCTAATGGAGGCTCATGAGATGATTGTCCATCTCAAGGAAATGTTCTAGCAACAGGCAAGGCAAGAAAGGTATGACACCACAAAGGTCTTACATTCCTGTAAGATGGCTGAAGGTGCATCAAATAGTACTCATGTGTTAAAGATTAAAGGCTATATTGATCACCTTGAGAGGCTTGGATTTACTATAAGCCAGGAGTTAGCTACGGATTTGATCCTGAACTCACTCCCAAAGAGTTATGATCAGTTTGTTATGAACTACAACATGAACAACATGGATAAATCAATTTTTGAATTGTATGGGATGCTCAAAATTGCTGAACAGAGCATTAAGAAAAAGCCCAGTACTGTTTTGATGGTTCTGAAAGGAAAGGGTATGAAAAAGAAAGGGAAGGGCAAATGGGAGGGTAATGGCTCAGGTCGTAAGACCAAAGAGTCAGACAGGCCCGAAACCAAGCCTACACCTAAGAAGGCAAAGCCTTCAAAGGAAGGAGTCTACTACTTCTGCAATGAACCCGGTCATTGGAAGAGGAATTGAAAACTCTACCTGGAAGATCTGAAAAGGAACAAGAAAGATAGCAAGACTACCGCTTCAGGTATTTATGTTATAGACATTCATTTCTCTACTTCCTCTACATGGGTATTAGATACCGCATATGGTTCTCACATTTGTACAAATATGCAGGGTCTAAAGGACAATAGAAATCTGAAGAAGGGCGAGGTGGACCCACGAGTTGGAAAGAGAGCAAGAGTTGCCGCTTTAGTTGTAGGCACTTATGAATTAGTTCTGCCCAATGGGCTTTTGTTAGTCTTGAAAAATTGTTATTATGTTCTTGCTTTGAGTAGTAACATTGTTTCTCTTTCTTATTTGGATAAGGAAGGTTATACCTTCATTACTAGGAATGGTAAATGTTCTATTTATCGTAATGACATTTTCTAATGTGATGGTGATTTGCATGTTGGTCATTATATATTAAATTTGGAACATCGTAATAATGGGAATATCTATAGCGTAACTACTAAGAGGATAAAATCAAACAATTTGAATCCGACCTACCTATGGTATTGTCGTCTAGGCCATATAAATGAGAAACGCATTTCCAAACTCCATCATGATGGATTTCTTAACTCATTTGATTTTGAATCATATGATACATGCAAATCTTGCTTATTAGGAAAGATGACAAAGGCACCTTTTACTGGGCATAGTGAGAGGGCCACTGAATATTGGGCCTCATACATATAGATGTATGTGGACCATTAAATATAACTACCAGAGGAGGTTATGTCTACTTCATTACATTAATAGATGACTTTAGTAGATATGGCTATATCTATCTAAGGAAACATAAATCTAAATGTTTTGAAATGTTCAAAATATTCCAAAATGAAGTTCAAAGTCAACTTGGCAAAACAATTAAAGCACTTTGATCTAATCAAGGTGGTGAATATTTGAGCCTAGAGTTCATTGACCATCTTAGGAGTTGTGGGAAAATCTCACAATTAACTCCTCCATGAATACCACAATGGAATGGTGTTTCTGAACGGCGGAATCAAACACTATTAGATATGGTTCAATATATGATGAGTCAAATAGATCTTCCACCATCCTTTTGAGGACATGCTCTACAGACAATTGCATTCACACTAAATCGTGTTCCATCTAAGGCAATTGAAAAGACACCATATGAGATATAGACTGGAAAGAAACTAAGTTTATCTTTTCTCAAGGTCTGGGGATGTGAGGTATATGTTAAGCAACAAGCCTCTGATAAATTAGTGCCCAGATCCTTAAAGTTCCTTTTCATGGGGTATCCTAAAGAAATGAAAGGATACTATGTTTACAATCCCACCAATAACAAAGTGTTTGTTATTCAAAATGGTAAGTTTCTAGAAAGAGAATTTGTCTCTAAAACAACCAGTGGGAGCAAGATACATCTCGAAGAAGTTCGAGAGTCACAAGATAATACAGAACCACAGATGGACATTAGAGAAAACTCACAACAAGTTGCTGAGCCTCCTCAAGTAACACAAGGTCCATGAAGATCTGATAGGACATGGCATCAGCCTCAGAGATATAGATTTCTAGTTACTGAAGGCCATGATATGTTACTCATTGACAAAAAAATGAGCCAACCACCTATCGAGAAGCCATAGTGGGACCAAACTCTGAGAAATGGCTAGATGCCATGAAGTCTAAAATGCAATCCATGTAGGACAATCAGGTATGGACCTTAGTTAATCCACCTGAAGGTATAAAAACCATTGGGTGCAAATGGATTTTCAAGGAGAAAACTGACATGGATGGCAATATAAATGTCTTCAAGGCATGACTGGTTGCAAAAGAATTCACTCAAACTCATGGTATAGACTATGATGAAACCTTTTCCCCAGTTACAATAGCCAAATCAATCAAAATCCTTCCTGCCATTGCAGCATATTATGACTATGAAATATGGCAGATAGATGTCATAACAACCTTTCTTAATGGAAAGCTGCTTGAGGATGTGTACATGACACAACCTGAAGGTTTTATGTGTCCAGAGGACTCTGGTAAAGTTTGCAAGCTTCAAAGATCCATTTATGGATTGAAGCAAGCATCTCAGATCTGGAATCATCGTTTTGATGAAGTAATCAAAGAGTTTGGATTCATTCAAAACATCGATAAACCTTGTGTTTACAAGAAGGTTAGTGGGAGTATAGTTATATTTCTAGTGCTTTATGTAGATAACATCCTACTTATTGGGAACGACATTCCTACCTTACAGAGTGTCAAGTCTTGGTTAGGAAAGTCCTTTTCAATGAAAGACTTAGGTGAAGCCACCTACATCCTAGGGATTAGGATCTATAGGGATAAATCCAAAAGACTAATAGGTCTAAGTCAGAGCACAAACATAGACAAGATACTAGATAGGTTCAGTATGCAGGATTCAAAAAGGGGTTACTTGCCCATGTCTCATGGCATCCATCTTAGCAAGGATCTGTGTCCTAGTACACTTGATCAGCGAGATCGCATGAGTAAGGTTCCATATGCCTCGGCCATTGGATCCATCATGTATGCCATGTTATGTAGTTGACCAGATGTCTCATTTGCCTTAAGTATGACTAGCATATATCAATAAAATCCTGGTGAGGGTCATTAGACTGCGGTCAAGAATATCCTAAAGTACTTAAGATGGACTAAGGACTTATTTTTGGTCTATGGTGGATTGGATGATAAGCTCTATGTAACCGGTTACACAAATGCAAGTTTCCAAACTGACCAAGATGACCTTAAATCACAATCTGGATATGTATTACTCCTGAATGGTGGAGCAGTAAGCTGGAAGAGCTCCATGCAGAGCACTGTAGCAGATTTTGCAACAGAAGCTGAGTATATAGTAGCATCAGATGCAGCTAAAGAAGCCGTTTAGATCAGAAAGTTCATTACTGAACTAGGGGTGGTGCCTACCATCTCAAATCCAATAGATTTATTCTGTGACAATAGCAGTGCTATTGCACAGGCCAAGGAGCCTAGGTCAAATCAAAGGACAAAGTATATAATTAGGCAATTTCATCTTACTAAGCCACTTGCACAGGCAAAGCATGAGCGTCATGTTAGGGCAATGAGAATTAGGCAAATTAAAGTTGTACCTAGCGCAAGTGGGAGGATGTTGGAAATTGTGCCCTAAGGGCCAATCACTGTACTTTGAACATTATTATTTTAATGAAATTTTTCCATTATGTTATCTTATTATTTGCATGTTAACTTGATAATTGTATCCTTGGATAATTCATGAAGATTGTCCTAAAATGTCCCTGGTCAGTCATCAGGGATTCCTACATGAGAGTTGCTAAGGTTTGAACTAGTCAAAAGTCACTTTTGACCAGGTGAAGATAAAGGCTATGATCGGGCTTGGTGGTTTTTCATGTAGAGGAATATGAATGATCAAGATGGAATTTGTCCCTCACATTAGTAGAGAGATATTACTGGGCCCCTCGATGAGTGAGTCTGAGAAATGTATGCTCATACTACAATGGAAAGGAGTTTCCATTTCTATTGTCAGGCTACTCATGAATCGAGAAAGTAATGGTTAGGAACAAGATAATGACATTATACATGCCTTATCCTTGATCAATATATCGTGTGGCATAAGGGACGTGACATGGTTGTATGACAGGTTGCATCGTGATAACGATCCTTATATGAATTGGGTAGTCGTAGTGTCTTGCTAGAGGCCGCTTGCGACTTTTGGGTTAGTACAGTTATTGGCCCATTGCCACTTCATATGGGCCTACAAGGTCGCACACAAGAATGACCCAACACGAGATAATGTTTAATTTAGGGTGGAAGAATTTTATATTTATATATATATAATATAAAATTCGTTAATAATATTATATAGATATATATTTTTGAAATACATATGTTATATATATTATATATGTATATATATTATGATATTATTATATTGTGTTAGTTTTAAATTTAATTTATTAAAATATATTAAATTTAATAACTAATGTGATAGAGAGATAGTATCTCAGATTTAATTTATGAAGATAAATTAAATCTAATGGCTCTTTATTTAGATTAAATAAATAGGTTAAATTAAAACTGTTGGACAGATTTAATTTAAACTGAATTTATTTAATTAGCTTATCAAGATAATTAATTGTTGATTAATTTCGAAATTAATGATGATTAATTTTGAAATTTGAATATAGCCCTCATAGGTTATAAACTTGATAGAGCAGATATATTCATATGCGCATGAGAATTCATAGCCGCAAGGGAAACCCTAAAAAAGATTGGAGGCACTAGCACGCAGTCTTGGTTGGAGAGCATTTGTGTGGATACCGGTAGAGGGAGCGGACCTAACGTGTTGGCTCCTAGAGATCGTGAAAACCCTAAGTTAAAGAAGGTATGAGTTCTTTCTAACTCGATTTAAATGTCATTGATAGATCCTCAATTAGGATCGGTAAAATTTTAAAATTCTTCCGCTGTGCCTGCCGATCCTAACAGTGAAATTGGTTGATTTGGGGTTTCTAATGGATTCCTTGTGAAATTTTTTGTGAGAATGATATTTGATGTGAAAATTGGACCATTGGAAGCAATTGGGCCAAAACTTTCTGTGTACGTTTTGGCTGCAGCCAAAAACCTTCTGTGCTATTTTTTGCCACAGCCAGAGATTTCTTGGCTGTAGGCAACCCCTGTTTTCAGCACTTGGTGATTTTGAAAAGTGGATTCCCATCCTAGTACTTTCCAATCCTTTTAAGCTTTCGTTGAGCTTATTATTAGCCACTTAAGGGACTCAAATGATAACCAACTTTAAGTGATATCAAAGTAAGGATTTGGATTAGAGATTAACCCTATGTCCTTAATTTGATTATGGGGTTTGGTTTCGCCATGATCGCAAGTAGCCGGTGCTGGAGCACACGTGGAAAGAACAAGTGTAGGGAACTTACCTCTCCTGCATGTATTTGATATTTGTTTCTGTGTATTGATGCATGTTATTGCTTTGCTTGATTATGTGAAACATATATACATGATTGAAGCTCTGTTTCAATTTATGCTATAGCCATAAGTATGTTGTTCGAAACGTTGATCTTGCAAATTTCTCATTGTATGAGCATGAGTTATGTAATACAAGCATGTTATGCATTAAACATCTATCTTACATGCATATTGGTAATGTTTTCCTACTGAAATTCTCTCGAATCTTACCCTCCCCTACCAACGATTTAGACAGGGCAAGTGGATTGAGAAGGGAGCAAGCAATTGAGGGCGACGAGGACTCCGCTAGGGATGTTTAATTTTGGTAGTTGGTTATGAGTTATGGATTGGGATAATTGTATATATTTGGGATATGTATATGTTTGAATGAGTAATTGGTTATGTATTCGAGATGGATTTGTGTAATCCCCTATTTGGGAAATTGTAATGGGCGAATGTGCCTTATAAATCCTTAGTAAAGATATGAACCCAGGATTGCTGGGATTATTATGTTGTGCACTCTGATATGTTATGAATGTGATTTATCTTCACGAGGTAATTGTATTTGAAATATGAATATAAGACTAGGTGTATTAGATTTTGAAAGGTATTTGTAAAAATCCTTTCTTAAGGACGAAGAATTGAAATGAGTTTTATTTATCCGACTGTCTTTAATTCATTTTATTCAAGTATTTCAAAAAATAATTACAGAGAGAGTTACACTACCTAGGACACATAGTCTACTAGGTATTCTAAATTCATTACATGCTCTACCTCTTGCTACTCAAACCATTCATATACTTATGTAATGTTCTCGAAGCACACAAAAGAAACCATCTAACAACAATCAATCATTTGGCATTCAACAATCACAGGACTGGACACACTATCTATCATCAACTCTCCAGGTAGCCTATAAGGAATTATAGCCTAAGGAATCATCCTTATGCCATAGGCACATCGGGACTTATGGCCTCGGGTCGCTGCCTATCTACCACTAGATACTTATTAGGTCTTATAGCCTAGGGTAACTCTCCATACAAGGTGCATTCATGGACTTTCTGCCTTAAGCCTACCTGGCTCAAGACGCCCAGGGTAACTCCCGGTGCAACTTATTTTTATAGGTCTTATTGCCTTGAGACTAACTGTCCCATCATTCTCAGGCTTTACAACCTCTTAGTGACAATGCTCAGAATCTGATGCATTAGGTCACTCCTAGAATCTCATGCGTCGAGTCACTACCCAAAATTTCAAGTTCAGATTGTTTAGCAGGTCTTACGACTCTACTCTGAATGCATACTAGGCCTTGTGGCCTAAGGACACACTGGCCCATTAGGTCCTACTACCCACCGTATATTCATAACATGAATATACTTGATGGTAAATACATACATGCAGAACCATTACATAAGATACGAGAGCAAGAGTTGCTTTCCTTTATACCATCAAGCTTGTTCCTCCTGAGTCTAAGACTCCCATCTTTCTTTCATCAATAGCACTAGAGCATCTCATGGCACTAGAACCTCAACATCACACAAATCAGAAATCATTTTCCTCAAATATACCCAATAGTCATGCTAAAATCATGATTAATAGTGTCTATTCTAACCTTTATGGTATTCAAGTACTATCCTTAAAACACTATTGAAGGTTCAACACTAGCCACAAGGTTTAACTTCCATCATGGAACAGAACCATAGTGTAACCTAATTCACATTTCAACCAAAGCACTATTTTAGCTTAATTATATTTAATTCAAGCATATCCTCAACCTTCAGTATCATAAGATCGAATCCTCATTACATCATCATTGATCACGAGGTTCTAACTCTACCTCAATCCTCGATATTATAAAGGCATATTATAATCATCATTCTTTCACTTCAAAGACAATCACTGCCAACTCTACATCATGAGTGGGTAACCATCTTGTAAGGCTTCAGTTGTTGAGAGGCATCCATCACCATTCTACCCTGTTACACTGGGCACATCCCAATCCCGTATACTCATTTCATTGCAACCCATACAGGTCGCTTCATTTGCAAACCACTCAGGTCGCACTCTACAGACCACACTAGCATCGTGAATTAATTGATATCTTTTTTAAGTCATGTTAGGTTGAAAATTAATACAATTTTTGAACAGGGAGCCAAACCGCTTAATGAATTGGGTTTGGCTGTGTCAAAACAATTATGACCCAACAAATAATTCGAAAAAGTCTCTAAAAATGCCAACATTTCCTTTTCGGATGTGATTGTGAACTGAGTAAGAGCACGTAAGGTCCACAATTCAAATGAAGCACTAGTGTGGGAATAGATTCAATGTCAAAACAATTATGACCCAATAAATAATTCGGAAAAGTCTCTACAAATGCCAACATTTCCTTTTCGGATGTGATTGTGAACTGAGTAAGAGCATGCAAGGTCCACAATTCAAATGAAGCACTAGTATGGGAATAGATTCAATGTCCAATGAATCGGTAGGTTCCAATTCCATCTACATTTTTTGAATTGACGACTGTTTCAATATCCAAGTAATGATATTGAGCTGAACTTTTCATACTTTTGTTTTTTCATTGTTTCAATTTACCAAATTTGTGAGCCGTTTTTCTTCAACTGTGATTCATTTATACCCTCGGTTATTGCTCGATCAATAAATGAATTGTGGTGGTTTTGTGCTCTAGTGAGTTCTAAAGGGAGCATAATCGTCAAGAAATATCATATGTGCTTACATGGTGCATGGGGTAGACTTAAGTACTGCAATTTATTTGGCTTGCCGGCTACGTTTACATGTTCCTTGGTTTAGTTGTTGGAAAAGCTTCCACTACAATCCAAATGAGTAGGCATCCATCACAAAGGATTTTGTCGCTTTGAGTCAGGCATTGAAGAGAAGCTCTTTAATGATCCACATTGCATAATTTGCAAAAGGAATTAACGGATAGGGTTGGGTTGTCTTTGATCAAATGGTTCAATACTTCAATCTCCTCTCTAAATGCATAAAGATTATGCCTACTTTGTATGCTTTTAGAGATGAATAGAACCAAAATACATTAGGAGAGAAGTCTAACTGAAATAGGTAAATCACAAAACTAGAATAGAATTTTAAGGTTCTTTGGTTGTCTCCTAATCAAATAGAATTTTTAGTTTGATCATTCTTGTTACTCTTTTTCTGGTTTTGTCCGACCAGTGGCTCAACCACAATGGCTTGCTTTTTTGACTGACACTCTTCTAAGCTTCGAATTATCTTGTCTCTTAATTTGCTGAAATGCAATATTTGTTACTTACGGATACTCATGACTGTCTCTTATATCCAAGGAAAATGACAAGAATCTTACTGCCAACTTAGGAATGGATATTATCTTCAATTTGTTGCCCTTTAATGCTTATAGAATATGTAAGGAGTTGCAACAATACTTCGTTGAGCTTGCATCAAATGTTGGTGTAGGCTGTGTCACTTTGATGCCCTGCAGTAGCAAGCAGGGACAAGTTTATGTGATGACTTAACTGTTTATTTGTTTATATTTTATCAGTTTGTTAATTAGTTAATTTGTTTGTTTTTCTGTTGAACCCGTGCTGATTCTCTTCTTAACTGGTGCATCCGAGAAAACAGGAGGAATTGGAAATAGCAAGACTTCGTGACAAATATTCAAACTGCTCTGCATCATGAACTATTTAGGTAGTCCAAGTCTGGATCAATTTCTATTTGACATGCTGATATTTTTTTATATGGGTTGATAGGAATATGAGGAATTGAATACTTCTGAAACAATTACTGGCATACAAAAGAATTTCACATTAATCTCACTGAAATGTAATTACTAATATTAATTGATTTTCCTCCTGAACAAAACTAAAATAAAACGTGAAAAAAAAACCAGGTTTGTTTTACTGCATTTATAGAAACTAAATATTGGGGGTGAAGTTAGGAAGAGAAAGAGGGAAGCGACTAAAAGGATTGTTCTCAAAACCATAAACTCATAATCTCTTTATCTATCTAACTTTATTCCAGCATTTTCCTCTTTGGGAGCCAGCGCCATCATCTTTGCTGCCGTCTTGCTATTCTGATTTGGCAACCGACTAAAGAGGGTGCCTCACTGAATTTTTCTCTGAGATCTCTCCAGAATTTTCGGTATACATATTTCCTCTATGCCAAAACTTTCAAATCTAGAATGTAAACTATGAGAAAAAACAGCACGTACGCAACACAATTCACTACATTCTAGCCGCCTAGCATCTTAGATGCTTCTGTTTTTTCTTTTCAGTATCTTTGTTGTGGATAGGATCTGATCCCTTTCGTACCCTTCGTTTGCTTGACTGATTTGGATCAGCATTGCTGTTCACAGTCGTTGAATTCTTTTTTGTGCTCCTTTCTTCCATATATGTATCTCTAACTGTATGTTGATTCTGCAGCATTATCCTGTGATCTTCTTGGCTCTGTCTGAGTGCAAGTTTTAAACTTCTCAGGCCAAATGCTTTCTCTGATTGAACTAATAAGATCCCAACAGTGAGAAGAAGAATAAGTACTCTGGAAGCACTGAACACCATTTTCTCTGCAGCGAGACAAGAAGAATAGAAGCAATTCTCCTTCTGTTTAGAGTGAAAAAGGGAACAAGCAGTAACTCTGCACTAGTAATCTCTGCATTCTTATGGTCCATTCCTGTAGAAATAAGCTTGCTATTTATGTATGTCCCATTGGCTTTGGAGGGGGCTTCAAAGCTTAAAGTAGGTAGGCCCTACTTGAGTTTTAGATTCACCTCGAATCATATGCCTACAATCTAAGCATACTAAGGCTGTTATAGAAGAATCTTATAAAGGAGCTGGAACAAAGTCCCTTGTGAGGCCAAGTATCTTTTATGCTTTGTAAGCCTGCATCTCTATCATATGCCTGCTTTTTTACACTAAAGGAAGCCAAAATTAGTGTCTTGGACTCGCAGCTCTGCTTGCTTGATTTTGCAAAACTATTATGTCCTTCATTAACAGTAATCTTACTTGGCTTCATTAAATAGCTTTTTGTGAAACTCACGCTGTAAACAAATAGCAAATTATATATTTTCCTCAGCATAGGTTTGATTTATATACAGATTCTCTTTTTATCTGATTGGTAATATTCCAGTTTTGCACTTTGCATGTAATGCAGGTTTTCTCCCGTATGAAACGAGTTGTGCAGGGTTATTCTGGTATAATCATCATTACTTTGTAATTAAGTAAAGCGGGTATTTCATATTTGTCACTTTTAATTTTAATTAGATTGGATTGCTATAGTAGCAAGCAAGTCTATAAAGAAACAAACTCTTCCTTTATGCTAGTCTGAGATCTCCTCTTTGCCTTTAGAATTCCAAGCTCTCTTCCCCCGGCTATAAAATGATGGTACTTGGATTCTCTGGCTCAATCAATATCTTTATGGCTTTTCTTTTACTTTTAATTTGTTTTAATAAATGTTAACCTCAATGACTAACTTCTATGCACTTTAGTTAATCTATTTTTAGGTTTGATATATCATCCACATTGCAACAAAGCCGTGAGAGATTAACCAAAACAAACATTTCAATCATATACAATTTGTTTAATAATTCATTACATGCTTGGTCTCGTCTATTAGAATAATCCCTGGATTTAGTTAGCTTTTATTTTATTTACATTCAGATGAACTTCCAAGCTGATTCTTTATATTTTCTGTTTCTCTTTATCTTTTCTCTGATTTAAACTTGAGAAAAATCACATGCAATTAGGAGCTTTCTGAAGATGGTCCAGCTGGAAAAACCAACATCTTGAGGATAATTTATGTCCTCATTTCTTTTTGTAATCACACAAGTAAAGAGAAAAGAGTTATCTTATATATGTGACTCTTTGCTTTTTATCCTTCTATTTTCAAGTTCTGGTTCGAAGCTAGCTAGCTTTTGAGGGTTTCATAACTTGCAGATATTTAGGCACATGCCCTGAAAGAATATGCTTTCATTCGACCTTTGAATGGTTAAGCCAAATCTTCTACATTCACGAAATGGATATAGAGGCTCTCTTAATTATGAGTGTGGACCGCATATACAAATACATTATCTTATACTCTTCTAGTCCTAATGTTGGAGATAGTTTTGGGGATGGAATTTGGTCTTAAATGTAAGACATTTATTCATTTTATCTCATATTTATTATTTTCCCCATAAAAATTTGGCTAACATATGAATTAATATATAATTTAATATTGGATTAAGATGTATCTAATACTCTAAAGTATTTTTTAAGGTCATCTAGTACCTAAAGTATTTCTTTTGTGCAATTTTTTTTGATACAAATGAAATTCAAAGCAAAACAAAAAAATTAATAAAATAAACTAGATCTATGTGATTTCATCATTAAACACCCCAGCAACTTCGTAAGAAGGAAAAGGGTGGAATCCTGGAGGAAAATTGAGTGCCCGCTTCGCAAGGTTATCTGCCTCTAGATTCATATCCCGTGAGATAAGCCTCACTTCTATCTGCCAATTCCGTGATAACATGCTTCTGATTTCCTCTAATTTAGAGTGATTATGGCATTCTTCATTACATCCTTGCTCTATCAACTTGCATGCTTTGGAGCAGTCACTAAATAGGGCCACCTTCCTGTTACCCAGGTCCCATGCTCTCTTCAAACCCATAAGACATGCCCAGATTTCAGCCGTTAAAGCATCACCCTGATAGAGCCTCATCATAAACGCTTCCTGAACATTTCCATGGTGATCCCACAGCATGCCACCACAGCTAGCTTTACTCATATTACGAGTTGCCGCCCCATCTACACATCCTTGACCAGCTGCTTGCACTACTTGTTGTTTAAGGTTTGATTTAACTGCACCTCCATGCAGGCTTGTGTTTTTCAGAGAAAGGTTCCCCTAGTTCATCGAATTAAGTATGGCACTTGCCTGAGGTTCCAACGAGGATATTTGTGACACAATATTTTCAAAGATGCTCTCATTCCTACATTTCCACACTAGCCAGCAAATCACAGTAAAAAATTCTTCCCATACCAAGCATTTTTTTGACACCAACTAATTTATTCAAATTTAATGTGCACCACTCGCATAGGTTCCTACTAAAGAATTGCTCTCTATATTTTGTCCAAACTGAGTTGTTCCATAATTCTTTGATTTTTGGACAATCTCTCAAGACATGCAAAGTATCTTCATATTCATTATGACATTCCGAGCAACTTGCATCAGGACCCATACCAAGAGATGTTCTCAACACATTAATGAGGAGGCAATTGTGCAGAAACACCCACATACATGTTTTACACCTTTTGTGGAGTCTTTAGCTTCCACAATTTTAACCAAACTAGAGAAGAAGGTGTCTCGTCATTGCAAAAAAGACCATAGGTTGATTTCACGGAGTAAATACCATGAGGTTTTGGCTTCCACCTCACAGTATTTGTTCCATCTATGTTTTGGATATGTTCAAGACCTTCTTCTAGCAGCTCCCAGTTCTTTTTAATTCCATTCCATAATCGAGAACCCGGCCAATCCTTAGGATAACATAAGAGCTGTATTTGTACTTACTTCAATTACCCTCGCCATACATCATCCTTCTTCTTAATTAAACCCCATCCTGCTTTCAATAAGAGCATTTGGTTCTAGGCGTTCATATATATGGAGAAGACCAAGTCCACCTCTCTTCTTCTCTTTACACACCTTATCCCATACCACTAGGTGAACCTTTCTTTTCTCATATGTTGTTCCCCATAAAAAACGTTTGGCCCTCTTCTCAACTTCTTCACACACAGCAGCAGGTAAATAGCAATTAGTATTGAGTATGTTTGAAGTACAGTAAGAACCGAAGACACCAACGTATCCTTCCAGCAAGGGAGATAAGATTTTCCTTCCAATTACTCAGCCAAATCTTAACTTTATCTACTACATATTGATACATGGTCTTACTCACTCTTTGATGATGAAGAGGGACACCCAAATACTTTCCTAACAATTCACTCAGCTGTCAAGAATGATTGTGATTTACATTACTTAATTGAGAAGAAAGTAAGAGATTTAAAATGACTCACCTTTTGTCCCAAAGCATTACAAAACTTTGTAAGACACCTCTTGATAACCTCAAACTGATCAACTGATGCCTCTGAGAGAAGGATGAGATCATCCGCAAAGAATAAGTGTGTCAGTGGAGGGTCATCTTTAGTTACTCTAATAGGTCGCCAGTTGCCCTGATCAATCTCATCTCGTATCAAGTGAGCAAGCTTTTCAATACAAATAACAAATAAATAAGGTGATAGGGGATCCCTTTTCTAACTCCCCTGGATGGTAGGAATTTGTATGTCTTACACCCTTCCCATAAAATTTGTATTTGAGGAGAAGATATGCACACTCTAATAAGCTCAATGATATGAGAGGGAAAATTTAACTCTTAGAGAAATGCCGTCACCAAATCCCACCGTAAACGATCATAAGCCTTTTTTAGATCAATGTTGATAGCCATAAAACCTTTCTTCCCATGTTGCACATTGTATGAATAACCTCTTGAACAATAATGATATAATCTGAACTAACCCTTATGGGAACAAAACTGCATTGGTTAGGAGCAATGACGTTAGAGAGAAAGCTTTTAATCTTAGAAGATAAAACTTTCTTCAGGGTCTTATATATCATGTTACACAAACTGATGGGACAAAAATCTTTGATAGTTTCAGGACTATCAGATTTCAAAGTAAGAACAATTAGAGTGTCATTGATCTCGTTCAACCTTATAGGATCTTAAAAAATACTGTTTAACAAATCATAGACCTACTGACACACGTGCGGCCATTGACTTTGAAAAAACAAAGCGTTTAAATTATTAGGACCTGGTGATTTAAGAGCCCCCATAGATGAAAATGCCTTATTGATTTCCATCTCCTTCAAAGGACCACCTAACATGTGCAAGTAGCATTGCTTAATGACTGGGTAAGTCATATTGCAATCTAAAAGTTTCACACAATCCCCTTCCTAATTAAAGTGAGATTGAAAATAATTAGTGGCCATTTTTTTAATTTATGCAATGTCATATATCCAGTTTCCACATCCATCACTAATAGATTCAATCTTCTTCCTCTTCCTACATCCATTTGTTCTTAAATGAAAATATTTTGTATTTCTATCGCCCAGAGCAAAGCAATCATATTTTGCTTTTTCAGCCCAAAGGAGATCCTCCTGTAAAAGAACTTCCTCAAGTTCCTGCCACAACTTCTGTTGATATTTGCAGTTAACATACAATATAATCTAGGTGATATAGGGTGTCGAGTACACTTGAAAAATACTTTAGGGCGTTGGATGAATAGAAAAATAATTTTGGCTTCTCGAAGCACCTAAAAACATACTTTAGAATGATGGGTACACTTGAATAAATACTTTAGGGAGCTAGATGCATTACAAAATACTTTAACGTACTAAATACACTTGAAAAAATACTTTAGGTGCTGGGTGTACTTTAAGCCTTTAATATTTTACAGAAATATTTTAGAGAAATCATGTCGTATATGTTATGATTTTATAATTTATTTAGCTTCCCTCTAAATTAGATAAATAGATCTTGCATAAGGACTAGAGGAACATCATTCTCTTCATAATGTATAACATTCCAATCTTTTTGGTGAGAAATGTAGTACTTCCACAGTTACATTGTATTTGTTGGACTTTGGGTCCAAGTCCGCCCTTAATGGGCCAGGTTATTTGATTAAAGACATAAGTGGCCTTATCAAATAATAAATCAATTAGCATTAATTATGGCTTGGTAAATAAGTCGGTAATTAATTGTGGGATTGTGAATTAAGGAACAAATCGCCATGATTAAGAATCAATAAAATTGAATTACCATCTTGGAGAGCAAGAAAGGGTGCACACACTTCCTAATTAGTGGTCACTCTGATCACTACAAATAGTGTGCCTCTACCATTGCTAATCACCCCTGCCATTGAGTCTTCTAACAATTCTCTCTTATCTACCATCTTGCTTGTTCTGGTGCACTACTGTGCAAATCCATATTAGGCTCTTGTAGTCTAATACTTGCATGGGCTCTCAAACCCGGATCCAACTCTACCCAGTATGCGTTCCTACTCTATATCGAGTCCATTTTTCCTTCAGTATTAAAAACACATACCTTCGTCTACCTTGGTTTTGTTTTAAGATGATCGTTTGCTGCTCTGAAAAAAGTTCATCTATAATTAGTTTTCATTTTGGACGATCTCAGGAGTGTGATTCTTGCAAATTTTCTTTATGATAAAAAAAGATGTGGAAAGTGATTAGGTTGGGTGGATGGGACATGATTTGCTTTTAAAAATATTAATAGGGCTCGAACTTTGTAAATTAAAAAAAAAAAAACATTACGAGAGCTATTACAATCAAGATTGACAATTAATGCTTAAATATGATTTGATGTACTATCAAGTCATTGGGTTAAAAAAGTAAAAGAAGCGAGAGATGTTTCTTTTTAGTTCTGATTGAAATTGCCGTCTTTTTTTCAGAGACCGGACTATTTACAAAGAATGATTATACAAATAATTGTTGCTCCCTAGGGCTGGCTAAATGGTTTTTTTTTTTTTTAATAATGTAAAGAAAAACTTCATTAATCAAGGCCAATATCTACAAAGCTCAACATATAGACACCTATCACCATTCCCCACCTTATCTACACGCGAGCTTAAATTGCATATGAGCTTCACTAATTTCTGCCCTCAATGTTCAATAGTAATCATTTTCCAATAAATTGAAAATGCAACTCATATGGAGCAGTATCTTTCCTTATTTTCAAAATACTATGGCCTGAGTATCAAACATATAAAGATTTCCTAGAACGGATGAAACTATACGAGCCCAATTCAAACATAACAAATTACAGAGACCAAATTCTAATTGAGGTGAACTAGAAGGACTTGTGCATTAATTTTTCCTAATTATAAAATTAAAACATTATAGTACTTCACTTTCACTGACCATTATTATTTTTAATGAAGATTAAAATGATATAAAACCAATTAATTCTTCGTCGAAATGCTACAGAAATCAGATCACTCTTTTGTAATAGAACTGAAAATCCAAAGTGATAATTATTTTGAAATGAAAACAGTAGTGATAAGCAAGATGGAGCTGAATAGTTGAAAAACTTATAATATCAAAAGTTTTAGTTTACGAACAAAACTTTTACAATATCAATATTGTGAATAAGATTATTGCTACACTTAGAATAAAATTAAAATTCGTTCGAATGTGGTACGATCCGTGTGAATTATAAGAATGTGAAGTTATGAACAAAACTGGAGTAGCCACTTCTTGTGTTTAAATTTTGAAAAGAAGCATGAAATATATAAAGGTGATAATATATTTAAGTATTTAGGCTTTTATAGATTCTCATCAAGACTGATCTGGTCTTAAAGTTTTGAGAACTTTGGAAATTTGTTTTAGACCAAAGCATAAACGAGGCTTTAATGCTGCAGGCATATCCTTCATCTTTTGAATAGTTTTCCGCTTCCTTGTTTTATTGTAATCATAAAACATATAGAGGGAAAAAAAACTAGTTGGCCAAAAACAAAACAGAAAGAAAAGGGAAAAAAATAAGTTTTAAATTAGTTGTTGACACACTGCTTAACAATAGCAACGCCAAGATGACTCATGAGGGGAAATTAAATCATCATACATATGTATATACGTTAATAATGATTAATAAACTCATTAAAAATTTAATTGTTTATGAACTAGACCAATACGTATTCTATCAAAATTATGAGAGATATGAGCACTTCATTTGATTTTATTTGAAGATTAGATGCAGTAATTCTTCATAAGGTGAAAGAATTAAATATCAATCAATACCAAATTAGATAATCTCCGTTACCTTTTACATGGAACAAATAACTACTACCTCTTGTCCTGATTTTTTTTTAAAAAGACAAAATGATATTTGTTTGACCAAAATTTGATAGGTTAAGATCTCACGTATAGGGTCACCAACAACATAAGGATTCACAACATATAATAAGAATCAAAGGCAACACTCTTATTGATGATTTTCCAGGTGTGTATACAGAGGACCACCAAAAAGATGTCAGCTAGACTTGAATTATACAATGGATAGAATGCAAAATGTTATCACTAGTGAGTTCAGAGAGAGTCGTCCTCTTAGTGTCAGCGCTGTTCCTTTTATCCCTTCATCCTAGGTGCATCTGTTGCTATATATCTGAATCTGAAGGGATGTGTTCGTCCCTATATTTATGGATCTTGGAACTTCTTCCCGCTTGGTTGGTTTGACTAGGTGTCTTGTGAGGAATCATGGACTTAGTCAAGGTCCATGATTTATCAGGCTTTCAATGGTCTTGTCTTTCCTTAGGTTGGAACTCTCTTACTGGGCTCACTTTGTATGTAGGCACATGGAGCCAGTATTAGTGCACACAATAAGTCCCCCACTTCTCAAGTATGGTAAGACATAGTCTTGAGAAGTATATGTGATCATACCAATTGAAATGCTCTACAAGATCCAACGGCTGAGTATGAATTTCTCTAAACCAACCATTCCTTCCTAAGGAAGTATTCGCATTCTTTTGTCAATTACTCAGCTCCTATTGGGTAGTTTTTTTCCCACATATTCGTGTCATTAAGTCCTAATCAACATTTTTCTTCATCATTTGTGTTGAGTCGTGTGAAGGTTCTTACTATAGTCTATGAAGTAAAGTTTGAAGGCTCTACCGTTTCGGCCTCCCTCTTAAGGTGATTTTTGTAAAGGTACCTCCTTTTCCCTTCTAGCTTTATTTTTCCTTCAATTTCTGGGATTAGCCGCCATAGTTTGCAGTTTTCTTGGCTTTGTTCTTTGGGATTAATGAAGTTAGGATTTTGAGCTTTC
Organism: Inga laurina; assembly: GCA_963855925.1. Lineage (NCBI taxonomy): Eukaryota > Viridiplantae > Streptophyta > Magnoliopsida > Fabales > Fabaceae > Inga > Inga laurina. Next base: position 23,281,495 of record OY979712.1, read on the forward strand.
CTGCAAATCTTTGAACTTTTTAAGCATTTTCCCTTATCATTTTCTAGTTTGCATCATTCTATGCTTCTCATTTTAGGTAGCTTTGCAAACCTTGAGCATTGTTTGCCTTGCTTCATGTAGGTTTCTATGTCTAAATTGGGTAGATTTTTTGTGAGTATTACCAGCCATAACAAGGGATATCCTAAGGTCGAGGTCATGTCTAATGGCAAGTCAGACTTAGGTAGTGCGAGAGATCAGAACCTAGCTTGGTTCTAAAGGATACGAGCTTGTTAAAAGGATTGGTGGTATATACTATAGATCATAGGGGTTTGAGGAATATCTATAAATTTTATGGTATTCTTGAGGATGTTCGCATGAGAGTTCCCTTACCGAATGAGAGAGCTGCCTCTTATTCTAAAGGTTGAGCTTCCATGTATGTCAAGTCATTTAGGTATGGAACTTGCCTCCTCTTCCACCTTTGATTGTAGGATTGTGTTGGCATTTTGATCTTGCTCCTGCCCAAGTGCATAGTTATTGTATCATCCTTACCAAGTATTTGATATTGGTTGGTAAGTATGCATGTTACATCTTCATGGTTTGGTCAACGTTCCACCATGAGGTACTCTTAAGGTTGGGTTTTCCAACCTTAGAAGAAATGGGATAAAGCGCTTTAAGCTAGTTTATCAAGTTGTTGGTCATGATACCAATGCTGGTGCGTCAATTTGGCAAGCCAAGCTAGTTCGTTAGGTAAGCAAGTTGTTCTTGTAATATAGATTGTAGACTCAAAACGTGATTTCATTTCACTAAATGGTTGAATTACATTGTGAGGATCAAAATGCTAGCACAACTATATAGCTTTGAAAAATATATTCTGCAAAGGATTTTGAAGATTAACCTTGCGTATTCCATAAGCAATTCGGTCTGGAACGGCCTTTTATTTAGGAGACTTGAAAAGATGTAAATAAGAGAATTTGTGGGCTTTAGTTTTAGATTGTCGAATGGAACCTAACTGTATAGCTTAGAGTATCGATTGGACATTATGATCACATTTATGAAGTGTATCATCATGTTCTCACCCACATTGTTAGTAAGAATGGAAATGTAGAAAATAAGACAAAAGCTCAAAAATTGTATCTTTTGATTTGTATGGCATTCCAACTTCATTGGATTAGTTTCCCTTTTTTGTCACTTAGTTGGTAGGTACCTTTCCCTACTACCTTAATGATATGATAAGGTTCTTCTTATGTCGGTTCTAACTTACCATCACTTGTCTCTTTAGTGTTTCAGAAGAACATTCATAGGACCCAGTCCCCCACTTTGAATTGTTTAGTGCATATGTTCTTATCATAGTACCAGACTATCTTCTGGTGGTATTTCGCAAGCCTAATCAGAGCTTGTTCCTAGCACTCGTCGAGTAGGTCTAGTTGGTCGGCTATAGCCTATCTGTTAAATTCTTTGTCCATCCATCTATACCGTAATGATGGCATTCCTATCTCAACTGGGATCATAGCTTCAGATCCATATACCAAGGAAAAAGGTGTCTCTCCTATTGACATATGAGAGGTGGTTCGAATGCCTACAAAACTAAAGGGTGTTCTTTGGCACATCTGCCCTTTGCTTTGTCTAGCCTTTTTTTCAATGAGTTGATGATGATCTTGCTTCTTGACTCTGCTTGTCTATTGAACTTAGGATTATGTGGGGTAGAGAAGTGAAGCTTTATCTTCCATATTTTGTAGAATTTTCTGATCTTACGCCCTATGAACTGGGATTCATTGTCATGGACTATCTCTTTGGGTAATCTGAACAAGCAAACAGTGTCCTTCCAGACAATGTAAATAACACCATGTTCTTGTACCTGCACGTATGAATTTTCTCTGGAGCCATGGGTAGTTGACCAACTTTATCCATTCCTTACTTTATGAATGCCTAAGTTGGTGTGATGATATGTAATGTTTCAGGTGTTTGGTGCATCAGGGTAGCGAACCTCTGACATCTATCACAATTCTTGATTAGGATAGTAGCATCTTTCTACAAAGTAGGCTAATAGTACCTAGATCTGAGTGTTTTGTGTAACAAGCTTCTGGTTCCTATATGGTATTGGAAATTGTGCCCTAAGGGCCAATCATTATACTTTAAACATATTATTTAATGAAATTCTACATTCTATTATCATATTATTTGCATGTTAACTGTGATAATTGTATCCTTAGATAAATCATAAAGATTGTCCTAAAATATCCCTAGTCGATCATCTATGTAGGAGCAAAGATAAAGTAAGACCAGTATGACTTCGATAATATATGGAGATATGAATCTAAGTTTTAGGCCCTTGTAAGAGTACAAGGTGCTATACTGACCCATTATAAGAAAGCTATATGGATCAAGTCATAAGCTTTTCTCATGTATAACCACGTCACAATGCCCTTTGACCTGAATTCATCATGGATTCCTACATGAGAGTTGCTAAGCTTTGAACTAGTCAAAAGTCACTTTTGATCGGGTGATGATAAAGGCTACGATCGGGCCTGGTGGTTTTTCATGTAAAGGAATATGAATGATCAAGATGGAATTTGTCCTTCACATTAGTAGAGAGATATTATTGGTCTCCTTGATGAGTGAGTATAAGAAATGTATGGCCATACTATGATGGAAAGGAGTTTCCATTTCTATTGTCAGACTACTCAGGAATCAAGGAAGTAATGGTCAGGAACAAGAGGATGACATTATCCATGCCTCATCCTTGACCGATATATCGTGTGACAAAAAGGACGTGATATGGTTGTATGATAGGTTACATCGTGTTAATGATCCTCATATGAATTGGGTAGTCGTAATGTCTTGCTAGAGGCCACTTTCGACTTATGGGTTAGTACAGTTATTGGCCCATTGCCAACTTCGTATGGGCCTACAGGATCACACACAAGAATGGCCTAACACGAGATAATGTTTAATCTAGGGTGGACGACTTTTATATTTATAAATATCTAATATAAAATTCATGAAAATAAAATTAATAATATTATATATATGTATTTTCAAAATACACACACACACATATATATATATGTATATGTATATATATTATATGAAATTATTATATTGTGGCAGTTTTAAATTTAATTTTATTAAGAAAAATTAGATTTAATAACTAACATGATAGAGATATAGTATCTTAGATTTAATTTATGAAGATAAATTAAATCTAATGGCTCTTTATTTGGATTAAATAAATAGGTTAAATTGACAGATTTAATTTAAACTGAATTTATTTAATAAGCTTATCAAGATAATTAATTGTTAATTAATTTTGGAATTAATAAAGATTAATTTTTAAATTCGAATATAGCCCCATTAGTTATAAAATTGATATAGCAGAAAAACTCAGACATGGATGAGAATTTAGAGCTGCAAGGAAAACACTAGGAGACATTGGAGGCGTTAGAATGTTGTATGTGTTGGATACAATTTGTGTGGATACCGATAGAGAGAGTGGGCCAAAGGTATTGGCTCCTAGAGGTCGAAAACCCTAAATCTGAAAAAGGTATGATTCTTCCTAAATCAGTTTAAACACCGTTGATAGATCCTCGATTGGGATCGGTGAAAATTTTAAATTCTTCTGTTATTCCTGCCGATCCTAACATATGGTCTCCAAACTCCCCTTTGTGGATGTATCATAGTATGTAACTGACCTCTTGTGGTTTAACGCACCTTAATAGTTGTCCTACATATGACCTTTTTTATAGTTTGTAGTCCAAAATACAGAATTGGCAGCTTGAACCTTCACTCTACGAGTTTCGTTCCTAGCTTCTTGGAGGATGTCGTCCTATAAGTATCGTAAGATAGGGAACCTTTAGTCCCATATAAGATTATTTGACTGGACCACACCTGAGTTTGGGTAGATTGTTGGGAACTATTGATGGACCGCTAGTACTGACATTATTTGGTTAGTTCAAATAGAGGATCCTAGATTCGCTAGTGCATCAACTTTGCAGTTGTCATCCTTGCCGACTTGGGTTATTTGAAATTCCTAGAAACTTTTGGCAATAAGGTGGCCAATTGTGATCAGCCTGCATGCATAGGTCTTTCATCTAGTATGCACCATCTAACTGCTTTGTCACCAATTGCAAGGTGTACCAAGCCTCTGGCCTTTTGACCCTATTTTCCTTCACAAGCTACAAACCTATAATTAAAGCTTTATACTCTGCTTCATCGAACATAAAGGGTACAAGACTAATCAAAGCTTTATACTCTGCTTTATTGTTAGTAGCTCTAAAATTGCAACATGCAGATGTTGTATGGTATCTCTGTTTGGAGATTTTTATACTATGCCTAATCATATACCCTTTACGTTTGATGAACCATCCACATACAAAGTCCATTCTTGGTTTTCACCATTTATACATAGTAACTCTTTATCAATGTCTGACTGTATATCTAGGCTAAAATCAACCATAAAGTTTGCCAGGACTTGGGACTTTCTCATATTGCATGGTAAGTAAGTTAAATCAAATTCACTTAGTTCTATAGCCCACTTGACTAACCTACCTAATAGGTCTGGTCTATGTAACACATTTTTTAAAGGATGGGTTGTCACTACTGTAATAGGGTGGCATTAAAAGTACAAACGAAGGTTTTTCAATATGGAAACAAGTGATAAGGCTCGTTTTTCAAGAAAAGAGTACCTAGTTTTAGTATCTAGGAGGGCCTTATTTGTATAATAAATGGGGTGTTACTTACCTTCATAATCTCTTACTAGGACAACACTTTCAGCTCTAGCTGACGTAGCCAAGTAAACTTACAGCATCTCACCTTCATTCAGTTTTGATAGCAATGGTGCGTTGGTCAGATACTATTTTAACTGTTGGAGAGAACATTCGTATTCTTCGCTCCACTCAAAGCTTTTGTTCTTCCTCAAGGAATTGAAGAATGAATGACATTTCTTGGATGCTCTAGAGATGAACCTACTCAATGCTGCTACCCTACCTATCAACTTCTGGATATGTTTGACACAACTTAGGGATAGTATGTTGAGTATTGCTTCGATCTTGCTCAAGTTTACCTCAATTCCTCTATGCAATAATAGGTACCCTAGGAACATTCTCAAAGTGATGCTAAATGGACATTTCTCTGGATTCAGCTTCATATTATGTTTACAAAGCACATTGAAGGTTTGTTTAAGGTACGACACATGTTGGTTTGCATTGAGGGACTTCACAAGCATGTCGTTAATGCATACTTTTATAGTTTTACCTATCTGTCTCCTATAAACATCTTATTGACCAACCTTTGGTAGGTTGCCCTTACATTCTTTAGTTCAAAAAGTATAACTTTATCCAATAAATCCCTCATTCAGTTATAAAAGCTATTTTCTCTTGAACATTAGGGTGCATTAAAATTTGATTATAACTAGAAAAGACATCAATAAAACTTAACAATTCATGTTAGGATGTGGCATCTACCAAAGAATAAAGGTGTAGCAATGGGAAAGAATATTTAGGGTATGCTTTATTCAAATCAGTAAAGTTTATATATACCTAGTGCTTACCATTCTTCTTTGGTACAACCACTACGTTAGCAAGCCAATCAAGGAATTGAACTCCCCTTACCAACTCGCTGTTTAGGAGTTTTTGTACTTCTTTGTTTATGATCTGATTCCTTTTTGGTTTGAACCTACGATGCTTTTGCTTAACAGGTTTGTATGATGGGTCGACATTCAACTGATGTGTTATCATCCCAGGGTCTTTACCTGTCATGTTTGCATGGGACCAGGCAAAACAATCAATGTTGTCAATTAAGATGTGATTAACGAACCTTGTATATCAAGTAGTAAGTTTGCCCCCACATAAACCCTCCTTTTTAAATGGTTGGTATCAATGTATACTTTTTCAAGTTCTTCGATCTTGGGTTGGTTCAATATTATTTGAAGGGGACATGTCTTGTAATTGCTATACGGACTATTTGTCTGAAGGCTTCAAGGTCCCCTAGCAGCATTCCCTGGCTATTCTCTAGTCTTCTTTTATCTGCTATACACTATAAAAGGTCTAGAACTTTACTAGCTAATGAAGGCTGGATGATATAGCCTTTATCTTGTGGATCAATGGTCTTTCCAATAATGTGTTGTAGGCTGAAGGATAGTCCATCACTTGGTACTTAAATGGTAAGTTCAATCCCACTACACAGGTTAGAAAGGTAATTTCCCCAATGGTCCTATATGGTGCTTCATTACTGAATACCAGTACAGATAATGCATAATTGATTTGGGACCCTACTCTTATTTCCTTGACTATCTCGATGTATATTATATTAACTGAACTACCTAGATCAACCAACACATATTTAATGTCCAAATTACCCAGGACCATAGAGATTACCATTGCATCATCGTGTGCTTGGTCTAATTCATATATTTCTTCTTAAAAAATGTAATATGGTCATCTTCATGGCCAGTTGGTTCGTCCTTGGCTCATTTTGGGTTAGGTCCTTTGGGCAAGAGTCTGGCATGGCATTTTGTTGCTGAATATGTGGTATCATTAATCATTGAACCTCCTGTTATACAATTCATGGTTTATGTATGGGTTGTTCATCTGGTGTTGGACCTGCATGGCTAGTTCCATTATTTGACAAACCAGCTTGACCTTTGTTGGTTAGTAAATGAGTTAAGTACCCGCACTTGAGAAGTTCTGCCACTTCCAGCCTAAGCATGATATAGTCTACTATCTGGTAGCCATTGTCAGAATAGAATTCACACCATTTAAACTTGTCTAGCTAGTCTGCTGGCTTGTTGGTCTTGGATGGCCATTTCACCATATTGCCCATTTTTTCTAGGGTCTATTTGTACTTACTCACTTAAGTCGATTGAGAAGTTGTACCTTTTATCCTAGGTGGGAGTGCCTAGTTGGATAGAGCTGTTATTATGTTGGTCTGTTTCCTCTTATGGTACATCATAAGGTATGGCTTTGCCCTCCAATTATGGTTAGTACATCTTGGCTTCTTGTGTTGTCTATTCTTGGGCTCATTATCCTGGTGGCAAGCTAATGCGAAAACATTATCTATAGTATATAATGTGTACTTGGTTAGTTCCTTGTAAAAATCGAAGTTGGGGAGCAGGCCTTTCCTGAATGATGTAATATCGATTAGCGTGTTGCAATGTGGGATGTTTTTCTTTTCCTTGTTGAATCTGCCTACAAAATCACACAATAATTCACGTTTCCCTTGGATGACTTTGTACGTAGAGGTCATTCGACTACTTTTCCAGTTTCCCTGGTCATCTAATACATCAGAAGGTGGTACATTTGCTATTAGATGATAGGTGGTTACCCTTTGGGTTTCATAGTTGGGTATGTGTTGGCATTGCTCTTATTACAAGGACCTTCCTGGCCAATCTGGGGGTCTCCTTGACCATTTGATGAGCCCTCTTGGTTAGTATGAATCTACCTGATCAACACTAAGACCTGCGTTATGGGTTTTGTTAGTAGGAATCATATTTGCATTACCATTACCGTCTAATGCTGGCTAGTTTTTGGCCAAAGGCATCCCCCATAGTCGAACGAAGGGGGATGTGAGTGGTGAAGAACTACCTAGAATGATGCGAACTAGAAGTGGCTTGTGTGGTGAGTGATATGACTTGCTCTTATAGGCTTCAATTCTCTTCCTCCAGCCATTGAAGGGATTCTTATTGCTACATAAATCATTATTCTTGTTATGAAACGAGCTTGGCTTGTGTGTGCAAGTTGTGTGGTTTGATTTCTCACCATCTTGGTTTGTTCTACGACCCTTACTTTATGACTAGTAGTTGCTTCTACTGTGGTTAGCAATGCCTGGAAAAAAGAAAAGGAGAAAAACAAGGAAAAAAAGGGGATTTTTGAAATTTTTTTGGGTCCCCACGGTCAGTGACAAACTATTTAACCAAAATTTGGTAGGTTAAGATCTCACATACAATGTCACCAACAACATAAGAATTTGCAATAAATAATAAGAAGAATCCAAGGAAATGCTCTTATTGATGATTTTCCAAGTGTGTATATAGAAGACCACCAAAAAGATATTAGCCATAATTGAATTACACAGTGGATAGTGTAATATCCTGAATTTTGGGACTAAAGGCTAGAGAATAAGCCTGAATTGGACTATTAAGCCCTAGTTTAACAAGTGTCCTAGAAATGCATAAGAAACAAATTGGCTTATAGAAACCGCACTCGAAATAAAATATGAATTTTAGTGTGAATTACTAGAAAGAAAGTACCAGATTCCTTGTTATAAGTGTTTTAAGCAAAAGTTAATTGTTTCTTGAAACTAGGAATAAAATTATTCTCCCAAAATTCTCTTTCAAACGAGATGGACTATGGAGTGAAAAGTATTCATATTTGTAATAAATATTGCGATTTACTTCTCAAACTCAATAAATAATATTGCAATTTATCAAACTAGAAAAACATGCTGGGAGAGCTCAAAATATTTAAAAAAGAAAGGAAAACAATAATGGCAGTTAAATAATGAATTGAGTGATAAGGGACTCACTATTTTTTAAGTAAGGTACTCCATTTATTCCTTTTTATAAGGAACAATTACCACAATTATGCAGTTCAGCATATTAATTAAAACCAATAACTGTATAACTTGCGTACTTTTTCTTTCCAATTATACCCTTGTTTAGAAAGCGTGTACATGAGAAATAATAGGTAAAAAATTATTATAGAGAGAGAATGAGTAATGTATATTTAATAAGGATAATTTAAATGCACTTACAATTTCATAAAATGATTTACTTATTGAGATATAGAACTTTTTTTAAAAAAAAGTAGATATGAAACAAAAATATTAAAATTTATACTTAATATATTTATTAAAATATTTTTTTATAATGAAATATATTGTATTTTTTTTAAAAAAAAAATTGCTTATGTTAATAAAATAAACAGCTAGTTTGAAAGTTTTTGTTTTATTATAGAGTAATGAAACCCTTTAAAGATGAGAGAGGAGGGTGGAGAGGGTATTAAAATCATTTTACCTATATTTTGAAATTCTAAATTGGGTTAGTGACTCAATTAAAGAGTTGGTAAATTTACAAACCTAATTTAGAATTTTCCTATTTTAAGTAGCTTAATTTGCATGGGATTTTCTCAATTCAAAATTATGTGAATAGAAAAGGTTACAATGAAAATAGTTTTTCTAATAAGAGCTCACCCCGATTCCGAATCCGGAATATTGGACGCCACCACAAGATATTAGATTTTTTTATAAAATACAAAAAAAGAAGAAGAAGAAAGGCAAAAAGATGAAGCTATAGACCGTATGTTACCGAAACACAAGATAAAGTGAGATGCTTCGTTGCTTTAAAACTAGCCATATTGAATCACAATCATACCCCCTTCCAGTCTATTTTCGAATATATGCTTCTCAATTTGCTTTGTTCGTGTGAGAACATTCTCAGGGAAAATTAAGGGTGAGCATGGTGCCCAATTGCCCGGTGCACCCACCCGAACCCAGTAAAACATGGCCCAACCCAACCCTAAAACAATGGCCAGAAAAAATTTTGGGCAGCTTTGGGTGGGCTAATTATTGGGCAAGATCGGGTATTGGGCAGGGGGTGTTGTCCTGCCCAGAAGATTATTTTTATTTATTTAAAATATATAATTACATATCAATTAAATATTATTCCATATATTCTTTTATTTAAAATATATATTGCCTATTGTATAATGCTCTTCTGGTCCTCTCTTTTTTGCTCTAGCTGCTAAATGCTATTTACAAGTAGATTTATTCATTTCTTCTTTACTTTGTGATGTATTAAATTATAGTTTCTTTTTATTTTTTTTCCAGATACTTCATCATTTGATCAACTTTTGAGACATTGAATTGATGCAAACTACTTGGACTTCACAGCTTTAATTACAATTGTTTTGTTTCCTTATTTATAATGGATTATGGATGTTGTTTAATTCTTGAAGTATGGATATTTGTTAAGACATATGGTAATTTTTAAATTTCAAGACCCAAGTTGTAGATTTATTTTAAAATATCCCAAGATGTGCAATCATCAAATGTATTTGAAGTTTATACTACTTAGGATGAAGTTAAGACATATGGTATTGGTAACTACAAGAATGTTCATGAGATTTACATGGAATTATAATTTTCACATGTGGACAGGGTAAGGCGTTATCAATTGGGCAGGGAAGCCCACCTTGCCCAGCCCACTCTTACCCAACCCAAAATGGTTAGGGCTTTTATCGAGCAAGGCTAGGCATTGAGCTACAAAATGCAGCACGTTCATCCTTTGGGCTTGGCATCGGGCAGGGGTCTCACCCTGCCTAGCCCTGCCCATGCCCACCCCTAGGTAAGATATCTAAGAAATACAGTAACATTCTCATAGTCCTCACATATTGCTTTATCTTAGTTTCTTTCATGTTGCCCTCAGAATCAGAATCCAAAAACTGAGACATTTGTTTGAGTATCACTAACATGAATTGGTCCTCTCATAAAAAAAGATAGGGAAATTTTCATTAAAGGACTACATGGCCAAATTATTTTAGTCAAAGACCAAAACATTCTGAAATTTCACTGTATGATCAAGGATCAATATGAAAATAAGTTTGTAGGTAAAAAAATAATGCCCCTTGCTTTATTTTTTTAAAAGGTTTGATCATAGTCAAAGCTCTGACGAAGGATCACCAGTCACCACCAGGCCAGACCGGCCACCGTCGGCTAGCCAATGAAGCTTGACATCGACTGGCTTGAGCTTTGACCACCGGAAATTAATGTGTTTTTCGTGAAAAGATTTCACTTGTTGATGAAGAGTTGCATATTTGTTTATGAAGAGTAGAACACTTGAAAATGTGACTTGTTCAATTTATGTTGTTCACATGACTTGTTCTTAAAGAGCTGGACACTTACCAATAGCACTTGTTCATAATCCTATGTTTTCTTGTAACCTATTAATTTATATTATTCATATGCTTATTTCACTTGTTCATATGAAGCTTGACACTTGCAAATGAACAACACAAATTCAACAGGTCCCATTTGCAAGTGTGCAACTCTTCATAAACAAGTGGATTATACATATGAACAATACAAATTGAACAAGTCGCAATTACAAGTGTTCTACTTTTCATGAACAAGTGAAATTCTTCTATGAACAACACATTAATTTCTAGTGGTCAAAGTTCTGCTGGTCGGCCTCGAAGCTTCGATGGTAAGCCGGCAATTGCCATTACAGCTTGGAGGTGGCCAGTCCCGAGTCACTAGAACTCTGGTGATGATCAAGCCTTTTTTTCAAACAATAAAGCTAGGGGCATTATTGTCTTTTTACCTACAAAACTTATTTTCATTTTATTCCTTGGTCCTGCAAATTTATCCCTATATTTAGTTTGGCAGAGCTCAATGGCATCATTTGATCTATGTAGCCGGCCCCACCTAGTGAGATTAAGGGTCATTTGTTGTTGTTATTGTCCATGTTCCTACAATTAAATTTCATAATGTTTTAGTCCTTAACTGAAATAAATTTGGTTATGTGATTCTTTAATGAAATTCTCCCTAAAAAAATATCTAATAAAGAAAGAGAGTCATATGGTTCTCTCAACTTATCCTTATCTCCTTTCATTAGTTATACTCCATCCATCTTATGTTGTTTTATTTCAAAAAAATTGGGGAAAAGTCGCTGATTGAAAAATTAACCAGGGAATGGTACTGGAATCATGTTAATGACTATGGTCCTCTAGGAAAAATAAGGTTGTATATAAAATGTTGATACCAATACCCTTTATGTTTAAATTACCTTCTCTTATGCGTAATTCAACTTCCCTTATGTAATTACTTTCACTAGTATAGAATCGTTAATATATAATGCTCAATATTTTATGGTTTTATGGTAGACCCTTAAATATCAAGAGGCAGAGATTGTGGTTGGCAATACTTCACGATTGTTAAGATAACCCGTGCAGTAAGCTTCAAAATAGTTTACAACTTTACAAAACCATTATGAAATATATGTTTAACTTTTTATTTATTAAAACACTCTCACATACTTAATGGTTTAGTTTAAGAAAACTATTAAGTATATGCTATCAATATATGATGCTTTCTTTTAGAACACCATGAAACTTATATATATTTCATGGTTATTCATTTAAAATCCCCTTCTGGGCTTATTCATTTGTAGTTTCAAAATTCCTACTATTTCTCTGCGCTCTCATCAAAACCCTAAACCACTATTTTTTGGCATCCCTACCATCATTTTCCTCACTATTTTTGCTAAACTCATGATTCTCCTCATTCCCGCAACTGTAGCTGTCTGTAGAGGAATTCATTGCTTATTCTATGTTCTAGTTTAAGGTTTTTGAAGCTCTAAAATTTTTGCTCATATTCACATAAAGGTGAGTAATTTTTGCCCTTAACTGCAGTTAATGATTCAAACTTGATCCTAGATTCATTTAGATGTTATTGATGATATGAGTTTAGGAATTGCTATTAGTTTGTTCATTTTGTTCGTCTTTGATTTTTGGTTTTTTGCTATGCTTTTCCAGATTTCTTGATTATGTGTATCTTTTACTATACTTCAGCCAAACTATGTTTGTTGCTATGCTTTTCAAACCATACTTCAACCTTCTCTGCTCGCCTTATTCTTTTTGTTGTAGAGGACTTGCTGTTTGGTAGTCTTACGAATTCAATGAGTACCTAATTTCTTTAAACATGATAAACACTTCATTATGATGAGCAAAATAATATGCTAGTTGCTAAAAATTTTCTAGGTTTAATTAAGAAGCGGTGCTGTCTAATTTTTTTAGCAAATATTGGTGCTTAAATGATACAATAATTGAGTTCTTAAGTGCTATATGTAAATGGATGACAATGGATCACTATTAAGTGGAAAGTTTTATGATTTTATGTATGAAAATGGCTCCAATTTTAAAGCTATGTAATATGGATTAAGACTTCTACATAATATGCTAGTTTCATGATTTTTGTAATTTAGGAATTTGTGTTTTTCACTTGTTTTCATTTAGCCATTGTTTGGATAAGGAGTTGGAATTTTGTACTTTCAAACTTAGAAGTGAATTCCTTGTCCCAAATTGTCTAGGGTAGACATGAGGAAATAATTTCCAACTAAGAAAACTATAACTTGGTTTCCTTTTAAATGTTATTACAGGTTAATATAGTGATTTTTGATAGTGGCTTAAGTTATGAAATCTGACAAGTTCATTAGCTACCCTGGATTGGCGACAAAAAGCAACATGCCTATCATATTGCGCAACTAGAAGAAGGCAAATAATTTAATGAAGAGCAAGTTTGGGATGAAGTATCAGTAAGATATGTTGGTACATAGTTAGCAATTTCTTGTTAACCGGTATACCTAACATTTTTGTAGTTTGGATTCCACATAGATGTTAATTGCAAGGATTATGTTCTTAGGAAGGTTGGCAAGGTAATGCACTTATTTCGATCATTTGTGACGAAGAAATATTTAAGGAACCCGAATCTAAGGATAAGTTAATTGGTGGTTCCTTAACTGCTAAGGGAAATTGTCAAACATCTCGAATGGGTTGCTTATGTATAGTTTTGATGCAATAGAGCATTCAAGGTATAATAAATTTAAAGGAATAAAAGAAAAATAGTACCTCTATATTAATGTAATGTAACTTTAACCTATTTTTTGTTTCTTTTCAAAGCAATTAAGCAAGTTAAACAATATGAGGGTGAAGAACAACATATATTCGTATTAGGAAGACCGCACGGGGTATGAAAACATCGAGCAATAGTTGATAGAGAAGTAGGTATTAGGATCAAATGTTACTATAGAGTGTAGAATGTTGTGGGCTATTGCAAGGCAAAGTAAAAAGGACAACATTGACAATCCACAAGTGTAGAAGGTTCTCTCAAAATTAGTAACTAGTGATGATTTTGATTGAATTCTAATTGATTTTTAGATAAAATGATATTTAATATTTATTTTGCTATAGGAGAGCTTGAGCCAAGAAGTTGAGTAACACAAGCTTCCTGCGGATGATGATGTTTTGGAAAAGGCATTAGCTCCTAACCATAGTGGTCTTTTAAGGGGTGTCGACTATAAATTTAACACAAAAGCTTATTTTGGGAGGTAGAAGAAGCCAACAAGGTTTTGTGATAAGTAGCTTTAACAATATATGTAGTTAACAGAAATACTGAAGCAACAAGTTGAAGCGCAACAAACAATTATTGATCAGTTGATGAAGGGGGATGCAACAAGAAAGCATGGAATGGCTAAGACCCCAAGTGCCAACGATAGCTACACATTCCCATATCACACTCTACCTAAGGTAGTATGACACTCATGCAAAATGTAACCCCTTGCCTTGAAAACCGTAATTATGATTCAAGAATGTGTAATTAAAATATATTAGAGACCATCGGATAATTAAAACTCATTTCAATCTCTTCCTTCCAGTAGGGATTTTCACAAAATTCTTTCAAAATCTCTTCTAAACTTGGTCTCAAATTTCACAACTCGAATATAAATACCCTGCGTAGTTAAATCATATTCATATATCAGAGTGTACAGCAAAATCATGGCAACCCCTAGGTTTCATATATATATACTAAGGGTTCATATATTCCCTTTTTGGGGATTACACAACTGTACCCAAAATAATATTTACATCCCAAAATATATACAGTAATCCAAATACCAAAACTGATAACCAACAACCAAAATATAATCTCCCTAAGGAGTCCTATCTGCCCTTGGTCGTCTCCTTTCCCTTGGAGCCACTTGCCCTATCTATAGGTTAGTCAAAGGAAAGAATGACATTCAAAAGAATCCCAGTAGTAACAAATCACTCATACCACATGTAATCACATAGCATGTAAGTAAATCATTAAGTAGCAGCAGCAATACACCTCCCACCCCACCCTCATCCCCTTTTACCACCAGGAAGGTACGCAGTCCTTACGCGAACCATTGTTAGCGACTCAGGGACTATTGGCTTGGCAGTGCATACACATAGCCTTTCAGCTTTCACAAATAGTCTTTTGGCCCACAAATAACATTTCGGCTTTCACAAATAGCCTTTCGGCTCACATATCTATAGGCTTTGCAGTATATGAAATCATCACAAACTAATGATATAACACACTTACAATGCATCACATATAGTATAAGAGAAAGAGTTACTACCTTGTTCTTTCCGAACGTGCTCCGACACAGTCTATTCTCGAGCAGGGCAAATATCAAAGCTTATAAACTAAATCAAGGATGATAGGTTATTCTCTGTTCCAAATTCTTATTTTCATAACATTTAAGGTTGGTTATCGTTTAAACTCTTTAGGTGGCTACTAGAAGCCTAGACATATGCCTAAAGGGTTGGGAACACTACACCATAGATTCCTTTTTCGGTTGTCTAACATTGATTTCTAGCTCTTGCACTCGAGTGATGAGTTGGTTTGTACTTGAGTGAGGTTATCTCACTGGTGCGAGTGCTTGGCCAGGAGCAACCACGAAGACAGAAAGTGATCCGTGCACTCGAGTCCTAACCCCAACACTCGAGTGATGCCCTCATACTCATCCAAGTCTAACCGAGTGAGCCATAGGAAGTGACTATCCGAGAGCAACAGAAACCCTAGAATGAGAAGTGCACTCACTACTACAGAATATACCTACAACTACCTTAAAGGACATCCCTTTTTAAAAAAGGGACGCCCAAAATATAGGTAGGTGGCATATGTGTAATTATAGGTGAAAATTTGAAAGGTTTACACACCTAAAATAATTGAACTTCATGCCAAGAGCTATCAAGAAGTGTTTTAGACGTCCCCAGTTAAAATGGGGACGTCTAAAGACCTATAAATATCATACAAAAAAAAAGAAAAAATTTAGACATCCCTAGAATTGTTGGGGACGCATAAAGATCTGACTTTAGACGTCCCCAACTATTCTTGGGACATCTAATGGAAGCTTTAGACGTCCCCAGCTAGGCTGGGTGTAACCCCCTCCGTAATTATATCCGAAATACTCGATTAAAATGAAATAGAGACCAATAATAATCAAATAACATTTACTAACCCATCACATGATGGGGTTTTCACGAATACTTTTTGAAATCATTTATAAACATGGTCTCATATTCACATTTCGAATATAATTACTATGCGAAGATAAATCACATTCATATAAATATCAGAGTGCACAACATAATTATCCCGGCAATCCCGGGTACATACCTTCACTAAAGATACAAAGGGTACAATTGCCCATTACAATTCTTCAAATGGGGATTACACAATCTCATCTTGAAGGAGTCCTAGCCGCTCCCTCCACGAGTCACTTGCCCTGTCTAAATTGTTGGTAGGGGAGAGTGAGATTCAAGAGAATCTCAGTAGGAAACAGATACCATAATGCATGCATGATGATGCTAT
The DNA here is from genome assembly GCA_963855925.1 of Inga laurina. Taxonomy (NCBI): domain Eukaryota; kingdom Viridiplantae; phylum Streptophyta; class Magnoliopsida; order Fabales; family Fabaceae; genus Inga; species Inga laurina. The sequence goes on from OY979712.1 coordinate 23,297,863, forward strand.
GTGTATGACATGTTAGCTTTATCTAGATGCATGCCCTATAATGATATTTCTGCATGCTCAATATTTCATGTAACAAAACTATGGCCACAGTAAAACAGAAACAGAGCTTCATTTATTCAAATATGCTCTACACAATCAAGTAAAGCAATCACATACATCACTACACAAGCAAAGATATCAAATACATGCAAGTAAGGTAAGTCCCCTACCTCTAGTCTTTTCTCCTCGATTTGCGTGCCAACAACTCAGGGCTTCACATTCGATCATACAATGTCAAATGTACCATTTAGACACTTCCATAGTGTTTTTAGGGATTATATGAGGCTATATTGAAAATTTACTAAAATACCCCCGGGGACCCGGCCCGGCCCCGCCGTACCTGGTCCAGCTGTACTTTTCTTGAAACTTTGACATGGGCTATTCTTACATATTTTCGCCCAAGGAATCCATTTCCCGACTCAGAATTATCAAATTCAATGTCAATTTACAAATTTACCCTTGGCAGCCCCACTTTAAGGGTTTCAGGGCGTTTTCGTAATTATGCTTTTTCGGCCTTTACCGAAAAAGTGACCAACTGTAACCCCACCTAATTTTCGATCCTGAACTCAATGGAATCATCAAATCATTAAAAATCCATCTCTAATCCCTCCAAACTAGGCTTGGCCGAAATTCTCAATTCCTCGGGAAAAATTGGGGTTTTTCGGTTTCGGCTCCATAAACGCGTTCCTTTCTACTCCTAACCACTTTATTGACTATTCCATTAGGTTACAACTACCATTTAGTACCAATTTGGGCAGCATAACAGCCCCACACACCCATTTTCCATTTTTGAAACCAATGACAATCCGGCGAAATTTCATCGATTAAATTGTCCACAGCAGCCAGAATAGTCAATACACAAGAGTTTGGAAGTTACCTCAAGCTCCCACTAGCTTTTCCTTGTCTTGGCTGAAACCCTAGCTTTTTTAACACCAAAGGAGGAGCTTCCAAACCTTAAAGAACATAAAGGAGTAGCTTAGGATCGGAGTTATACGCGTTAGCAGCTAGATCATTGGAGAAATCGGCTTACCTTGCGAGTTCTCTTCTCCTTTCTCTCTCTAGAAATCTCAGACGTTTTTCCTCTTGTTCAGCTGAATAAACTGACGGTTTTGAAGCTTGGAGGAAGAAGATGATATGTTATATTATGCTTATGTCATTATTCCCTTATGATGATGTCATAATTCCAAAATTGACATTTTCGGATTTTCTGGCAGATTTTCTGCCTAAATTTTGAAAAATCATAACTAATTCTATAAAACTCAAAATGAGATGATTCCAAAGCCAAATGAAATATATTTAAGTCCTCTTCATAGGAAAAATATTGGCCATTACTAAAAATCACCACACAATTCCAGAATTACATAAAACTCATCACTGCCCCAAAATAGAGTTCAATTTCCATCCCAAACTTTGGACAGTCATATCTCCTAGTTCAAAAAACGAAATGGTACAAATTACATGTCCATTTTGAAGCTTGAGATGTGACTTATAAGACGGGAAAGTTTCAGAAATTTTAGACACTATTTAGTCATTCAAAACGTTCACACAAACTGACTGCACAAAATTGAGTTTCACTGGACAGAATTTCAAATTTTGCATCTTTGCTTCAATTGGTTCCATTTTCATACCAAACATCATTCCCACATAAATTTTCACAAGGAATCCATTGGAAACACCAAACCAATCAAATTCACATTCCATTGACATGTTTCACCAATAATCACAACATGTCAACACAAGTTACAATTCAAACTCACATTGCAATTCTTTACTTTCCAAAGTTCCAAACCAATTCCAAGGAACTCACACACATGGGATTCCACCCACTCAATCTCACAACAAATCAACCCTAACAATTGATCTTCAAGTTACCAATGAGTTTCCTCTTCGGTAACTGACCAATTAGTCTGTAACTTTACCCTTTTACCCCTGATTATGGTAATTCCTCCTGAATCACCACTTTTCCATTTAGCCACAATATGCGTCCTCCCTCTATTTTAAGTCAATTTAGATATTAATCCATAATTGAACTTAAATATTGGGTTTTGCAGCTGCTCACAACGTATACGCATTACAGTTCACATCATAATCTCCAAAAGGGTCCATTTATCACTAATCACGTATGCTTTTGGAGTCATCAACCCTTAATCACAATTTGGGATCTTGCTAAATTGGGGCTTAGCAATCCACTAATCTCTGGCTTATTCTCTAGCCTCGAGTCTCAAAATTCGGGGTATTATACTGGGGATATCTAAAGCTTGATCACATGTACTGGTCGACATGATTGGTGCATGTGATCATGTCAGAATTTTTCTTTAGGTGTCCCCAATATTGACTGGGGACACCTAAAGACTCCCCTGCTTCACTCTGTATCACTCATCTTACCTCCACTCCATCCCCATCTTCGTGCTCTCCTCTCCCTTTCTTGTTTTTCTTCTTTCTCCAAAGCTTATCTTCACTTCTGTCACCGTCTTTGCTCTGGTTTTATAGAGTTTTCTATTATTCTCTCCATCGTCGGCCTCCCTCTTACCACCATTAGTCATCTACCTCTAAAGTTTTAGCTACAGGTTAGCTAACTAACTTTCTTTAATTTATGATAATTAGGTAGATTGAACTTTCAAAAATGACTGTAGTGGCATTTACCCACTGAACTTGTGAATGCTTAGCAAAATGCGTTTGATTCTCTGCTGGAATTTAAGTGTGATTTGTGCTTGAGCTTTATGATTGCATACTGTTGTTGAGCTTAACTTTACTATCCTCAATTGCAAAATATTGAGTTTAATTGGTGATTAAAAGAATAAATTAAAGTATGACTGTGAATGGCTTGCAAGGTGTAAAATGGCTAAAGAATATGGAATGTGCTATTGATGGTATTTGGTTGAGTTAGAAACTGAAGTACAAGAAGGGAGTGTAATTTTAGAGCTTTGACTATATGTAAGAATCAAAGTTTTGGCATTTTGTCATTGTATTCCTAGGCTTTCTCTTATTTTAGTTTTGAAATCTCTTCTGGTTATAGTTGATGAAGGGCATTGGACCATTGAGATTTTTCTTCTTCCTATTGAGAATATGGCCATTGGAGGTCTATTGGAGGTAGCCGTTAAATTTTTTGACAAAAAGTTGTTTTTTTTGCAGTTGAGCTCTAATCCATGTTTAATCACATATAATATTCATATAAATTTGATAAGTGATGATTTTAAATGGTTAGGATTACTATAATGAAGATTTAAATAAGTTTGGGAGAGTTTAAAAAACTTTTAAGATGGTTATTAAAACTGTGAAGACTCATCATTGAAAGGGGCACCGGAAGTGATATGCATCACTTTCATATCACATATCTCACTCGTGGTACATATCTGATTTAATAATTTGGTTGCTAAAATATAAGTGTATTCTGTTTATGCTTGGTGCTAAAAGCTAAAGTTTAGTTTCATTTAAATTAAGCTGAGATTGTTTGTTATTTTGATTTTTGGATGTCTCACTTTTAAGGGGAAATGTTGCCAAAATATTGAAAAACAAATAGTAAAAGGCAATCCCAGTGTTGACAATTATTCTTAACTTGAGTGTAAATGGGAATGACGTAGGTGGTAATAAATGGATCATAGTTAGATGAATGCTTTGAGAACAAGTAAAGAATATGAGAATGGGGTTGAAGAGTTTATTGAATATGCTAGAAGGAACGCTCCAACAAAAAATGGGATGTATTTTTATCCTTGTGTTAATTGTTTAAATAAGAGAGATGTGATGTTAAAGTTATAAGGGATCACCTACTTTGTGATGGAATAAATCTTCGATACACAAGGTGGATATAGCATGGTGAAGAAGTAACTGATTGTCCGTCGCACAAGAAGGAAGCTGTGGATGTCATAGATAAAGATAGAATGGAGAGAATGATTCATGATATTGAGGTAGAATCCTTTGCACAGTTGCATGAATATGACAGCCTGCGGAGTGATGTAGAGACACTGTTGTACCCTAGGATTAAGTACACACAGCTGACAAGAACATTACATTTGGTTAACTTAAAAGAAACTTATGGGTAGACCGATAGTAGTTTCACATTGCTGCTTGAACTGTTGTGTGATATGTTTCCAGATGATAATGTACTTCCAAATCATATGTATGAGGCCAAGAAAATCCCATCTACTATGGGAATGGAGTATAAAAAGATACATGCTTGCCCTAATGACTGCGTATTGTACATAAAGGAGTATGAAGGTTTGAGTGAGTGCTCTAAGTGTCAAATTGCATGATACAAAGTGAAGAAAGATGGTGGTTATGGCAACTAAAAGGCAACCTTTAAAAGGTTTTGTGGTATCTTCCAATAATACCGCATTTTAAGGTTTGTTTGGGACTGGAAAAAAGCGAAGAAGTTGAGATGGCATTCGGATGAGAGAATATCCGACAGAAAATATCTTTGGTACCCTGTTGACTCTCCATAGTAGAAGAAAATAGATGAAATGTTTCCCGAATTTGGCAGCGAGCTGAGAAACCTTTGGCTTGGGCTTTGTACAGATGGCATCAATCCGTATGGAACTCTTAATAGCACACATAGTGTGTGGCCGGTACTGCTTGTAATATACAACTTGACTCCCTGGAGTTGCATGAAACACAAGTATGTGATGCTTTCTATGATGATTTTTAGACCAAAACAGTCAGGGAACGATATCAATGTCTACTTGGCGCCTTTGATTGAGGACTTGAAGTTGTGGGAGGAAGGCGTAGATGTGTTTGATGCATATACGAAGGAGTCCTTCAAGCTACATGTAATGATTTTTACATGATAAACGACTTCCCTGCGTATGGAAACTTGTCAGGGTATAGTGTGAAGGGGCATAAAGCATGTCTGATTTGTGAAGCAGACACTCACTTCCATCAACTTAAGCATGGAAGAAAAATGGTCTACTTTGGTCATAGGAGGTTCCTTCACAGGTTCCACCCATATTGTATGTTAAGAAAGCATTTTAATGACTTGCCGGAGAATGGAATGGCTCCGATGGCATTAACCAGAGAGGAGGTATACAGTCGGGTCAAACGTATCAATATCTTATTCGGTAAGAATCAGAATACTGCAGGTGAGAAGAACATATGGAAGAAGAGATCAATTTTCTTTGTTCTTCCATATTGGCGCACTCTTAACGTGAGATACAGTATTGATGTGATGTAAGTAGAGAAAAACATTTGTGATAACCTTGTCAGTACGCTTTTACACATACCAGGGAAGACTAAGGATGGGATTAGTATTAGACTAGATCATGTTGATATGGGTATAAGAGAACGGTTGTATCCACAACTAACAGATGATGGTAGGAGGGCATACATGAAGCCAGCATTGCATACACTATCAAAAGTGGAGAAAAGAAGTTTATGTGGGTGTTTGCACAAAATTAAGGTGCCACAAGGGTATTCTTTGAATGTAAGAAGGTGTGTGGCAATGGACGATTTGAAGTTAGTGGAAATGAAGTATCATGATTATCATATGTTGATGCAACAATTATTACCAGTAGCTATTAAAGGCATTATGAAAGATGAAGTTCGAGCCACTATAACAAGATTGTGTATTTTCTTTAATGCTATCTGTAACAAAGTCATTGACACTGAAAAGTTGGATGAACTGAAAGCTGAGGGTTATATTATATTGTCCCAATTAGAGATGCACTTTCCTCCTTCATTTTTTGATATAATGGTTCATTTGATAGTTCATTTGGTAAGGGAGGTAAGGCTATACGGTCCATTTTATCTGAGGTGGATGTACCCTTTCGAGCGATACATGAAGATCTTAAAAGGGTATTCTAAAAATCCCTATCTACTGAAGCCTCAATAGTTGAAAGATATGTAGTTGAAGAGGCTATGGACTTCTGCAGTGATTATCTATTAGGGAAGAAGGAACAATCTCGGCATGAAGAGGGGAGAAGTAAGGGTACACGAGGACTGAAAGTGAAGACTATGCCTCGTGAAGAGGTGTTACAAGCACACTTGTATATCCTGAATAACATGGCAGAAGTTCAACCATACATAGAAGAACACAGAAAGAGATTGAAGAACATGAATCCAAGGAAGAACGACATGCAAATTGCTATTGAGCAAAAAAAAGACATTCATAGAGTGGTTTCAGGAAAAGGTTTTGCATGAGACTAGTGTGTCGGAGACAATGGAGTAGCTAACTTGGAGGCCTTTGCTTCAGATCATTACTTGGACCTGTTATGATATAAACGGGTATTCTTTCTACACAAATGACTAAGATGACAGAAGTACTATGCAAAATAGTAGGGTGATAGTAGAAGCTGAAGCCATGCACTTTTCCAATTCGAAAGACAAAAACCCAATATTAGCATTATGGCCTATTATGGCGTGATAGAAGAAATATGGAAAATTACTTACATCAAGTTTAAAGTTGCTTTATTCAAATGTAAGTGGGTTAGCAATAATGCTGTGGTAATAGATCAACAATTTGGATTTGTCTCAGTTAATCTTGAAAGAGTAGGTTATAGGGATGAGCCCATCATTCTAGTAAGTTAGGCGAAACAAGTGTTTTATGTCATAGATCCTTCAAATAAAAAAATTTCCATTGTACTTTAAAGTAAAAAATAGAAGTATGGTGATCCGACCTTCAACCTTGACGACACACCACCTTTCACAATTAATCCACCTACAACAAGTGAAGTAGAAGTGGTAGATGATAAAGAATATGCTATAAGAAATGATATTGGTGAAGGAATATTGAAAACAATATAGAGTAAGAGCTTAACTTAGAAAATATAACTGTGTGTTTTTTATTTTACTCTTGCTAAGAGTAGGTTATTTTTGTTGCAATTTATGTACCTATCTGATAATGATTTTTATGTTTGTCCTTACAGGAATATGGATAATTCTACTGACTCAGAAAGTGATAGGGACAATGAAATGGATAGACCTGAACCCGTAGGGAGAAGAAGGACTAGAGGCAGCACAAAAATGGGAGCATTGGTTGCAAGTCATCAACATCAACAGGAGAGGCTGCATATTAAATTAGATAACAATATGAAACCAATTGGTTCAGAGGAAGACCATTTCATTAGCTATTTAGGTTTTTAGGTTGAAGCAAAGTTTGCATTATCTATGACAATTGGAAGTTGGTTCCGTAAAAAATGAAAAACATGATTTGGCAACAACTTTTGGTATATAAGTTTTGATACATCTACATTTATAGCTTTATTCCTATTGCTTCAAATATAATTATCTTATGTTTTTACCTTGCGGCAAACCTATGATGTCCCTGACACCGTGGTGATGTACAAGGAGTGGATGACGGAGGTTTGTCTACGATGGAAAGGTTTCAAGAACAAGCTTACAGCAAGATACATTCGAGGGGACTTGAGAAGTCAGGATCCATGTCAGCATTATTCATATTTGTCTCCAGAGGACTGGAGGTTGTTTATGGCATCATGAGAAGATCCTAACTTTTTGGTAAAATTTCTTTCATCATAGTGTTTTATTTGAACATAGTTGACATTATTGACTCAGTTTTCATTATTTTCCTTTTATAGTCATTAAGTGTAGCAAATGTAGAAAGGCAAGCGGCTAATAAGTATCAGCATTGCATGTCTCGTAGTGGTTATCGAAAGCTTAAGGGAAATATAATGGTAGCAGAGTTGGAGAAAATGAAGGAAACAACCATATCAGATCCTAGCATTGTGGTCCAGGCCCCGTCACCTCCTCCAGGTCATAAAAAATGGAAAGCAGGGAGGATTAAGGGTGAAAAGTACGTAAATCCAATTGTTGTTGAGGTTGCCACGAGGACTGTAAGTAGTTGAGCATAAGTACAAAGTTTTTTTCATAATGGGAATGCTTAATTTTCATTTACAATAACTTTTATGCTGCAAGATGAATTGGAAGATCATAGTAGTCAAGGTTCGTTCACTCCAAGTGGATGGATGGACATCTTGTCAACGGCGATTGGGAAGACAGATCACCCTGGTCATGTTAGAGGGGAGGCATGGGGAGTTCATGTCGTGAAGTATTTAGGTCGAGCCTCACATTCTTATTTATCACAAGTTGAACCCAGTAGGGAGCTTGTGGCCAAGATTCGCCAGGAAGTCTCATAAGAGCTCGAGGCCAACCTTCACGACAAGCTCTGACAAGAGCTGTTGCCAGAGCTACGTATTGAGCCGTTGCCTGAGCTGCGAGCTGAAATGACTAAGGTTTTTGAATCGTAGATGGCAACTTCCGAGCGTAGAACATATTCATCCTCAGCCTTCCACAGCACCAAAGGAAGTTACAACTAGTGGAGGAACCACTTAGTGACCCTTCTTACACTCCAGTATCGGGAGAACCTTCTATCCTCTATTTGGATGCCCCACTGCAGCATCCTGTTGCATATGCTCTCATTCACAAACAAGATACCATCCACCATCATCAGCAAATTCCACAGCATTTATGTAGGGTAACTGTGACGTGTGTTTGAGAGGGGGAAGAAGGTACAAGCATCCCTATTCTTGATGACGAGGTTGCCATGATAGCTCAGGCGAGAGGATCTTTCATCCTTTGGCTTATAAATCTTATTGGCTCAGCGGCAACACCTCCAATGATAGGAACTACCTCACTTTTACTTGAGATGTGGATGGCATCCTACTAACAATATGTTTTTTATGTTCTAAAAGAATGAGCAGGAAGCAGGCAAATAACCCTTCTTAGCATGACTGCAGTAGATCTATAAAGGCATTAAGCATATTGATTTTCATATGCCTACAGGGATTGTGGGCCAGGAATTAGAGTATCCCTTCACAATTGATAAAGAAGACATTAAACAGTTCATTAAGTTGGAGGAGATAGATGTAGGATGGGTCACATTTGCAATCCTGTAATTTTTTTATTTCCCATTTTTCCTTCATTTAGTGAAGTGGTTTTTTGGTTTCAAATATTCATTAGCTAATACATTCATCATTTTAATTCTATTATAGCTCCTTCCGTCATATATGCATTGACATGCAAAGATTTGATTCATATGGATTCTTGTGTTCTGCAAATACGACAAGCGGTAAGAATATAGTGCAAAAAAGAACTCACTATGTGGGCTTCATAATGGGAGAGAACATATATCGTTGTTATCTAGCACCAATTGTTCAACGATACACATTTTAATTTTGTCTATTTAAAATTTTTAACAAATAATTGCCTTGCCATCTAACTTCATTTTAATCTGTATATGTTGTTATAGTTACCACTGGAGTTTGTGTGTTCTCTGTCCTTGGTTCAACGTAGTTTACTAGTTTGATTCCTTGCATAAAAGGCTAGACAAAGAAACAAAAAACGTCTTCAACACATAAGTTATTTTGTTTTTATTTCATTGATTCTTGATTCTTGACTTAAATGAATTGTTCTAATTTCTGTTGATTTTCATTTTAATGATAAGGAAACCCAGACATGTTGAATCCTTGGCGAGCCCCACGATCGTAAAGGTGGAAAAAACCCGAATGGTTGTATCTAAATGTAACACCCTGCCTTTAATCACGTAATTATAATTCGATAATGCACATTTAATTCGGATTAGAGACCATCGGATAACTTAAACTTATTTGAATCTCCTACTTTGAAACATTCAAAATCTCTTCCTATTCCTGGTCTCCATTTCAAAATTCGAATATAATTACCTGTGCAGTTTATCTACATTCATGTATAACAGAGTGTATAACCAAATCCCCGGCAACTCCCGGGTCCTATACATATATAATCTAGAGGTTACAAGTATCTACTAGGGGATTACACAACCAAAATCGAATGTAGTGTTCCTGATTCAGGATATACAGTAATCCCGAGTTTAAAGTAGATAACCAACATCTCAAGAATCCTTAGTATCACTAAAGATCCTAAGTGCTTCGGGTTGGCCGCTTCTCCTTTGAGCCACATGCCCTGTCTGAAATGTTAGTCATAGGAAAGAATGAGATTCGAGCGAATCCCAGTAGTAACAAACCACTCACACAATGCATAACACAAAGCATGTATATAAATCACAACCAGCAACAGCAGCAACAATCTCAAAGATACATGGTTTTCACCACAAACGACAGCACTCACGGCTGTATGCATAATACGACAGCTCTCGCTGTAATAATAATCACGACAGCTTACGCTGTAATCACAATAACGACAGCTTACGCTGTAAACGACAGCTTGCGCTGTAAACGACAGCTTGCGCTGTAAACGACAGCTATCACCAGCTGTAATCGCAGCAGCATCAAAGAATCATCACATAACAATGATAACACACACATACAGAGCATTATACATAGTATAAGAGAGAGAGTCACTACCTGATCCTTTCCCGACGTTTCTTGGCACTGCGGGCTCCCGAGGGCGGCAAATATCGAATCCTACAATTCCAAATGCACCATTTAGACACTTCCGTAGTGTTACTTGGGGTTATATGAGTCTATAATGAAAATTTACAAAACTACCCCCGGGGACCCGGCCCGGGCCCGCCGTACCCGGTCCGGCTGCACTTTTCCCGAAATTCTAATATGGGCTATCCTAACATATTTCCACCCAAGGAATCTATTTCCGGACTCGGAATTATCAAATTCAATGTAAAATTACAAATTTACCCTTGGCAGCCCTACTTCAAGGGTTTTAGGGGCGTTTTCGTAATTATGCTTTCTCGGCCTTTTCCGAAAAAGTGACCAACTGTAACCCCACCTAATTTTCCCCCCTGAACTCAATGGAACCATCAAATCATTGAAAATCCAACTCTAAGACCCATTTAGACCCCTGACCGAAATATATGAGCTCTTCGGAGAAAATCGGGGTTTTACAATTTCGGCTCCGTAAACACGTTCCTTTCTTCTCCTAACCACTTTATTGACTATTTCATTAAGTTACAACTACCATTTAGTATCAATTTGGGCAGCATAACCCCTAGAAAAACCCATTTCCAAGAATTAAAACCAATGGCAATCCGGCGAAATTTCACCGATTAAATTGCCCACAGCAGCCAGAATAGTCAATATACAAGAGTTTGGAAGTTACCTCAAGCTCCCAATAGATTTTCCTTGACTTGAATGAAAACCCTAGGTGTTTTAACACCAAAAGAGGAGCTTCCAAACCTTAAAGAACATAAAGGAGTAGCTTAGGATCGGAGTTATACGCGTTAGGAGCTAGATCGTTGGAGAAATCGGCTTACCTTGCGAGTTCTCTTCTCCTTTTCTCCCAAAACCCTCTCAACTCTTTTTCTTTACTTTGGTTGCAGAATGGCGTCGGGAATGGCTGATGAAGATGATGAATAAAAAGTGTTTTAACATTAGGATGATGTCATGTTTTATTATGCTGATGTCATAAATCCCATTTTCGGATTTTATGACAGTTTTTCTGCCCAAACTTTAAAAGATCATAACTAATTATAGAAAAATCGAAATGAGGTGATTCTAAAGCCAAATGAAAGATATTTAAGTCCTATTAATAGGAAAAATATTGGCCATTACTGAAAATCACCACAAATTTCCCAGACTTTCAATCTTTGCATACTGTTCCAGAAAATAATTAATTTCGCTGGGCAAACTTCAAAAATCCAAAACTCTTAGGTCACAAATCAAAATGATACAAATTATATGTTCATTTTGAAGCTTGACATGTGAACTTTAATACTGGAAAAGTTCAGAATTTTTAGACACCATTTGCCTATTTAAAACGTCCATACAAATTGGCTGCCCTGTACAGAGTTTCAATGGACAGAGTTTTCAACTTTTGCACAATTGTTCCCAATGGTTCCAACTTCACAATAAACACTCTCCCCACATGAATTTTCACAAGGAAGCCATTGGAATCATTAAAATATCCAAATTCTCATCACACATTCTCCAAAAGTGTTTATTCAACAATAATTATATCCACTTTTAAAGTCATTAGCCCTTAATCACTTTTTGGGATATTACACTAAAAGTATGTAGTTTCAAATGAAGTTCTTTTGATTGACGGTCGTTTTAGATATGCCTTTATTGATTTTAACCATTTGCTTTTGATTTATAGTACCCTCAACAATGTGGCGGCTGGGAATGTAGATACTATGTCTTACTTTATATGTTTAACATCATTAAGAGTGGTCTTACGACATATTTTGAACAAGTAATTGCTTCTTCATTCTCAAAGGATAATATTGTTGTAATTCAATTGCAAATTAATTCACTCACTTGATTCATTATTTCATTTAGACATTAATTTGATCAGAGACTTTGGCTGGACATCTTCTTAACGTATACCAGAGTAAAGTTTTTATTTATATTAGTTAATTAATTAGTAGTTTGTGCAGGACAAACTTTGTGGTGGATGCCTATCTCTTTTTTTATTAGATTGGTTAGTTGTTAAAGGGGATTCAAAAGTTTCTATATTCCAAGGTGCAAATTAGAGTTGTTGTTGTACATACTATTAGATTGTCGGATAACATTTTTATTAGATAATGCTGAGCTGCTGTTATTTCCATTCTGGTTTATCCAATATTTCTTCTATCCAATTTTTGCAGTTTAAATTTGCCAAATAGTGATGTATATATAAAAGGCCATTAAAAAAATTTAGACGTCCCCAGTTCAAACTGGGGACGTCTAAACTGGGTCAGAAACACTTTAGACATCCCCAGTTTGGGCTACGGATGTCTAAAGTCAGGACTTTCGATGTCCTTAGTTTGGACTGGGGACATCTAAAGTTTAAACTTTAGACGCCCAGTTTAAAGTGGGGACGTCTAAAGTGCTACAGAAACACTTTAGACATCACCAGTTTGAACTGGGGATGTCTAAAGTCCTTACCATAGACGTCCCCCATTTTGGGAACGTCATTGACAGTTTGTTTCTACATTCCTCAGATAGATGTTCCCCTATTTTCAGATGTTAAAATGTCCAAAAAAGGGATGATAAAAGCAATTTTTGTAGTAATAGCTCAAACACTGGCTCTGGCACTCGAGTGATAGCTCAGTACTTGTGGGTGCTAGCATACACTCTTGAAAAATGGTTTACGAGTGCTACCCCAAGAAGCAAGCTCAAGGTGCCAAATACACCTACACTTGAGTGGGGCAGGGTGTGCTTGAGTGAGGACCCTTATAACTTGCAAGTGAAGAAATGCACTCTTGCTTTTTGGCATGAAAGTGCAACTGAAAACTAAAGGAAAAGAGAAATCACAATGCTGTACTCGAGTGAGGCCTCTTCTCACTCGAGTGAGGTTCTATCAGAAGCCAACTCGCAGCAACTAACAGCAACTTCCAATTTTTTTCCAAATGTTTTCCAATGGTCCTAAAATTCTTGCATAAGCCTAAGCCTACCTACTTTCACCCAAAGAATCCATTGGAAACCTCATAACACCAAAAATCCACTCTAACAACCAGTTTTAGTTTTAGTCATCACATTCCCATACATTAACCAATGACACCACTTTTCCTTCCAAAATTCTAAACTAACTTTAGTGGCATAAAGATACAATTTAACATCAAAACCAACACAATACACTATCCAAATTGTCTATTCCAAAATTATACTAAAATCAGGGTAAATTCAATAAATTCCATAAATCATTCAATGGCTACAACAAATGTACCAAAAGGAGGTTATGACTCACCTCAACAACTTCCTCAAGTTTACTTCTTGATCCTCTAACTTCCAAACTTGCTCAAACTCTAAAACACCCTCTTTCAAAAATCTAAAACCAGAGAAAGAAAGTTCTCATCACCATGGACAAGATTAATGAAGAGGTTTAGAGCATTTGAGATCAAGCGCAACGTCAAAACATTACCTTTCACTTTCTCTTTCCTTCCTTTTGTTGGCCAAAAATGGAGTTTGGGAGAGAGAAGATGAGATGATAATGAAGATGATAAATTTTTCCTATTTCCTCATGCTCCTAGCCTACTTTACAAGTGAGAGGGAAGAGAAAATGAGTTTGAAATGTTGACTTAATCCATGGTTCACAATTAGACACTTGTCAAAATCTTACTTCTTCTCCCAACTCTTTCTTTGCACATGCACACATGGGATAACTCTATCATAATTTCTTAATCAACTGCACATTTACCATAACTTCAACCAAATTAGTAAACCCCCTATTCATAAGCTAACTAATTGGTATGCAAGTTTCCCATTTTGCCCTTGATTATGGCAATTACACTTGAATCACCATTAAACATAATTATATCATTCATATCACCATTCATGCACCCTTCCCTAGCATTAGGATTCATTTTAAACTTTACCACACAATTAAGCTTAAATGCAGGGTTTGGGCACTGATCACAACACATTCAAATCAAATTTCACATCATATTCTTCAAAAGTGTTTATTCAACAATAATTACATCCACTTTTGAAGTCATTAGCCCTTAATCACTTTTTGGGAAATTACACAAAGCCTATGATTTTTTTATGTTTTCTTTACATTGATTGTCTTTACTTATAGATACCAGATAGTTCTTGAGGAACACAATGTCATAGTCACCAACATAGACGATGAGCAAGGAGGCTACAACAAAGAAGTCTTTTTTGAGCAAGATGTCTATGAGGAAGAAGGCATTTATTTCATTATCAATAGGAAGTTAGTCAAATATATCATCATGGGCGATATGGCAAGCTTTATAACAAGTATTTCTTCAACTGGAAATGAATACTTACCTACTCATAACATTTATATATTTTGATTTGCTTATATTTGTATGTAAGGTATCTTTACAAGGATTTTGTAGCCTCAAAGGCCTAAAGGACAAGTTCATGTTCCCCAATCCCCACCTCTATTCAGAAATGTTAGACAGAGGATTAAAGACAAATATTTTGGAGAGAAAAGAGATGGAACTTGTGATATAGTTATTGGAAGGGCACCAAAGAAAAAGGACAATATTTTTCTTAGTGTTGTACTGCTAAGGGTAAGAATACTACTTGAGTTAATTGTTTTTTAATTAAGTAGTTTTATTCACATTGTCTTTATTATACTTAGGGGTCATTGGCTCCTCATTGTGCTAAATCCCTTCAAGTAAAGGATTTCGTACTTTGATTCAGTTCATGGGGATGTGGACAATCGACCACCGATGGTCGAGCTATTCAATAAGTAAGTTGTTGAATTTTGATTTGGTACTTTAATTTCTTATTATCTTGGTAGATTTTATTATAAATTTGGTGATCCAATTTCTTATGTTGTTCTTAGAGTTGTTTACTATTATGCCACGAATGAAGGACTCGGCTGCCCTCTGTTACTTGGCTGTAGCTATGGATCCATTTACAAATGGAAGAGAGTAGAAGTAATTCACAACTTATATATATAAATGTATTTTATTTGTATTCCTGTGCATGTCAGATTTATTTATTTGTGTTCCTTTTACACAAATGAAAGCAGGGACTGACACATTTCTTTTGTTTGTTTATAGTGTCCATGGTAACCAAATAAGATATTTGATTATGAGTACTGTGTCATGAAGTTCATGAAGGACATAGTAACCCACAATACCACCGCAATTAATACTAGTGCATATATTCATGTATGTGTGTTTATATTAAATTTAAAGTCAATTCATATATATATTAACATATTTAATTTATTTTTCCCTTCAATAATTTACAAATAGTTATTGTGACCAATATTCACCCAGTCAAATTGAAAAGTCATAAAGGAGTTGTCTATGACTGTTAATCATTATTGGGTTGCTGCAGAACGGAGTTGGCTATAGAGTAGTGTTGTTTTTGTTTAAGTAAATGTTAGGTTCTTAGTTTAGCCATTTCATATTTGGTTTCTATTTCTCTTTTGCTTATGGTTTTTGATTTGGTTTGTGCTTTTGGTTTCTAATTTGGTATTTCATATTTGCTTTTGGATTATCGATCTATGTTGGTTCCTTTATTTTGATTACTGGAATGGATCTCTATTACTTTGGTTCTGTTTTAGGTATATAGTATTTTGATTACTGGAATAGATCTCTATGTTGGTTTCTATATTTAGAAGTAATGTATATGTAAATATACATGGGGGCTAATTGAGAATGAGCCCCAGTTTTAAAAAGTCCCCCAATACTTCACGATCACCGTAATATATTGAGACATATATCACATCTCTTTCAAATAACCATGAGTATATCCAAATATGTTATGACTATATACCAACAACCATCAAATAAACACCTTACTGATGACCAAAACTGGTGTCAATTACTTTACCATTCATCATTTAAGCCACAAAGTATTCTACAAAATATTTTATGGTTAAGGTTGTTAGTGCAAGCATTTCACCTAAGACGGGGGATGAATTGGGTGATTATAAAAAAATGTTAACTGATAATAACAATTAACAAAAATTAAATTGAAGTTGAGAGTTAGAATAATATTGCCGTAGTGTACACCAGAGATTTATATTGGTTCGATCACAACCTCTTTAACCTATGTCCAGTCCTTAGATAGCCTCTAAGATTTTCACTATAGCTTCTATGATTCAGTGGTGGCACTTCAGTACACTGCAAGTTCTGTCAACAGACACTAGCTACCCTTTACATAATGTAAACTAATACCCGACTAAAGGTCCCACTACCTTAAGAAATCTCAATAATGTGTATTGAGTCTTTGATGAATTCCTCTCTCAAAGAGTAAATGTATAATCATTGACAGACAGAGTGCAAAGAGAATAATAATGAATGGAAAAATAGAGCACTTAAAGCATACTTGCCTGATTTCACAGTTCAGTAGATGATCCACTTTGAATGCTTCATATTTATAGTTGGAATGAAATAAATGACCATTGTGAGTATTTGATTTGTCCATTCGTCTCTTAACATTCTTTATATGTGGTAAAGTAGCTGTTGGAGTAAAGAGAATGTCTTCATTCAAATACTGCTCACATTAAATGCTTCTGACACAAAATCACTTTTTCTTATCTACTTGATATCTTTATTTTTCCCCTGAAAAAGCTTTATAAACTAATGAAATGAAGTATTAGAGTGAAAGAAAGTCAAATACAATCAGTTATACAATCATTCAGTGATTATGGAAATTAGAAGAAGATGCTCTGTTTTTATGGAAACTATTATTCGTGTGATCTTTACTTGAAAGTTTCAAAACAAAATACATTACTGGATAGATCACTTGAGTATTGTGCTAGTGATACAAAAATGCAATCACTCGAGTGATCACTTAAGTGATCTTTACTTTAGAAGTTTAAAACATAACATATCATTGGATGGATCACTCAAGTGTTGTACTAGTGATCCACAAATATCATCACTTGGGTGATCACTCCAATAATTTGCAATGAATCAGTTGATAGATTACTTGAGTGCTTTGCTAGTGATCTATAAATTGAATCACTTGAGTGATCTGCAATTGATTACTTGACGGATCACTCGAGTGCTTTGCTAGTGACCTTTAACTTGAAGTATCTCTCAAGTGTTCTGCTAGTGATCTCAAAGATGGAATCACTCGAGTGCCTTTATACTTAGAAAAATGTTCACTTGAGATCACTTTCAGAATCACTGTAGTGCTGTGCTAGTGATTCAGGGTCATCACTCGAGTGATTCAGGGTCATCACTCGAGTGATGCCTTTCAAAACTTGATAAAGAGCATCATTAAAGTAGGTGATAGTTTCTTACTTCATCATGGCCTCAGAAATCCTTGCTTGATTGTTCAAAAACCTTTTTTTCATTATCAAATCTTTTCTAATATCTTTTCAAACCTTTTGTTATCATCAAAATATGGGATCTAACAAAGGTGAATAACCATTGAATATTGTTTAACTATATTTAGCAGTAATTGGCTAAGAACTATGAAATGTAGTGCCCTATAAATCATGATTGTATTTAAGAAAAATGTGAAATATAGGGCCCTATATTTAACGGTTTATAAATATTAAATATTAATATTTAATGCTTAGATATTTAATTGTTGAAAACTATTAAATATAACTAAAAAATAATCATGAAATATAGACAAATTTGTAGTAGTGTTTATGTGTAATCCAACTTCCCTTATATGCAAATTAACTTCCCTTACATGTAAAGAGTTTAATGTTTACCTTAAAACACAATAAATTCAAGCTTTCTTTAGCAGGTGTCACTAATACAAAAAACACAAGCAACAGTGCTTAATTTAAAGAATACTATAGCCCTTGGGAAGCGCCGTAGCTTCCAGCACCGTTAAAACAAGCTACAGTGCTTCTTGAATATATGGAAACGCTGTAACTTGATTTTTTTTTAAAAAATATTTTCATAATTATTTTATTTTCTTGATGAAAACCTCCATTTACAATCCCAAATCCACAATCCACAGTAAAATGAAATAACATAGCACGTATCTTTTGCAATAATGCATCATCATGCATCAAGCATAAAAGAACTCCAACATTTAAGTTGCTTAAACTTAAGCCATGCACATTACTTCTACGTAGGATTAAACTAAGTATTATTATATTTGTAAGCTCAAAAATTAAAAAAACTTACAATGTAAAAGAAGTTCAAGAAGATAAAGTTGACACTTCAAATAAATATCTGGAAAAAAAATTATGAGCACACATATAAGATTTATGATAGATTTTAACTAAAAGAACATGTGAACCAAATGTTGAACAAAGAAAAACACATACAAGCTAGGGAACTTCTAAAGGAGGCCAAACCAAGAATAAAAACACATGGGAGAAGAAGCTTTCTATAGCAATGGAGTTCTGGAAAATGGGAGAGCTAGAGAGAAAGCGGGAAGATGAAAATGAAAATGGAGGATTATGAAAATTAAATTATAAGGTGGGAGAAGCTACGACGTTTTTTGTCAAAATTCCAAAGCTTCTCAATTTAAAAAAAATTATGGTCAATTTTTTTTTTAAAAAAGCATAAACTATGGCACTTTTTCTCAAAATGCTGTAGCTTCTCAATTAAAAAAAATGATAGCCAGATTTTAAAAAAAAACGCAGAAGTTACAATGCACTTTCTCAAAATGCCATAGCTTCTTAATTTTAAAACAAATGATAACTAATTCTTTTTAAAAAAAGAGTCTTGGATAGCACTTGATTACCAAGTGCCATCCAAAACTGAGCCTTGGACGACATTTGGTTCCCAAGAGCTATCCAGGGTACCCACCATTTAAATTTTCAAGGCACTACTTTGACTAAAAAAAATTATTAAGGCTCCAACCAATGGTGTCAAGGCACTTGGTGCCTATTTTTTTGCCTTGAATTATCAAGGCATGATACACCTTGATAATTCAACGCCTTGAACGGCACTTTCTTGGAGAGTGCCGTTTAAGGCATCTTTGGCACCTTAGGTGACGCTTTGAAATAAAGAGCTAGCTAAGTTAGGCCTTAGTTGGCGCTTTGTTTCAAAGCGCCAGCTCATGCCACACCTTGGACAATAGTTCATTATGTAATGAAGTGTCGTCCAAGGTCTTTTATTAAAAAAAATTAAAATCCTTTTCTTAGTCGGCTCTTTGTTTCAAAGTGTTGTCTAAGGCCACATCTTGTATAGTACTTT
Source organism: Inga laurina (assembly GCA_963855925.1). Taxonomy (NCBI): domain Eukaryota; kingdom Viridiplantae; phylum Streptophyta; class Magnoliopsida; order Fabales; family Fabaceae; genus Inga; species Inga laurina. The sequence goes on from OY979712.1 coordinate 23,317,325, forward strand.
ATTATGAAGCGCCATCCAAAGGCTTTTATTAAAAAAAATTAAAATCCTTTTTAATAGGGATGATTTATTTTTAAGTTTTGACCTCTAAACCGATTCTTAAATATAATTTTTTCTTCTTAGTATAGATAAACTTTCTCAAGAAAACATCTTATCATAGCAATGGAGCTTTGACACTTATAGAATTCCTACTATTCCATAGTTGCCACAATTTTTTTATAATAGTAGTAAAGGGATTATTTTTTTTAAATAAAAAAACACCTTGTATGGCGCTTTCCTGCTCAAGCGCTATAGCTGTCACATGTATTTTTTCCCTTTTAAAATAAGAAGTCTCCTCCGGTGCTTGGTTGAAGAAGTGCCATAAGATTGGCGCCACTAAACCCATATTTTGTAGTAGTGTGTATTGCATATTCCTATGTGTGCAAGTGCAAATTAACTTCCATTACATGAAAATGACTTCAACATTGCCTTGAAACACAACAAGTGCAAGCATGCTTCTATGGATTAAGTCCACCTTCCTTTATGGCAAATAATCTTCCCTTATATGCAAAGGAGTTCAATTAGAGTAGTGTTTTAGTCCAAATATATGAATGGAAAGAAATTCTTACCATGTCCAAGAAATTTCATTAATAAAGCATATTGCACACAAGGGAATTTAATTTTCACATTAGGAAAGTTGATTTGAACATCACCTACAGAAGTTAACTAGTACATAAGAAAAGTTAATTTTCATGCAAGGGAAGGTGTGTAACACTCCTAATCCTAACACCGGATTGATAGACTCCTATTTTATATGGGTTTTATGCTTAATTAAAGTATTTTATCTTCAATTTTGGGAATAAAGTTATTATTTTGATTAAAACAAAAAAAATAAATTTGAATGATTGGGAAATTGATTGATACATATTTGAAGATTTTAGAGTGTTAATTGTATAGGTAAATAATTTGTTTCTCTTTGATTTCTAGTACAGGACAAGGCTGGAAGAGATTGAAGAAGTACTTTTAAGGGCATTATTGGGACTAGAAGAAGTCTTTTGCTGTGGAAGGCAAATTCTAGAAGAATGGACTCCAACTTTGCATAACTTCAAGTTTACTCTTAAAAGGAAAGAGCAAGACACCAGTTTTTGAAGTATGAGATTTAGGGGTTGATCTTCAATCATCACTTGAGTTAATTTTACACATAATCACTCACTTCAGATATGACATTTGAACATTGCAACTCTCTAAGACATTGAATCTCACTCCCATCGCCATCTCCATCTATCTATCACTTTATCACTACCTTCTCCATCTACTCCTCCCTTTCTTTGCCTACACTCCGTCTTTCAAATTTCATCTTGATCTCCTCCATTCAAACCCTCTATGGCCATCAAGCACCTCGATCCAAGCTTTGCATAGATTGAGGATATGAGTGGTGGTTAAGCAATTTAGTTTCCTAGGTGATAGAGCCAAACTAGAGCCTTTATCCTTCAATATAGGAGTTTTTTTAACTTCAACATTCCATTCAAAGTTATCTTTTGATTTGAGCGAGTTGTTCACTTTAGATTATGAAAATTCAAAATTCTGAGGGAGCTTTTTAACTTCAACATTCCATTCAAAGTTATCCTTTGATTTGAGCGAGTTGTTCACTTTTAGGATTATATTTCTTAATGTTAAAACTAGAATGAATGAGTTCAATTTAGGTTTTTTTTGTTTAATAGATCATTTGTAGGATTGACTTAAGACTACTACTCTTTCTGATTCTTTGGTTGTTTTATATTGTGATTGTTGGCTAAGTTGGTTTACATTTCATGATTAATACAATAGATTTTAAGACAATTCATAGTAGGGTTGTTAGTTGAAGGATTGATTTGTCAAATTTCCTTTCCTATATGAATAATCATATACTTGCCATTAGTTCTGCACAGTTGAGCTTTAGATAGCAAGAAAGTCAGCGAGTTGTTAGCTCAACTTATTATTATGTCTTAAGCTCCCTATTTTAAGTAGGTTAGGAAGGCAAGGGATATCTCCATGCGAAAATTCATATTATAAATTCAGAAACCAATATTTTCATTCATCATTATTTTCATTTATTCATTCCATTCCTCATTAGAAATTTAAAAATATAAACAACAGCTCTTACGATTAAAAACAAGAAAAACAACTAAATAAATATGACACACTTTGCATTGATTAATTTGATAACTTGTAGTTCATTATACTAGCTAGAAATTTTAACACCATATAGGCTCAATTATGACTTGATGACCTAGGCTAGATACGAATTTTAATACATTTAGCTTAGTTAAATTTTGACATGTTCACGATTGACTACATGTCCGAACACTTGGACATTTTCAAAACATTTTAAACAAACCAAGATAAAAAATGAAAGAACTTGAAAGCAAGGTTTACCATTAGGAAATAGGGCACCAAGTGTTGGAAATTGTGCCCAAAAGGCAATCATTATACTTTGAACATTATTAATTTAATGAAATTTCTCCATTCTGTTATCATATTATTTGTATGTTAATTGTTATAATTGTATCCTTGGATAAATCTTAAAGATTGTCTTAAAATGTCCTTGGTCAGTCATCTATGCAGGGGCAAAGATGAAAAAAGACCAGTACAACTTTGATAAGATATGGAGATACGAATCAAAGTCTTAGGCATTTGTAAGAGTATAAGGTACTAGATGAACCCATTATGAGAAAGCTACATGGATCAAGTCATAAGCTTTTCTCATGTATAACCATGCCACAATGCCCTTTGACTTGAGGTCATCATGGATTCCTACATGAGAGTTGCTATGCTTTGAACTAGTCAAAAGTCACTTTTAACCGGGTGATGATAAAGGCTATAATAAGGCTTGGTGGTTTTTCATGCAGAGGAATAAGAATGATTAAGAGGGAGCTTATCCCTTACATTAGTAGAGATATTACTAGGCCCCTCGATGAGTGATTCTAAGAAATGTATGGCCATACTATGATGGAAACGAGTTTCCATTTTAATGTCAGACTACTCAAGAATCGAGGAAGTAATAGTAGGAACAAGAGGATGACATTATCCATGCCTCATCCTTGACCGATATATCATGTGACAAAATGGACGTGACATGGTTGTATGACAGGTTACATTGTGTTAATGATCCTCATGTGAATTGGGTACTTGTAATGTCTTGCTAGAGGCCGCTTGCGACTTATGGGTTAGTACAGTTATTGGCCAACTGCCAACTTCATATGGGCCTACAGGGTTGCACACAAGAATGGCCTAACACGAGATAATGTTTAATCTAGGGTGGATGAATTTTATATTTATATATATATAATATAAAATTCCTTAATAATATTATATATATATATATATGTATGTATAAATATATTATATGATATTATTATATTGTGGTAGTTTTAAATTTATTTTATTAAGATAAATTAAATCTAATAACTAACATGATAGAGATATGGTATCTTAGATTTTATTTATAAAGATAACTTAAATCTAATGGCTCTTTATTTGGATTAAATAAATAGGTTAAATTAAAACTGTCAAACAGTTTTAATTTAAACTGAATTTATTTAATTAGCCCATCAAGACAATTAATTGTTAATTAATTTCAAAATTAATGATGATTAATTTTGAAATTTGAAAATAGCCCTTATGGTTATAAATTGGATAGAGCAGATATACTCATACACGGATGAGAATTTGAAGCCGCAAGGGAAACCTTGGGAGACATTTTAGGCGCTAGCACATAGTCTCTGTTGGAGAGCATTTGTGTAGATACCGGTAGAGAGAGCGGACCTGAGTGTTGGCTCTTAGAGATCAAAAACCCTGAATTCGAAAAGGTACGAATCTTTCTAACTATGTTTAAATGTTGTTGATAAATCCTCGATTAAGATCGGCGATAAATTTTAAAATTCTTCCGCTGTGCCTCTCAATCCTAACAGTGGCATCAGAGTATCAATTGTGCGTTTAAATTAAGTTTATGTTCTTTTACATGTGATATATATGGGATATATATGTGTGTTTATAAGAAAATGTCTGAATATGTTAATACAAAAAGGATTTTTTTTTCTGAATTTCGTTTTAAAAGGAATATGTTCAATGTTATTGTATAGTTTTGGATAGTGCTGTATGTTTATGCAATCTGGTGAAATTTTTTCGAATATATGCGACATGTTTAGGTTTCAATTCTGCCACTGGCATCACAATTTCTATTTTGAATTTGATTCGAAGTAGAATTCATCATTTAGGTTTCGAATAGGTTGAAGATCATGGCGTACGGACAAGTTAGGGTCTCTAATTGGATTTAGGGATCTGAAATATTGGAAAAGAACCGGGTCTAAGTTCATATCTCTATTCGGGTTGTAGGGATCCGAAACTTTAGGGAAGACAATTCTAATCAGAAGCATTCTAGATCGTTTTTGGAAACTCAAACAAAATCTTATGAATTGGACTAAAACAAATATTTTAAAAATTGGGCTAGAAATTTTAATTTTTTCAAATTTTAAAATATTTCTTTTAAAAAGAATGTGTCGTTTTCAAAAAGCTCTGGGGGCGCTGCCCCTTGACCTCGCCTGCTAACCATCTAGCATGACCGTCGTGACTACCTATTTATAGCGCGATATATCCTAATCACGACATTTATTGCTTTTCATATTGTATCAATTCTTGTTGTGGTTTATTCTTCTGGGTATGGTGAACAACATGGCTTTAGACTTTTTACTAAGGGTTGTAATATTTAAATACATTATGCATGTTGTGCCTTCCTCTAAATACTCTCAATGTACATTCTCTTATCATCTCACTCCCCTCGAATGTTTAAATGAGGTTTCTCTCAATGTATTTCTTTTCTTATTTAGAGAAGTCGTCTCATTAGCTTGGGAGGATTTTAGGTTAGGTAAGCCATGTTGTGTCATGTTTAAATTATGCTTTTGATTGGATCATTGCATGAATACTTTTGCATTTATATGTATTTACCTATATGAGATATGACCACGATTGCATTCATACAAACAAAACTAATTAATTGAGCCCTCTGAATCAAATCTTAAGTCATAATGCCATCAATTAATGAATACTTGTCAAAACCTAGATCTCTCAATTGTGGAAACCACCAAAGTGGATGCACTTGAGTTATCTTGATGAGACAAGCATGAGTAATGGTGCTACTCATAATATTCATTATTGTTTTGACTTAATTGTGATTAACAAAATAGTTTTGAATCTCAAGGCATTAATAGGATTAAACATGCCGGATCATATGATGATCGAATCCTATAAAGATCTAAGAGTTACATATGATGTAATTAGTACATAGGTTACCTACCTAAATAACTTGAATTTAAACGTCTTGCCAAAGCGGACTTAAGTTTAAGCCAAATGTGGATCTTAGCCAACTAATTATTATATTGAGGGTTGTTAATTTAGAGGGAGATTACTAACTAACTTTGTATATTTTAATTGTAGAATCATGTCAACCAGTAATACTGCTACACTATCATTGCGATCGGTCCTTGAGAAGGACAAACTCAATCGGACAAACTTTCTTGGCTGGTTCAGGAACTTTAGAATTGTTCTCAAGCAGGAAAGAAAGGCTTATATCCTAAATCAACCCATTCCTGAGGAGCCTATAGCCAATGCTCCAATAGCTTAGAGAAATGCTTACACGAAGCATAAGGATGACTCTGTGGATGTAGGTTTCCTGATTCTTACCACTATGGTTTTAGAGCTCCAAAGAGATCTGGAACTTATGGAGGCTCATGAGATAATTGTCCATCTCAAGGAAATGTTCCAGCAACAAGTAAGGCAAGAAAGGTATGAGGCCATAAAGGTCTTACATTCCAGCAAGATGGCTGAAGGTGTATCAATTAGTCCTCATATGTTAAAGATGAAAGGCTATATTGATCACCTTGAGAGGCTTGGATTTCCCATGAGCCAGGAGTTAGCTACGGATTTGATCTTGAACTCACTTCCAAAGAGTTATGACCAGTTTGTCAAGAACTACAACATGAACAACATGGAGAAATCAATTTCTAAGCTACATGGGATGCTCAAAACTGCTGAGCAAAGCATTAAGAAAAAGCCCAGTACTATTTTGATGGTTTAGAAAGGAAAGGGTATGAAAAAGAAAGGGAATAGCAAATGGAAGGGTAATGGCTCAGGTGGTAAGATCAAAGAGTCAAACAAGCCCGAAACCAAGCCTACACCTAAGAAGTCAATACCTCCAAAGGAAGGAGTCTGCTACTTCTGCAATGAACCTGATCATTGGAAATGGAATTGCAAACTCTACCTCAAAGATTTGAAAAAGAACAAGAAGGATAGCGAGGCTATTACTTTAGGTATTTATGTTATAGACATTCATTTTTCTACTTCCTATACATGGGTATTAGATATTGCATGTGGTTCTCTTATTTGTACAAATGTGCAGGGTCAAAAGGATAGTAGAAAGCTGAAGAAGGGCAAGGTGGATCTACGAGTTGGAAACAGAGCAAGAGTTGCTACTGTAGCAATAGGCACTTATGAATTAGTTCTGCCTAATGGCCTTTTGTTAGTTTTCAACAATTGCTATTATGTTCCTGCTTTAAGTAATAACATTGGTTTTCTTTCTTATTTGGATAAGGATGGTTATACTTCCATTACTAGAAATGGTAAATGTTTTATTTATCATAATGACATTTTCTGTGCAAATGGTGATTTGCATGTTGGTAATTATATGTTAAATTTAGAACATCCTAATAATGGGAATATATATAACGTAACTACTAAAAGGATAAAATAAAACGTTTTGAATCTGACCTACCTATGGCATTGTCGTCTAGGCCATATAAATGAGAAATACATTTCCAAACTCCATCAAGATGGATTTCTTAACTCATTTGATTTTGAATCATATGATACATTCAAATTTGGCTTATTATGAAAGATGACAAAGGCACCTTTTACTGGGCACAGTGAGAGGGCCAATGAATTATTGGGCCTCATATATACAGATGTATGTGGACCATTAAATACAGATGCCAGAGGAGGTTATGTCTACTTCATTACATTTATAGATGACTTTAGTAGATATGGCTATATCTATCTAATGAAACATAAATCTGAATCTTTTGAAATGTTCAAAATATTCCAAAACGAAGTACAAAAACAACTTGGGAAAACAATTAAAGCACTTCGATCTGATCTAGGTGGTGAATATTTGAGCCAAGACTTCATTGACCATCTTAGGAGTTGTGGGATAATCTCACAATTGACTCTTCCAGGAACACCACAATGGAATGGCATTTCTGAACAGAGGAATTGAACACTATTAGATATAGTTCAATCTATGATGGGTCAAACAGATCTTCCACTGTCCTTTTGGGGATATGCCCTAGTGACAGTTGCGTTCACACTAAATCGTGTTCCATCTAAGGCAATTGAAAAGACACCATATGAGATATGGACTGGAAAGAAACTAAGTTTATCTTTTCTCAAGATCTGGGGATGTGAGGTATATATTAAGCAACAAGCCTCTGATAAATTAGCACCCAGATCCACAAAGTACCTTTTCATGGGGTATCCTAAAGAAACGAAAGGATACTATGTCTACAATCCCATCGATAACTAAGTACTTGTTATTCAAAATGGCAAGTTTCTAGAAAGAGAGTTTGTCTCTAAAACAACCAGTGGGAGCGAGGTACATCTCGAAGAAATTCGAGAGTCACAAGATAGTATAGAACCACATATGGAAATTAGAGAAGACTCATAACAAGTTGCTGAGTCTCCTCAAGTAACACAAGGTCCATGAAGATCTGATAGGACACGACATCAGCCTCAGAGATATGGATTTCTGATTACTGAAGGCCATGATGTGTTGCTCATTAACCAAAATGAGCCCACCACCTATCGAGAAGCCACAGTGGGACCAAACTTCGAGAAATGGCTAAATTCCATGAAGTTTGAAATGCAATCAATGTGGGACAATCAGGTATGGACCTTAGTCGATCCACCTGAAAGTGTAAAAACCATCGGGTGCAAATGGGTTTTCAAGGAGAAAACTGACATGGATGGCAATGTAAATGTCTTCAAGGCACGACTTGTTGCAAAAGGATTCATTTAAACTCATGGTGTAGACTATGATGAAACCTTTTCCTCAGTTGCAATGGCCAAATCAATCAGAATCCTTCTTGCCATTGCAACATATTATGACTATGAAATATGGCAGATGGATGTCAAAACAGCCTTCCTTAATGGAAAGCTGCTTGAGGATGTGTACATGACACAACCTGAAGGTTTTGTGCATCCAAAGGACTCTGGTAAAATTTGCAAGCTTCAAAGATCCATTTATCGATTGAAGCAAGCATCTCAGAGCTGGAATCATCATTTTTATAAAGTAGTCAAAGAGTTTGGATTCATACAAAACATCAATGAACCTTGTGTTTACAAGAAGTTTAGTGGAAGCATAGTTGTATTTCTAGTGCTTTATGTAGATGACATCCTACTCATTAGGAATGATATTCCTGCCTTACAGAGTGTCAAGTCTTGGTTAGGAAAGTCCTTTTCAATGAAAGACTTAGGTGAAGCCACTTATATCCTAGGGATTAGGATCTATAGGGATAGATCCAAAAGACTAATAGGCCTAAGTCAAAGCACATACATAGACAAGATACTGCATAGGTTCAGTATGTAGGATTCAAAAAGGGGTCACATGCCATGTCTCATTTGCCTTAAATTAGACCAGTAGATACCAACAAGATCCTGGTGAGGGTCATTGGACTGCCGTCAAGAATATCCTAAAGTACTTAAGAAGGACAAATGACTTATTTTTGGTCTATGGTGGATTGGATGATGAGCTCTGCGTAACCGGTTACACAGATGCAAGTTTCCAGATTGACCAAGACAACCTTAAATCACAATCCGGATATATATTCCTCTTGAATGGTGGAGCAGTAACCTGGAACAGCTCCAAGCAGAGCACTGTAGCAGATTCTACAACAGAAGCTGAGTATATAGTAGCATCGGATGCAGCTAAAGAAGCCTTTTAGATCAGAAAGTTCATTACTAAACTAGGGGTGGTGCCTACCATCTCAAATCCAATAGATTTGTTCTGTGACAATAGTGGTGCTATAAAGATATGCAAAGAGCCTAGGTCACATCAAAGGACCAAGCATATCCTCAGGTGATTTCATCTTATTAGAGAAATCAATGATAGAGGTGATATAAAGATATGCAAAGTAGCAGGAGGAGATAATGTTGCTGATCCTTTTACTAAGCTGCTTGCACAGGCAAAGCATGAGCGTCATGTTAGGATAATGGGAATTAGGCAAATTAATGATTGGACCTAGGGCAAGTGGGAGGATGTTGGAAATTGTGCCCTAAGGGCCAATCATTGTAATTTGAACATTATTATTTTAATGAAATTTTTCCATTCTGTCATCATATTATTTGCATGTTAACTGTTATAATTGTATCCTTGGATAATTGATAAAGATTGTCCTAAAATGTCCCTGGTCGGTCATCTATACGGGAGCAGAGATAAAACAAGATCAGTATGACTTTGATAAGATATGGAGATACGAATCAAAGTCTTAGGCACTTGTAAGAGTACAAGGTGCTGAACCGACCCACTATGAGAAAGCTACATGGATCAAGTCATAAGCTTTTCTTATGTATACCCACGTCACAATGCCCTTTGACCTGAGGTCATCATGAATTCCTACATGAGAGTTGCTAAGCTTTGAACTAGTCAAAAGTCACCTTTGACCAGGTGATGATAAAGGCTACAATCAGGCTTGGTGGTTTTTCATGCAGAGAAATATGAATGATCAAGATGGAATTTGTCCCTCATATTAGTAGAGAAATATTACTGGGCCCCCCGATGAGTAAGTATGAGAAATGTATGGCCATACTATAATGGAAAGGAGTTTTCATTTCTATTGTTAGACTACTCAGGAATCGAGAAAGTAATAGTCAGGAATAAGAGGACGACATTATAAATGCCTCATCCTTGACCAATATATCATGTGACAAAAGGGACGTGACAAGGTTGTATGATAGGTTGCATCGTGTTAACGATCCTTATATGAATTGGGTAGTTGTGATGTCTTGCTAGAAGCCGCTTGCGACTTGTGGGTTAATACAGTTATTGGCCCACTGCCAACTTCATATGGGCCTACAGGGTCGCACACAAGAATGACCCAACACGAGATAATGTTTAATTAGGGTGGATGAATTTTATATTTATATATATATGTATATATGTAATATAACAAAATTCGTTAATAATATTATATAGATATATATTTTCAAAATACATATTATATATATATGTATATATATTATATGATATTATTATATTGTGTTAGTTTTAAATTTAATTTATTAAGATAAATTAAATCTAACAACTAACATGATAGAGATATGGTATCTCAGATTTAATTTATGAAGATAACTTAAATCTAATGGCTCTTTATTTGGATTAAATAAATAGGTTAAATTAAAACTGTTGGACAGATTTAATTTAAAATGAATTTATTTAATTAGCTCATCAAGAGAAATTAATAGTTAATTAATTTCAAAATTAATGATGATTAATTTTGAAATTTGAAAATAGCCCTCATAGGTTATAAACTTGATAGAGCAATTATACTGCATTAGAATTGAGAGCCACAAGGGAAACCCTAGGAGACATTAGAGGCGCTATCACGCAGTCTCGGTTGGAGAGCATTCGTGTGGATACCAGTAGAGGGAGCGGACCTGACGTGTTCGCTCCTAGAGATCGTGAAAACCCTGAATCATCAAAAGGTATGAATCCTTCCAACTTGGTTTAAACACCGTTGATAGATCCTCGATTAGAATCGGTGAAAATTTTTAAAATTCTTCCGCTGTGACTGTCGATTCTAACAGATTCAACATAAGGTAAATAACAAATCATCAGAAAGCTCTTGCCATATACATTTCAATGCTATAAGAATCAGCTCCAAACTCATTATGTTCAGAAAGTTATGATCTAAAGAGTATCTACTGCACTAGACAATGTCTGAAATGACAAGCATCAAATTCCATAAGCCATAAATCTTAGAATATAACTTCAAATATGACAAATTATCTATCCATGGAAAGCTCTTTAAGTCTAGTTTCATATGGCACTAGTTGCATCTCAATCCGATATGTAGTTTGAGAGTTATGTCCAAAGAATCAAAGTTGTCTTGTAATGTGATGGTGATTTCAATGTCAACTTTAAAAGATCATATCTCTTTCATCTGAACACCTTACAATGTGATTTTGGTGTCCATTTTTCATGTTGGGAGTCTAGTTTCATATCCTACTAGTTTGACTTCAATCCAACGTGAGAGATATGGCCAAAATACTGGACCTCTATTATACTACACGAAAATAGAGCACATCAGAATTCTCATCACTCTATGGTCATTGGAGTTATTATGGGTGATCACTCGAGTGATCACCTCCAAAATAAGGCAATGGCATATCACTCAAGTGATCACCTCTTGAGGTAGCATAACTTCCGTATAAGTCATTTTAGCTTCATATTGACTCATTCCAACTTCCATTTGACCATAGAAATCTCTTGTATCACTTCTAATTTCTTACAAGTTCTTCTTTCTTCACTATCTTCAATCTTCTTCTTTCTTTGCTTGACTAATGTACAAGATATCTCATATTAAATATAGTAGTTAGTCAATGTGTAAGATAAGTATATTATCCAAACTTTTTGTTCTTAATATTTGACATCTATATTTGACATCATCAAAACTGATCATATCTAACATTCTCTCCCTTTTTTTTGATGATGTCAAATCCTTTAAGAAAAATATGTATGAGTTATAAAAGCAAAGTAAGAGCAATATATTTCGACATATTTTTCTTGGCTTTCTTTCCCCCTATTTGACATCAGCAAAAAGTTTGAAGTATAAGGATGAAATACTTGTAGAGAAGTAAATATGAAAACAAATTGGAAATGGTTTTTATGGAAACAAATTTGAAACTATTTGGAGAGATTTGCAAGAAAATTTTCATAATCAAGGCAAATTGAAATCAAAGATATGAATGGTACCTTGAAAATAAAGAGAGGGTTTAGAAATACTCATTTAGATTTAACAAGCTAATAATTGATCCATGAAGTCTATTGTCTTCTTTTCTTATTGTGTAGAACCATGATGTTTTTTTCACCACACTTTTGCTATGCACTTTAATTGATACTTTAAGTGTGCTCAATAGAAAGCTCAGGAATAGCCTTCCTTAGAATACTACCAAAATCTTCCTGGTATGTGCCTCTTGAAATGTTTCTGCCAGTATATTTCCCTTGATTCATCATTAAAGCATATGTCCTCATAGTTGATATGTGCTCTTTTTAGTTTGTTGAGGAATGATCTAGTATAGAGCAAATTCTCTTACTATAAGCAAAAAACATTCTTGCAAGGAGAATTGTTAGTGCAATTAAGTATCAAAAGTTTCCTTTCTATAAAATATATGCAAATTAAGATCACGAAAAGAAGATATATAAGTAACTCATAATCAAAACTAATCAATTGAGAGTGAGTTCAGATAAGAATGTTATAATGATTTTCTTTAAATAAAGGAGATAAGCTTTTAAAATATAAAACACATATGAATGTGAAACTCCCCCTTAAAGAATGCATGGCTTAAAAGAAAATCATTGTGATTAATAAGCTAATAACTCTCCTAGATTTGTAAAATCATTAGAAATTTCATAGATAGAATGAGTATTAAAAAATATGAAGATCAAGTTTTGAAAATGACAATGATATTCAAGGTTTTAATGTTGTAACCTTGTATTACTTGAGTGATTCTACAGGATCATCACTCAAGTACTCACTCGAGTGATGCAACTCAGAGAGTCTAATGATGCATAATTACTCGAACCATAATCCTTGAAGTCTAATGATGCATCATTGGATACTTACAGTCTGATGATGTGATCAATATTGAGAGATTCATAAGTGTAATATTCTATGTGTACTTCAAGATACCAAGATGAGCTCAGAATAAGGCCTTAGAGTTGTGGTTAATAGGTCACAGAGTTGTCTAAACTTGCTAATAAAAAAAGTGAGGAATTTAGCTTTATTTTTAGCAAGCTTAGTGTGAAATCGTTGAAGCTCCTCTATCAGATAGCCTTGGACAGATGGACCAAACAATGAAGGACCAGGGAGACCAACTCTAGCAAAGTGTTATATCTCATATATTCTTGAAGTCTCAGCTCCCATCCTTTGCGCCTCTTATGTTAACTTGGAGTGAGGTTCAGTAATTTAAACAAAGTGGTTGCAAATCACGTGGAGTGGTTGCAAATCACGTGGAGTGATTGCAGATCACTTGGAGTGATCTTTAGAATCATTTAGAGTGACTTTGAATTACTAAGAATGATCCTCAGAATCACTTGGAGTAATCGCAGATTACTTGAAGTGATCCTCAGAATCACTTAAAGTGATTACGAATTACTTGGAGTGATCCTCAGAATCACTTAGAGTGATTGCTAAAGATAGTAAATCACTTGAAGTGATTATCAGAATCAATTGAAGGTCCAGTATTTAGTAAACAACATTTGTAAGTTTTGATACACTATATAACTTCCTAGCTTCACAACCTTAATGAGCTTCTCATCAGTATTGGTAACATCAAGTGAAGCTTAGTCTATTTGAATGGTAGATCTAATAAAGAAGGCTACAGCTGAGGATTGCGCTTCATTATTTATGATTGTGTTAGGTTATGTTGTCTATCTCTAGCTAGTGCTGCCTACTAGTGACAAGTGTATGTTCACATTTTTTATGTGTAGCTTCTCAACCATAGAGGTCCTCACAAGGGGCTCATTTAGCTCTAGGTATCAAATTTTGATACCCTTGAGGAATAGAAATACCAAATGAGGGTATATGGTTAGAGTATGCATTGTAGAATTATATATCTCATATTCTTTGAAAGGAATGATCTCTCCAGTGTTCCTTTCCTCCTTGTTGATAATATAGGCCATTATATGATAACTCTTTTTGATAAAGTGAGTGAAATTATTGGCCTTGTTTACCATAGCTCTACTGTAGGTATAGCAGATAATCCAGTGAAGAATAGTCATAGAGCAAGGAATGTAGTTGAGAATCCCCATAGGCTCACCCAGCTTGATGATTCTGTACATCTCAAATTTATCATATACTTTAAAATGTCTAGTGAGGGGCTTCTTGATCTCGATCCATTCATTGATCCTTTTGGTTGAGATAACCACCTTTTGATCTCTAGTAGTAGACTCAATATAATTATTTGACTTCTTTTGAGCAATAGGGAAAATGGATAGATATCTGCATAAAAGAGTCTCTTGGTATAATTACTGTCATTTCAAGCCTTGCTTTTGACTTGAGCTTTTTTGAATTGAATTCAGCTATGTCTACTAAGAGACCTTCCTCCTCTTTCTCTTTCTCTGACTGCATCATTGGCTAGTTACTTGCTAGTGATAGGGTGTCACTCCATTCATCACTTGAGTGATACCACATATTCAAATTATGTTAATGCTGCAATACTACCAATCATATCTAAGCTTTTAGTTTCTATTTTTGTACCCCCGAAAAGCATATTATCTTGGTTAACTCTTGCAAAACAGATCTCTAGACACATTGGTATCCAATTTCTCTTAGGTCCTCACAATATTAGACATAACGACCCTTTTGCTCTTATACAATTAAATCATATAATTATTGAACAAAGAGTGTATTAAATCACCAAGGACTAAAATTATAATGATATCCAATTAATTATAGTTACTGAAAACAAATGATACCAAGAGTGATGTCTTTCAAAGATCAATGACAATTTGTAAATATGTTTTATATTGAAAATATGTCATTGATGAGATTTTCATGCAATCTATGTAAGTTGGATCAAAGAGAGTAGAAGATCTATCCATAATGACCAACTTTTATGAAATGATAAATCATGAATGAAACCAAATTTTCAAGAATGAAATATGCAAATTTAAATCTCAAATGTTATTTCAAATCATGACAATGCATTGTGAAATTGGGATTTTGAATATATGCAAAACTCATTTTGAAACATGTTTACAATCAATGATTATGTTAAAAATGGTGTATGTCAATAGTTTAAATGTACATATTCTAGAAAGCTGCTCTTTTAGAGAATAACTAAGATAACATGCTAGACATTGAAGTTATAACATGTTTGAGAATTTTCCTAAGGGCAAAAGTCATATTGAAAATGAATTAGCCAAAAAGGCTTAATTTGACAGATATATATGAGCACAATGACTTTGCTATTGATCAAGATATAATCTTGCCTTTTAGAGTTGTGTCTTGAAATATATGAACATTCATGACAAGAATTTGAATAGAAGGCTCTAGTTATTCGAAAATGGATGAAAACAAATGTTAATGCATTTGAGCAACAAGATGAGTATAAGAATTTATGGATGATGAAGCACATACTCATTAATCCAAATTACTAGAGTTCTAGAATATTATCCTAGTAAGTTATTCCATAATAATGGTTAATGCATTAAGATTCAATACATTAATGAACATTCAAAATTCCTGGAATAACTTGGCCAACTAATGATTTATGCATTAGTTACAAGGCTTTCACATATAGAATTCTTTTCTAGGGAATATACTTGAAACTCATATAGATAGTTAACTTGTTAGAAAATAAAGATTAAAGAGTTCAAGCAGTAACAGGTTTAAGATCAAGAGATAATATGTGAATGATGGAGAAAAGCTCTAGTGAATGGATTTGAAGTATTTCTAATTTCAAATTCACAAGATATTAACCTTCAGTTTTCCAAATTGATTTGAATGTATTCAAAACATGAATAGTTTTCAAAACATATGTATGCACTTTTATAAACAAGATGGATTAGAATGCAAGCAAAAAAAATTTTTCAAATGTGCATTTCAATCAAAACTCAGATAGATAGGAAGATTATGCACAATTTCACCTTCGGTTTATTTAGCAATCTGAAAAAATATTTTAAAAACCATAAATGATTGATTGCTTATGGTATGCAATAATGAGTAGCTATTCATTACCCAAATAAATAATTCATGTAAGCACAGTATCTGGTAAGGATAAAGAAGACAATACCATACTTGAGTAATCTCGTATTTACTCAAGAAATTATCCTTTGAAGTTTATTTATGCATTATTCCTTGACTTTTGCCTCCCAATCTTTCAGTTAGTCTTATCACTTGAACATTCACTCCCAGTTGTCGCGCAGTGATGATGATCACTCGATTGGTTACTTGAGTGATGGTTCACTGTGCATCTTTTCTTCCTTCATTGCTAGCTAGGCACTCACAGTGATGTCTCAAGTAATGCTTCCTTTTGTTTACACATTTAAAATGTAGCTTTAAAGTCCAACTATACCAAGATTTGAGTGAAATCCTATGTAGTCATACTCTTGAGATGAAGCTCTTCCTTTCTTCTTCCTATAAACCATATAGATATTTTTCTTCCTTTGGTATCCAGTTTTACTTGGATCTACTCATGGTTAGCTTGTAGGAATCATAATTCACATGGTCTAAAAATATAGTTAAGTCGAGATAATTGAGCATAATGAATTAAACCTAACTTTATGGGGAAAAAAATTCTTTTGAAATATGCATATATGTGCAAAGAGTTAAACTATTGAACATTGCAATCTCTTTATAAAAGAATTTATTAAATGAATTTTCTAATAGATGTGAAAAACATATTTTCAAAAATAGTTTACAATGCTCATTCCTAAGGTTCCAAAATATAAAACCTAAATAAATATTACAGATAATAGCATTGGAGGTTTTATCATTATGTACCTTTGCCTTAGATACTTAGAGGATTTCTTTTGATTAACTACTGCATCTTTCTATGATATTGATACTTTGAATTCCTTGCTTTAGGTGCTGGCAATCTTCTCTCAAAGTATATAGACTCCAGGAGTCTTTTACTTGATGCTTGAGAGATCCTCCTTTTCTTATTCTCCTTAAAATAGTTGAATGGTACTCTATGGTAGTCCATTCTTGAGGTGGAATATACTCCTTTTCTATATTGCCTCTCTTTGTGATTATACTTTATAGTTCTAGCAATGGGTGCTCTGAGAGTTCTCCTTTTCGATATAGATGATATGAACTTCTTTCTTGGTGCATGAGAAACTCTTGGCTTCTTCATCATCTCTGTACCCTTATGTCCATTCTTTTTAGATTCAATTTGCATACATAATGTACTAGATGGACATTTTGGTACCCTTGTATACTTGGGTCATTGATTGTTAGTATTGGACTTTACATGTCTTTTCGGAAGCCAAACATATTTCTTTCTCATATTAAAATTTCTTCTAATATAGCATATGTGAGAAATATGACCTGATTTACCATAATAATTGCAAATAATAGAATGATATGTATTATGAGATTTTATGCAAGTATTGTGTCGGTTATGAGAGTATAAACACAAATATTTTCTATTTGAACATTCTTTCTTCCCAATAAATTTTCCAGCATGATTGAAAATATTTTTGCTTTTCTCAATAGAATCAATAATTGGTTGGGAAACAATTTTATGCAATCTTCCAAAATCAATTTTCTTAAATGCACAAGGAGAATTAGAACTTTTTACCTGAACAACATCTTGAGCTCTTAATACGAATTCATCATGTTCATTTATGTTAAGATCTTATTGGGAATCATCTTCCTTTTGTTCTTCTATGTTGACTAGATTATGGAAGTGTTCAATGATTTATCCTTCTTCATTGTCAACTTCCACTTGTTCATGAACCGTAGATGTGCAACTTATAGTTTCATATAAACTGTCAAAACTTTCAACTTCAACACAGTTGTTAGATGTATAAAAAGAATCAAGAGTATCCCAAATATCTTTAGCATTAGAGCAAAATCTATTTTTCTCAAAATCATTTTTAGTTAAAGAACTATACAGAATTTTCATTGTTCTAATATTTAACAAAAACATTTTCTTTTCTCTTTTTGTCCAATCCTTTCTCGGTTTGAAATCAAAGACATTCCTAAAAATATTCCATATATCAAAATTAGATGTTTTAATGAATCTAGTCATTATAGCTATCCAAAACCAAAAACCAAAAATCAATATCTTTTAAAATAAGTGGAATTGTATAGTCAAAACCTTAGAAAAGCATATAACACCCAAAATCATCCATTATAAACTCTTTAGGTGGTTAAGTCCTTTAAACAAGAGTCCAGCTCTGATACCAAATGCTAGAATTGGCCGACACCCAAGAAGGGGTGAATTGAGTGTAAGAAAAAAAACTCAAGTACTTTGAAAATCTTTCTGCATCTTGTGAAAGTAATAAGCATGAAAGTAATGAATCATAAATCAACATTTATATTAAATAATATATGCTGGAAATATAAGAGCTTAAGGAAGAGAATATGCAAACTATAATTTATTCTGGTTTGGTCCAATCCATGATGACTTGCATCCAGTCCCCAGGCTCCTCCTGAGATTTTCAAATCAACTATCTTCTTGTTTAATCCGGGCACAAGAAAAGCCTTTACAACCCACAAGTTTAGCTGGGCACTTGGGAAGCCTTTTTCAAATCTCACAGGAAGTTACTCCCCTTTACACATCATAAGGTTACAATCAAGTTACTCCCCCTTACACACCGCAAGGATACAACTTTGATGATGAAAGATTATAATCAATCTTCTCTCTTAGAAGTAAATAAGATGATCACCGAAGTACAATACAAAAAATATCTCTCTAAAATAGATTAGATTTATACTAAGAAATAGAGAGTGTATACGAAGAGCATTGGTGTCATGATGTTGGCATTTAGATGATGTATGCATTGGGTCTCTCATTTCTATTATGCATGATCTTTTATTTATAGTTGATGAGGATTGACGACCATTTGAGCATTTCAACTTGTTTGTTAGACTCCCGTTGCTTCGTTTGACCGTTCTTTGTATTTGAAAAACTAGCTGTTACGTTCGGTGGATGCTCTGGTTTCATAAAGTCAACTGTTGTCTCTTCACATCATCTCTTCATTGTATTCCTAGAAAAAATACATTAAATACTAATAGAATGAAGTGTTAGAGTGATTTGAAGCAATAAGAGTGAGTTTTATAATCATTCCCATGATTTTTTGAAGTTATGATATGTTGTCTATCATATTTCTCGAGTGGTCACTCGAGTGATCCTGAGTCATCACTCAATTGATCACTTGAGTCATCCCTTTCAAAATGTGGCAGAGAGTATCAGAGTCATTTTTCAACTTCATCACTCGAGTGATCTTGGGACATCACTTAAGTGATCTCTCCATTTTGATTCAAAATATGGCAAATAATATATCATCATAAATCTCTTGCCATGTACATTCCAATGCAATAATAATAAGCTCTAAACCCATTATATTCAGAAAGTTATGATCCAAAGAGTATCTACTGCACTACATAATGTCTGAAATCACGAGCATTAACTTCCAGAAGGCATAAATCTTAGAATATAGCTTCAAATATGAAAAATTACCTATCCATGGAAATCTCGTTAAATCTAGTTTCATATGGCACTAGTTTCATCATAATCCGATATGCAGTTTGAGAGTTATGTCCAAAATACCATAGATGTCTTGTAATATGATGGTGATTTCAGTGTCAATATCAAAAGATCATATCTCTTTCATCTAAACTCCTTTCAATGTGATTTTGGTGTCCGTCTTTCATGTTGGGAGTCTAGTTTCATCTACCACTAGTTTCAGTTCAATCTGACATATGGTTTAAGATATATGGCTAAAATACCAAACCTCTATTATACTATACAAAAAACAGAGCACATCGGAATTCTCATCACTTCAGTTGTTACTTGTGTGATTCTGGGTCATCACTCGAGTGATCACTTCCAAAATAAGGCAGTGGTATATCACTCGAGTGATCTCTCAAGTGATCACCTCTGGAGGTAGCATAACTTATGTATAAGTCATTTTAGCTTTATATTGACCCATTCTAACTTCCATTTGACTATAGAAACCTTCAGTATCAGTTCTAATAATTTGGATATTGATATTTCCATTAGTTCTTGCAAGTTCTTCTTTCTTCAATCTCTTTAATCTTCTTCCTTATTTGCTTGACTAATGTATAAGATATCTCATATTAAATACACTAGTTAGTTAATGTAGAAGATAAGTATATTATCCAAACTTTTTTTTCTTAATATTTGACATCTATATTTGACATCATTAAAAAAATCATATATAACATTATTGACTTAGGCTTATTACCAAGTCTCTAGGGCCAAGATTTGGGTATTACATACCTCTTCTCTTTTATTTTAGTATGTATTTACTTACACACACTCACACATATATATAATTAGAGTTACCTAGAATTCTCTTATTTAACGCCTACTAACTTTGCGATTTTATCTTTATTTTTCTTAAAGATTTGAATCATAATAATTGCTCAATTACATTTTTTTATTAGACTTCATTAGGCTTTGATATTTTAATTTACTTTAGATCTATTTTCCTTATTTAAATTATTATTTAATAAATTCCATTCACCCCTAAATATTTCTTTCATAAGATTACCTAAGTTTTATGAATGAAAATTAAGAATTTTACAATCTATAATTTTGCTTCCACTTCGTAATACCAAACAGAACATTAGATCATGATCTCAAGAAATGTTATATTGCCAAGTGAAGTTGGATTCATATCCTTCTTGATGCAAGATTCTTTTTTCACGATGCCTTTTTGATAGTTGGCTCCTTGGTAATTTGGATCCTAAACTTAGGAGAAATTCTTATATGCACCCAATGCACCACATGATATGTGTACTGACCATTAAACAATCCCAAATCAAGAAATAAAATCTTATATAGCAGCCAACATTTAATTCTTTTAATTAATTATTTAAAATTGTAACATCACCTACCACCTCTCTCAAACACTCTCCCTCCCTCCTTCATTTTCCATAGTGATTCACATTCCTTCTCCATACTTCGTTTGTCATCGTGATTCCCACTCTTTCTCCCTACTTTGTTTTTCATCATGATTCTTGCCTTCCCTTTTCCCCATAATTCAGAACCTCTCCCTCTCCCTTACCCTCTTTGGCTTTCTCTTTCTCAGCTTCTGCAAAGACACCTTCAAGCTATAACCTAACATTTATGTTAAAAAAATCATATGAAAGATATAATCACAAGAAAAAAAGAAAAAGTTGGAGTGAAGGGAACAAAAAATGTTTGGCCCTCTCTAATTCTCTCTCTCTCTCTCCCCATTATCTATCACAATAAGAAAGTCGTTCTTTATATTTCTTCTATAAATATGGAGAATGTGCTTGCAATTTGTCAAAAGTAAAATTCTTTTGAGTCTCTCACCTACCCTTCTCTGTCTATTTCAAGTTGGCAAAAAAAAAACTGAGAGATAGTTAGATGAATCACCCTTTTCGAATTGAGATAGAAGTAACATGAAATCCTATCTATAGATCTTGACATATGGAAATCTCAAAGGTTAATAGAGAAGTAATTTTGTGTGTAGATACACTGGTGAAGGAAGTTTATATCGAAGACACTCATATCACATTGTTGATTGAATCGATTCCATCTTGACAAGTGTTTTATCGAGGATGAGACTCTTTCAACGTCTTAGCCTTCTCATTTTTGTTTTTGATTAAGCTTGCCTCTTTTTGTCCAAAAAAAAGAAGTGGTTATGTCTTCTTGGTTCTTACAAAAGGTGAATGAAGAAGCTTAAAAGAGGGAGGGGGAGAGTGTCTGAGTTATGGAAAATAAGGGGCGTGAATCATGACAAAGAACAAGTGAGAGGGAGTGTTAGAGAGGGGAGGTAGGTGATGTTAAAATGTTAATTAATTAATTAAAAGAAGGGAAAATTTCATTGCACCCCTTATGTTGCCATCTAATATCAAACAGCTCCTAAAACATTTTGAAATTTCACTATATCCCATATGACTAAACTAAAATTAAAATTTAATTTGGAATGTTGTAGGTAAATTAATGAGAGTCCCGGTACTTGCCTAATCATGGGTCATCATCTCTTCTTCCATCACAGCTTATCAACTGAGGTGAATTAAGGCTTGGTGGAAAGTGGTAACGACAATGATAGAGTCCAAGGATGCTGTGAAGGAACATGATCAAGAAGACAGGTGGTTAAGAAACAAATGAAGAGATGGGATAGGTGCAAGTACATTTACTTTTGCAAAAGGCAATGGGAAAATAAGGGACAGATCAAGATCAGGATCAAGCTAAAGGACATTAACAGAATCAAGTACAGGCTCAACAAAACATTCAAATTTAGGCTCAGTTGTAGGCTCAATAGTGGGAGTAGTGAATTCATAAATAAGGTTAGACAATAAAGTAGGCACCAGTAGGCCATGAAGATAATCAACTACATTAATTTCCTTGGGGCATCTTCGATAGACATTATTGAGAAGGGGTTAAACACGTGCTAGAACATAGACTTGTACTGGTGGTAAGTGAACCTGATACACCAAGATATCATCAAGATCATCTACTTTGTCAGGGGATAGAGGCAGAGAAGAGGACAAAAGGAATGGAGTTGACTCATAAAAGGTGACATCTATATACACAAGATACCGACAAAGAGTGGGAGAAAACCAATGATAACCCTTTTAAATCCTGGAATACCCAAGAAAGACACACTTGAGAGACTTGGGATCTAGTTTTGAACTAGTGGCATGAACACCATAACAAAACAAACACACCCACAAATTTTAGGATCAACAAGAAACAAGGATTTGGAAGGAAAAGGAGTTATGAATGGAGCATCACCATTGAGAATAGAGGAGGTCACATAATTCATAAGAAAACATGCAATATACACAACATTAGCTCAAAAAGGTTTTAGAACATATATATTGTAATATCCCAAATTTTGGGATCAAAGGCTTGGGAATACGCTTAATTTAAGAGGACTACTAAGTCCCAATTTAGAAGGTGCTCTAAATATATTCTCTAATATTCCTTATATCTTTAGGGTATTAAAGAAAGTAAAATGGTGAATTTTGAAGAAAGTGATTATGCTTTCAGTGAAATTTCCTACGAGGCAGTGAACTTGTCATGTGATTTTGTATGACCAAATGATGAGTAAAAATTATGAAATATTATAATTTGAAAGTAGACATCCTAAACTTTAATTTGATAGGTCATATGAATTATTTAAAGTTATATACAAAAAATTTATGAATTTTTGAAGTTACCCTAGAAAAACTGGAAAGTTTCTGGAGCAACATTCAAAGAAATTAAATCTGGGAATGATGTGCTTCCAATTGGAAAAAGTTTATATTTTTTATTGAAACTAGAATCAATAATGATTCTATAGCCTTTGGAGTCACTCTAACACAAGGTCTACAAATTTAGTTATGATTTTTCAAAGTTAAGGCAGAAAATCTGCCATAATTGCGCCTGAAATGGGAAAAATGTGACACAAGTATATGTGACTTAAGCAATATTATGAAAGCAATTGAGACCTAAAGGAAGGGTCCTTTGACATCTTTTACATTGGCTAAGAGGAGAAGTAGTGGACATCAATTGGGCTTCATGACCCAGCTTCATATACATAAAGTTTATGTACACAAAGTTTGATTTTTGGAATTTTTGGGATTTTGCTTTAATAAATGATAAAGTAAGATACAATATATTATAAAACACTTCATCCTCCTCCTCTAGTCTCAAAACTGACATGAAACAGCTGAACATAAAGGGAGAAAGTTTAAGAAATTCTAGAGAGAGAGAGAGGAGAAAAAATTCTCGAGGTAGATCGATTTCTTCGGTGAATTCGTACATAATACATATAACTCTGCTCCTAATCTTCTCTTTCATGTATTTTAAGATGTTGGAAGCTCAAATCTTGGTGTGAGGAGTTACGCTTTTTTAGCCACATTGGGAAAAGCCAGAGGGAGCTTGAGGTAACTTCTGAAACTTCACTATTTGATTGTTCTGGCTGTTGTGGACAAATTAATCGGTGAAATTTTGCCTGATCGTCTTTGGTTTTAAGTTTTGGAAATGTAATGGCCTAAGGATTATGCTACCAAAATTTAGTCTAAATGGTATTGTAACCTAATGAAATAGTTGATAAAGTGATTAGGATTAAAAAGGAACATGTTTGCGGATTTAGAATCGAAAAACCCCAATTTTTCTTGGGGAATTTTGGAATTCGGGCAAGAACTAGAAATAGGGCTTAGAGTTGTATTTTCAATTATTTGATTATTCTATTGAGTATAAGAGGGAGAATTAGGTCGGGATACGGTCAGTCACTTTTTCGAAAAAGCCTGAAAAATCATAATTACAAAAATGCCCTTGAAATCCACAAAGCGAGGCTGCCAAGGGTAATTTTGTCTTTTGGTAGTGAATTTGGTAATTCTGAGTCCAGAAGTGTATTCTTTGGGTAAAAATATGTCAGAATAGCCCATGTCAAAATTTCGTGAAAAGTATAGCTGGACGGGGTACGATGGGCTGGGCGGGGTCCCCGAGGGTATTTTAGTAATTTTTCAATATAGACTCATATAAGCCACAAAAACACTATAGATATATCGAAATTGTACATTTGGAATTGTAGAACCAAGTTGAGAGCTTAGTAGTTGGCACGCTTTACGAGGCACGCTTTTCTAAGAGAAAAGGGTTAAGGTAGGGAACTTACCTCTCCTGCATGTATTTGGTATTTGTGCTAGTATATTGATGCATGTTATTGCTTTACTTATTTATGTGAAACAATATGAACGATTGAAGCTTTGTTTCTATTTATGCTATGGCCATAAGTATGTTTTTTGAAACATTTAGCATGTAGATGTGTCATTGGGTGAGCATGAGTTATGTAATGCAAGCATATCATGCAATAAGCACTTATCTTGCATGCGTATTGGTATTGTGTTCCTACTAAGATTCTCTCAAATCTCACCCTCTCCTACCAACAATTTAGATAGGTGAAGATAGAATGTATGCTGCGAATAATGAAGAGAACCGTACGAGGGAAATGCAGTGTAGAACAAAGACGGGAAGGTATCTTCATTTCACTGGAACACATTTTGACACCCTAGTAGCCTTGTGCGGCTACATAATTTGTAATTGTTATATACAATCCTTGAGGGAAATTTTTATAATCATGCACACATTATTAGTATATTTATGCTATTCCTGTGTTGCCCACCGAACCGCGCATTAATATTCCGCTGCAAGTCAAAATAAGATAAGGGTGTGACACATATGAAACATTTAGGCTTGACTACTAATAAGTGCTAGTTCTTACGTTCTACAACATCATTTTAAGTTGGTGTATCTACATAAGAGGATTGATCAAGCAGGCCATGCTGAGTATATAGTTTTGGAATTGTATAGAGAAATATTCTTTAGCATTATTCTTAGGGTTTGCACAGACACACTAAGCTAAGTTTTAACTTTAGCACAAAAGTTGCAACATGAGAAAATAACTCAAAATGATTTTTCATTAAATCACTACTACAAAAGAGGGATTTAGTGGTACCTCTCTTAGACACTTATTTAAATAAGTGCCATAGATAATTGTTTTGTTTTTTAGAAAACACATTAGAAGATGTGGCACTTGCTATTACAAGTGCCATAGCTAATGTATGGCTGTTGAGGCCATTATTTTAAAAAACAATTATGGCAAGCTGTGGCACTTGCCTAGGTTCCCTTAACCCTTGTATGGCAATTGCTTCAGCAAGCGCCATAAGAGCTTTACAAAAGAGTTGGCTAACTTTTGAAAAACCTAGCTTGCCTTGGGCAAGTGCCATACAAAGATTTTTTTTAAAAAACAATACGGGTACTCCTTGTATGGTGCTTGCTTAGGCAAGCACGATAGAACGCTTATTTTTTTAAAAAAATTGCAGCTAAGACCAAGTCTTCTTGTCTTAAAAAAAGTTGCCCACCCTAAGCCATATATCTTCATCTTCGTGCACCCTCCAGCTCCCTATTTCCTAGAATCTTATCCCAAATCTCCACTCCATTGGTCCGCCATATTGTCTTATCCCTTTGTCCCCACTCACCACCTTTCCTTATCATTCTTCCTATTTCCCTCTTCATAGGATCCCCACTCCTTCTCTCTAGTATGGCCATACATTCCTCAGACTCACTCGTCGAGGGGCCAATCATTGTACTTTAAACATTGTTATTCAACGAATTTCTCTATTATGTTATCATATTATTTGAATGTTCACTGTGATGACTATCCTTGGACAAATCATAATGATTGTCTTAAATGTCCATGGTCAGTCATCTATGCCGGAAAGATAAAAGAAGACCCGTATGACTTTGAAGAGATATAGAGATACAAGTCAAAGTCCTAGGCACTTGTAAGAGTACAAGGTACTGGATTGACCTGCTAAGAGAAAGCTGCATGGACCAAGTCATAAGCATGTCTCATGTATAACCACGTCACTATGCCATTTTGGCCTGAGATAATCATGGATTCTTACATGAAAGTCAGTCATCTTTGACCTAGTCAAAAGTCACCCTTGATTGGGTGATGATAAAGGATATGTTCAGGCTTGGTGGTTTTCAAGTAGAGGAATATGAATGGCCAAGATGGAATTTGTCCCTCACATTAGTAGAGAGATATTACTAGGCCCCTCAACTAGTGAGTCTGATAAATGTATGGTCATACTACGATGGAAAGAAGTTTACATTTCTATAGTCAGACTACTTAGGGATTGAGAAAGTAATGGTCAGGAATAGGAGAATGACATTCTCTATGCCTCATCCTTGACTGAAATATCGTGTGATAAAAGGGATGTGATATGGTTGAATGACAGGTTGCATTGGTTTATCGATTCCCATATGAATCAGGTAGTCATAATGTCTTGCTAGAGGCCACTTACAACTTTTTCATTAGTATAGTGATTGGCCCTCTAACAACTTTATATGGGCCTACAGGGTCGCACATAAAAATAGCCCAACACAAGCTATAATGTCCAAATTCATTGAATCTAAGATATGACTAGATTTAATGAATGTAATGGTTAATCTAGGGTGGACGAATATATATATATATATATATTCAAAAAGAAAATTAATAATATTAGATATGCATATATGTATTTTCAAAATACATATATATATATATATATTATATGATAATATTATTATATTGTGTTGGTTTTAAATTTATTTTTATCTGACATGTTAAAGATATAATATTGATAAATATATAATATTTCGGATTTAATTTATAAGGATAAATTAAAGATATTTCTATTGGCTCTTTATTCTATTAAATAAAAAGGTTAAATTAAAATTGTTGGACATATTTAATTAAACCATATTTATTTAATTTACTTATCAAAAGACAATTAAGTGTTAATTGATATGATATGGATTTCAAAATTAATTAAGATTAATTTTAAAAATCTAATATCTATCATAAAATAGAAAATCCTAACTAGTTATTTAAAGGGTAATCTAGGGTTTTCTACGTATGATGGAAAAAAGATAGATAGGGAGACGTGAGAAAAGAAAACTCTAGAGAGGGATGTTGGTGGCACTAGCACACTGTTCGTGTTAGATTCCTATTTGTGTGCATACCAATAAAGGCAGCTTATCCGAGTTGTTATCTCCTTGAGATCAAAAAGAAAGACTGAACACTTAAGAAATGTATATTTCTCTACTACTCGATTTAAATGCCATTGACAGATCTGTAGTAGGGATTCAAAACTTTTGAATTTTAATTTTCTACTGTGCCTACCAATCCCAATAGTTGCAGCACCATTGTCCCCACTTCTCCCTTCTCTCTTTTATGATGGCAAGTAGAAGCTTCCCTGGTCCCCTCTGTTGTTTCTTGTCTCCTGCTCGTGCACATTTCTTCAACATTTGGTCCCCACCTTCATTGTAGTACCAAGCTTGGTCTCCCACATGTTTTTTGCTTCTTGTCTCAGCCTCCTACAGAAGCTTCCTAGCTTATAAGTCTTTTTTTTACACAAAATCTTAAGTCAGTACATTCTCTTCTTTCTTTTGTAAGTTAAAATCTGTCATGAATCTTATATTTGTGCTTATAATTTTTTTGGGTATTTACTTTAAGTTTCAACTCTGTCTTGTTAAACTTCATCTATATTGTAAGTTTTTTAATTTTTTATCTTATGATATGATGAGGGTAACATATCAGCTAGAAACCAAGTTTGAAGACATGAACGAGATAGATTGATCAAAGGTAGGGCCTTAAGAGAACCTATCCCTTACAACCCTAGCCACAAAGACACCACAAGGATGATTAGTCCTTGATACAATCAGAGTATTCACACAAGAATACAAGGATGTAAGCAAAGCTCACACAAGAGAAATAAAAATCTCAATTACCATTCAAGTATGAAAAACTTAGAACAAAACGCAGCCTTTATATATACGCCACAAAAGAACACTCTAGAGTTGAAAACCTAGTCATAAATGCAATAAATGATGCCTTAATGATGATTGATTGTCTTGGTTGGCACCATTCAAGCCTGAAGGAATTAGGAAATGACTTTTTCTTCAAGACTAAATTAGGTACCTAAAAATAGGAAACTAAAACAAAGTCTTCAAGCGCAATCTTTGACCAAAAGGCCTTATTTAATACAAATAAAAAAGGAAGCTTCTAAAAATGAAATTAAATTAGATTTGATGCATAAGGAACCTGTCTAGATGCTTCTTGAGTTGTCTTGGACATTACTTATGATCCCCCTCTAAGGCACATGCTCATCACATGGTATTTTAAGTGAATTCTTGAATCAGGACACCATATGGGCCTTGTGCATCATCTTCTTGGGCTTCTAGCAATATGATCACAATTCTTGGGCTCTTTCTAGGCATATTAAAGAATGTCTCTTCCAAATAAATAGGCTCCAACTCTTTAAGCTCTCTTATCAAACAATTCAGGGCCTCCTTCATAGCTTTAGTCCTTGCTCTTATCATTGGGCCTCTAATGCTTTGTAATGGATCTTTTGGGATATTGAACTTCCATACTTGAGCTTTGGCTTCCATCTTCTTGCCTTTCTCTTCCTTTGGAGCTTCATGCCATGCTCCTCCATCAACTTACAAATGTACTAATACTAGTTTAATTTTCCATAGAAGTACTTGTTGTCAATAGTAAAAAAGTTGTTATAAATGGCATTGATGAAATGGTAAAATAGGGTGGAAGAGTTATAAAGGATACTGGTAGTATAATAAATTATTGTTATGGAACCAATTAATTTAGTAAATACCACTGGTAGTGTTTTTGTTGGCTTGTTATGGAACCAATAACTTTAACTATGATATGCAGTATTGGCAAATATGATTTCTTTTGCTCTGAGTTGTGAAAAATTATTATGATTCTAGGAGATTAATTGGTTAACTATATGTGACTTAAAGTGAGTGTTTGATACTTGGAAAACTTCAAATTTTAGGATGTTATGTTGCCAAATTTTTTTAAAAATAAATAACAGAAGATAAAAGTAATTAGTAACTGCAAGAGGTAAGCAAGTAACCACTTTTTAAAATATGTTTAAGGTATAAATGGATAAAAAATGGATGTCATCTGGTCGGTGTTCAAGGGAATATATAGATGGGGTGAAAGAGTTTATTAGATTTACAAGCGAGCATACAAATGATCCTAACAAAATCTTGTGTCCTTATTTATCTTATTGTTATAGAAAGCGGATTAGTCCACTTGATTTGCTAGATCATTTAGTGTGTCATGGAATTGATCAATCATATACACGATGGATAAGGCATTGTAAGATAGATGATGCACGTAGTGATCGGGTGCATATCACCATTGGTGCTTCAAATGAGTTTGACCCCAGTATGTGTGATGAGGATGATGGTCTTAAAGAAATGATAAATGCGGTCAAAGGGGTGCTTCATAGCTGTCCTAAAGAATTTTGAAAAGTTGAAAGGTGATGCATATAAACTATTATATGCTAGTAGTACTAACTATACAAGATTGCTAGCAATATTGAAATTATACAACTTTACTACGAATTGAGTGATTAGGATTTCACTACATTGATTTAACTTGTGTGGGATATACTCTATGAAGAAAATGTACTTCCTACCAATACGCCATACTGGTACATACAAGGACTGATATCGTATGCAACGTTGTAGCGACAATTGGTAAGAACTAATCATTATTTGGTAAGAATAAAATTTCTATGACAATTTTTAACTACATCTAACTTTGATCTAGATAAAAGAATCACATTCTAATGTCACACAGATACCATAACATGAGTTGTGGTTGGCCAGCTGCACCAAAAAAAAGGTGAAGTTTATAGTGAACAAGCCAGAAAAGTTGTAGAATATTGTTTAAATAGTGGATTATGCATACAATAAAGATTTAGCTTCACTTAAAGGATTATATTTTATAATAACTAATATTATTGTAATTCTTTTTGTGATAGCTCATAATGACTCAACATGATACGGACCCCAAACTTCTTAATGAACTAACTCAAAAGGGGAAGCAGTCTGTATATTCACTCAAGGCGCCAAAGGAATATGATGATGTTTGGCAAACTGATAAGACTCACTCTCTAATCATAACAAATGATGGAACTAAGGATACATCCTTTTCAAAGAAGATAAAAACAAATTACCCAAATAGTAATGACCTTAAAAAGGAGACAAAACACTAAAGCAACCAACCAAATAAGGCACTCGATCATCAAGAAAGTAATGGCCGCCAGATTCATGGCCTCTACCAATAATCCGCTTCATCGTGAAATCTTGAATCAAACAATGGTAAGGAAAAATTGAGATAAAAAGGTTTAATTTTAAAGTAAACTTGCTAGGAGATAGGAAATTAAATGTGTAACCCTCTTGCTTAATAGCCGAAATTACAATTCAGAAACATATAATTAATTCGAATTAGAAACCAACGGATAATTTAAAACTTATTGAAAATCCCATCTTCAAGATAGGGTTATCAAAAATTTCTTTCAAAACCTGTTTAACCCAGTCTCACATTCACATTTCGAATATATTTGGCCTATGCAGTTCGGTTTCATTCATACATATTAGAGTGTAAACAAAATTCCAGGCAACACCTAGGTTCCATGCATTAACTAAAGGGTATACGGGCATTTTTACCCCTATCAATTTATCATTCAAGGGATTAAAAAACAATATCCAAACTTTACATTTATAATGTGTACAGTAATCCCAACCAAATTATGACAACCAACTACCAAACAAAAATTACATCCCTAGCGGAGTACTAGCTGTCCTTGGTTGCTTGTTTCTCCTTTGGGCCTCTTGCCTTATCTGTAGGTTGTTAGATCCCAAGTTTTGATGACAAAAAAAAGTCAATTGTGTACAAATCATGTTTTAATATGTGTAAGAAAAGTTTACATAGTTACCAAATACATATAACAGTGTTTTCTGGTATCTGCTGAGAAAATGAACTGGAGTGCTCGAGCAGAGGTTTTGCACTCGAGCATAGATCCCTTCTGTGCTCGAGCAGGTGCGAGTGAAAGCCAGAAAGTGTTTACCCGAGAGGCATGCCACTGTGATATTCTCTGATTCACTCGAGCACTGGAGTTCTCACTCGAGCAGAGAAGTCATTCTTACTCGAGCACATGCGAGTGAAGGTTCGCGAGTGCTTGGCCGAGAGCAAATATTTTCATGCTTCCTTGATTCACTCGAGCAGAGACGCCAATGCTCGAGCATGAGCATTCTGTGCTCGAGCAAGGTACTGCGAGTGTTTGGGCGAGAGTCATGAACTTCAGAGAAGTGCAAGTGTGCTCGAGCACAACCTTATATGCTCGAGTGATACATCAACACTTGCGAGTGAAAATTCTATCCCTCTCCAAATCTGATTCGAGTGCTTAGTTAAAAGGTATATTACTTTGGCATATTCTTCTTACTCGAGCAGGAGTCTATGTGCTCGAGTGAAGGCCCACATCACCTGCGAGTGATAATTTCATCCCTCTGTAATCCTGATGCGAGTGTTGGTATTGAGAGCATATTCCAGGAGAATATGCGTCTTACTCGAGCAGTAGTGTGTGGGCTCGAGTGAGGGACCTTATCACCCGCGAGTACAAAATCTCACTCTTGTTAAAATGATATGCGAGTGACGACCCGAGAAGACATTCACAGTGAAAAATGCAACATCACTCGAGCAGGAGGAGTTGTGCTCGAGTGAGACCCCAGATCACTCGCGAATGAGAATTCTGACTCTCTGAAATCCTATGCGAGCACAACCCGTGAACTGGCGCATATGAAGGAAAATAAGGAGATCACTCGAAGTGAGCCTTTCATGCTCGAGTGATGCTCTACCAGATCACCAAAATACCAAGTCTCACAACGTTCAATCCGAATATGGTTTATTGTTAATTATTCATATCATCATTACTTATTATCATTGTCTAACATTATTTTGACTGTTTTATAAGTGTGATACAGGAGGATGAACGTTTGAAATAAACTACACAAAGAAAGTCAAACAAACGGCAGACAACATGATTACAGACACTCTTGTACCTACCGCATTCAAAATATTCAAACATGCGCGTGTCTTTCTACAGGTGCTAAGTCCCACTCCTCAAATGATGATAACTCAAACGGGCAAAAACTGAACATCTATAAATACAGAGATTCAGAGAACGTCAAGAACAAAAAAAAGCACAAGAATTCATAAGCTTATACACGAGTCTCTACTATTCATCATTTTTCTCTGTATACACATTGATCTTCAGTATTTATTCATTTGCTCTGTAAGAGAGTCTTCATACAATTCAAATTATATGTTTATGTGATCTCAAGGTATTGGGACCTTGAGAGGGTAGTTTTCCTTACGAGAGAAGCAGTTGAGAGAATTCCTTATTGAACCTTCCATTCATAAGTCTTATAAGATACAAGCAGAAGAGAACGTTGCTGCTCGTAAGACTTACAGTGGTGTAAGCAGGAGAGAACGTTGCTGCTCATAAGCCTTGTATACATAAGCAAGTGAGAAAGGTCATAGGTTGTTTTTCTGCACGTAAGACTTGTCGTAAGGGGGAGAGAAATTTCTTAGTGAGAGAATATTTCTGCTCGTAGTCCTTTCAAGGACAACTAATGTTTTGTGGCATTCTGAGAGCCCATTGAATCTTGGAAGTATAGTGAAAATCTCAGTAGGTCTTGATCTCTGAGGACTGGACGTAGGCCTGGTTGTTAGGTCGAACCAGTATAACTCTCTGTGTCCAAATCTTCTCAACTCCACTCTGTCTACTATATTTTTCATATCACCTCTTCAAGCGAAAAATTTATAACATCACCCAATTCACCCCCTCTTGGGTGAAGCTTGCCTCTTTCATTTGGTATCAGAGCAAGGTCTTCTCCGAAGAGCCTAACAGCTTGAGAAGGATCCGTCAAATGGCAACAATGGGTGAAAATATCCTTCCCGATGGAGCTTCAATCACTAGACCTCCTGGTTTTGCTGGAGAACATTTTTTGTTCTGGAAAGCTAAATTCAGAGTGTTCGTGATGGCCAATGAGTATGGATTATGGAATGTTATACAAGATGGTGACTATGTTCCAATGAAGAAAATCGAAGATAGAGCAGTTAAAAAGAGCCCAGATGAGTTTGACGAGAATGACAAGAGGTTAGTAACATTAAACAGTAAAGCTATTTTAATGATACAGAGTGATCTTAGTCAAAAAGAATATTTTTTTATATGTACTCTACCAACTGCCAAAGATATGTGGGATGCTCTTGAAATTGCTCATGAAGGAACATCTGGAATCAAAGAAAATAGAATCAATACTCTAATTACAGAATATGATTTATTTCGTATGAAATCCGGAGAAAGTATATCAGAATTCGAACTCAGATACACTCATCTTATTAATCAATTATCTGCTCTTGGAAAGTCGTTTGATCAAAATTCCCAGGTAAGAAAGATTCTTAATATTCTTACGAAAGAATGGGAAGCGAAAGTGACAGCTATTGAAGAAGCTAAAGGAGAATCTATGAGATCCGTAGCTGCTCTCTTTGGAAGTCTTTCTGAATATGAAGGTAAGTTGAGATTCAAAAAGGAACTTGAAGAATTCGATGATAAAAAGAAAAAGGGAGTTGCACTCAAAGTTATCAAAGAAAAGAAGAATCTTCCGAGAATGAAGATGTCCCTAATGATGATGAAATGGGAATGATCGTGAGAAAATTCAAGAAATTCTACAGAAGAGGTCAAAGGAATTTCAAGAACTATCAAGGTGGACCAAGCAAGAAAGAAAATAAAGAACAACAGATAATATGCTATGAATGTGGGAAACCTGGACACATCAAATCTGAATGCTTCAGAAACAAAGACAAAAAGAAGCTGAAAAAGAAAGCATATATATCATCTATATGGGGTGATAGTTCGTCAGACGAAGAAAGTGACAACGACGAAGTAGCAAATCTATGCTTGGTAGCCAAGGAAGAAGAATCAGACTCTAAGGTAAGTAATTCTGAACCTTCCTATGATGAATTGTTATCTGAATATAATGCATTGCATACAGAGTATATCAAAGTAGCTAAAGGAATGGTTAGTTATAAGAAGAAAGTAAAAGAATTAGAAAGTACTGTCATATCATCATATGAAATGTGTAAAGAGAAAGATAAGAAAATAAATTATTTAACAAAAATTATTGAAAAGTTTACTAAAGGAAGTGAAACTCTTAAAGTTATTTTAAATTCTCAGAAAGTTTCATTTGATAAATCTGGAATTGGATATAATCCTGTTCATGATAAGAATAAAGGATATAAAAGGAATAGTAGAGCATATCTTAAATATTTCAGGAATTCTATGCATACATCAAATCCTTTCGTATCATGTAATTATTGTAACAGAAAAGGACATTATACTTCTTCATGCTATTTCAAAAAGGGACAAGTTGTTGGAACATATAAATGGGTTCCGAAAGGAACACATACATCACATACTAACCACAAAGGACCCAAGAAAGTGTGGGTACCTAAAACTTGATCATTTTATTCTAGGTATGTCTCAAAGCATCTCGAGCGAACAAGTGGTATATTGATAGTGGATGTTCGAGACACATGACTGGTGACAAAAATAAGTTCACCATGCTAGAAACTAGAGAAGGAGGAAAGGTAACATTTGGAGGTAATCAATCAGGACGTATTGCTGGAATTGGTGAAGTGGGAAAATCCGATGGTGTTCAAATCAGCGAAGTATATTATGTTGAGGGATTATGCCATAATCTCCTGAGTGTAAGTCAAAGCACTGACAAAGATAACTGGGTGATTTTTGACTCAGAAGAATGCTTGATAGTAAACAAGAAAGATCTGCCACTAAACAAAGAATATATCAAAGCAAAGATCCGAGCTCAAAGGGACGGTAATTGTTATACTATTGATTTAAATTCAAATTCTCTTGAAAATTGTTTTCTTAGTCGATCAGAGGAAAGTTGGTTATGGCATAAGCGTCTGGCTTATGTCAATATGAATCAACTTGATAAATTGATTAGAAAAGATTTAGTTATTGGTCTTCCCAAACTCAAATTCAAAGATAATATGATTTGTGACGCATGTCAGAAAGGAAAACAAACTAAATCTTCTTTTAAAACAAAGTATGAGATTTCTACTTCAAAACCTTTACAATTACTTCATATGGATTTGGTAGGTCCTGCAAGAGTAAAAAGTTTTGGAGGAAATTTATATACGTTAGTAATCGTTGATGATTTTACAAGATTTGCATGGACTATATTTATTGCTTCAAAAGATGAAACTTTTGCTGAATTTATTATGTTTGCCAAAAAGGTTCAAAATGAGAAAGGTATTTCTATTGTTTCTATTAGTACAGACCATGGAGGAGAATTTGACAATCAACTATTTGAAAACTACTGCAACAACGAAGGAATAGATCATAACTTCTCTGCTCCTAGAACTCCTCAACAAAATGGAGTAGTAGAAAGAAAGAACAGAGTTCTTACTGAAATGGCAAGAGCATTACTTAATGAAAAAGAAATGTCACAAGTGTTCTGGGCAGATGCAATGAGTACTGCATGTTACATCTCAAACCGAGCATACATTCGCAAATCACTTGGAAAGACGCCATATGAACTTTACAAAGGAAGAAAGCCAAATCTTGCTCATCTACATATCTTCGATTGTAAGTGTTTTATTCACAACAATGGTAAAGAAAACTTAGGTAAATTTGATTCAAAGTCTGATGAAGGTATATTTCTAGGATATTCTAATAGAAGTAAGGCTTATAGAGTTTTCAATAAAAGAACATGTACTGTTGAAGAGTCTATTCATGTTGTGTTTGATGAAATTGAAACTCAGACAAAACTTATTGATGAAGAAGAAATGGATTCAATCAAGAAAAACAAATCTATTTCAAAACAAGATGATCTTGAAACAAATGATTTTCAAAATTTAGAAGATGTCGATGATCATGCTCAACCAAAAGCATGGAGACATATGAAGGATCATCCAATTGATCAAGTTATAGGAGACATTCATGAAGGTGTCAAAACCAAAAACAAAATTCTCAATGAGGTAACCTTCTCTGCATTTATTTCTGAAATTGAACCTTTTAATATTGAAGAAGCTTTATTCGATAATGATTGGGTGATTGCAATACAAGAAGAACTAAATTAGTTTCAAAGAAATCAAGTTTGGGATTTGGTGCCTCGACCTAAAGACCATACGGTTATAAGGACCAAATGGGTTTTCAAAAACAAACTTGATGAATCAGCAATCATTGTGAGAAATAAAGCTAGATTGGTTGCCAAAGGCTATAATCAAGAAGAAGGTATTGATTATGAGGAAACATATGCTCCAGTGGCAAGATTGGAAGCAATACGAGTACTCTTGGCTTTTTCTTGTATTAAAGGTTTTAAACTTTATCAAATGGATGTGAAAAGTGCTTTTCTAAATGGATATATTATGGAGGAAGTATATGTAGAACAACCTCCTGGTTTTGAAGATGAAACAAAACCTGATCATGTTTTCAAACTTAAGAAAGCATTATATGGTTTGAAGCAAGCACCAAGAGCTTGGTATGAAAGACTAAGCAAATTTCTTCTTGATCAAGGTTTTGTCAGAGAAAAAGTTGATACAACTCTATTCATCAAACATAACAAAAATGATATTCTAATTATTCAAATTTATGTTGATGATATTATTTTCGGTGCTACTAATGAATCTATGTGTCAAGAATTTTCTAAGATTATGCAGGGAGAATTTGAAATGTCCATGATGGGAGAATTGAACTTCTTTCTTGGACTTCAAATCAAACAAAAGAAGAATGGTATATTTGTATCTCAGTCAAAGTATTTGAAAGAATTGTTAAAGAAATATGGATTTGATAATGCTAATGGTGCTGATACTCCAATGAGTTCTACAACATTGTTGGATGCTGATGTAAAAGGCCCTAGTTTCAATATCACTAAGTATAGAGGAATGATTGGCTCATTACTCTATCTCACAGCAAGCAGGCCAGATATTCAATTCAGCGTAGGAATGTGTGCAAGGTATCAATCCGCTCCTAAGGTATCTCATGCAGAGACAGTAAAAAGAATATTCAAATATCTAGGAGATACTCCAGAGCTTGGTCTTTGGTATCCGAAAAGAGGGGACGAGTATTTAATGGCATATTCAGACTCAGATCATGGAGGATATAAAACTGATAGAAAGAGTACCAGTGGTCAATGTCAATTTCTCGGAGGATCTATGGTATCATGGTTCAGCAAGAAACAGAACACAGTTTCATTATCCTCAACTGAAGCTGAGTATATAGCTGTAGCAAGTTGTTGTTCTCAAGTGTTATGGTTGAAACAACAACTTCAAGATTTGGGAATTTATTTAAATGAAATTCCAATTTATTGTGATAACACTAGCACGATAAGTTTGGCCAAAAATCCTGTACAACATTCAAGAACCAAACACATAGGCATTCGACATCACTTCATTCGAGATCATGTTCAAAAGAAGGATGTCAAAGTGGAATTCATACCAACTCATCTTCAACTTGCGGATATTTTCACAAAACCAATTGCAAAAGATCAATTCCTATATATTCGAAGAGAATTGGGAATGGTTAATCCCAATGAGTTGTAAGTTTTCTTGTTAATTATTTTAATTAAATGTTCCTTTTGATGATAACCATACTGACTTTAGCATCGGAGTGTTCAAAATTTTTTTTTGCAGGACTGTCACTCGAGCACTGAGGGTGCTGCTCGAGTGATGAGCTGTGTCACTCGAGCACAAACAGCTCTGCTCGAGCACAACACTATTAAAAATGCTCTGCTTCTTGACATGTAAAACAGAGGTTAACAGAGGAAATAAGAATACCAAGAGACTGTATCAAAAGCAATAGTGAAAATCAAACTCACTCGCGAGTGAGGAACTCTCACTCGAGCATGATATGAACATGCTTGAGGTGAGGAGTGCCTGCTCGAGTAAAGAAGAAGCATTTCTCTTCAAAAGCTATCCAAAACATGGTTACTCAAATGATTTTGGAGGATTTGAGTACAAAGACATAAAATATGTCAAGAAATCCACAATCCAGGTACGTTTTACATGTTTTATTAATTTTTCTAGAAAATCACTCGAGCACTGATAGAACACACTCGAGCACAGTATGAACATCACTCGAGCACTAGGGTTCATGCTCGAGCACTGTCACTTATATCAGTTACGGGGGAGCTCAGAACGTCGCACTTCCTGCTCTCACTCGAAGTGTTTTCTCACTCGAAAGGCGTAACTCTTCACCTTCAACCGTTTTCTCTTCAATCAATTGCGTCCATTTGCCTCAAATCACCGTTACAACTCTTCAATCTTCTATAAAAGGTGATTCTTACCCTCTGCATTTCTCATTCGTGCCCTAAATTTCATTTTGCTATTCTCTCAAAAATTGTGAGTTCTTGCTTCTCTTTCACTTTCTCTACAATGGCAAGAACCAAAGTACCCTCTATCCCTCAAAGATCTCATTCTCCATCTCCTACTCAGTCTACTGCCAGTGAATCTGGTACCCCAGAACCAACACCTCCCTCTCCTAAAATCTCTTCCTCACCATCACCTCCTCCTAAACCCAAGACCAAAAAGAGGACTCCGGCTAAGAAACCTCACCCAAAGCCTCAAATCTTAAAGAAAGACCAACCTCCTCAAAAGAAACCAAAGGGTGTGGTGTTCAAGGAACCTATAATCACCCGGTCTCAATCCAAAGAGGTTCAAGGAAAAGGGAAGAAAAAGGAGTCAGAGCAACCCCAATCATCTTCTTCTTCTGGTGATACCTTAAGTAGACAACTCCGGGAAGCAATAGAGAAATCCAAACTTGACAAGATAGTTGGGAAGATTGCTTCTCAAGCCGGTGTTTCAAGTTCGCATCAAGTTAAGCAAGCCAGTGCCTCTGCTTCAAGAGCACCCTCTGCATCACAAGCACCAGTGGATGATCACATCACAAGTCCACCTGAGGGATTCAATGTTGAAGAACTTAAGGCATTGTCTCAGAAGGTATATGATGATGAATTTAGACATAGACATTTTTGTCCTGTGGTATATGTGGATTTGGATTACTTAAAGAAGAATTGTCATTTGGATTTATACCCTTATCTTCAATACTATGCTCCTTGGCTAGATATCCATTTGCCATATTCTCCCATTGTTGTGAAGACTTTTTATAGCAATATGAAGTCTCATAATATTAAGTCTAGAGCTGGTGATTTGATTGAGGAAGCAGTGTCTACTACAGTTAGAGGAAAGTTTATTATGATATCTGCTAAGATCATAAATGATTTGCTTGGGTATGTTGCACCACCTACTGATCCACCCTCTTTCTCTGCCAATGAAGCTTTTAAAATCTTGAGACCAAAAGACCCCATAGGACCCCTCATTTTCAAACCTATTGATATGCCTGATATTCACAGAGTTCTTCATTATATATATTCCCGGAGCATAGTCAATAAGTCCAAAAATTTTACTTATTTTGCTCAAAAGGATTATTATGTGTTGGCCTCCTTAATTGCTGGGCAACAAAGGAATGTGGGGGAGATTATTTTTAATGAGATGAGAAGATTTCGTTTTTCTTCAACAAGATCCACAACCATACCATACCCTCAGATTGTATCTTACATTCTGATGAAAAACAAGATTTGGTATTTGGAAGGAACTGAAAGGGTACTCATCTCAAGGTTTGGTAAGACTCAGTTAACTCACATGGGTATCAATCTTCCGGTGAGTCGAACCAAAGCCACATCCAAGAGGGAAGCCACTCCATCCAGAGGAGATGAAGCACAATCATCTGCACAAGGTCCTATTCCTCCTCCTTCCTTCCTCAATACCTCTCTTTCCAATCAGGTGTCTGAGGCAATCAATCAAGCGGTATCTGGTCTGAAGAAGGAATTAGTGGCTGAGTATGAGAAGCTTGTGGAAAAGATGGAGTCACAGGTCATCAAATTGGTAGAAAAGGCCAA
Organism: Inga laurina; assembly: GCA_963855925.1. Classification (NCBI taxonomy): domain Eukaryota; kingdom Viridiplantae; phylum Streptophyta; class Magnoliopsida; order Fabales; family Fabaceae; genus Inga; species Inga laurina. The sequence goes on from OY979712.1 coordinate 23,357,666, forward strand.
TACCAATTTTGAGTTGATGTTCAAGACTCAGGATGAGATGTCACAAAGGATCACGAATATAGAGATCTTTCTGCATTCTCATTTCCCCTCTTCAGAGGTGCCTCCAGAGACCACTCATACCCCTGCACCACAGACCCATGTACTCTTCACCGATCCAGATTCTAATGTTGATGTTACTTTTGATCGGTCGCCTTCTCTACCTCCCTCATCCTCTATACCACAGCCATCATCTCCACCTATTGAACCTCCTCTCATTGCCATGGTTTCATTTGTCCCACCTTCTGGTACTACTTCTCCTACGCCCCTTTCTGATGTTGACAAAACGGGGGAGAATAAGGATGTGTGATGATTCTGAGCTGAGCTTCGGTTATGGGATGTTTGGGTGTTTGGGTAGATTTTCTGTATTGGGTAGGATTTGATGTTATTTGTTGTTATTTTGAATTATGAGTTACCTATTATGTTGTTAGCCATTTGAATTCAAGTTTAATGAATATTTTTGTCTTAAGTTATTCATGAGTTTGATTATCAGGTTTAAATGATGTTTCAAGTTATTAAGTTGTTATTAAGTTATATACCCTCATACTATGCTTATCTTGGTTGTTAAGTGTCCAGAGGAAGCATTGCAGGAAAACTTGAACTTGAAACCAAAACTTGATATGCATTTGGAAACATTAAAGAATTTCAAAAATTTTCAAAAAATTTTCAATCTAATCAATTTTTTCTTAAATTTTCATCACAAAGGTTTTGTCATCATCAAAAAGGGGGAGAATGTTAGATCCCAAGTTTTGATGACAACAAAAAGTCAATTGTGTACAAATCATGTTTTAATAGTGTAAGAAAAGTTTACATAGTTACCAAATGCATATAACAGTGTTTTCTGTTATCTGCTGAGAAAATGAACTGGAGTGCTCGAGCAGAGGTTTTGCACTCGAGCATAGATCCCTTCTGTGCTCGAGCAGGTGCGAGTGAAAGCCAGAAAGTGTTTACCCGAGAGGCATGCCACTGTGATATTCTCTGATTCACTCGAGCACTGGAGTTCTCACTCGAGCAGAGAAGTCATTCTTACTCGAGCACATACGAGTGAAGGTTCGTGAGTGCTTGGCCGAGAGCAAATATTTTCATGCTTCCTTGATTCACTCGAGTAGAGACGCCAATGTTTGAGCATGAGCATTCTGTGCTCGAGCAAGGTACTGCGAGTGTTTGGCCGAGAGTCATGAACTTCAGAGAAGTGCAAGTGTGCTCGAGCACAACCTTATATGCTCGAGTGATACATCAAAACTTGCGAGTGAAAATTCTATCCCTCTCCAAATCGATGCGAGTGCTTGGTTAAAAGGTATATTACTTTGGAATATTCTTCTCACTCGAGCAGGAGTCTGTGTGCTCGAGTGAAGGCCCACATCACCTGCGAGTGATAATTTCATCCCTCTGTAATCCTGATACGAGTGTTGGTATTGAGAGCATATTCCTGGAGAATATGCGTCTCACTCGAGCAGTAGTGTGTGTGCTCGAGTGAGGGACCTTATCACCCACGAGTACAAAATCTCACTCTTGTTAAAATGATATACGAGTGACGACCCGAGAAGACATTCACAGTGAAAAATGCAACATCACTCGAGCAGGAGGAGTTGTGCTCGAGTGAGACCCCAGATCACTCGCGAGTGAGAATTCTGACTCTCTGAAATCCTATGCGAGCACAACCCGTGAACTGGCGCATATGAAGGAAAATAAGGAGATCACTCGAAGTGAGCCTTTCATGCTCGAGTGATGCTCTGCCAGATCACCAAAATACCAAGTCTCACAACGTTCAATCCGAATATGGTTTATTGTTAATTATTCATATCATCATTACTTATTATCATTGTCTAACATTATTTTGACTGTTTTATAAGTGTGATACAGGAGGATGAACGTTTGAAATAAACTACACAAAGAAAGTCAAACAAACGGCAGACAACATGATTACAGACACGCTTGTACCTACCGCATTCAAAATATTCAAACATGCTCGTGTCTTTCTACAGGTGCTAAGTCCCACTCCTCAAATGATGATAACTCAAACGGGCAAAAACTGAACATCTATAAATACAGAGATTCAGAGAACGTCAAGAACAAAAAAAAAAGCACAAGAATTCATAAGCTTATACACGAGTCTCTACTATACATCATTTTTCTCTGTATACACATTGATCTTCAGTATTTATTCATTTGCTCTGTAAGAGAGTCTTCATACAATTCAAATTATATGTTTATGTGATCTTAAGGTATTGGGACCTTGAGAGGGTAGTTTTCCTTACGAGAGAAGCAGTTGAGAGAATTCCTTGTTGAACCTTCCATTCATAAGTCTTATAAGATACAAGCAGAAGAGAACGTTGCTGCTCGTAAGACTTACAGTGGTGTAAGCAGGAGAGAACGTTGCTGCTCATAAGCCTTGTATACATAAGCAAGTGAGAAAGGTCATAGGTTGTTTTTCTGCACGTAAGACTTGTCGTAAGGGGAGAGAAATTTCTTAGTGAGAGAATATTTCTGCTCGTAGTCCTTTCAAGGACAACTAATGTTTTGTGGCGTTCTGAGAGCCCATTGAATCTTGGAAGTATAGTGAAAATCTCAGTAGGTCTTGATCTCTGAGGACTGGACGTAGGCTTGGTTGTTAGGCCGAACCAGTATAACTCTCTGGTCCAAATCTTCTCAACTCCACTCTGTCTACTATATTTTTCATATCACCTCTTCAAGCGAAAAATTTATAACATCACCCAATTCACCCCCTCTTGGGTGAAGCTTGCCTCTTTCATAGGTTAGTCGATAGAAAGAATGAGATTCAAAAGAATCCTAATAGTAACAAATCACTCATACAATATATATTCACATAGCATGCAAGTAAATCACCAAGCAACAACAGAAACAATGATCACAGTGATACGTGACTTTCGTCACCAACAACAGCACTCACTGCTGTATACACTTGATGTATGACCAACGTCACAAACGATAGTACTCATAGCTATATACACATGATGCATTATCATCTTTTAAAAGTTCAAAATGCCATTTTTGAAGAGTTGGTCGCCGCCAAGCCATTTACTAGCTACGGCCAACAGATGATCAGAAAGTTTTGGGTGATTTTCGCCGCAGTGAAATACGGGTCAGAAAATTTTGGGCTCTGGTCAGAAATATGTTGGAGAGTTTTAAGCTGTGGCTAATACCCTTTGGGCCGTGGCCAAAAACTGGTAAGAAGGTTTTGTGTCGCGGCCAACCTTTGGCTTGTTTCCTGGCCATTTTTAAATGACTATAACTTCTTGCACGGATATCAAAATGACATAAACTTTATATCACCAAAAAGCTTACAATGTAGACTACAAATCTAGAAAATTTCACAATATTTGGCACCATTTGCTATTTCAAATCACCATGCAAACTTAGTCCCTTGCATAACATTTCACACTTAACCATTTTCCAGAATTTCCAGTTTTGTACAAGTATTCCCAAAGGTTCTAAAATGCATAACTAACACTGCTCCCATATAATTTTGACAAGGAATCTAATGGCAACATCAAAACACCCAAAATTACATCCCATTGACATGTTCTATTTTGACCACAACATTACAACATAAACCATAAAGTTGCCAAACTCAACAATCATTGTTATAAACCAATTTCTTTATCCAAAAGACACAACAACACGACACAACATGCAATTCACAAAACCCTATACCACATGAAAAATAGGGCAAAAATCTAGAAATTCAAATTTTTAACAATGGTTACAATATATATATATATAGCCTTTACTCATCTCTTACACTATCCAAAGCTAGGTCCTTGATTGTTCAACCTCCAATTTTTTCTCAAGCACTCAAACACCTCATCTTGAAATCTAAAACCATAGAGATGAATATCTCATTAAGGTGGTCAAGATTAATGAAGAGGATTTAAGCATTTGGCGTCATCTACAAGGTCAAATTCTCACCTTTACCTTGAATTTTCTTTCTCTTTCCTCTTCTAAGCTTGGACGAACATGGAGGTTGGACAGAGAAAGTGTGTAGATGATAATGGAAATCAAATTTTTGGGGAGCCAAGGCCTTTTGGCCAACTTTGAAGGAGAGAGGAGAAAGGGAAGAATGTTTTGAATCATTGACCATTATCGATGACTCCTATGATGCCAAGTGTCATTCTCTTAGAGCCCCTTCCATGAGCTTACCATATGAGATTACTCTAACTTATTTCACTTGGCACTTAATCTCTCTACTTAATCCTTAAATTATTAATGGATTTCCTCTTCGGTTATAGACTAATTGGCCAGTATCTTTTCTTTTTCCCTTTTGCCCCTAACTATAGAAATTCCTTTTGAATCACCACTTAACATATTTTCTCATTCTATTACATCATACCTGCACCTTTCCCCTTATTTTATTCAATTTAGGTTTTAATGCCACAATTGAACTTAAATACAGGGTTTGGGCACATTATATTCTCCAACTCTCAATTCACATTATATTCTCTAAAGTGTTTATTTTACAATAATTACATTCACTTTTGGAGTCATTAGCCCTTAATCACATTTGGGCCATTACAAAATGCAAGAACAAGAATGTCAAGGACAAGAGATAAATGGATGGATAGAGTAGGTATATTAGTGTCAAATCCCAGAACACACGAATAAGAACTATTGGCAATTGTTATTATCTATGATTTTGTAGCAATAGGAACAACCTCAGTAGTAACACTTGTCTTAGAATCAACCATTGATAAAAACATATCAAAGAACAACCTCAAAGAGAACACAACAGGAATCAATGATAGAAAAAAAAATAGAGGTTTCACAAGAGGGATCCAAATAAGGGTGCCAAAGCTAACCCAGAGTAACTAAGAAAAGCCAAAGAAACCAAACTCAAAGTGTACTAGAACATGCCACCAAAAAACTAGAGATACAATTTCCCATAACAAAGCAAACCAAGCCAAAAAAAATGAAGAGGAAAAATGTACCACCAAGCACTAGTAACAAAACAAAGGGTGGAACAAAATAGAAAATGCTAACACGTTCAAAACAAGAGAACCCAATCACCAAACCAGAGTTCTTGGTCTTGGAACTACCTTAAACAAGATAGAAATCTCAAGTTGACGTTGTAAAATTGAATTGCCATTGGAAACCTCACAGTAAACGGGCACCAGGCACCGGTGCATGTCTAAACTCCAGAAGATGGTGACGGCGCATGAAGGCCACGTGCTCACCAGATGATGATGATCTCTCGACGAATAGCTAATTAATGTCATTTGATCCTCTCTACACAACACTTGTCGCAATCTGAGGTTAGGCTCAAGTAGTCAAATAATCTTGTCTTTGAGCATTAGAGGTAGAGACTCTACCTAGATTAGGAAAAATGAGGAACTGAAGAAAATATCAGAAGGGAGTCTCTGATACCATGTAATTCATAGAGAAATATGATCTGGATACACTATTATTCATTATCAAAATGGGTGATTATATAAAAGTATGAGAAGCCTAGTCATTAATAGCTTATAATGATAATAATCCTAGTTATAATCCCTTATTATAATCTCTATTTACATTAATGATAATTCCTAATACAAGTCAAATATGCGTATTTATAAGAAACATGTGGCAATTTACAAGGTCATCTGGACATGCACAAGACAAGGACATAAATGTCTTTTCAGCCAAAAAACATAATTTCAATTTAGTCCTTAGGGGTGCAATGAAATTTTAGAAAGTTTTGGGGGCTCTTTGATATTATATGCCTGTAGTATTGGAAATTGTGCCTTATGGGCCAATCATTGTACTTTGAACATTATTAATTTAATAAATTTTCTCTATTATGTTATTATATTATTCGCATGTTCACTGTGATGACTGCATCCTTGGATAAATCATAAAGATTGTCCTAAACGTCCCTAGTGAGTCATCTATGTGGGAGCAGAGATGAAACAAGACCAGTATGACTTTGATAAGATATGGAGATATGATCAAAGTCTAAGGCACTTGTAAAAGTACAAGGTGATGGACCAACCCACTATGAGAAAGCTATATAAATCAAGTCATAAGATTATATCATGTATAACCACTTCACAATGCCCTTCGACCTAAGGTCATCATGGATTCCTATATGAGAGTTGCTAAGCTTTGAACTACTCAAAGATGATAAAGGCTGTGATCGGGCTTGTTGGTTTTTCTTGCAAAGGAATATGAATAGTCAAGATGAAATTTGTCCCTCATATTAGTAGAGAGATATTACTGGGCCCCTCGATGAGTGAGTCTAAGAAATGTAACGCCATACTACGATAGAAAGGAGTTTTCATTTCTATTGTCAAACTACTAAGGAATTGGGAAAGTAATGGTAAGGAACAGGAAGATGACATCATCCATGCCTCATCCTTGACCGAAATGTTGTGTGACAAAAGGGACATGACATGGTTGTACAACAGGTTGCATTGTGTTAATGATCCTCATATGAATTGGGTAGTCGTAATGTCTTGCCAGAGGCCGCTTGCTACTTGTGGGTTAGTACAGTTATTGGCCCATTGCCAACTTCGTATGGGCCTATAGGGTCGCACACAAAAATGGCCAAACGCGAGATAATGTTTAATCTAGGGTGGACGAATTTTATATTTATGTATATAATATAAAATTCATGAAAAGAAATTTAATAATATTATATATATATATATATATATATATATATGTATTTTTGAAATACATATATATATATATGATAATATTATTATATTATGTTAGTTTCAAATTTAATTTTATCAGATAAATTAAATTAAATAACTAACATGAAAGAGAAATGATATCTCAGATTTAATTTATAAGGATAAATTAAATCTATTGGCTCTTTATTCAAATTAAATAAATAGGTTAAATTAAAACTATATGACAAATTGAATTAAATCGAATTTATTTATTTATCTCATCAAGATAATTAAGGGTTAATTAATTTCAAAATTAATCAAGATTAATTTTGAAATTTGAATACAGCCCTTATGGGTTATAAAAAATGATAGAGCAGAAAAACTCATATACGGATGAGAATTCAGAGCCAAAAGAAAAACCCTAGGACACATTGGAGGCGCTAGCAAGCAGTCCGTGTTGGAATAACATTCGTGTGAACACCGGTAAAGGGAGTCGATCGACATGTTGGCTCCTGAAGATCTAAAACCAAGAACACATGAAAACAAAGGTATAATTCTTCCCAACTCTATTTAAACGCATTGATAGATCCTCGATTAGGATTGGCAAAAAGTTTTAAATTCATCCACTATGACAACCGATCCTAACATGCAGTAGGGGTGCAATGAAATTTTCCTTTAAAAGAATTACATGTAGGCTGCCATATAAGATTTTTTTCCTTAAGTTGGGATTGTTTAATTGGTTAGTGCACAGATCGCGTGGTTCATAGGGTGAACACAAGAAATCCTCTAAACTTAGTAAATGTAATTGTCATCTCAAAACTAAATACTTTTAAAAATAGAAAAATACTTGGGTACACCAGGTACACCATCTAACGCCCCATTTCCATTCACCAATATGCCTTGTAAATGTTTATGTCATTTAAGGAAATAAAATGGTGAATTTTGGTGAACTGGAATGTGCTACTAGTTTGATTTCTTATGAGGCAGTGAGATTGTCAAGTGTTTTTGGATAACCAGATGATGTCCAAGAAATGTGAAATCTTTTAAAATCAAAGTAGACATGTCAAGCTTTAACTTGATAGGTCATATAAGTCATTTGGACTTGTACACTAAGAGTTGAGTATTTTTTAAGTCAGCTAAGTGAAACTGGCAAGTTTCTATGACAGTGTCCAATAAATGAAAATTTTGGGGATTATGACCTTCTAGTTGGCTAAAGGCTATATCTTACCTTAAAAATAGACTTAATAAGGGTCATATAGCCATTAGAACCATACCAATTGGATATTTATGCAATTAGATATGAATTTTCAAAGTTTGATGAATATTCTACCAGATTTTCCAGCAAGTGAGAAAATAGGAAAAAATGTATGGGCAAAATGGTCATTTAACTAATAAAACAAAAAGCCATATATTTTTCCCTTTAATTGGGATGAATTTTGGCTAAAGTAGAGCGCATGAAAGAAAAGCAAAATACTTGGCTTATATTAACTTAAGAAGATAAAAATTCTTGGCCAAGTAAAATTAGAGTTGAAAAGTCAAAAAAACTAATATAAGAATTTATGTTCATTATGTGTAATAGAAAAATCTCAAGGGAATAGAGAGAAAAGGTGACGTCCTGGAGAGAGAAAGACAAGAAATTAAGAGGTAATCTTAAAAACCTTAATCCTCTTTGTTGGTTTGTTGTTGTTGTGGTTGTTGTTGATATTGGCATGGTTATGTTGATTTTGTGAAATTGGGAGGATGAAACCCTAAGATGTTATGCTGCCAAAATTTCCTTAAATCATGTTTTTTTAGTGTTTAACTAGTTAATATTGTGATTATAAGTGAAAATGAAGTGGTTAATCAAGAGAAATCAAGAAAACACTCTTTTCCTCCTAAGAACCTAAGTTTTAGCCAATGGCAGAACATAAGGATAGAGCTAGAATTTGAAATTTTGATGGTTCCATTTGATTTAGAAGGGAAATTTGTGCAGGAATATATGTGTTCATGATTTTTTGGATATTTGTATGTAAATCTGGAATTTATTGAAGTATAAAGTAAATGTTGTCTGATTGTTTCACTAGAGGTAGTGTTATTGTGCAATGAATTTTGTTAGTTAAACCTAGTCCAAATGCTATGAAACTTTTCAGGATTAAAGTAGATATGTATAGCTTTAATTTGATAGGTGGAACATAATCTTTGGACTAGTATACTAAAAGATATGGATTTTTGACGTTGTTCCCTATTTCTATAATGTAATCTAGAAGAACAGGGGATGTTTTACAAATTTGTGAGAAAACTGTGATAATAGTGAGTAGCTTTGGGTATTTTTCCATGTAAATACACTTAAATAGCTTCACATAGGTTTTGGAATCAATCAATTTTGAATTTCATAGAATTAATTAAGATTTATCAAAGTTGACTGAAAATCTGCCAGTTTCTTGAAACAGTGAAACTGCACTGTGCATAATTGTACTATGCAGAAACTGTTATAACTGTATTAGATAACTAGCAGAATTTGACTTAAAGGCACTAATAGTACAAGTAATAATCAGTTACTTGTAACTCTAATTTTTATAGGAACTGGAAATTTCCCGAGGTTAAACCAAAGTTTAGGACAAACCGAGGAATCAAAAAAGGAGTCAGGTACTAACACTTTCTTTCACACACTTTGTGATTATTGTATGTTGTGTATGCCGCCATCTTCTTTAACATTAGCATAGTATCTGGGATCCAATAGAGGCGCATAGTTCATATTAGCTTAGTTGTGGTCTGGGACCCAACAGATGCACAAAGTTCATATTAGCTTAGTTGTAGTCAGCGACCAAACGAAGGCACGGAGTTTATATTAGCTTAGTTATGGTCTAGGACCCAACAAAGGCCCAGGGTTAATCTAGAGTTGTAAATAGTCATTTGGCCTTAGACTGTGTGTACAAAGCATTCTATCATCTTACATGACATGGTGTATTACATATTTATTTTCACATTTTATATGATTGAAAAGCATGTTGCTTATGAGTTCACTCGAATCTCACCCTTTTCAACAATACAAACATTACAATTGGAGCTAGCGGCTTGAAGGGCAAGGTAGCGACTGCTGGTGAATAGAGTCCTAGTGCATACCAAAGTTGTTGTAGTTAGTTATGTTTATACTTTTGTATCTTTTGAACACTCTATACATTTGTCTATATTTGTCAAACCCTATGGGGAATTTCATGTATTGTAAACAAGTACTTAATGTCAGTATGTTTTCATTATTTCTATATGCCTTACAAAACTATGCGTTTAATACTCTGTGAAAATCAAAATGTTAAGGGGTTTGATATTTTTGGTATCAGAGCTAAAAGTGGTTCAAGCATTTTTAAAATAGTATACTGATATGATCTTGTTTACAGGTTAACAGGAATGATGCGTGGAAGCCAGCGATAGTGAGGTAGGTCACCACCGTCGGTAAATTGGGGAACCTGGAAGTGGGTCTACAGATTCCCAAGGAGCAGTAGTCTATGGAGATAAAGACACCCAAGGAGCGGGTTCTAGTCAGATTGGTATATAGGCCACAGTCGAGACTCGGGCCTGTTCCTAGAGAGAGGATGAGAGATTCTGAGCAGCCACTTTTTGACGAGTTAGAGTTTGAGTTCTGTGTTGCTACTCTTTCTAGAACCAAACCAGTGCATGTGAGATATGACCTGGGGCTAGACCAGAGGTTGTTGGAGTATACCCGGCACAGATATTTATGAGATTTCAAGAAGTATGGCATGCTTGTACATCAATACCTTGCATATTTGGATTATATGGATTCACTTTACTAGAAACAAGTTCCATTGAGATTGGTGAATTTACACGACGATTTATTTCTTTCTAGACTTAGTATTTTAGGCTAGGAGAAGAATGATATAGTGAAGTGGGGCCTGAATGATCATTTTATTTAATTCATTGATCACATGACACCATAATTGTGAAGTACATGTATGACAGTGTGTAGAGGGCCTATACCTACTATTTTGGTGACTTGAGGTGGTCAACATGACTTTTGAGATGAGGGTAGTCATAGGGTACTGGTGGATGAAAGAAGATAGAGCATATATCTGTGTTTTGGCATCGGTATTCAAAAGTTAAGCATGATTAACCTAGGGAAATCTTTGGATAGGTGACCCCCTAGGAAAGTCATATGTATAGTTATGTTATGTGTTGTGAAATGGACAAAGTCCTATTGTACAGTAGTTAAAGGTTGTATGGTGTTGAGAATTTTCCTTAATAGTTGTAAATATCTTATGTATGATATATATGACATCTATGTGTACCCCGAACATTACATTATGTAATGACAAAAATGACCTTATGTTCATATGAATTTATTTCTCTCTATTTTCATATAGTGAAATCCAAAGATGGTACGACCATGTGGTAGACCATGAGGGGGTGTAATAATCACAAATAAACCCTCAGTTTGATCTAATACAATAATAGATATTGGGTATGTTAACATAGCAATAGGCCACAATGAACGATATAAGGGAAGAGCTGCATAAGGTACAATAAAGAGCGGAGAAGTTAGAACACCTTAAGAGTCAGAAGGGAAGCATGAAGCCACCTAAGCAACCTCATCGGAGCCACCACCCCTATTTGTTTGTGAGGCAAATTTTTTCAAACGCAGCTGAAACAATTTAGTAGACAACAACCTCCTTTTTTCTAAGGGAGATTTAATCCTCTATAAGCAGAAGACTGGTTATCTAGATTGGGTAAAATTTTCACAATACTGATATGCCCTGATGACATCAAGATTCAGCTAGCCATCTATAAACTATAAGGAGATGTGCATAGAGGGTGGAGGAACACAGAGTTGATTCTGCTGGCAGGGAATATTTTGGTAACATGGGAAATAGTCCAAGGAAAATTTATAAAAGATATTTCCCTCAATAGGACAAATTGGTGAAAGAAAAATAATTCCTCAACATACATCATGATGACAAAGAGAATTTTGATGAATACCTGGCACGGTATATTTGATTGTCTCCATATTCCTCATACCTAATGTAACCCCCTTCGTAATTATATCCGAAATATGCAATTAAAATGAAATAGAGACCAATGATAAATAAAACCATTTTAAAATCCCATCTTCACTATAAGATTTTCACAAATACATTTTGAAATCTAATTGAACTGGTCTCATATTCACATATCGAATATAACTACTCTGCAAAGATAAATCACATTTGTATAACTATCAGAGTCCACAATATAAATTTCCGGCAATCCCAGATTTCTTACATTAATCTAAGCTTACAAGGCACATTCGCCCTTTACAATTTTCCAAATAGGGGATTACATAAATTCTCATACCAAATACATACTCGAATATACATTCCAACCTATACAATCATATATCCAAATATACTTAATCCCAAACATGCATTGATAACCAACTATCACAAGATTACAACCCGGAAGAGTCCTCATCGCCCTTGGCTGCTTGCTCCATCCTCGATCCACTACCCTATCTGAAAGGTTAGTAGGGGAGGGTGAGATTCTAGAGAATCTCAGTAGGATAACAATATCAATATGCACGTACGATAAATGTTTAATGCATGACATGCTTGCATCACACAACTCATGATAACACAATGACAATTTGCAAGCTCAATGCTTTGAACAATATACCTATGGCCATAGCATAAATTGAAACATAGCTTCAAATCACACATAATTATGCAAAGCAAAGACATGCACCAACACACACTAAAACATATTTCAAATACATGCAGGAGAGATATGTTCCCTACCCTTGTTCTTTCCATGTAAGCTCCAGCACCACTTACTCACAACCAGGTGAATATCAAACCACGTTCAGGACAAACATCAAACCTATAACCAAAGTAAGGACATAGGTTTATTCTCTATTCCAAATCTTTACTTTCATTACACTTAAAGTTGGTTGTCATTTGAGTCCCTTAAGTGTCTAATAATAAGCTCAACAAAAGCTTGAAAGGATTGGGACGTACTAGGTTGGAAATCACTTTTCAAAATCACCAAGTACTGAAAATGGGGCTTGGCTGCAGCCAAAACGCGCACAGAAGTTTTTTGGCTACAGCCAAGAATTTCTCGCTGCAGCCAAAATGTGCACAGAAACTTTTGCACTGCAACCAAAGCCAAATGAAAGATATTTGAGTCCTCTTCATAGGAAAAATATGGATCATTATTGGAAATCACCACAAAAATACAGAATTACACACATTTCATCACTGCCCCAAAACAGAATCCATTTTCGACCTCAAGCTTTGGACAGCTATAACTCCTAGTTCCCAAAACGAAATGACACAAATTATATGTCCATTTTGAAGCTTAAGATGTGAACTTCAAGACTGGAAAGTTTCATAATTTTATGACATTATTTATCCAGTCAAAACGTCCACACAACCAGACTGCCCAGACAGAATTCACACTGGACAGAATTTCCAGTTTTGCAACCATTGTATCCAATCCAATTCAAACCAATTCCAATGATTAAATACCATAACATAACACCATTTTCAACACAAAACAACATCCAATTCCACCATTCAAATTCCACATTAAATACTATAAAATCAGGCCAAAATTCTCAATTCACAATACTCAACCAATAACTACAATAGTTAGGTCAATAGTCATCAAATACTCACCTCTTCCTCTTCCCAATGCCAATTCTTTAATTCCTTCACTTCCCAAATTCTTCAAGCTTTCAAACACCTTCTCTCACAAATCTAAAACCATAGCAATGAAGCTCTCATCACTATGAACAACTTTAAAGAAGGGTATTTGAGCATTAGAGGACATTAAGACAACCAAAAACTCACCTTTGCATTTCTCTTTCTTCCCTTGCCTTGGACGACCATGGGAGCTTTGGGTGAGAGAGAAAGAGATCAGATTTTGGAGTTCAAAGGCCCCCAAAACCAACCTAAAAGGGAGAGGAAAGAGGGAAGAGGTGTTGACACTTTTGACCAATCCAAGGGCTTACATTGTGCCAAGTGTCAAGATCTTTCACACCTCCATGAGCTCACCAAGGCACACATACATGGGATTCCACCCTTTGATCTCTTGCACAAATCAATCCTAACATTGATCTTGAAGTTACCAATGAGTTTCCTCTTCGGTAACTGACCAATTGGTCGGTAAATGACTAATTGGTTGTTAACTTTACCGTTTTGCCCCTGATTATGGCAATTCCTCTTGAATCACCACCAAACACGCCATATCATTCTTTTTCTTCCATAGTTCACCCCCCCTCTATTTTAAGTCAATTTAGATGTTAATCCATAATTGAACTTAAATACAGGGTTTCAGCGCTGCTCACAACACATGCGAATCATAGTTTACATCATATTCTCTAAAAGGGTTCATTTATCACTAATGACATCCACTTTTGGAGTCATTATCTCTTAATCACAATTTGGGATCTTGCTAAACTGGGGCTTAGTAATCCACTAATCTCAGGCTTATTCTCTAGCCTCAAGTCTCAAAATTCGGGGTATTACACCTAAGACATCAAGATGATGAGGAGTGAAGTTCTGACATGTCGGTATAGGGGTTGAAGCCAGAGCTGAAAGATAAACTAATTTCAAAGCACTTTATAGAGTTCAATAAGGCAATTAAAGAGTGCCAAATCACTGAGAATAACTTGTTGACCCTACATTCTGATAGAGATAACAATAACAAGGGTGCGTTTAGTAGTAGGAGTTCATACCAAAATTGCAAAGAACTAGGTATACCACTTAAAGACGGAAACAAAAAGACGGATAGACTGGGGGTCATGGTAATGAAAGACCCTCATAGGGAAGAACATGCTGGCATTGTTGCAAGCCATTCTATCCCTGGTAAAGCATGTAAAGATGCACCAACTAGACATGCTATAGTTAGATAGAAAATATGTTATCAATTTCGAGGACCAGGGCATTTTGGTAAGGCTTGCCCACAGCAACATTAGCCAACAAAGTCAATACTTGGAGCTCAGGGTAGGGCCTATGTAACCCCCTGACTTTTAACACGTAATGATATTCCGATAGTGCATAATTAAGTCGGTTTAGAGACCGTCGGATAGTTTAAATTCATTTCAAACTTCCTACTATACCGTAGGGTTTTCACAAAAATCTTTCAAAATCTTTCCCCTATCCTGGTCTCATTTTAAACATTCGAATATAATTACCTGTGCAGTTGATTTACATTCACCTATCAGAGTGGATAGCTAAATCCCCGGCAACTCCTGGGTTCTATACATATATATAACCTGAGGGTTTATAAGTATTTACTAGGGGATTACACCTCCAAAATTGAATATGATCTTCATGCTTCAAAATATACAGTAATCCCGAGTTTAAAATAGATAACCAACATCTCAAAAATCCTTAGTATCACTAAAGATCCTAAGTGCTCCGGGTTGGCCGCTTCTCCTTTGAGCCACATGCCCTGTCTGAAATGTTAGTCATAGGAAAGAATGAGATTCGAGCGAATCCCAGTAGTAACAAACCACTCACACAATGCATAACACAAAGCATGTATATAAATCACAACCAGCAACAGCAGCAGCAATCTCAAAGATACATGGTTTTCACCACAAACGACAGCACTCACGGCTGTATGCATAATACGACAGCTCTCGCTGTAATAATAATCACGACAGCTTACGCTGTAATCACAATAACGACAGCTTACGCTGTAAACGACAGCTTGCGCTGTAAACGACAGCTATCACCAGCTGTAACCGCAGCAGCATCAAAGAATCATCACATAACAATGATAACACATACATACAGAGCATTATTCATAGTATAAGAGAGAGAGTCACTACCTGATCCTTTCCCGACGTTTCTTGGCACTGCGGGCTCCCGAGGGCGGCAAATATCGAATCCTACAATTCCAAATGCACCATTTAGACACTTCCATAGTGTTACTTGGGGTTATATGAGTCTATAATGAAAATTTACAAAACTACCCCCGGGGACCCGGCCCGGGCCCGCCGTACCCGGTCCGGCTGCACTTTTCCCGAAATTCTAATATGGGCTATCCTAACATATTTCCGCCCAAGGAATCTATTTCCGGACTCGGAATTATCAAATTCAATGTAAAATTACAAATTTACCCTTGGCAGCCCTACTTCAAGGGTTTCAGGGGCGTTTTCGTAATTATGCTTTTTTGGCCTTTTCCGAAAAAGTGGCCAACTGTAACCCCACCTAATTTTCGCTCCTGAACTCAATGGAACCATCAAATCATTGAAAATCCAACTCTAAGACCCATTTCTAGAGCTGGCCGAAATTTATGAGTTCTCCGGGGAAAATCGGGGTTTTATGATTTCGGCTCCGTAAACGCGTTCCTTTCTACTCCTAACCACTTTATTAACCATTACATTAGGTTAAAACTAACATTAAGACCCAATTTGGGCAGCATAACCCCTAGGCCATATCATTTCCAAACTTTAAAACCAATGGCAATCCGGCGAAATTTCACCGATTAAATTGCCCACAGCAGCCAGAATAAGCAATATATGAAAGTTTGGAAGTTACCTCAAGCTCCCACTAGCTTTTCCCAAATTTGGCTGAACCCTAGCCTCTTTGAAACACCAAATTTTGAGCTTCACAACCTTAAAGAATAAAGAGGAGTAGCTTAGAGTCGGAGTTATACGCGTTAGGAGCTAAATCGTCGGAGAAATCGGCTTACCTTGCAAGATTTCTCCTCTTTCTCTCTCTAAGAGCTCTCAACTTTCTCTCACTAGTGCAGCTGGTTCATCACGACAGAAAATGAGCTGAAGAAGATGAGAATATATCTAATTCCATGCTGATGTCATCTTTTAGTGAGATGATGTCATAATTCCCATTTTCGGATTTTCTGGCAGATTTTCTGCCCAAACTTTGAAAAATCATAACTAATTCTAGAAAAATCGAAATGAGGTGATCCCAAAGCCAAATGAAAGGTATTTAAGTCCTCTTTATAGGAAAAATATGAGCCATTACCAGAAATCACCACAAAATTCCAGAATTATACAAATTTCAACACTGCTCCAAAACAGAGTCCAGTTTTGATCCCAAACTTTGAACAGACATATCTCCAAGTTCCCAAAACGAAATGGTACAAATTATATGTCCATTTTGAAGCTTGGGATGTGAACTTTAATATTGGAAAGTTTCATAATTTTTAGACACCATTTGGTCATTCAAAACGTTCACACAAACGGACTGCCCAGAATAGAATTTCACTGGACAGAATTTTAGATTTTGCATCTTTGCTTCCATTGGTTCCATTTTCATACCAAACATCATTCCCACATAAATTTTCACAAGGAAGCCATTGGAATCATTAAAATATCCAAATTCCCATCACACATTCTTCAAAAGTGTTTATTCAACAATAATTACATCCACTTTTGAAGTCATTAGCCCTTAATCACTTTTTGGGATATTACATTTCTCCCCCCGTAAAATAAATTTCGTCCTCGAAATTTGTCACACAACTTGAGCCATAAACTCCGGATAACGTCTTCGCATATCCGCTTCCGCTTCCCAAGTTGCTTCCCTCTGAGTCATTCCCTTCCAGATCACCTTCACAAATGGAATGCTTCGGTGTCTGAGCCGTCGTTCTTCTCTATCAATGATCTGTTCTGGCTCTATCGCATATGTGAAGTTGTCTTGTAACTCAACTTCTTCATATTCAACAATATGAGAAGGATCCGGTTGATACTTCTTCAGTTGGGAAACATGAAACACATCGTGGAGTCTAATCAAGTTTGGGGGTAGGGCTGCTCGATAAGCAACAGGCCCAATCCTCTCAAGGATTTCAAAAGGACCTATATATCTCGGGCTCAGCTTCTTCCTCTTGATGGCTCGCCCAATGCCCGTAATTGGTGATACTCTCAGGAATATGTGATCACCAACCTCAAATTCTAGAGGCCTTCTCCTCTTGTCAGCGTAACTTTTCTGTCGACTCTGCGCTGCAAGGAGCCTCTTACGAATGATCCGAATCTGTGCTGAGGTTTGATCAACCAAATCTGGCCCATAAAGCTTCCTTTCGGATAATTCATTCCAGCATAAAGGTGATTGACACCGTTTTCCATACAACGCTTCATACGAAGCCATTTGGATGCTCGCATGATAGCTATTGTTGTAAGCGAACTCAGCCAGTGGAAGGAAACGATCCCAACTTCCTTTAAAGTCGAGAACACAAGCTCGCAACATATCTTCCAGCGTCTGAATTGTTCTCTCAGATTGTCCATCCGTTTGAGGATGATAAGCCGTACTGAATCTCAGTTGAGTACCTAAGGCTTCATGCAATGCTTTCCAAAACTTCGAAGTAAATCGTGGATCTCGATCGGAAATGATGTTTTTCGGAACACCATGAAGTTTGACAATCTCTCGGATATAAATCTCCGCTAGTTTATCAGGAGAATAACCAGCATTGATTGGTATGAAGTGGGCTGACTTCGTTAACCGATCCACAATTACCCAGATCGCATCATAGTTTCTGATCCTGGGTAATCCCACAACCAAATCCATGGTCACGCTTTCCCATTTCCATTCCGGAATCTCAGGACTCTGAAGTAAACCAGGCGGTCTCTGGTGCTCAATCTTCACTTTCTGACAAGTGAGACACCTTGCAACATATTTGGTCACGTCACTCTTCAAACCCGGCCACCAATACACCGATTTCAGATTCTGATACATCTTGGTCATACCAGGATGAAGAGTATATCGGCTCTTGTGTGCCTCATCCAGAATCTTCTGCCTCAACTCTGCCTTAAGTGGAACGCAGACTCTTTTCTGGTAACGAACCAATCCACGAGGCGATATGTCGTAGCCTGAAACTTCTCCCTGTTCGATTCGAGTCAGATTGTGCTGTATCCAGTCATCTTGACTCTGAGCTTCTTCAATTTCCGCCCTTAGATCACTCTCCTCTTGAGAAACAGTGTAATTGGCACAAATGATCTGGTTTGTCAAATTTAAATCACGGAAATCTTCAATCAATTTCCTTTCTTGTATCATCATAGCTGCAACGAGCACAGTCTTTCGGCTAAGAGCATCAGCGACTACATTTGCCTTACCCGGGTGATATTTTATCTCCAGGTCGTAGTCCTTAAGCAATTCCATCCAGCGGCGCTGTCTCATATTTAGTTCTTTTTGATCATACAGATATTTGAGACTTTTGTGGTCACAGTACAGTTCCACAGTCACACCATACAGGTAATGACGCCAAATCTTTAAAGCAAATACAATGGCCGCAAGCTCCAGATCATGAGTGGGATAATTCAATTCATGAGGTCTGAGCTGTCGAGAGGCGTAGGCCACCACACGTCCCTGCTGCATAAGGACACACCCTAATCCCTGCCCACTGGCATCAGAATACACAACATATGTCACACTGGGATCGGGTAAAATCAATACAGGTGCCGACGTCAACCTCTCCTTCAGCTCCACAAAGCAGTTTTCACATTTCTCGTCCCACACAAACGGCTGATCTTTTCTCGTGAGCTTGGTCATCGGCAACGCAATACGGGAGAAATTTTGGATAAATCTCCGATAATAACCAGCAAGACCCAGAAAACTGCGTATTTCCGCCACAGATTCTGGCCTCTTCCAGTTCAGTACCGCTTCCACTTTGCTGGGATCCACAGAGACCCCTTCTGGCGAGATAACATGGCCTAAGAATTTCACTTCTGATAGCCAAAACTCGCACTTGCTCAATTTAGCATATAATTGCTTCTCGCACAAGATATTCAATACGATTCTCAAATGATGCTCATGCTCATCCTTATTCTTGGAATATATCAAAATGTCATCGATAAACACAACAACAAACTGATCCAGATATTGCCGAAAGATACGGTTCATGTAATCCATGAAAACCGCAGGCGCATTGGTTAGCCCAAATGGCATCACCAAGAACTCATAATGACCATATCGGGTCCTGAAAGCAGTCTTTGGAATATCTTCTGCTTTCACTCGCAGCTGATGATACCCTGACCTTAGATCAATCTTTGAAAACACACGAACCAGAGAGTTGATCTAATAGGTCATCAATTCGGGGAAGAGGGTACTTGTTTTTTATAGTAACTTTATTCAGCTCTCTGTAGTCGATACACAAGCGAAGACTCCCATCTTTCTTCTTTACAAACAACACTGGAGCTCCCCAAGGCGACACACTGGGTCTAATAAACCCTTTCTCAAGCAAATCTTCTATTTGTTTCTTTAACTCCGCCATTTCGTTTGGGGCCATGCGGTATGGGGCCTTGGATATAGAACCAGCTCCAGGTACAATGTCAATTGGGAACTGAACTTCCCTTTCTGGAGGTAATCCGATCAGATCGCCTGGAAACACCTCAGGGAATTCATTTACCACGGGTATATTATTCAAGGTTTCGCCATTTTCCCCTTGCACAGAGAAAAACACTACATACCCCTGGCAACCCTTTTCAAGATACTTTTCAGCTTTGGCTGCCGAAAGAAAATTCATACTAGCATCCACATCTTCAACCCTCTGAGATACAGGATATACTATCCTCTTGTTTCCACAATCAAGCAATATATTATTTGCCATTAACCAATCAAAACCCAAAATGACTTCTAATTGACTAAGAGGCAAACATATCAAATCTACAATAGATTGATGCCCTTCCACAGTTATGACACAACTCAAACAAGCTTCTGTGGTCAAGGCCTTAATACCCATTGGAGTTGACACTACTAATTCAAATGGCAGTTTGTGCACATGCAATCCCAGGCGCTTCACGCAATCATAGGCAATGAAGGAGTGACTTGCACCCGAGTCAAATAAAACTTGCAACAGATGGCCATGAAGTAGAAGTTTACCTTGTATTAGCTCAGGAGATTTGCGGGCCTCCTCATGGGTCATAGTGAATACTCGGCCCTGTGTCCTCGGTCTCTGGTCTGGTCGTGGCTCTTTGCATTCAGCAGAAGTATGCCCCACACGCTTACAATTGAAGCATATTATTTTGCCATCACAAGTTTTGCCTTGATGTGGTTGGTTACACCGACGACAAATCCATGGTCCAGAATATGTTCTTTGCTGGTCACGGCTCCCAGACTGGTAGGGCTTCTTACCACTTCCAGACGAAGATCCTTGCCCCTTTCGCTTTTGTGAGGTAGCACCCTTATTAGGTTCATTGCGGTGGATAGTAGCTCTGGCAGGATACAAATCTCTCAAGTTGTTCTCTGTAATCCTGCACTGTTCAACCGCCTTGTTGAACTTGGTAAATTGATGAGTAGCTAAGCGCTTCCTCAACTCCCGCCTCAGACCGCGAATGAGCATATCAGAACTCCATTCTTCATCATCCTTGAACCGGAGATAGGAGGAGTATCGAGCCAATCGGACAAAACGGGACAAGTAATCATCGAAGCTTTCCGTGTCCCCTTGCCTGATATTCAGGAATTCTGTCTCCTTCTCGAGCCTCACTGATTTGGGAAAATACTTCTCGTTGAATTCTTGTTGAAACAATTCCCAAGTCAATGGCATCTTGTTGCTCTTTAAGGTTAGGGCGATATTCCGCCACCAACGGTCTGCATCCCCTTCGAGTTTGTAAACGGCCAGTCGTGGCTTCACCTCATCCGGACAATTAAGCACCTCAAATATTTTCTCCAATCTGTTCATCCAATCTTCGGCTGCTTGAGGGTCAAACCTCCCTCTGAACGCAGGAGGCAGATGCTTGCAGAACCTGGTGACCCAAAACTGAAGGTCTCTTTCCTCTCTAAGCGGCATCCCATGTGATTCTTGATTTGGGACAATGTGAGGTGGGGACTCCAGGGGTCGTGCTGACCCTTCAGCAGTGTCCTCATGACGGGTTTCTCCTTGAGTTTCCTCCAGAGTGGACTGAACTGGACCTTCCTTGTTCTTCGCCTTCTCTGCTCTGAGCTCTTCTCTCAACTCAGTTATCATATCTCTTTGATCCCGGATTAGACCCATCAGCTCTTGCATAGGATCTGGTGGATTATCATTGACGACCTCCACCTCTGGGTCTACACGCGGAATATTGGGGCGTCCTCTAGTTTTCTTCATTCTACAAACAACTTGCCCCATTAATTTAGCAGAGATAGTATGCACATATAGTCACAAAACTCATATATATATCCATGTCAATAAAACATACATGTGCATACACAACAATCATTCACAGATAATCTTCTATCCCTACTACTATCTAAGGGATCTATCCTAGCAACCTCTACCCTTGCCAGGAACTACGGCTCTGATACCAAAATGTAACCCCCTGACTTTTAACACGTAATGATATTCCGATAGTGCATAATTAAGTCGGTTTAGAGACCGTCGGATAGTTTAAATTCATTTCAAACTTCCTACTATACCGTAGGGTTTTCACAAAAATCTTTCAAAATCTTTCCCCTATCCTGGTCTCATTTTAAACATTCGAATATAATTACCTGTGCAGTTGATTTACATTCACATATCAGAGTGGATAGCTAAATCCCCGGCAACTCCTGGGTTCTATACATATATATAACCTGAGGGTTTATAAGTATTTACTAGGGGATTACACCTCTAAAATTGAATATGATCTTCATGCTTCAAAATATACAGTAATCCCGAGTTTAAAATAGATAACCAACATCTCAAAAATCCTTAGTATCACTAAAGATCCTAAGTGCTCCGGGTTGGCCGCTTCTCCTTTGAGCCACATGCCCTGTCTGAAATGTTAGTCATAGGAAAGAATGAGATTCGAGCGAATCCCAGTAGTAACAAACCACTCACACAATGCATAACACAAAGCATGTATATAAATCACAACCAGCAACAGCAGCAGCAATCTCAAAGATACATGGTTTTCACCACAAACGACAGCACTCACGGCTGTATGCATAATACGACAGCTCTCGCTGTAATAATAATCACGACAGCTTACGCTGTAATCACAATAACGACAGCTTACGCTGTAAACGACAGCTTGCGCTGTAAACGACAGCTATCACCAGCTGTAATCGCAGCAGCATCAAAGAATCATCACATAACAATGATAACACATACATACAGAGCATTATTCATAGTATAAGAGAGAGAGTCACTACCTGATCCTTTCCCGACGTTTCTTGGCACTGCGGGCTCCCGAGGGCGGCAAATATCGAATCCTACAATTCCAAATGCACCATTTAGACACTTCCATAGTGTTACTTGGGGTTATATGAGTCTATAATGAAAATTTACAAAACTACCCCCAGGGACCCGGCCCGGGCCCGCCGTACCCGGTCCGGCTGCACTTTTCCCGAAATTCTAATATGGGCTATCCTAACATATTTCCGCCCAAGGAATCTATTTCCGGACTCGGAATTATCAAATTCAATGTAAAATTACAAATTTACCCTTGGCAGCCCTACTTCAAGGGTTTCAGGGGCGTTTTCGTAATTATGCTTTTTTGGCCTTTTCCGAAAAAGTGGCCAACTGTAACCCCACCTAATTTTCGCTCCTGAACTCAATGGAACCATCAAATCATTGAAAATCCAACTCTAAGACCCATTTCTAGAGCTGGCCGAAATTTATGAGTTCTCCGGGGAAAATCGGGGTTTTATGATTTCGGCTCCGTAAACGCGTTCCTTTCTACTCCTAACCACTTTATTAACCATTACATTAGGTTAAAACTAACATTAAGACCCAATTTGGGCAGCATAACCCCTAGGCCATATCATTTCCAAACTTTAAAACCAATGGCAATCCGGCGAAATTTCACCGATTAAATTGCCCACAGCAGCCAGAATAAGCAATATATGAAAGTTTGGAAGTTACCTCAAGCTCCCACTAGCTTTTCCCAAATTTGGCTGAACCCTAGCCTCTTTGAAACACCAAATTTTGAGCTTCACAACCTTAAAGAATAAAGAGGAGTAGCTTAGAGTCGGAGTTATACGCGTTAGGAGCTAAATCGTCGGAGAAATCGGCTTACCTTGCAAGATTTCTCCTCTTTCTCTCTCTAAGAGCTCTCAACTTTCTCTCACTAGTGCAGCTGGTTCATCACGACAGAAAATGAGCTGAAGAAGATGAGAATATATCTAATTCCATGCTGATGTCATCTTTTAGTGAGATGATGTCATAATTCCCATTTTCGGATTTTCTGGCAGATTTTCTGCCCAAACTTTGAAAAATCATAACTAATTCTAGAAAAATCGAAATGAGGTGATCCCAAAGCCAAATGAAAGGTATTTAAGTCCTCTTTATAGGAAAAATATGAGCCATTACCAGAAATCACCACAAAATTCCAGAATTATACAAATTTCAACACTGCTCCAAAACAGAGTCCAGTTTTGATCCCAAACTTTGAACAGACATATCTCCAAGTTCCCAAAACGAAATGGTACAAATTATATGTCCATTTTGAAGCTTGGGATGTGAACTTTAATATTGGAAAGTTTCATAATTTTTAGACACCATTTGGTCATTCAAAACGTTCACACAAACGGACTGCCCAGAATAGAATTTCACTGGACAGAATTTTAGATTTTGCATCTTTGCTTCCATTGGTTCCATTTTCATACCAAACATCATTCCCACATAAATTTTCACAAGGAAGCCATTGGAATCATTAAAATATCCAAATTCCCATCACACATTCTTCAAAAGTGTTTATTCAACAATAATTACATCCACTTTTGAAGTCATTAGCCCTTAATCACTTTTTGGGATATTACAGCCTACACGATAACTAAAGAAGAGGCCAAAAAATTCCTTAAACCTATTCAAGGTTTGGATAATTTTAATGGCAATTCAGTAGAAGTAATGTATAATTTGGGTGCTAGTCATTCATGCATTGCATAATAACTGTGTAAGACTGCTAGGCCTGAGTGTACACAAATTTTCATATAACTTGGTTGTGTCTACACCCACGGGTGGTAGAATGTCATGGCCGATGTCCATTTAAGCCGTATAATAAATGCCAAGGGACATGATCAATAGTGGATCTGATCTATCTATTGTTGCATGGCTTGGAAGTAATCCTCTAAATTTACTATTTGATAACAAATAATGTGTTGCTAAATTATGGAAACAAAATGGTCATTTACCCTAATCTATGACCACAAGTTAATACAAAAATCAACCATAACTTTCTTTCAGTAGTTGAGTTTAAGAGATAGTTGCATAAAAGTTGTCAGGGTTACATGGCATTCTTTTCCATGCAATCAAAATCTAGAATAACATTTGAAAGTATCCCTATAGTAAATGAGTTTCTCAAGGTGTTTTCAGAAGATATTAGTGGAATACCTCTAGATAAGGAAGTAGAATTTGTGATTGAGCTTAGGCATGGAGCAAAACCAATATCTAAAGTCTATAAAGAATGACCCGAGATGAGATGGCAGAATTGAAAGAGCATAATAAAGAGCTACTAGAAAAGGGATTATTAGACCCAGTATTTTGCCTAGGTGAGCTCCAATGCTATTTGTTAAAAAGAGAGACAGAAGCCTGTGACTCAGTATTGATTATAGGGATCTAAACAAGATAATAGTTAAGAATAGAAGATGTACCAAAAACTAGTTTCAGGCCTAGATACGGCTATTATGAATTCCTTGTAATGCCATTTGGGCTTACCAATGCGCCTACTGTGTTTATGGACTAAATGAATTGAATTTTCTATTTGTATTTAGACCAATTCATGGTAGTCTTACTTGATGATATTCTGGTATACTCACAAAATAGATTAAAACATGGACAACAATTGAGAACATGAGACAAGTACGGACAGGTTGATGCCTACTCTGGAACATTTATATGACAAGTAGGGATATCACAAAGTGATAAGTAGGGATAAAGCAATGTCCGAAACAAAATCATCGCTTTGATTCTAAACAGTGCATATAGTTTGGGTAGTAAGGGTTAAATAGTTAGTTAATCCTAAATCCTGAATAGATAGACATAGTAAGTCCTAGTGTATATGTTTGTACAAGGTAATAAGACCCGAGGTGCATGTTTACATGGGGCAGTATTCCTGGGCAGTGAGACCTCACAAGTACTTTATGCTATATAGAACAATATTCAACACATCAAGGGATAAGAAACTCCATGCCAAGCCGAGTAAGTGTGAGCTCTAGCTTTCAGAAGTTAAATTTTAGGCCATATAGTCTCACAAAAAGGGGTCTCGGTAGATCCAAACAAGGTTGAAGTAGTACTGAACTGGAAGAGGCCGGAAACTATCTTAAGATATGCATTTTTGTTGGGTTTTGCCAGGTATTATCAGCAGTTTATACATAATTTCTCCAAAATAGCTTTGCCGTTGACAAAGTTAACATGGGAAAGCTCAACATTTTGTGTAGGACAATAGCTGTGAGAGGAACTTCATAGAGCTAAAATATAAATTAGCAACATAACAAGTGTTAACAATCCCAAATCCGTAGTTGACCCTAATGGTATACACAAATTCCAATAGGCATGGATTTGGAAGTGTTTTAATACAGCATGGCCGAATATTAGCTTATGCATCCAGACAATTGAAGCATCATGAAAAGAATTATCCCACACATGATCTTGGGTTAGCAGCAATTATGTTGCACTAAAAATCTGGAACCATTATCTTTATGTTGCGACTATAAGAGCTTAAAATATCCATACGATAAAAAAGAAACAAATATGAGAAATCACAAATGGATGGAGCTGCTTAAAGATTACAACCTGGAGATAAAATACCATCCAAGAAAGGCCAATGTCATTATTGACGCCTTAAGCTGTAAAATAGCATAATAGTAGCCATGATGATTTGTGAGAAGGACTTATCGAGGATTTTAGAGATTTCAACCTTGTTAATCAAATTGTGATTTATGGCAATAAAGTTAGGCAGGTAGGAACATGTGATTGAATATGAAAATATGGATATGTAGGATGATTTGACTTATAAAGTCATACCTAACTGAGTTATTGATCGGCAGGAGAAACAACTCGACCAAGGGAGTATCTCTTTCATCAAAGTTTTCTAGAAAGGGTTATCTCCTTGAGAAGCAATATGGGAAGTAGAAGGAGCTATGTGGAAATATTATCCGGAAGCTATAGCTAAGTACATGTAGCAAATTTCGAGCACAAAATTTATTTAAGGGGGGAGAGCTGTAACACCCCATTTCTATTCACCAATATGCCTTGTAAATATTTATGGCATTCAATGAAATAAAATGTTGAATTTTGGTGAACTAGAATGTGCTGCCAATGTGATTTCTTGCACAGCAGTGAGATTGTCATGTGTTTTTTGGATAACCAAATGATGTCCAAGAAATGTGAAATTTTCCAAAATAAAAGTAGACATGTCAAGCTTTAACTTGATAGGTAATAATATAAGTCATTTGGATCTGTATACTAAAAGTTAAGTACTTTCTAAGTCAGCCAAGTAAAACTGGCAAGTTTGTGATAATGTCTAATAAATAGAAATTATGGGAATTATGAGCTTCCAGTTGACTAAAGGCTATATTTTTCTTTAAAAATAGACTTAATAAGGATCACATGGCCTTTGGAACCATACCAATTAGACATTTGTGCAATTAGATATGAATTTTTAAAGTTTGATAAACATTATGCCAGATTTTCCAGCAAGTGCGAAAATGGGAAAAAATGTATAGGCAATATGGTCATTTGGCTAAAGTAGGGAGCAAAAAAGGAAAGCAAAATACTTGACTCATATTAACTTAAGAAGAGAAAAATTCTTAGCCAAGTAAAATTAAAGTTGAAAAGTCAAAAAGGTAATATAAGAATTTATGGTCATTATTTGTAACATTCAAGAGGTAATTGAAGAAGTATATTTCACCACCTTGAAGCCTCCATTTTCATCACTTTTGACAAAAGGAAAAAGGGAATTAATGAATAAACTCCAATTGCCAAGTTAAAGCAATTAAATCATGCAAAAAGCTAAAGTTTGAAAAAGTCAAAAGTTGATTTTATAATAAATGGTCATCTTGCCATTTGACCATTTATTGTAAGTGAATGGATGAAGTAATTGAAGGAAGCCTCCTCTACGTCATTTTAGTCAAGAAGATAGAGAAGCAATTGTGTTGAGTTAACAATAGATAAAGCTCAAGTAAAACACATATGGTAATTCCAATTAAATATTAATTCTCTAAGGAGGTGGAGTTGGATATTTTAAATAGCTAATATCCTCTTCCCAAGCCTTCATATTTCGTCCATAGCCAAGGAAATAGAGAGAGAAAGAGCTTTAAAGAACCTATGCACAAAGAGAGCTCAAGAAGGCAAAATCCAAGGTAAGTGCTTGTGATTTCAAGTGTTCTTGCCTTCTAGCTTGTGTTAAACCTCTGCTAACCCCTCTTCTCCATAAATATCATGTTAGCAAGCAAAATCTTAAGGGAAGAGAGAGAGAAGGTGACATCTTAGAGAGAGAGCCAAGAAATCAAGAGGTAATCTCAAAAACCTTAATTGTCTTGGTTAGTAAGTTGTTATTGTGGTGTTTGTAGTTGATATTGGCTTGGTTATGTTGATTTTGTGAAATTGAGAAGATAAAACCCTAAGATGTTATGCTACCAACACGAGTACAAAAAAGGGCGTATTAGACTGGCCCATTGAGACGAGTTATAGAGGATAAGGTCTAAAAGGTGTGACGGGTGGCAATTTTATAATTACAGAGAACATTTTTAGACCGGTTCCTATAATAGAAGGTCTTAAATATATTTTTTAGATCGGTTATAGAGAAAACAGGTCTTAAAACATATATTTTCTAGACCAGTTCTCTCTATAACTGGTCTAAATAATATTTTAGCTTTAAAAGTAATTTAGAAAAAATCTCTACCTCTTAAACCGGTTTTCAATTGTAACCGATCTAAAAGGTGAAGCTTTTTAGACTAGTTATTAATTGGAATTGATCTAAAATGTTATTTTAATACTTGTTCTTTTATATAACCAATCTTAAAGATCTTAGCGCCCAAATTTCTAAATCCCCTTCTTCGCGCCTTAACCTTGCTCTCTAAAACACTCTTCCTCGCTTTCCCTATCGGTCTACTTCTAAACTCCACCATCCTCTTTTTCTATGAATGTGAAGCTCTTCTCTTCCTCTGTCATTGCTAAGGTCACTCGTCTGTCTTCTTTGCGCCTTATTCTTTCTCTCTGGATATGAACCTAAAATACTCTTCCTCACTTGATTTCTCTGTGGGTCTACTTCTAAACTCTACCATCCTATTTCTCTAAATGTAAAACTCCTCTCTTCCTCCATCATTGCCAAGTTCGCTCCTCTATCATGACCGAAGTCAATCCTCCGTTTTTACCAATGTCGCTCCTCTGCGCCTTGACCTAGCCCAGTTTGTTACATTACTGAATAATGCTCTTGTCCATGTTTTATTCTTTTCCAGCTCCAAAATTTAACTATGGTATAATACTCTGCATGTTGCGAATCAGTTCTAGGATTAATTTCTACCCTTACACATTGCGATTAACAGGATTTTGTACCATCATTGCTAGTGTAATTGCTGAAATATTTGATTCTATGTATTTAGCATGGTTTTGAATTGTAATTTCAACATCATATAGTTAATTGCTACCTTTCACTAGATTTTGTCTTTGTTGTAGCTAAATTTGGTTTAGAAAAACTTTGGTTGGAGTTAATTCTTGCTACTACTTTAACCATTACACTATTATAGATAAATTGATTTGTTGCTGTGATTTTGAACAAAAATGCAAATAGACTTTTATCTTGAGACTTCTTGCTAGAGAATTGCCCAAAAAAAAGATGACATGAATTTCCTCTGATTTGTGTATATCAGAAGTGTCACTCATATGCCAAGTTTATGTTATAGTTGGGTGTTGAAAGTGAACTTACATTCCTACAAATATGTTCTAGAGTCATAAATTGAATTCTTTGAGTTGAATTGCTATGAAATCAAGTTTCTAATGTGCTTTTGTTTTGTATCTGTCAAAACCTGACTAGTTTTAGAACTAAGTAATTGATTTTTGGAATTCTATTGAGGGAACTTGCCTTTACTAAAAATTTGTGAATTGAATCTAAATTGTGTATATGATAGTGCATTTATTGTAATCTGGTTGCTATCTATTTAGCATACGTTCTGTGACATTTTTTAATATTGTTATGACTAGAGCTTGCTGTCATTGATGTGCACCTGCTTGTAAATTGAATTCTTGGTGAAATTGGACCTTGATCAGTGCTTTTAAAATATGAAATTGTTGTGTGTTGGCTGTTGTTTTGCTGTTACTGGTGATTACTAGGTTGCAAAAAATTGCACTTCTATACTTTGCCTAATAAAATATTTTGTTTTGTTTTGGATAGTATTTAGTGAAACTTGTATGCTTAAGTTTGCTTGTATACACTCAAATTCTCTTGGATTTGTTAAGGAATGACTTGGATTAAATAAGTTTGTTGTCTCTTGGAATTGTTTTTCTCAGCTCCTAAAAATTGGCACGATTTTCCTTTTACTCTTTACTTCTAGGGTGGCTGCTTCAACCATCACTTTCACTGGTTCCTATTATGACAGTTAATCCTTTAGAAGCTCAATACTTTTAAGGCTAATACTTCTACTTTAGGTTACGAAAGAGCGTTGGTTAGTCTTTTTACTCTGTTTGCCTTGTTATTTCCTTTTTTTATGTCATTCACTCTTAATGCTTTGTGGACTTTCTGTTTATTGCTTGTCTTATAATTTATAGAAGTATCTCCCAAACTAGTATCGAAGGCAGTATTTTTCAACTAGTCACAAATATGTGAGTTGTGAACTATAGAATTAGAGTAAAATGTTAAGAGTGAGTGCCTTATATATATATAGGATTATCCTTCACTAGTTTACAAGCATCCAAAGATTATACTGCTTATTAATTATTATAGGCTAATGCTTGTACTTATATATGTACTATGTTATATTTTTCCCCATTTTCTACAATCCATATATTTCATCTACCTTTTGTATTTTGATAATGAAATAGAAATTTCCCTTTTCACATAATGGTTTCATGTTCTCATCATACTCTGCATTTTCCAGGAAAAAATAGGAAAGAGAAAACAAAAGGTGTTGAAATATATGAATCGTAGTTTGATTAAAGTTAAACAGATGAGTGTTGAATATGATAATGGGGTGAGGGAATTCTTAGAATTTTCTAAATGAAATGCCAATGATGACAGTGGGATGTTTTATTGCCCGTGTGTAGAATGTTTAAATGAGAAGAGACAAAATACTGTAGATATATATACACATCAAATTTGTGAAGGATTTTATAAGAGTTATACAATATGGGAATGGCATGATGAAGAATTAGAAATGCCAGTTACATCTCAATAGGGGGGAGTAGCCTTTGATGATAAAGACACAGAGCTAGATGATGGGATAGAGGATATTATTCGTGATGTAGGAGAAGAGGCTTTTGAGCAATCACATACATATGGTAATGTGTGCAGTGATGCTGAGAAGCTGTTGTACTTGGGGTGTAACAAATACCAATTGTTGAAAGCAGTATTGAAATTGGTAAGCTTGAAACCATGACATGGATGGACCGACAAAGTTTTTCAGAAACGCTTGAGGCTCTTAAGGACATGCTTCTAGATGATAATGTGTTGCCTTGTCGATACTATGATGCTAAGAAAATACTGTGTCCATTAGGGATGAAGTATAAAAAGATTCATGCATGCCATAATTGTAATACCTCAAATTTTGAGACTTTAGGCTAGAGAAAAAGCCTGAAATAAGTGGACTGCTAAACCCCGATTTAGCAGGATCCCAAATTTCAATTAAGGGTACTGACTCCAAAAGTGGATACGATTATTGATAAATAACCTTTTGGAGGTTATGATGTGAACTGTGATTCGTATGCATTGTGAGCAGTGCCAAAATCCTGTATTTAAGTTCAATTATAGATTAACATCTAAATTGACTTAAAATAGCGGGGAGGGCGCATTATGGAAGAAACGGAATGATATGGTGTATTTGGTGGTGATTAAAGAGGAATTGCTACAATCAGGGGCAAAACGGTAAAGTTACCTACCAATTAGTCAGTTACCGAAGAGGAAACTCATTGGTAACTTCAAGATCAATGGTTGAGATTGATTTGTGCAATATATCAAGGGGTGGAATCGTGTGTGTGTGTGTGCCTATGTGAGTCATGGAAGATGGAATAAGATGTTGACACTTGGCAAGTTTTGGACCCTTGGATCTTGGTCATATTGTCAACACATTCCCTCTCTCCTCTCCTCTCTATCTGGACGTCCAAGGGGCCATTTTCACCCCAAAATCTGATCCCTTTCTCTTTCATTTCAGCTCCCATGGACGCCAAGCTTGAAGGTGGAGAGATAAAAGAAATAGGTGAGTTTTGGTTAGTTTGTGATTCTTTAATGCTCAAATACCCTTCTTTAATGTTATTCATAGAGATGAGAGCTTCATCTCTATGGTTTTAGATTTGTGAAACAAGGTTTTTGAGAGCTTGTAAGAATTTGGAAAGAAGAAGAATCAAAGAATTGGTTTGGGAAAGAGAAATAGGCGAGTATTTGAAGCCTTTTTATCTAAGTTTTGTGATTTATGGATAAGCTTTGTGAATTTTGAATTTTGCCCTGATTTTCTTGTGATTTTGGATTGGATGAATTGGGTTGTGTTTTATGTTGAAAATGGTGTCATGTTGTGGTATTTAGTCATTGGAATTGGTTTGGATTGGATTGGACACATTGGTTGCAAAACTGGAAATGTTGTCCATTGGAAGTCTGTCTTAGGCAGTCTGTTTGTGTTGCCATTTTGAATGGCCAAATGATGTCATAAAACTCTGAAAATTTCCAATCTTGAATTTCACATCCCAAGCTTCAAAATAGACATATAAATTGTGTCATTTCGTTTTGTGAGCTGGGAGTTAAAGTTGTCTAAAATTTGAGATCGAAACTGGGCTTGAATTTGGAGCAGTGTGGATATTTGTGTAATTCTGTAATTCTGTGGTTATGGATAGCCTTGATTCATATTTTTCCTATGAAGAGGACTTAAATATCTTTTATTTGGCTTTAGATCGCCTCATTTCAATTGTTTTGGAATTAATTATGAATTTTTGAAGTTGCCTTGGCTGTAGCGGAAAAGTTTTTGTGTACGTCATCTTGGCCACAGCCAAAAATTCTTGGCTGTAGCCAAAAACATTCTATGCTGTTTTTGGCAGTAGCCAAGCCCTATTTTCAGCACTTGCTGATTTTGAAAAGTGATTTCCAACCTAGTACGTCCCAATCCTTTCAAGCTTTTATTAAGCTTATTATTAGACACTTAAGGGACTCAAATGACAACCAACTTTAAGTGATATGAAACTAAGGATTTGGATTAAAGACTAACCCTATGTCCTCAATTTGGTTTATAGGGTTCAGTATTCGCCTTGATCGTGAGTAGCCGGTGCTAGAGCATACATGGAAAGAACAAGTGTAGGGAACTTACCTTTTCTGCATGTATTTGATATTTGTGTTGGTGTATTGACGCATGTGTTGCTTTACTTGATTATATGAAACATATATGAATGATTGGAGCTCTGTTTCTATTTATACTATGGCCATGAGTATGTTTTTGAATATTGAGCACGTAGATATGTCATTATGTGAGCATCTGTTATGTATTGCAAGCATGTCATGCATTAGACACTTATCTTGCATGCATATTGGTATTTGTCTCCTACTGAGATTCTCTCGAATCTCACCCTCCCTTACCAACATTTTAGATAGTGCATGTGGCTCATGGAGGGATCAAGCAACCAAGGGCGACGAGGACTCCTTCAGGATATAGTTTTGGTAGTGTGTTATCAATATAGATTGGGATGATTGTATATGGTTGGGATTATGTATATTTGTATATGTATTTGAGATGATATTATGTAATCCCTGTTTGAGGAATTGTAATAGGCGAAGGTACCCTATAAAGCTTGAGTTAATATGTGAAACCCGGGATTGGTCAGGAATTATGTTGTGCACTCTAATATTTATATAAATGTAATTTATCCTCGCGTAGTAATTGTATTTGAAATGTGAATATGAGACCAGGTGTATTAGATTTTGAAACGTATTTACGAAAACCATATCATGAAGATAGGAATTGAAATGAGTTTTGTTTAATATTGGTCTCTATTTCCTTTTAATAGTGTATTTCGGATATAATTATGGTGGGGGTTACACTAATGATTGCGTATTGTATAGAAAAGAGCATGAAGAGAAGCAACAATGTCCGGTATGTGAAGCCCCAAGGTCAAATAAAATAAGGCCCCTACAAAAGTGTTATGGTATCTTCCAATCATACCAAGGTTCAAGTGCTTGTTTGCTAATGAAAAATGATGCAAAACATTTAAGATGGTATACGGATTAGAGGATTTCTAGTAGAAAGCTTTAACATCCAACTGATTCTTCTCAATGGAAGAAAACAGATCAATTATTTTCTAGCTTCGGTGAAGAACCTAGGAACCTTAGGCTTGGTCTTAGCACAAATAGCATGAATCTTTATAGTAGCCTAAACAGTATACATAGTTTATGGCCTATTTTGTTGGTTACTTACAACTTATCTCCTTTGTTATGCATGAAACGAAAGTACATCATGTTGTCTATATTGATTTCAAGACCGAAACAACTCGACAATGACATAGATGTTTACCTAGAACCCTTAATCGATGATCTGAAAGAATTGTAGGATAAAGGTGTTAATGTTTTTGAAGTGAACAAGAAGCAGATTTTTAAAATGTGAGCCATGATTTTTTGTACTATAAATGACTTCCCTGCATATGGAAACTTGTCAAGATATAGCTTTAAAATCCATAAAGCATATATGATTTGTGAAGGAACATGCCACCATTAACTTCAACATGGAAGAAAGACGATTTATCTTGGCCATAGGAGATTTCTTAGACAAGGCCACCCATATCATAGATTAAAGAAAGCTTTTTTTGGTGCCAAGATTTTGAAGCTGCTCTGGAGGCATTGACTGGGGAGCAAGTTTATGAAAAGGTGCAAATTTTCAATGTTATCTGTAGTAAGACTACAAAGAGTAGAAATGAAAAAAAATATATGGAAAAAGAGGTCTATCTTCTTCAATCTTCCATATTAGCACAATCTTGATATGAGACACTGTATTGATTTCACGCATATGGAGAAAAACTTATGTGATAGTATTGTTAGGACACTACTCAACATACAAGGTAGTTCTAAGGATGGTGTAAAGGCAAGATTAGATTTGCAAGAAATGGGAATACGAGATGACTTACACCCAAGGCCATATGATAAGAGAAGGTTTTGTCCTCCAGCTTCTCATTCTTTGTCAAGGATGAGAAAAGAAGTTTTTATGGGTGTTTATATGGCATCAAAGTACCCTCAGGGTATTCTTTAAATTTTAAAAAGCTTTTGTCGATGAAAGACTTGAAATTAGTAGGGCCAATGTCTCATGATTGTAAGCAACAACTACTCCCAATAGCTATTCGAGGCATTATTGAATATGATCTTCAACATATTTTGACTAGACTTTTTTTCTTCTTCAATGTTGTTTGTAGTAAAGCCATTGAGATGAAAAGATGGGATGAATTGAAAAATGAAAGATATATGATTCTGTGCCATCTTGAGAAGCTTTTTCTTCCTACTTTTGTTGACATCATGGTACATCTAATTGTTCATCTAGTAAGGGAGATCAAGTTATGTGGTCTTATCTATTTACGATGGATGTACCCAATTGAAAGAAGCATGAAAATCCAAAAAGGGTATGTAAACAACACTAACCGGCCTAAAGCATCTATTGTTCATAAATATGTTTTTGAAGAAGCCATAGAATCTTGTCAATATTACTTGTCAAATGTAAGACACATTACGCTTCCTAAACATCATGATGAAGAATAGGGTAGGCACGGGACTTTAGTAAAGAGTGAGGATCCTGATGAATTAGATCAAGTCCACTTGTACATCTTGAATAATGATGATGAAATTCAAGATTACATTAATGCTCATAGGGAAGTTGTATGTAAAGAAAATAGTCAAATGACTGAGCAAAAGGTTGATTAGGTAGCATAATAGAACTTTTACATATTGGTTCAGACAAACGGTTGACAAAGAAGAATGTGTTTCTGATACAATTAAATGGTTAGCACGTGGTTTTGAGGTTGATGTGGACTTCATTTGTGACCAATGGTTATTCATTTTACACGAAGTCCCTAGATAATAGAAGCACTGTCCAGAATAATGGTGTTATGTTAGTGGCTAAATCTATGCACTTCTCTAGTTCGAAAGATAAGAACCCTAAATTGGTAGTCATACCTTATCATGAGGTTATTGAACAGATTTGGGTGGTTGACTATGTCAAAATTAAATTTCCCATTTTAAAATGCAAGTGGGTTGATGTCAATAATGGTGTGAAGATCAATAATTTAGGATTTACATTAGTAGATCTAAATAGTAGAAGTTTTGGAGATGAACCTTTTAGTATGGTTGATCAGGCAAAACAAGTGTTCTATATTACCGATCAGGCAAATAAAATGTTGTCTGTAGATCTCTAAGGAAAAAGTGTCATTGATATTAATGAGGATAGTTATTCAATGAATTATCTTCTTAAGACTCCTTCTTTTAGCGGTCTACCAGAATTGAATGAAGAAGATGAAGCAAATAATGAACATAGCATAAGAAACGATCATCATGAAGGGATATAGGAGGATATCCCTTTATGCAACTACTTTGAAAGTTAGCTAGCTAAAGTAATTATCATTATGAATTATATTTGAATTATGTATATAGTTAATTTATATATAAAACTACAATTTTTTGTGGTCATCATAGGAAAATGAAGGATCTTCGATGTCCTAGTATAGATACTCTAAACCCCAAATACAACTTGTTGGTACTTCAGCAATAGGCCCAATAGGCCAGGTGATCTGGTATCAGTAAGTGGGGTCCAGTCAGAGATGGGGGTGTGACAATAAAAAGGCATGTTTTTATTATCACACCCCCCATCTCTGACTGGACCCCACTTACTAATACCAAATCACTTAGCCTGGACGCACCTACCTCGGGGTCGATGGTAGACTCACAAAGAGTATTTGCACACCCCTTGTGCATTTCTTTCGCCCCCGCAAGTATCGAACACTTGATCTAGGGGTAAGTACAAGTGTTTGGTGATACTTGCTACCATTGCGCTAGTAGCAAGTATCACCAAACACTTGTACTTACCCCCTAGGTCAAGTATTCGATACTTGCGGGGGTGAAAGAAATGCACAAGGGGTGTGCAAATACTCCTTGTGAGTCCACCCTCGACCCCGAGGCAGGTGCCTTCAGGCGAGGTGATCTGGTATCCGTAAGTGGGGTCCAATCAGAGATGGGGGTGTGACAATAAAAACACACCTTTTTATTGTCACACCCCCATCTCTGAATGGACCCCACTTACTGATACCAGATCACCTGGCCTGGAGGCACCTGGCTCGGGGTCAAGGGTGGACTCACAAGGAGTATTTGCACACCCCTTGTGCATTTCTTTTGCCTCCACAAGTATCGAATACTTGACCTGGGGGTAAGTATAAGTGTTTGGTGATACTTGCTACCATTAGGTCAAGTATTCAATACTTGTGGAGGTGAAAGAAATGCATGCATTTTTATTGTCACACCCCCCATCTCTGACTGGACCCCACTTAATGATACCAGATCACCTGGTCTGGAGGCACCTGCCTCGGGGTCAAGGGTGGACTCACAAGGAGTATTTGTACACCCCTTGTGCAT
Organism: Inga laurina; assembly: GCA_963855925.1. Lineage (NCBI taxonomy): Eukaryota > Viridiplantae > Streptophyta > Magnoliopsida > Fabales > Fabaceae > Inga > Inga laurina. Next base: position 23,394,932 of record OY979712.1, read on the forward strand.
TTCTTTTGCCCCCGCAAGTATCGAACACTTGACCTGGGGGTAAGTACAAGTGTTTAGTGATACTTACTACCATTGAGCTAGTAGCAAGTATAAGCAAACACTTGTACTTACCCCCAGGTCAAGTGTTCGATACTTACAGGGGTGAAAGAAATGCGCAAGGGGTGTGCAAATACTCCTTATGAGTCCACTCTCAACCCCGAGGCAGGTGCCTCCAGGCCAGGTGATCTGGTATCAATAAGTGGGGTCTAGCTAGAGATGGGGGTGTGACAGGTGACGTGATTGGGAAGGCACCGGAGGCCTGAGGCTACAGCTATTAGTAGCCACAATGTACTTGTTTGATTCCATTTATTGACACAATTAGGATCTGCAATTTAAATTCATGATTGTATTGAACTCTAAGTAGTCCTTTATAAGGATTTTGGTAGTAGATGGCTTGAGGCCTAGGGTTTCATAGAAATGCATTATTATAGCTTATAATTATTATGTGATGGATTTTGGACCTATAATTGTTATATCTGGCTGTGTGAGATTTGTGGACCAAAAGCCTAGAATTCCCATGGATTTTGATATTTGTTATAAGGGCATGATAATTATGCCCAATAGATGACGACAAATGAAAATTTTTCTTAAAATTCACTCTAAGAATAGGGAATATGAGATAGGTATTACAACTATGACATAAACAAAAAAAGCCTTAAATTGTTTGAAAAGAATGAAAATATTGAAAATAAGATGTGCTTGAGTGATTAGAGTTACTAGTAGGATATAAATTGATTACGTGGATGTTTGATTAAGGTGAGAAATCTTGTGGATACCAATTCAAGCTGTGGACTAAAACCAAGTTAAGGGTGTTCTGACTTAAGTACTCTTTTGGAGTAGATGCACCAATTTTGATAAGGATATGACCCTCTTAAAATTCTAGAAGTTAACATTTCCTAAGGATTTTATACGATCGTATTGGATATGAAGTATGAGCATAGGGGTGGCCCTTATAAGTTATAGACTATAAGATTAAGTTGACATGTTTGATTCGATCATAATTGTAGACATATAAGGAATTTGGGATGGCATAATTTTGCCATAAGAAAATTCACTTAAACGAAGGAAAACTTAAATTGGTTGTCATAGCAATAAAGTAGATTTAGTAGTATAAGTTATGATATCCTTTGGTAGATTCTAAATGAAATCGTGAAAGTAGTGAAAATTTTAGGACGCAATAAAAAAAGTTACTGGCTATCATGATTAATTAGAGTAGTGTAGCAAAAACCTTGCAAGTGAAATGACAATTGGACACATATTTCGTGAAAGTAATAGCAAGGCTATGTAAAGATTTAAAATAGTACCTTCTTTGAGAAGTATATATTTGTAGTGGAAGATATCATTCTAACTTATAGATTGTCTTGTATGATAGTGTATAAATGTAAGAATGTTGGTTACTGTAATATCCCAATTTTTGATTAAGGGCTAATCATGATTATTGTGGATAATCATGAATTTAAATGGGAATAATTATGAGTTTGGTGGCTATATTAATTAATATGCCATGATTAGTGGAAATCGAAAGAATGAAATTGTTGAGCAACTAGTTAGTGATTAATAGTGGAAGTAATTACTAGCTAAGAGGAAAATGAGAACTGTGATTAAAATGGTTAATGGAGTGATTAAATGGCTTATTGGTGACTCTTTTGGGTAAGAGCCAATAGGCTTGTGACATGTGGCAAACTTATATGAGGTTAGTGGTTGAGGAGAAAAGTCAAATGGGATATAATTTTTTATTTTTCTCTCTCTTTTTCCTCCTCTCTTTCCGCTGGATAGCATGGAGGGAGTATCATTATTGTTCTCTTATCCTTCACTTCATCTCTCTCTCATTTTCTCTCTTTTGTGTGCCATTGGTAACCTAAGAAGGGAAGAAGGAAAGCTTGAAAAAGGTAAGAGAAATGGCCTCTAATCCTTAAGTTCTCTTCTTTAAAGTTATTCCTTGAGTTGAGAGCTTCAATTTCATGGTTGTAGCTTCTCCATTGGTGGTGATTTGAGGAATCACGAAAATATGAAGTTGGGGAATCAAAAAGTGTTTTTGAGAAAGTTGTTAAGGTAAGTGAACCCAATCTTTCTATCTATGTTTCATGCCAAATGAATAAGTTTGGAATTTCTAGAATTATTGCCCTAATTTCAAAAATATGGATCATTAGGTAGTTTGGCATGATATAGTTGTGAAATGGTATCTTGTGGTGAGTTTGTGATAGATAGATGATTTGGGATTGAAATGTTTAGTTTGGATGATTTTGGAATTTGGATGATTATGTTGCCTAAAACCCAAAGCATGATAATGGAGTAGGATTTGGATAATTCTGATGATTCCATTGGATTCCTTGGGTGTTTTTGTGTGTGGGAGTAGCTTTGGTTGAGTTTTTGGGTTCATTGGTAGCTTGTGGTAGAAATTCTGGAAAACTGTCATTTTGTCTGCGTTTTCTGGTTCTAATAGATTCACTCGAGTGATATGGGATTCACTCAAGTGAGGGATGAACATCACTCGGGTAAGGTTGAATAATGCTCGAGTATTGTGCGTGTATTCTGTTTCTTTTCAGTTTTTTTGGTAGTGCTTTCTGGAAAATCCAAGAGTGCATAGTCTCACTTGCGAGTGAGAGATGAATATCACTCGAGTGAGCCTCCTTGTGCTCGAGTGACTAGTGTATTTGACACCAAGGACTTGCCTCTCGGGTTGTTACTCGTGGGCATGGTGCAAGAATGTGCCTTCTCACTCGTGGGTATAGGTTATTCACTCGAGTGAGCTGGCTGTGCTCGAGTGCAATGAGCCATTTAGGCTATTGCCATTTCTCTTGTGCTCTCGGGTTCTCACTTTCTGGACTTTACTCTCAGGTGCTCGAGTGAGGCATTTGGCTTTCACTCGGGTAAGGTCCAGTGTGCTCGAGTGATCCTATCTTTGAAAAACTTCTTTGTGCTCTCAGGTATGCACTCGCTGTCTCTCACCTCTGGTACAGAATGTAACCCCCTTCCATAATTATATCCGAAATACTCAATTAAAACGAAATAGAGACCAATAGGAAACAAAACTTATTTAAAATCTCATCTTCACGACAGGGTTTTCACAGATAACTTTTGAAATATAATTTACCTGGTCTCATATTCAATTTCGAATACAATTACATTACGCGGAATATCACATTTATAAAATATCAGAGTGTACAACAATAACTTCCCGGCAACTCCCGGGTTCATACCTTTACATAGAATTCATAGGGCACATTCGCCCTTTACAATTCCTCAAACGGGGATTACACAAATCTCAACTCCATACATGCATACTCAATACTCATCCAATAGACAAATATAATATCCAAATATACATCCCAACTATCATCCGAACATATACAATTATCCTAGCATATAACAATAACCAACTTCCAAATACAAATGTCCATAAGGGATTCTCGCCGCCCCTAGTCACTTGCTCCTTCCTTGAGCCACTTGACCTGTCTAAAATGTTGGTAGGGGAGGGTGAGATTCTAGAGAATCCCAGTAGGAAACAGATACCAATATGCATGCAAGATAAGTGTTTAATGCATGACATGCTTGCATCACAATAACTCATGTTCACATAATGATATATTCGCATGCTCAATGTTTCAACAACATACTCATGGCCATAGCATAAATAGAAACAGAGCTTCAATCATTCATATATGTTTCACATAATCAAGCAAAGCAATAACATGCATCAATAAACAAACACAAATATCAATACATGCAGGAGAGGTAAGTTCCCTACACTTTTCTTTCCACGTATGCTCCAGCTCCGCTTACTCGCGAACCAAACGAATACTGAACCCTATAAACCAAATCAAGGATATAGGATCAATCTCAATTCCAAATCCTTACTTTTATATCACTTAAAGTTGGTTACCATTCACTCTCTTTAGGTGGCTATTAAAGGCCTAAACGTATACCCAAAGGGTTGGGAAAATCTATACCAAAAACCACCTTTAAAAATGCAAAACACTGATTTTTGGGGGTTGGCCGCAGCCCAGAAAATCCAGTTTCTTGGATGAACTTCCAAAAATCATAACTAATTCAGGAAAACTCGAAATAAGGTGATTCCAAAGCCAAATGAAAGATATTTAAGTCCTTTTTATAGGAAAAATATTTTCCAATACTAGAAATCACCACATAAATACAGAATTCCCAAATATTCAAGACTGTCCCAAAACAGAATCCATTTTTGACCTCAAACTTTGGACAGCTATAACTCCCAGTTCCAAAAACGAAATGACACAAACTTTATGTCAATTTTGAAGCTTGAAATGTGAAATTTAAGACTGGAAAGTTTCATAATTTTCCAACATCATTTTCCCAGTCAAAACGTCCACGCCATCTGACTGTCCAGAACAGACTTGCCAAAACAGGGTCCAGTTTGGATGCCAAACTTTGGTCAGTTCAAAATCCCAGCTCACAAAGCGAAATGACACAAAATTTATGTCCATTTTGAAGCTTGAGATGTGAACTTTAAGACTGGAAAGTTTCATAATTTTCGAACATCATTTGCCCAGTCAAAACGTCCACGTCATCTGACTGTCCAGAACAGACTTGCCAAAACAGGGTCCAGTTTGGATGCCAAACTTTGGTCAGTTCAAACTCCCAGCTCAAAAATCGAAATGACACAAAATTTATGTTCATTTTGAAGCTTGAGATGTGAACTTTAAGACTGGAAAGTTTCATAATTTTCCAACATCATTTTCCCATTCAAAACGGCATCACAAACAGACTACCCAGATAGAATTCTCACTGGACAGAATTTCCAGTTTTTCAACCATTGTGTCCAATCCAATTCAAACCAATTCCAATGATCAAATACCACAACATGGCACCATTTTCAACATAAAACACAACCCAATTCATCCAATCCAAAATCACAAGAAAATCAGGGCAAAATTCGAAATTCACAAAGCTCAACCAAAACTCACAAAACTTAGATCAAAAGTCTTCAAATACTCACCTCTTCCTCTTTCCCAAACCAATTCTTTGATTCTCCATCTTTCCAAATTTCCTCAAGCCATTAAACACCTCCAATCAAGAATCTAAAACCATAGAGATGAAGCACTCATCACTATGAACAACTTTATAGAAGGTGATTAGAGCATTAGAGAACCACAAGCCAACCAAAATCTCACCTCTAGTTTTCTCTTTCTTCCTTGAGCTAGGCGAAAATGGAGGCTTTGGAGAGATGAAGATGATGAAGATAGTGATAAGATTTTTTTTCCATTTGCTTCATGTGTTGGCCGACCAAAATAAAGGAAAGGGAAGAGAAAAAGCACTTTGAACATTTGACCAAGATCTAAGGCTCATAAGTTGCCACTTGTCATGATCTTGATCCATCTTCATGAGCTCACATAGGCACTTGCACACATGATTCCACCCTTTGATCTATCACACAAATCAATCCTAACCATTGATCTTGAAGTTACCAATGAGTTTCCTCTTCGGTAACAAATCAATTGGTCGGTAACTTACCGTTTTGCCCCTGATTATGGTAATCTCTCTTGGATCACCACCAAACACTTCATATCTTTCCATATCACCACATTATGCGCCCTCCCTCTATTTTAAGTCAATTTAGAGGTTAATCCATAATTGAACTTAAATACAGGGTTTCGGCGCTGCTCACAGCACATACGAATCACATCCGGAACTCAAATCACATCGAATTCTCCAAAAGGGTTATTTATCACTAACCACATCCACTTTTGGAGTCATTATCTCTTAATCACAATTTAGGATCTTGCTAAACCGATGCTTAGCAGTCCACTTATCTCAGGCTTATTCTCTAGCCTCAAGTTTCAAAATTCGGGATATTACATTTCTCCCCCTGTTCAATAAATTTCGTCCTCGAAATTTGTCGCACCACATAAACCATAAACTCGGTTGCCTCTTCATGACGGCTTCCGTTTCACCAATTACTCTATCTCGGGAAAGTCTTCGCTAGACCACCCCCACAATTAGTGCATCACAATTTCAGATTCTCGAAAGAATCTTACACAATAAATGCAACCCAGTTGCCACAAATTGCAATCGGCCCATTTCACGATTGCCGCACAAACACAATCACCACACATTTACTAACAAGTGCAATCGCCTCCACACACGATTGCACAAAACCATCATCACATATTCACAATCGTCGCAAACCCCCCAATTCATGAGTGGTTAGCGCATCTTAATATCTGGAGACTGTAATTCATGAGCCATATCATAAAATTTCGGTAGTTAGGTGGCATAGGCCACCACTCTGCTCAACTCAATCTAGTTACCCCTTCCGGGAGTAAACACCACAACCTCAATACATCACACGACAGACTCAGCTGTATACCCAAACATTTCAGCTTTCGCTATATCCACTTTCACAGCTTTACCCTCACCTGTACACCCACCAGTACCTCTGCTAGTGGTAACCAGGACTTTTGGGCGTCCACAACAATCACAATATCACATTGCCGTATCAAGTTTCTCGGCGCTACCCTCACACATCCGGAACTTTTGGGTATTACACAATGTCCACGACAGATTCACATTAATGCGTGACGATTTTCACCAAACGACAGCACCCACGGCTATATATACAATGATACGTAGCTTTCGCCACTTGCACACATATCACATTGCAAGAATACCTCGGCTTCCTCCGCTTGCACAAATACGACAGCTTCTCACTGTCTCACAAATACAAATTGCCCTTCCGGTATTCACATCACAGTTCACATTTACAACAACACACATCGCAGATTCTAATTTTATGCACCGCCTTTCGGCCAGGGGTTAACACCGGTGCAACCAATGGTGGCTAGCCAGGTTGGCCATGCCAGGGTAGTGCCCTCTGAATAAAGAACCCCCGATCATGTAGTCGAATTAGCCATCAGCTGAATTAGTTCTGCTATACTAGACAACTATACCTCAGTCCCAGCTTATCCACAATTGTCACAGATTCACAATCACACTCCACTCTCATCCCCTTTCTCCGCCGAGAAGACACACAGTCTTTACCCGAACCGTTGTTAGCTACTCAGGGACTATTGACATGGCAGTGCACACATATAGTCATTCTGGCTCACAATAGTAAATCCACAATCACACCCTATCCTCATCCCCTTTCTCCGCCGAGAAGACACACAGTCTTTACCCGAACTGTTGATAGCTACTCAAGGACTGTTGGCGTAGCAGTGCATACACATAAGATCCGCAATCACACTCCACCCTCATCCCCTTTCTCCGCCGAGAAGACACACAGTCTTTACCCGAACTGTTGTTAGCTACTCGGGGACTGTTGGCATGGCAGTGCTTACACATAGCCTTATAGCTCATATAGCTATTCGGCTTTCACAATTGGCCCGTCGGCCTTCACAAATAGCCAATCCCCCGTAAACTACCGCCCCGAAGGCACGGTCCTCCCACCGAAATCACCCAATGGGCCGCAGGTGAAAGACTCACAAATATCAGTCACATCCTGAGCCTATACCTACCAGGCGCAGCCCACCAGACCAAACCGATCTGGCCCAACCGGGGAGATGGACTCATAATACACAATCGTAACAAGCTGGAACCGGGTATACTTATCACCAATGCTTTATCTCGTCATAATTCACATAAACCATCAAGCTGGGTAGGATATACCCAAACCCTTGCTTGTTCACAACACATTATGGTACTTCACAAAATCAAACAGGGATCCTCCAAGATTCCCTTCTCACACAATTACATGGCCCTGAAGTTTTACTTCCCGAAGCCATCACTAACACATTGCACTTTCTGCAAACTCGAGCTCCTGCTCAGCGCAGTATTCATACACATCACATTCACCATGCTTCCGCTGCACACTCTGAGGTCTTTCTCCTCATCTGTGCTTTCACAATGTCAAGTTGATTTAACAGGAGTCCCATAGGAATATCCCACTACAACTGACAACATTCACAACATATATTTATTTGTGCCAGACCTTGGCCCGATTCAAATTGAATTATTCGGATCCATATGACTTCTTATATCCAGAATACCCATTCACTGTGGGATTCATTACAATACACCATCATTGAGAACCAACACTTCCGCAGTGCTAATCTACGATTCAACATCATGGCGGCTGCACTCCACGGTTCGTTGTCAAGGCGGCTGCACGCTAGGGTTATCGTCTCGGTGGCTCCACACTACGGTACAATACTCTCCGTAGGTAGCCCTTTGCGATCAGATTTCCTCATAGGTAGCCCTTTCCTATCAGAACTCTCCGCAGGTAGCCCTTTCCAATTTGAATCCTTTGTAGATAGCTCTTTCCAGTTGGTTGTCTCAAAATGAAGGTATCATTGTAACGAGAACTCAGAAGCCATTTACACATCCCATTCTTTGTCTCAACCTTGAGACCATATCTCTTAACTACTCATGGTTCTATCAAAACCATCCTCAAATCATTTTGAATTCCTAAGAATCAGCTCAACTATGGAGTCTGATCCTTGGATCACAACTCATCTATCCAAACCTCAACCTTGGTTGAACCGGGAAATCACTTCCCTCATTTCCACGGAGCATCACAACTCCTATACAAATCCAGATATCTCTACTAGCCTAAGGCACACTGGTCCCCTAGGTCTTAAGGCCTTTACACACACAAGCTCAATATGATATCACTACATGTAACATTATACCACCCTAGGTTACTTACCCAACATATAGGTTAGACATAACACCTCGAAGCTCAATATAACATTCCTGGGAAATCATTTTCTTCCACCTCTGAGTTTATACATCAGATTCTCAGGTAAACCACACTGATTCACCACATCCACATCATAGATAATGTATACACACATCCCTTACTCTCATATATCCACAAACAATAGGGACCAAAATGTGTATACCACAACAAGCAAAGTCATCTCCTATGACTTAAGGTAGCAACTACTGCCTTTATCCTAGCAAATCCTTTACTTGCCAGGAACTACAGCTCTGATACCAAAATGTAACCCCCTTCCATAATTATATCCGAAATACTCAATTAAAACGAAATAGAGACCAATAGGAAACAAAACTTATTTAAAATCCCATCTTCACGACAGGGTTTTCACAGATAACTTTTGAAATATAATTTACCTGGTCTCATATTCAATTTCGAATACAATTACATTACGCGGAATATCACATTTATAAAATATCAGAGTGTACAACAATAACTTCCCGGCAACTCCCGGGTTCATACCTTTACATAGAATTCATAGGGCACATTCGCCCTTTACAATTCCTCAAACGGGGATTACTCAAATCTCAACTCCATACATGCATACTCAATACTCATCCAATAGACAAATATAATATCCAAATATACATCCCAACTATCATCCGAACATATACAATTATCCTAGCATATAACAATAACCAACTTCCAAATACAAATGTCCATAAGGGATTCTCGCCGCCCCTAGTCACTTGCTCCTTCCTTGAGCCACTTGACCTGTCTAAAATGTTGGTAGGGGAGGGTGAGATTCTAGAGAATCCCAGTAGGAAACAGATACCAATATGCATGCAAGATAAGTGTTTAATGCATGACATGCTTGCATCACAATAACTCATGTTCACATAATGATATATTCGCATGCTCAATGTTTCAACAACATACTCATGGCCATAGCATAAATAGAAACAGAGCTTCAATCATTCATATATGTTTCACATAATCAAGCAAAGCAATAACATGCATCAATACACAAACACAAATATCAATACATGCAGGAGAGGTAAGTTCCCTACACTTTTCTTTCCACGTATGCTCCAGCTCCGCTTACTCGCGAACCAAACGAATACTGAACCCTATAAACCAAATCAAGGATATAGGATCAATCTCAATTCCAAATCCTTACTTTTATATCACTTAAAGTTGGTTACCATTCACTCTCTTTAGGTGGCTATTAAAGGCCTAAACGTATACCCAAAGGGTTGGGAAAATCTATACCAAAAACCACCTTTAAAAATGCAAAACACTGATTTTTGGGGGTTGGCCGCAGCCCAGAAAATCCAGTTTCTTGGATGAACTTCCAAAAATCATAACTAATTCAGGAAAACTCGAAATAAGGTGATTCCAAAGCCAAATGAAAGATATTTAAGTCCTTTTTATAGGAAAAATATTTTCCAATACTAGAAATCACCACATAAATACAGAATTCCCAAATATTCAAGACTGTCCCAAAACAGAATCCATTTTTGACCTCAAACTTTGGACAGCTATAACTCCCAGTTCCAAAAACGAAATGACACAAACTTTATGTCAATTTTGAAGCTTGAAATGTGAAATTTAAGACTGGAAAGTTTCATAATTTTCCAACATCATTTTCCCAGTCAAAACGTCCACGCCATCTGACTGTCCAGAACAGACTTGCCAAAACAGGGTCCAGTTTGGATGCCAAACTTTGGTCAGTTCAAAATCCCAGCTCACAAAGCGAAATGACACAAAATTTATGTCCATTTTGAAGCTTGAGATGTGAACTTTAAGACTGGAAAGTTTCATAATTTTCGAACATCATTTGCCCAGTCAAAACGTCCACGTCATCTGACTGTCCAGAACAGACTTGCCAAAACAGGGTCCAGTTTGGATGCCAAACTTTGGTCAGTTCAAACTCCCAGCTCAAAAATCGAAATGACACAAAATTTATGTTCATTTTGAAGCTTGAGATGTGAACTTTAAGACTGGAAAGTTTCATAATTTTCCAACATCATTTGCCCATTCAAAACGGCATCACAAACAGACTACCCAGATAGAATTCTCACTGGACAGAATTTCCAGTTTTTCAACCATTGTGTCCAATCCAATTCAAACCAATTCCAATGATCAAATACCACAACATGGCACCATTTTCAACATAAAACACAACCCAATTCATCCAATCCAAAATCACAAGAAAATCAGGGCAAAATTCGAAATTCACAAAGCTCAACCAAAACTCACAAAACTTAGATCAAAAGTCTTCAAATACTCACCTCTTCCTCTTTCCCAAACCAATTCTTTGATTCTCCATCTTTCCAAATTTCCTCAAGCCATTAAACACCTCCAATCAAGAATCTAAAACCATAGAGATGAAGCACTCATCACTATGAACAACTTTATAGAAGGTGATTAGAGCATTAGAGAACCACAAGCCAACCAAAATCTCACCTCTAGTTTTCTCTTTCTTCCTTGAGCTAGGCGAAAATGGAGGCTTTGGAGAGATGAAGATGATGAAGATAGTGATAAGATTTTTTTTCCATTTGCTTCATGTGTTGGCCGACCAAAATAAAGGAAAGGGAAGAGAAAAAGCACTTTGAACATTTGACCAAGATCTAAGGCTCATAAGTTGCCACTTGTCATGATCTTGATCCATCTTCATGAGCTCACATAGGCACTTGCACACATGATTCCACCCTTTGATCTATCACACAAATCAATCCTAACCATTGATCTTGAAGTTACCAATGAGTTTCCTCTTCGGTAACAAATCAATTGGTCGGTAACTTACCGTTTTGCCCCTGATTATGGTAATCTCTCTTGGATCACCACCAAACACTTCATATCTTTCCATATCACCACATTATGCGCCCTCCCTCTATTTTAAGTCAATTTAGAGGTTAATCCATAATTGAACTTAAATACAGGGTTTCGGCGCTGCTCACAGCACATACGAATCACATCCGGAACTCAAATCACATCGAATTCTCCAAAAGGGTTATTTATCACTAACCACATCCACTTTTGGAGTCATTATCTCTTAATCACAATTTAGGATCTTGCTAAACCGATGCTTAGCAGTCCACTTATCTCAGGCTTATTCTCTAGCCTCAAGTTTCAAAATTCGGGATATTACATTTCTCCCCCTGTTCAATAAATTTCGTCCTCGAAATTTGTCGCACCACATAAACCATAAACTCGGTTGCCTCTTCATGACGGCTTCCGTTTCACCAATTACTCTATCTCGGGAAAGTCTTCGCTAGACCACCCCCACAATTAGTGCATCACAATTTCAGATTCTCGAAAGAATCTTACACAATAAATGCAACCCAGTTGCCACAAATTGCAATCGGCCCATTTCACGATTGCCGCACAAACACAATCACCACACATTTACTAACAAGTGCAATCGCCTCCACACACGATTGCACAAAACCATCATCACATATTCACAATCGTCGCAAACCCCCCAATTCATGAGTGGTTAGCGCATCTTAATATCTGGAGACTGTAATTCATGAGCCATATCATAAAATTTCGGTAGTTAGGTGGCATAGGCCACCACTCTGCTCAACTCAATCTAGTTACCCCTTCCGGGAGTAAACACCACAACCTCAATACATCACACGACAGACTCAGCTGTATACCCAAACATTTCAGCTTTCGCTATATCCACTTTCACAGCTTTACCCTCACCTGTACACCCACCAGTACCTCTGCTAGTGGTAACCAGGACTTTTGGGCGTCCACAACAATCACAATATCACATTGCCGTATCAAGTTTCTCGGCGCTACCCTCACACATCCGGAACTTTTGGGTATTACACAATGTCCACGACAGATTCACATTAATGCGTGACGATTTTCACCAAACGACAGCACCCACGGCTATATATACAATGATACGTAGCTTTCGCCACTTGCACACATATCACATTGCAAGAATACCTCGGCTTCCTCCGCTTGCACAAATACGACAGCTTCTCACTGTCTCACAAATACAAATTGCCCTTCCGGTATTCACATCACAGTTCACATTTACAACAACACACATCGCAGATTCTAATTTTATGCACCGCCTTTCGGCCAGGGGTTAACACCGGTGCAACCAATGGTGGCTAGCCAGGTTGGCCATGCCAGGGTAGTGCCCTCTGAATAAAGAACCCCCGATCATGTAGTCGAATTAGCCATCAGCTGAATTAGTTCTGCTATACTAGACAACTATACCTCAGTCCCAGCTTATCCACAATTGTCACAGATTCACAATCACACTCCACTCTCATCCCCTTTCTCCGCCGAGAAGACACACAGTCTTTACCCGAACCGTTGTTAGCTACTCAGGGACTATTGACATGGCAGTGCACACATATAGTCATTCTGGCTCACAATAGTAAATCCACAATCACACCCTATCCTCATCCCCTTTCTCCGCCGAGAAGACACACAGTCTTTACCCGAACTGTTGATAGCTACTCAAGGACTGTTGGCGTAGCAGTGCATACACATAAGATCCGCAATCACACTCCACCCTCATCCCCTTTCTCCGCCGAGAAGACACACAGTCTTTACCCGAACTGTTGTTAGCTACTCGGGGACTGTTGGCATGGCAGTGCTTACACATAGCCTTATAGCTCATATAGCTATTCGGCTTTCACAATTGGCCCGTCGGCCTTCACAAATAGCCAATCCCCCGTAAACTACCGCCCCGAAGGCACGGTCCTCCCACCGAAATCACCCAATGGGCCGCAGGTGAAAGACTCACAAATATCAGTCACATCCTGAGCCTATACCTACCAGGCGCAGCCCACCAGACCAAACCGATCTGGCCCAACCGGGGAGATGGACTCATAATACACAATCGTAACAAGCTGGAACCGGGTATACTTATCACCAATGCTTTATCTCGTCATAATTCACATAAACCATCAAGCTGGGTAGGATATACCCAAACCCTTGCTTGTTCACAACACATTATGGTACTTCACAAAATCAAACAGGGATCCTCCAAGATTCCCTTCTCACACAATTACATGGCCCTGAAGTTTTACTTCCCGAAGCCATCACTAACACATTGCACTTTCTGCAAACTCGAGCTCCTGCTCAGCGCAGTATTCATACACATCACATTCACCATGCTTCCGCTGCACACTCTGAGGTCTTTCTCCTCATCTGTGCTTTCACAATGTCAAGTTGATTTAACAGGAGTCCCATAGGAATATCCCACTACAACTGACAACATTCACAACATATATTTATTTGTGCCAGACCTTGGCCCGATTCAAATTGAATTATTCGGATCCATATGACTTCTTATATCCAGAATACCCATTCACTGTGGGATTCATTACAATACACCATCATTGAGAACCAACACTTCCGCAGTGCTAATCTACGATTCAACATCATGGCGGCTGCACTCCACGGTTCGTTGTCAAGGCGGCTGCACGCTAGGGTTATCGTCTCGGTGGCTCCACACTACGGTACAATACTCTCCGTAGGTAGCCCTTTGCGATCAGATTTCCTCATAGGTAGCCCTTTCCTATCAGAACTCTCCGCAGGTAGCCCTTTCCAATTTGAATCCTTTGTAGATAGCTCTTTCCAGTTGGTTGTCTCAAAATGAAGGTATCATTGTAACGAGAACTCAGAAGCCATTTACACATCCCATTCTTTGTCTCAACCTTGAGACCATATCTCTTAACTACTCATGGTTCTATCAAAACCATCCTCAAATCATTTTGAATTCCTAAGAATCAGCTCAACTATGGAGTCTGATCCTTGGATCACAACTCATCTATCCAAACCTCAACCTTGGTTGAACCGGGAAATCACTTCCCTCATTTCCACGGAGCATCACAACTCCTATACAAATCCAGATATCTCTACTAGCCTAAGGCACACTGGTCCCCTAGGTCTTAAGGCCTTTACACACACAAGCTCAATATGATATCACTACATGTAACATTATACCACCCTAGGTTACTTACCCAACATATAGGTTAGACATAACACCTCGAAGCTCAATATAACATTCCTGGGAAATCATTTTCTTCCACCTCTGAGTTTATACATCAGATTCTCAGGTAAACCACACTGATTCACCACATCCACATCATAGATAATGTATACACACATCCCTTACTCTCATATATCCACAAACAATAGGGACCAAAATGTGTATACCACAACAAGCAAAGTCATCTCCTATGACTTAAGGTAGCAACTACTGCCTTTATCCTAGCAAATCCTTTACTTGCCAGGAACTACAGCTCTGATACCAAAATGTAACCCCCTTCCATAATTATATCCGAAATACTCAATTAAAACGAAATAGAGACCAATAGGAAACAAAACTTATTTAAAATCCCATCTTCACGACAGGGTTTTCACAGATAACTTTTGAAATATAATTTACCTGGTCTCATATTCAATTTCGAATACAATTACATTACGCGGAATATCACATTTATAAAATATCAGAGTGTACAACAATAACTTCCCGGCAACTCCCGGGTTCATACCTTTACATAGAATTCATAGGGCACATTCGCCCTTTACAATTCCTCAAACGGGGATTACACAAATCTCAACTCCATACATGCATACTCAATACTCATCCAATAGACAAATATAATATCCAAATATACATCCCAACTATCATCCGAACATATACAATTATCCTAGCATATAACAATAACCAACTTCCAAATACAAATGTCCATAAGGGATTCTCGCCGCCCCTAGTCACTTGCTCCTTCCTTGAGCCACTTGACCTGTCTAAAATGTTGGTAGGGGAGGGTGAGATTCTAGAGAATCCCAGTAGGAAACAGATACCAATATGCATGCAAGATAAGTGTTTAATGCATGACATGCTTGCATCACAATAACTCATGTTCACATAATGATATATTCGCATGCTCAATGTTTCAACAACATACTCATGGCCATAGCATAAATAGAAACAGAGCTTCAATCATTCATATATGTTTCACATAATCAAGCAAAGCAATAACATGCATCAATACACAAACACAAATATCAATACATGCAGGAGAGGTAAGTTCCCTACACTTTTCTTTCCACGTATGCTCCAGCTCCGCTTACTCGCGAACCAAACGAATACTGAACCCTATAAACCAAATCAAGGATATAGGATCAATCTCAATTCCAAATCCTTACTTTTATATCACTTAAAGTTGGTTACCATTCACTCTCTTTAGGTGGCTATTAAAGGCCTAAACGTATACCCAAAGGGTTGGGAAAATCTATACCAAAAACCACCTTTAAAAATGCAAAACACTGATTTTTGGGGGTTGGCCGCAGCCCAGAAAATCCAGTTTCTTGGATGAACTTCCAAAAATCATAACTAATTCAGGAAAACTCGAAATAAGGTGATTCCAAAGCCAAATGAAAGATATTTAAGTCCTTTTTATAGGAAAAATATTTTCCAATACTAGAAATCACCACATAAATACAGAATTCCCAAATATTCAAGACTGTCCCAAAACAGAATCCATTTTTGACCTCAAACTTTGGACAGCTATAACTCCCAGTTCCAAAAACGAAATGACACAAACTTTATGTCAATTTTGAAGCTTGAAATGTGAAATTTAAGACTGGAAAGTTTCATAATTTTCCAACATCATTTTCCCAGTCAAAACGTCCACGCCATCTGACTGTCCAGAACAGACTTGCCAAAACAGGGTCCAGTTTGGATGCCAAACTTTGGTCAGTTCAAAATCCCAGCTCACAAAGCGAAATGACACAAAATTTATGTCCATTTTGAAGCTTGAGATGTGAACTTTAAGACTGGAAAGTTTCATAATTTTCGAACATCATTTGCCCAGTCAAAACGTCCACGTCATCTGACTGTCCAGAACAGACTTGCCAAAACAGGGTCCAGTTTGGATGCCAAACTTTGGTCAGTTCAAACTCCCAGCTCAAAAATCGAAATGACACAAAATTTATGTTCATTTTGAAGCTTGAGATGTGAACTTTAAGACTGGAAAGTTTCATAATTTTCCAACATCATTTGCCCATTCAAAACGGCATCACAAACAGACTACCCAGATAGAATTCTCACTGGACAGAATTTCCAGTTTTTCAACCATTGTGTCCAATCCAATTCAAACCAATTCCAATGATCAAATACCACAACATGGCACCATTTTCAACATAAAACACAACCCAATTCATCCAATCCAAAATCACAAGAAAATCAGGGCAAAATTCGAAATTCACAAAGCTCAACCAAAACTCACAAAACTTAGATCAAAAGTCTTCAAATACTCACCTCTTCCTCTTTCCCAAACCAATTCTTTGATTCTCCATCTTTCCAAATTTCCTCAAGCCATTAAACACCTCCAATCAAGAATCTAAAACCATAGAGATGAAGCACTCATCACTATGAACAACTTTATAGAAGGTGATTAGAGCATTAGAGAACCACAAGCCAACCAAAATCTCACCTCTAGTTTTCTCTTTCTTCCTTGAGCTAGGCGAAAATGGAGGCTTTGGAGAGATGAAGATGATGAAGATAGTGATAAGATTTTTTTTCCATTTGCTTCATGTGTTGGCCGACCAAAATAAAGGAAAGGGAAGAGAAAAAGCACTTTGAACATTTGACCAAGATCTAAGGCTCATAAGTTGCCACTTGTCATGATCTTGATCCATCTTCATGAGCTCACATAGGCACTTGCACACATGATTCCACCCTTTGATCTATCACACAAATCAATCCTAACCATTGATCTTGAAGTTACCAATGAGTTTCCTCTTCGGTAACAAATCAATTGGTCGGTAACTTACCGTTTTGCCCCTGATTATGGTAATCTCTCTTGGATCACCACCAAACACTTCATATCTTTCCATATCACCACATTATGCGCCCTCCCTCTATTTTAAGTCAATTTAGAGGTTAATCCATAATTGAACTTAAATACAGGGTTTCGGCGCTGCTCACAGCACATACGAATCACATCCGGAACTCAAATCACATCGAATTCTCCAAAAGGGTTATTTATCACTAACCACATCCACTTTTGGAGTCATTATCTCTTAATCACAATTTAGGATCTTGCTAAACCGATGCTTAGCAGTCCACTTATCTCAGGCTTATTCTCTAGCCTCAAGTTTCAAAATTCGGGATATTACACAGAATATAGACTGTACCATCACTCGAGTGAGGTCTCCTTCACTCGAGTATCCGTACACTCTCACTCGAGTGAGTCAATCTTCACTCGAGTGCCTCTGTAGAAAATGTCAGTTTGTGTTTCCGAAAAAGGGGATCTTTGGGGATAGTCTTCTAACCCTTTAGGGCTATTGTTAGAGGTATTCTTGAGTACTAAAAGAGCAATAATGATAACCAATTAAGTGTTAAGAAGTCATTGAGAATTGGAATAGGGTAATAACTCTTCGTCTCTTATTATGAATATAGGATTTGACATTTGCCCAACGCGGGAGAGACCGGTGCCAAGGAATGCCCGGAAGGACTCAGGTAGTGATTTCTCTCTCGTATTGTGTATGATATCTGGTATGCATGATTTATCATAGTGTTTGTGAAATGTGAATTTGTGCTTAGTGAAATGTGAAGGAAAATGTGTCATGGTCCATTACAGCGTGAGCACTTCAGCGAGAGCCGTCGTAGGGGGTTGATGCTTATCACACCTACCCCGGTCGTTAAACTACTGTTGTAATCAATATGGATTTATTGTGAATTGTAAACTGGCCAGTATGGCTATGCATTGTGAACTATTATATGAAACCCAGCTGTGGTGATATATATACTGTTGTGAACTGTGATATGTGCGATACAGGGTGAGCAATTCAGTTTGAGCAAACGTAAGGGTGGCGTTCGTCATACCAGCCTTTGCCGTTATAACTGCCATTGTAGTTGCAATGTCTGTGTGATATGATTGCTTTCATAGCTTATTGTTGTGCACATTCTAAGTGATTTGACACTACGGGGATTCTTTAGAATCTTACTCTCCCAAAACAATATTTTAGACAGGGCAGAAGGATCGAAGGGGAAGCGGATGACGAAGAGCGGCTAGAGCTCTAATGTATGAGTTCATTTTGATTATTTGGTTATTGGTTATCATGTTAATCCTTTGGATATTTTTGGGATCAAATGTATGTATATTGAGATGGGTGAATAGTTTTGTGTAATCCCCAAGTTAAGGGTATAAATTATGGGCTTTATGCCTTTGTATGAACCCCTTTTGATGAATTAATGGATCCCAAATGTGTCGGGAATTTATGCTTACTCTTATATGTATGAATGAAATCAACTTGTACAGGCCATTTTGTATTTGTGATGGGAATATGAGACCTTTGTGACTATGTTTTAGAAAAGTTTTGTAAACACTGATTTTGATTAAGTCCCAAATCAGTTAAGGCCTCTAATTTCACTTAATTACTTGATTATAAACTTAATCTCGGCCTATGGTTGGAAGGAGGTTACAGTTACCATGTGGTAAATGAGTTTTAGATGATGAAATATATTGTGCTCTAAATCTAATACCAGAAACTTGGAGAACAAAGGATAAATGGTTGGACTCATGTACAAAGATAAGTTATGAAAATTTTTATAAAGGATATAGTTTTAAGAAATAATATTTGGGAGCTTCCTATAAAAGGGAAATAAGATAAGCTTGTATTAGATTGACAAGGTAGAATTTTGGGGACAAAATTTATATTTAAGAGGGGAGAGTTGTAATACCCCAATTTTTATCTTTTGGGATTTGATTAAAAAATTAGGAGGAAATTTATCTTGTAATATTGGAGAATAATTAAATTTCTAAAGGGAAAATTTATAAATTTAGGTAGAATTAAATAAAAGTATTTTAAGTATGCTTCCAAAATAACGTATTATAATTATTTAAATATAATATAAATTTATTTGAACAAAGAACACAGACATAGCCAAATTCCTTAAATTTTAGGAGTGTTAAAAAAATAAAATAGTGGTGAAATATAAAAAAGAAAAGAAAAGTTTAAAATGATTGAAAATATATATTACATTTAGTGGTCATCCTCAAATGCAAATTAGGGGCGGGGGTATTATATAATTCCCGAAATCCCCCACCGCCAAAATTAAAAGCACGCACAGTGTTGTCGTGTTTCTCTGGTCCTTCATCATTTTCTCTTGGTTTCTTGGATCATTGATGGTGAAAAAAATCTTGGTTTTGTTAGCTTTTGAATATTTGGATGTTTCAATTTATTATTTAACTCTTAATGACACTAATAGTTTTAGAATAAGAATGGGTATGGTTTAGTTTTCTCTAAATGGTTGGTTTGGGGAACTTAAAGTTAGGGTTTGGTTGGAAAATAAAGATTTATGGCAATGGGTCTCTAAAATCCGAATTTCTATGATTTATTTTAATTTATTGAAGGTTATATTGAGGATTAAATAGATTGTATTTAAGGCTTATAAGGAAATATGAATATTTGGAATTTTGGGTGAAACTTTAAGGGTAAAAAATTGGGTGTTTTAAATAAATTGAGAAGATAGTTGTAAGGAAAATCCTATATAAAGCCACCTAAAATAAGAAAATCCTAAATTACGTAGGTAAATTAAACAAACCTCTAATTGAGTTATAGGCCCAATTCAAAATTTGTAAATATGAGGTATTTTAACAAGTTACCCTTCAATTTTTGCAAGGTCCCTCATTTTTTGCTTTGTAGAGAAATTTCCAATAAGCTTCTATTTGCCTTTGTGAACTTGGATATGTTTTCTCTGCTCCAAGCCTTGTTCCTCAACTAATTGACCATTGGGTTTTTAGGAGGAACAACTTCAATGGCGGGGTTTCACCATTGAAGAAGACGATGAATCCAATATGACTGATACAAATGGCACAAAAGGGATGGTTGGTTAGGAAGACATACAGGGTAGGCCTAGCCATAGTCACCACAATAAAGATAACATTGCTTTAACTGTATTATATAATATATATATATATATATATATATACCCAATTACTTTTTCTTGGAACCAAATGAGCAAATTGTGCTGCACCTATTTGATAGATGAAAGGAATTAAGTTACTCTGATTATTAGCTTGCTGAGTTAAAATCTCTTTGGAGAGAAAAAAAAAAAAACAGAGAGAATTTTTTCTTCTTGTGATCCCTTTATTGGCTTTTTCTTAGGAATTAAATTGGAATATTAGTTTTAATAATAGAACAATCGTTGATGTTGGATCAAAGAGCCCATCTACTATCAAAGTTTCAAAGCCATCCATTCTTCTTCTCATTTTGCTGCGACTGCATTCTAGCAACGGGAACATCTCTTGGCATCGAACTTGGATTTGTCATCTCCAAAGGCCGAATCAATCAAGAGGCTTTTTGGGGAAAGAAGAGGAGACTGGGTAGAGGAGATATCGAAGAGCCAGACAAGGGTCGTTTAGATTAGTTAAGTATATTTTACAGCGAAAATGGTATGATATGAGATGAGAGAATCCAAACTGCCATCAAGAAAGAGGCTTTTGGGATTGAGGAGGGAAGGAAGGGTAGTGAGGTAAATTTATAAGATTTTAAAATCCTAAATTCAGTTGCTTGACTTAAGTAAGAATTTGTTGAGTTTAGAGATTTGATTTTGGATTTGTGTATTTCATGTGGCTTTAGAAAGCATTTTTTTCTAGTTGTAATTTGGTGATCCTGACAAGTGAGAAATTATTTATGACAAGAATTGTGATCATAATGATGATTTGAGGAAGAGTTTATTTATGGGATTTGTGCTAAGACTTAAAATGAATTAATTTTCAGGATCATAGGATGAATGGAAGCATATTGTTATTGTCAATAATTTAATAAGTGAAATAGAATTATGGAAAAATCTCATATAAAGACAGTTGAATTACTCAAATTCTAATTTGGGTCATTAAACTTAAAAAATGATATATCAAGTTATGCGTCATAATTAGGGATTTAAAATTTGGGTCAAATTATCTCAATATCCCTTAGTTATTAAAATAGCAAAATTGAAAACATGACCCAATTATTTGCTCTATCAATTAATTCCTTAGGAAGTGATGTATGATGGAACACCAAATAAAATAAATAAAAAAGTAAAATGAATTATATTTTTAAAATGGCTAAAGTGCAAATTTAGCGTTCAATAATTTCACTAGGAGCATTCATAAGATTTATCTATTTTCAAGCCTAAAAGTAGCCATAAACTATTTTTTTAGGAGCAAATTTAGCAACGTCGTTAAAAACACTTAACTTCCGTTACTTTTTGAAATGTAGATCCCACCAGTCTTCTCTCTCTGTATTATTTTAATATTTTTTTAATGCAAAAATATCACTTTGGCCACATGGAAAAAATTTCATTTCAGATAACCCCCAAAAGATGCTGAAATATCACTGCACCCCTTAGGTTAAAATGAAATTAAGTTCTGTCAATAAAAAGAAATTAAGTGTTGTAGTGAGATTTCAAATCTTTTAGGGGTTATCTGAAATGAATTTTTTTCTATGTGGCATAAGTGATATTTTTTCAATAAAAAATATTAAAATAATACAGAGAGAAAAGACTGATAGGACCCACATTTCAAAAAATAACGGAAGTTAAGTGTTTTTAACGGCGTTGCTAAATATGATTCCAAATAAATAGTTTATGACTACTTTTACATCCAAAAATATGTAAGCTTTATAGATGCTCCTAGCGAAATTGTTGAATGCTAAATTTGCACCTTTGTGCTTTTTAAAATTTGAAGTAATTATTATTAGTTTAAACAAAAGAAACGTACGAAATAGCTTATTGAATAGGATGTTAGAAATTGTAATTATCTAGGAGGACCAAAAATCAAAATATAAATATATAAATACTACAATGCTGCTAATAATAACCCAATGTTATCTCTAACCCCATCTTAGAAGCTTGATTTTCTTTTGTGTATAATCAAAAAAATCTTAAGCATGCCACATTTTACAATTACGGGCAGCATCAATTAAATTTCTTGCTAAATGGTATGAATCATTGCAGTTCACTTCAATTTTTGTTTGCCCTTGAATATCTTTTCGCTTGTTTTCATTGATCACTAGCCTTAAAACAAAAGGCTCACAAAATTTTTAACGCAAAAAAAAAAAAAAAAAAAAAAAAAAAAAAAAAAATTGTTTTCAGCTACTGAATTGCTTAGTTTATCTCTATTTGCAATTCTTCCTTTGTTTCTTGAAGGAGTTCATCCTATTAACTATAATATAATATAAAAACATATTTTTCATTATTTTTAAAAATTGGTTTTAGTAATTTCTAAAAAATTTGATATGGCAGATGAAAGAGAATGGTTATATAAAATATATAGATGCATAACGATATTATAAAATTTGCAAACAAAATTAATAATAAATTATTTTTACAGTACTTTCTAAGGAATTAATTGATAAAGCAAATAATGGGTCATATTTTTAATTTTTCTGTTTTAATAACTAAGGGATATAGAAGTAATTTGACCCAAATTTTGAATACCTAATTATGAAGCATAACCTGATATATAATTTGTTCAGTTTAGGGACCCATATTAGAATTTGGTAATTCAACTGTCTTTATATAGGATTTTTTTTAGAATTATTGGATGATAAAAGTATGACTGGGATTGGGGGATTGAGTTATGGTAGTAAGTTGATTTTTGGGAAGAATTAAAGTTTAAAGAGGAAGTGGATGTTGCTGATGTTGTATATTTGTGGGTCTGTGTCAAAATTGAAAATTCTTATACTGCTCAAGAGTGTGGAAGCACTAGAGTTGAAATATTAACTCGTGATCTTGAGCTAGTATGCGGGTAAAGAAGAGAAATGGGCTCTCGTGCTTAATATTGGCCCATATGAAAATCCGCCAATTTCTCCTATACGTGAGTATTATGTGGAATCAGCACCTTTTATCAAAGGCTTCTGCAAAAATATAAAAACATTTTGTCATAATTACCAGCCTATAATTATGGAATGTGGATGTTACAATGTTTAAATTCAAAATTGCCAGCCTTAAGCATAGACGGGGTTGTGTTTTTTGAATTCCATAAAAAAATGCTTAAGTTGGGAAAATGTCATATAAAGCTATCTAAATTCTAAATTAGGTTGGCAAATTCAATAAATTTTTAAATGAGTCATTAACCCAATTTGAGATTTCAAAATGTGGGTAAAATGACTTTAGTATTATCCCTCTCTTCTCTCTTCTCTTAAAAGTGTTTTAGTGTTTTATGACTTTATTGCTCTATATATCAACACTAATATATAATAAAATAAAATTTGCTAGATCAAATGTATTTTTTGTGTTCTAAGAGGATCATCAAGAATAAATCAAGAAAGAAAAAGGAAAGCATAACAGAAGCCATGACAATATCATTGATGTCAATTAAATGATTTTTAGTTGAAAAATCAATTAATTGATATTAAAGATACAGAAAATAAATAAGTGCGATTTTTTTAAAAATAATGTATTTATTTTTATCAAGTGAGAAAAGACAAAGAAAAAGGGAAAGAATAAAAAATACCAACTTCTGTATGCAAAAATAAATTAAAATAAAAATCACTTTTACCAATATTAATCTAAACAAACTCTAAATGTTTTTGTTGTTTGATATTTTATTAAAATGATGATACTTTACCTTTTATGTTTATTCAGATTATAAGTAGATATGTGTGTGTGTGTATTATCACACAAATGATATACTAGTTGATTATTTTGATCAAATGAATATTCTAAATATTATGAAATTATTCTAAATATTAGCGGATTACTTTAAATATTTTCAGTTTAATATATTTGGATAAAATATATCCCGATTATGTCATACAAAGTGATTTGGATAGAGATTTGATTTAGGATCACCTGCCTGGTTGATAAACCTGTTACAAGCCTTGATGAAAGATTATAAATAGCCTAAGCTAGGTCTTAGAGCAATACATGAAAAACTCACTTGCTCCTTAGGGGCTCCCTAACAAGTGACGACTATTCTCAGTAATAGTTGCATTTTTTTTCTTTTCCTTTCCCTTAACATAGGTTGTTTCTTTCATGTACATTCATGTTTTTTTACAATCAAATAAGGTTGTTTCCATCTTGGTGCATTCAACTAATGATGGCAGTCTAAACTTCATTTATGAAATCTCTATTTTCTTTTTCTATGAATCAAGAAATGGCATTGGTAGTTTTCTCAAGTTATAGTTAGTGGTGACAGAAGCAAATCTTATTTAAGGAATAAGAAATTTATTGAAATCCTAATTTCAAAGTATAAAAGAAGGTTGATGACGATTAGAAGTATTAATTAACTAAAGTTATAGAACTACCACATAAAGGTTTGAAAATCTTTGGATTCCTTGGTCAATGTTTTTACTATTTGAAATTTACATTTTTAATTCTAATCACATATTTTCTTTCCTTTTATAGAAATAAATGGCTGATGAAGTATATATTTAAGTAAGTCAAGCGAAACATAAAGATCCTCCTATACAAGCTACTCATACAAATGAAGAGGGAAATGTCACAAATGCTACAAATGATGAAAAGGGGGACGAAGAAGTAGAAGGTCCAAGGAAGAAATACAAATCTTCAGTTGGGATGCTTTTGAGAAGCTACCCAAAGAACAATTTAAAGATGGAGAACTTTGAGCCAAGTGCAAGCATTGCAATAAATCCACTTAAATGCGACCCTATACAACAAGGGACAAGTGGATTGTTGAAACATTTACAAACATTTATTGAACAAGGAAAAACAATCTTTGTGGTCATCCACTCTAGAAGGAAGTAGCAAAAAGCTGACTCATTACATGTTCAATTGTAACACTCCAAATTTTATTCCTCAATAAGCCTTGTAAACATTTGTAGCATTTAATGAAATGGAAGAATGAATTTTGGAGGATGTGACTATGCTGCTAGTGAAAACTTCCTGTGAGGTAGTGAGTTTAACATGTCATTTTAGATGACCAGTTGACGACCGAAAAATATGAATTTTTACAAGGTAAAAGTAGACATTCTAAGCTTTAATTTGATAGGTAATGGGAAATTTTTGAAGCTGTACACAAAGAGTTATGAATTTTTGAAGTTTACCTAGTGAAACTGGAAAGGTTTCTGGAACAGCATCCAAAGATTTAAATTTTGGGAATGTTGCTCTTCCAATTAGCTAAAGGCTATATTTTTTCCTCAAAACTAAACTCAATAAGGGTTCGATAGCCTTTGGAATCACTCCAATTCAATTTCTATTTATTTAGTTATGATTTTCAAAATTTGGGTAGAAAATCTACGATAAATGCAAAAAATCCAAAAAATGGAAAATTTGTAATGGCAATTGAGGTAATTTGGAGATAGATTCACATCAGCCTATTTAGGGGTGTGGGATGTGATTGGTCTGACCTAAATGAGGGAAGATTGGTTTAATTCCAATTAGGCCTTATGACAACATTTACTTAGAGATAAAGTTGGTACACAAAAGTCAAAATTTGGTATTTTGAATAATTAAATAAATTAGGGGAAATAGAGATATTTATGACAACTTTTTCCCTTCATTTTTCATGCTTATTTTGTGTCACCATAGAGAAAGGGGGGGAGGGCTTTGGATTTCTAGAGAGAAGGAGGAAGAGAACTCACATGGTAAGCTTGATTTCTTTGATGATTTAGCTCCTAATGTGTGTAATTTTTCTCCTAAACTTCTCCTCTATGTGATTCAAGGTTGTTGAAGAAAAAATTTTGAAGTTTGAGAGGCTAGGGTTTCGACTAACAAGAGAACAACAAGAAAGAGGTAAAGGTAACTTCATAAGCTCCAATCTTTGGTAGTTTTGACTGCTGTGGTTGATTTAATCGGTGAATTTATGCTACCAAAATTGGGTCTAAATGGTAGTTATAATGTAATTAAATGGTTAATAAAGTGATTAGGAGTTGAAAGGAGCAAGTCTGCGGAGTTAGAATTGGAAAACCCCAATTTTTTCTTAAGAATCCTAGGATTCGGCTAGCTTTAGTTCAGGGGGTTAGAGTTAGATTTTTGATGACCTGATGATTCCATTGCATTCAGGAGGAAAAATTAGGTGGGGTTACAGTTGACCACTTTTTCAGAAAAGCCTTAAAAAACATAATGACCAAAACGCCCCCAAAACCCTCAGTTAGGGGTTGCCAAGGCCATTCTAGTCTTTTGGAAGTGAATTTGCTAATTCTGAGGCCTAAAATAGATTCTTTGGGCAAAAATATCTTAGAATAGGCCAGGTCAAAATTTCAGGAAAAGTACAGTCGAACCGGGCCGGGTCCTTGGGGCATTTTGGTAATTTTTCAATAAATTAATATAACCTCTAGAACACTATGGAAGAGTCTAAACTGGTAAATGAATGGGTTTTTACCTAATTTTTGTATATTTAGAATTTTAGGACCGAGTTAAGAGCCGAGTCATTGGCAAAAAGTTCAAGTCACGCTTTACGAGGTGAAAAAGGTTTAAGGTGGGGAACTTACCTTATTTGTATGTATTTGATATTTTTGCTTCTGTAGTGCTGTATGTGATTGATTTACTTGATTGTGTAGAGCATATTTGAATAATGAAGCTATGTTTCTGTTTATACTGTGGCCATAGTTATGTTGCATGAAATATTAAGCATGCAGAAATGTCATTAAGAGACATGCAACTAGTTAAAGTTAACATGTCATACATATAGCATCTGTCATACATGCATTATGGTATCGGTTTCCTACTAAGATTCTCTCGAATCTCACCTTCCCCTACCAACAATTTAGACAGGTGAAAATAGGAAGCGTATTGAAAGCAAAGAAGATAAATACATGGGAGGAATGCAAAGGTGGGATGAAGACGGGATGATTCCCTTTTTCACTAGAATAGGTTTAGATACCCTAGTAGCCCCGTACGGCGACATCAATTGTAATTATCATGTACAATCCCTATGGAGAATTTCTATAATCATGCATATATTATCAGTATATTCATGTTATTCCTGTGTTGCCCGCTGAACTGTGTATCGTTTTCCTGCAAATACTCTAAAAAAGATGAAAATCAAGAACAATGTAGATTGTTAGTTTCGAAGTTTGTTATACTGGATCAAATGACATTTCGAGTAGTGGAAGTTGATGGGTTTAAACAAATGATGACGCAAGTTGAACCTCGCTTTCAAATCCCTTTGAGAACGATAGTAACAAGGGATTGCTTGAGGTTGAATATGCAAGAATCAATCAAGTTAAAGAGGTATTTTAAAAGAACAAAAGTTTGTGTTTCCCTCATAATAGATACTTCGACTTCTTTTCAAAATGCCAACTATATGTGCTTGACTGCTTAATGGATTGATGAGGATTAAACATACCAAAAGCGAATCTTGAACTTCTGTGTCATAAAAAACCATAAGGGTGAGACAAATTGCAACAACTTTGGAAAGATGTTTATTAGCTTGGAACATTGATAATGTTTATACAATCACGATTGATAATGATTCTTCAAATGATAATGCAGTGGCAAGATTGAAAGAAGTTTTAAGGCATTGGAATGATTCAAAGAAGTATTAAGGAATTGGAATGGTCTAGTATGTAAAGGAGACTTCTTGCACTTGAGGTGTTGTACACATATTTTGAATTTGATTGTTTCTGATGGTGTGAAGAAGCTGTATAGCAGTGTTGAAGGCATTAGAAATGGCATCAAATATGTGAGATCTTCTCCTTTGAGGCTTGTAAAGTTTAAAGATTTTGTTGACAAGATGAAAATTGACTCGAAAAGCCTACAAACAATGGATTGTTCAACTAGGTGGAATTCAATTTACCTTATATTGGAAAGTGTCATTAAATTTAGCACTATTTTTGAAAGAATGGTCGATGATGGTAAAGATTACAAAATGTTCTTTGTGGAAAAAAAGATAATTGGTCGTCCTTTAAATGTAGATTTTAAAAAAGCTATAGAATTTGCAATTTTCAGGATCACTTCATATTACCTCAAATGAATGCTTCCAACAAATAGCTGAAGTTTATGTTATCCTTAAGATGTAGCCAATGATCATATGACTTTGTTGTCCAATACGGCTGAAAATATTTTTTCCAAGTATGAAAAGTATAGGGGAAATCCTGGTGACATTAATCCTTTGTTGATGATAGGGATTTTACTTGACCTTAGGTTTAAAACAAAGTATTTGTAGTACGCTTTTAAGGCTATCTTTGAGGAGGCCGCACAATGTAAGACAATGATCAAAATGGTCTTAAATGTTTTGTACTGTTTGTATGATCATCATGTAGTTAGGCTAGACACATCTATATCTCAAACTTTAAGCCAAACTCAGGCACAAGCATCAAGTGAAAGTCAAAGTACTACTACTAGCACTTCTTCAACACTGTCTCATATATCTTTGTTGTGTAGAAGAATGCCTATAATGAGGCAGTTTATGGATGAATTTGTGGCTGATAATCAGCTAGATAAGTATGAAGTAGTGGAGAAGTATCTTAAATCTAAGTTGGCTATATTAAAGATGAAGAGTTTGATGTTTTGGCATGGTGGAAAGAAAATTGTGTTAAATACAGAATCCTTTCACTGATTGTATGTGATGTGCTGGCCATACATGTCTCCACCATCTCTTCTGAATCTTCATTTAGTATGATCATGTCATTTCTAAATATAAAAGTTCTCTCTCACCAAATACAGTTAAGGCACTCATTTGTACGCAAAATTGGTAATCTCCATCTACTTCTGCTTTGTGTGATCAACTAAAAGGACTTTGAATTGATAACTTCAATGATACTATTGCTGTAGAACAAGGTAATATCTATTATTTTGGTTTATTTAGTTCATTTTATTTATTATTTATTTGTAATTTTTGGTTCTTTTGCTTGTGCTTTTTGCAGAAGAATCAGCAACTTCAAACATGTCACATGAAGAGCAAGCACTAGACAACTAATCAATGGTTAGTTTTCTTATTGTTTCATTTAGTTTAATTTAATCTTTAATAGTTGTCTGAAAGTTAAGAACATGGAATATAGCATTTTGCCTATTTAGGGTTGCTGCAATTTGATCTTTTTTTGGAATGTTCTGTTATATTATCAAATATGTCCAATCAATATATGGTTGCTGCAATTTGATATTGATTTGGAGTTTCTTGCCTAACTAGAGTTTTGCCTATCAAGCTTCTTCCTTTGCATTTCTTGGCAGTTGCTGGTTTTGGGTTCTAGGCCTCTGGCTATATGAATTGAATTCTGCTCCACGATTTTTGGAAGTGATCAGTGATCTATTAGACCCTTAGGAAGCCACCATATTGAATTTGTGTTTGTTGTATTTTCTGCTACACTCATGCAAAAGAAGCTTTGGAGAAATGTCATTATATATTGGATTCTAAGGCTTTATGGATGATGAATTGAGTTAATTGTACTGTTAGAGGCTAAATGTATTGGAATTAAGCTTCAGCCCATTTGTAGCTACTAAAAATATTGTGTTTTATTTTTTTTATTCTCTTATTTTGATGTCCTTGGGAGATCTCCTACGAAAATTATTCAAGCTAAGTCTTGCCATTTTTATCCAAAAAAAGAATGTAAAAGGGAAAATAAAATTCAATAGGAAAAAAACTATAGGGTATTTGGAAAATTCCCAATCCCGGGGTTCTCAACTATTTAAATTTTGCAAAATTATATTTGAGTTGAAATATGCTGAAAATGATTTCTTAAACAATTTTTTGGACACATAAATCAGTGGGATGGTTAATTTTTTTAATCAAATTAATTAGTTAATCCTTCCATTAAGATGTGTATATATTATATTTAATTTGGATGCACAAAATAGTGGGAGAATTTATCTATGATGATTATTTGGTCACATTTTTTTAACTAAATTAGCCAATTAAATTCTCATTAAAGATTTGTGTACATTTGGAATTTAAGTGCACATAGTTGATATTGGCGATTAGCTTGCATCTTGTGGAGAAGCCACAACATACTCAATGATGCATGTGTAAATAATTGCTTATGAATTTTTTCAAAACATCAACTCCAACAAGTGATTAATTAATTTAATCAAAGTGGGAGAATTTCAGTTGTTTAGTCACTCTTTTTGATTAAATTAATTGTTTAAATTCTCATTCGGTTATTGGTCATATTTATGTTTTAAATTCACATGAAATTCCTAATTAATTTTTTAAATTGTTTTAAATTAATTGTTTAAATTCTCATTAGGTTACTAGTGCATATTTATGTTTTAAATTCACATGATATTCGTAATTAGCATGCTTCTTTCCTAGGGAGTAGCCTCAGCATCCTCAATCTTGTTGCACCGGTGGAAAAATGACTTTTTAGACCGGTTAAAAATGACTTTTTAGACCGGTTTTAGATCCAGTCTTGATACAGCCGGTCTAAAAAGTCTGTTATTTTTTAGACCGGTCAAGCAACCGGTCTTAAAAATTACTTTTTTAGACCGGTTGTTTGAAGACCAGGTCTAAAAAGTCCAGACTTTTTAAAAACCGGAATAAAATTTTTTTTTTTCAAGACTTTTAAGACCGGTTCTTAAAATAACCGGTCTTAAAAGTCATACTTTTTAGACCGGTTCTTATAATAACCGGTCTAAAAAGTACTTTTAAGACCGGTTCTTAGAAAATAACCGGTCTTAAAAGTACTTTTAAGACCGGTTATTCTAATAACCGGTCTAAAAAGTGATATTTTTTTTAAAAAAATAAATGTGGATTTTTTTTTTTGTAGTGCTCTACTTGTATCACCATTTTCACTCTAGTAAAAAAAAAAAATATTAGATGCTCATCACTTATTCAGCTAATTTCACTTGACATCAAGAGTATAACATACATACAGTCATTGAGTTCATTTTATCGCACAACAATAAATAATACAACTTCTTAGCATCTAAATCTTCAGCAGCATCTCCACCCTCATTAGTAAAGTTACGAGTTTCAACCTTCAATCAAAAAACAAGCATCATATTACCCCCATATAATTATATATTCCAATGGCTTCGGCAGAGATTGTGTGCAAAAATATTCTACATAAATACTGAATGACTTACTGTCTTCTTCTTCTTCTTCTTTTTTAAACCAGCAAATGGAGTCTCAGCCCCATCCGAAACTGCAAAAATGAGAATGAACCATGCATATGCACAGTTAGAGATACCTCAAATGATAACATCGGCAACAATAATAAAAATATCTTTTGGTTTAAATTAGATACTAGACAAGTTTTCTGTCTTCTCAGCTAAGTTGTCAACTAAATCATCGGCATGATCTATAATTGCAACTTTCTTCTTCTTCTTCTTAGTAGGATCAAATGGGGTTGCCAGAGAGTAGAAACATGAATCTAACAACTTATAGATCATAACAAAAAAAAAAAATCCTTGCATAACTAATCAAACAAAACACAAAGCAAAACAACGTTGTAAAATCATAAATAATTAAAGAGGGAAAGAAGAATACTAACTTCAGGAACCTCCTCCTTCTTATCATCACTTACAGTATACTAAAACTAAAAAGACGAAAAGATGCTTCCTTCGTAACAACGCAAGGTTGATGTTCTCTTCTTCAACCTTTTCTAAAATGCTGAGTCTGCACCAAGAAAAGAGGTTTCAGATTGTCTCTCCTTCTTATCATCATATTGTCTCGACCCTAAATTTTTGAATCTCCTCTTTGTCGCGCCTAATCGCACCAAGAAGAGAGGTTTCAAATTAAGAGAGCGAAAATTAGGCGCGACAAAGAGGAGATTCAAAAATTTAGGGTCGATATTTTAGACCGGTTATAAATAAAACCGGTCTTAAAAGGGTGAAAAATTTTTTTAAAAAAATTTTCATATTTAAAAAAAATCCATATTTTTTTTTAAAAATATCACTTTTTAGACCGGTTCTTAGAATAACCGGTCTTAAAAGTACTTTTTAGACCGGTTCTTAGAATAACCGGTCTTAAAAGTACTTTTTAGACCGGTTATTATAAGAACCGGTCTAAAAAGTATGACTTTTAAGACCGGTTATTCTAAGAACCGGTCTAAAAAGTATGACTTTTAAGACCGGTTATTCTAAGAACCGGTCTTAAAAGTTTTGCAAAAAATTTTTTATACCGGTTTTTAAAAAGTCTGGACTTTTATTGTTTGATATTTTAGACCGGTTATAAATAAAACCGGTCTTAAAAGGGTGAAAATTTTTTTTAAAAAAAAATTCATATTTAAAAAAAATCCATTTTTTTTTAAAAATATCGCTTTTTAGACCGGTTATTAGAATAACCGGTCTTAAAAATACTTTTTAGACCGGTTATTATAAGAACCGGTCTAAAAAGTATGACTTTTAAGACCGGTTATTTTAAGAACCGGTCTTAAAAGTCTTGAAAAAAAATTTTTATACCGGTTTTTAAAAAGTCTGGACTTTTAATGTTTGATATTTTAGACCGGTTATTTATAATAACCGGTCTTAAAAGTTTAAAATTTTTAATTTTTTAAATACTTTGATATTTTAAGACCGGTTTTATTTATAACCGGTCTAAATAATTTTTTTAAGACCGGTTTTTTTGAGAACCGGTCTTAGAAGTTCTATATAATTACAAAACTGCCACCGGTCAAATTTTTTAGACCTTATCCGCTATAACCGGTCTAAATATGGCGGTCTAAAAAGGGAATTTTGTACTAGTGTTGCGTGCACATTTTTAATCACATATTGCATTATAGTATATCAATTGTGATTAAATATATAGTTATGATTAGTCTTTGCCCACGGATAGATAATTATAATTGGATATTTAATTAGGATGGAATAGAATGACATTATATTTTCTAAGTAGCCCACATGTATTAGAAAATATAACTACGTTCTAAATTCATCAATTCGAGATAAATTCATGTTATGCTAATGTCTTTGCCCACAAGTAGATCTTATTGATACGAATTTATAATTGTATGATTTACATTGGTAAACCTACACTTGTTTATTATGGTTTTTTCTTTGCCTCTTATAGTTATTTTGTAAGTATGATTAGGTTTTACATACTTTGACCTTCTAGCTTGATAGAATTTGTTAGAGATAATTCTTAAGCCTAGAAGGAGACGAAATATAACTTCTTCATTAAACTTGGCATCAAGAAAGTTCTAGTACTCGATGATACTAGCATGAGAGGTAAGATAACATTATGAGATGTAATTGTCTCATCAAATTAGTCTCAATTAAGAACTAGTCTGTAACACCCATCTCTAGACCCTTTTATTTTGTATCATGAAAGCATTACAGCTTAGGGGAACCTTAGTTAAAGCCCCCAAACCCGAACTTACATTTTTTTCTTTATGGGGGTTACTATTCATTTGTCAAACCATTTGTACCATATTGCTTATCATTAATCACGGGGTTACTAACTTCGCTCCATTCATTATTATCAGAGTATCTCTCACATATTAAATTGCTTTGCTTACATAATTGATGGGCTTGTACCATGCAATTACTTATTTCTAGTTCAGTTATCTCGCTTAAGAAGTCAATTCATCTGTCATGCAAGTTTTACATTTAACCACTTCAAATATTAATATTTACATAATGGATTAGCAAGTATAAATCCTCAACTCTTCACTGCAACTTCTTCTTCTGGCATATTGTTCTACATCCCTCTTCTATGCTCACATCCCTATATGGTTAGTTGAGGGAGGGTGAGATTCAGAGGAATCTCAATAGCAAACAATACCACTTAGCATACAAGATAAATACTTGATGCATGACATGCTTGCCTTACATAAGTTCATGACAACATAATGACATATCTGCAAGCTTTATGCTTCATACATTATACTCATGGTCATAACATACATCGAAACAAAGCTTCAATCATTCAAATATGCTACACAAAATTCAGCAAAGCAATCACATTTATCAATAAACAAACATACATATCAAATACATGCAATTTAGGTAAGTTTTACTACCTCTAGTCTTTGAGTCATCCTCTTGTTTCCTGTTCTACCAACCACCTAAGTTGCTTGAAGAATCCTTCCATTTCCTCTTTCTTGGTATCTCATGGCCATAGATACATAACCATATCATTAGAGCCATAACAAATGAAAGTCCATGTGGCTACATTAGCCTATAGGACATATCTCTTATCTTTTGGACCCATACTTGTCTCAATTTACCTCAAATACCATAAATCCATAGGTTACCCTAATCTTCCAAATTTGTCCCCTAATTTTGAAAAATCATAATTAAATCTAGAAAATTTCAAATGGAATGGTTCCAACTTCTATGCAAAGCTATTTAAGCCCTATTTACACAGAAAATATCACCCACTACCAATTATAGGCATAAAAGTCCAGAAACCTCAATTAGTTCTCACTGCCACATAAATCATTCCAGATTCAATGCCTAAATGTAACAAATTATATCTCCCAATGTAGTGACCCAAATGGCACATAGTACACTTCAATTGAAGCTTAGTATGTCTACTATCATTCTAGAAAGTTTCATGACTATTGGATAAGACTTGGCCATTTAAACCCACGTCACAACACTTTGTCTCCCAAAAAACACAATCTAACAGCATTAATCCTTTAAATTAAATTTTTGGGTTTTCAATCTAACCCTTCTAAAATTATGTTCATAATCTATTTCCACACAATTTCATATGTAAAATCCATTTCTAACCTCAAAAACACCAAAATCATATTCCTTCTCTATGATTTTGCATCTATCCAAAACTTAAGGCTCTTAGACCAAAATTCAATTTTTTATTCTTATGCTTCTAGGACTGGTTTCTCACCTCTATCTCACTCAATTTTTCATTCTAAATATTGGAAGCATCAAAACTAGTAAAATCACACTCCTTCTTTATGCCCTGTTCTGACCAAAACTAGGCAGCCCAAAGAACTTCAAGAAAACTTATCTAAATCTCAAGAGATTTTGCTTAAATTAAAGCTTATACTTACCTCTATCCTATTCCATAACTGGCTCAAATTTGGAACCATAGAAATATTGCTCTCCTTGAGAGGAACAACATTAAAGAAGACTCTAATGGCTAGAAATGCGATTTCGAAGGTGAAATCGGCTCTGAAGTTCAAGAACATTAAGTTTTTCTCCACCTTTTCTCCTCTTTCATTTTTTCATGATTTTTTCCATTTTTCTTCCCTTTTTCCATTGCTGCACAAAATTATTAAGGCTTAGAGAGAGGTTGGATTGGTCTTATGACATGTGTCATAAGTGCTAAAACATCCCAGGGTGCCTGGTGCTCCTTTTCTCTAACTTAGTCAACCTAACTACCAAGAAATTCACCCGACCTACCTGAGGAATGTTAGGGAAAAGGACATGTGTCAAATATATTCTCTCTCTTCTCTCTTTCCTATTGGTCGTCCTAGTTAGTCCAGGGAGCCAGAGTTCGATGATTTCATCCAGCTTTCATGTTCGGTGTCCTGGTAAGTCAAGTACATAACCAGACTAGAGACTGGTTAATTCCCCAACCATTGTACTAGGTGGAGCTTCTTTATTGGTCAACTAGGGAAATAGTCAAAAAGTGGCTTTAATAAAGCTACTTTATCATTAATTATTACTTCTACTTTGTTAAAGCTACTTCATACGGAGGCACTCGAGTTTGCGCCATGTGTCCCTGTAGGCTCAAAATCTTGCCAAGAGTCTGTGTCAGCCCTTAAATGGTGCCATATGGTCTATGACTCAGGGAACTACCAAGTGTATACCGGTGTATCTTAGAAAATGTCCAATGTAAGCTTGTAGGCGCCACATATCTCCACATATACCCTTCGTGTGCCATCCAAAATGCTGCTTAAGTGTTCCATAGTGCCCATACACCAGCCTACTTTATCCAAGTTTTTTCCCACACCAAGCCACCATACAGTTTGTAGAATTATTCTCTACCCGAAGGGCCGAATCATAAAGTCCCTGAAAAGCATTCTATTTCTCAATCATTCTGGGGACTCTTGCTAAACCTGGGCCTAGTAACCTACTTGACTTAGGCTTATTCTCAAGCTACTAGGCCCAAAATTTGGCATATTACATAGTTATCACTAGTACATAAGGATATAGCAAAGTCAAGGGTTGTTTATAGGCTAAAGGATGAATTTAGAAATTCTCATAATTGTTATTACATTGTTTTGTTGACTATAAAAGTGATTCATCATAATGGGGTAAGATGCCTCCATTAATTCGGTGGAAGAGATCCTTAGTTTATTATCTCATGGGCTATTACTCCTTTTCATGAGAACATGCATGGATATTAAGTATTCATTGAAAATATGTGTATATAAGTTTTGCTCATACTTTGAAAATAATGAGATTATAAATCAGGGCTATAAAGCCACCATCTCCAAAGCCATAAAGTAATAGGCATATAGAGAATAATATGCTTATAGTTAAAAGACTTGAATGGAGGCAGTAATGGATATACACTTGCCATTGATTATATTCTAATTGGTGAAATAATTCATTTCACCTTATAGTTGACTTTTCACAACACCCAGATGCTATTTGCTTTATAATTGAGTAATGTCATTTGAGACATTTGTAGTATATAAAGCAAAATTGGTGGTTAATCTGATAAACAGATTAATATAGTGAAATTAGTAAGAAATGGGTGACATGATAAGTACATCATTAGTAGAATGGAACTTAGTCTATATATAAAGTTTCTTCATAGTTGAACTCACCTAATATAGGGGGAATTATTATGAGAAGAAACATAATGTTAATCGATATTTTGCATTATATGGATTCGCTCTTAAAGGACACACTAAATTCTTTTGAAATCTTAAAGGTTGGAAGCCCGATTTAAAATATACTCTCACATAGAATTGTCTTACAAAAGAAAGAGTATGGAAGGAAAATCTCCTAAGACTGCATATTTTGGTGAAATATGCAAGGATGTCTTAGGAATTTAAGTGAGTTGTCCATTTTATTTTATAGTTTTGTGTAGTATTTTGAAATGCTAGATTATCTAGAAATGCCAAAATTAGTGGGAGTGATTAAACTCATTGAGAGTGATCACATGTGAAGGATTCCCACCTCTAATGGTAGAATATTGATTTTACATGGCACTCTCCTTGTTAGGCTTCAATCTATCAATGGATTCAGTTGAGACCAATAGTGATTAAAATTTGGCAATTCAGGGTTACTACTAGATGTGCTTCAAAAAATCTGACTAAAACATAAATCTCAATAAGTAATAATGAATTCCAAATGTAGACATTGATTCATGATGGCGGAAGATAAACAACAACATAAGTTTATTTGTAAAGTTGCTAGTATGCAACATTAAATAATACAAATAAAGTTTTTTGCTATAACTTCTCTATGAAGAAGGAATTGATTTAGTGAGGTATTTCCTCCAACATTCATATATAATTTCTTCCATATTTTTATGGTAGTTAAATATCTATCTTAAGTTGGGATGTTATTTGTTTCTTTCCATTTTGGACCTAAGGAGATATATATATATATATATGTTAATTGGTAGATATGGTTATATAAAGATAATTTCATCAGCAAAATTGAGAGTTCATTTTGTTATGAGCAAGTCCCACAATAATGATAGTTAAGGTATCATGATGTGATTACATATAGAACCACGTTGAGAGCATCACAAGTTTTATTATATCACTAGATTAGTGGGAGTTGAGTCATCTATATGATATAAAAGGATGATTCATTTATAGCTTGTGCATTTTGACCTAAGGTTTATAAATGACTAAGTCACTATTGTTCAAAGTTGTGATATGACTAGGTTAAGTGTAGTATTCTTTTTGAATACATAAAGAGTTTATTCTCAAAATATTTGAGAATATCACAAGTAACCTATGATCACAAGCATTTGAACATTTATAGATAATAATAGTTGTTGTGAGTAATATCTATTATGGAACATCATTATACTATCCATATGTCTCTAATATCATATTGTTCTTTCTAATTTAATTTCCAAAGTATAAGGTTGCTTAAATGTGTGCACAAACAGGCAATGACATTGCAAAGGAATTTTAGGAGGATTGTCAAGCATATTTTTGCTAGAATAATAACTGAAAAGCTACAAGTCATGTGGTATATCACTAAATGTACATTAAATTTAATGCTCTGTATATAGTAGAACGATTCACTTTTTTAGTTTTGTAAGATGAGTTAACTATAGAAAAGTTAACATTATGATACAATTTTACACTTGCTGAACAAGTTGCACCATGGAGAAGTATAAGATTGCTAATCAATCACTGATTGCTTAGTTCCTCCATGGATTGCTTGACCTAGTCATTCTAGGAGGCAAGTTACAAGATTTCCAATTAAGGAATTTCATCAAAGGGTTTTCGAATTATTAAAGTAATTGAAACCAATTAAGGGTGTTGTTTGACCATAGAGTTAAATGGGTCATAAACACCTATAGCATATATCCTTTTAATGAAGAGCATGCTCTTTAGAGACATCAAAAGGATTAAATATCTCATCAGGGATGGATCACATTTGGTGATATAGATGAGACATTACCAAGTACTGAAATTTAAGTTGAAGTTTGTTGTCTAAATTTTTTGGTACCTAAATTATGAGATCTTAGCAAACATTTAAGTCGAAACCGAATAAACATTTAGGGTTTATTCATTAAGTTTTTGACCCATGAAGTAAGAGTACTACTTGTGATGTATGGAAGGTAATAATCGATCAAAGAGGACTTACTGCCATTATTTCTAGAGTATTGCTTAAATGAACCGTACTCACCAAATGACGTTAAGTTGTGGGCCAAATGGGAGAATGTTAGATATTTTATTAAAATGATAATATTTTACCCTTTTTTTGTTTATTTATATTATATCTAGATATTTATTTATTTATTTTTATCATACAAAGCATATACTAGTTGATTATCTTGATCAAATGAATATTCTAGATATTATGAAGTTATTATGAATATTAGTAGATTACTTTAAATATTTTCAGTTTAATACATTTTAGATAAAATATCTTCCGATTATGTCCCACAAAGTGATTTAGATAGAGATTTGGTTTAGGGTCACCTACCTGGTCGGTAAAGCTAACACAAGTCTTTATGGGAGGCTATAAATAGCCTAGGTTGGGTCTTAGAGTAGTACGTAGAAAACCCACTTACTTGCTCATTAGGGTTTCCATAACGGGTGACGGTTATTCTCAGACCATCACTGTACCTCATCTTCCTGTTAGAAGATGTCCCAGCCTGTTCTATTCTAATTCTAATTCTAACCCTAGGCTAGAGGTATTTCATCAAGTCTTCCACTGCTCTCTCTTTTATGGAATTTATACAATATATTTAGGATCTTCATTGTTAGATTATTCCAACATTTCCTTGACACACAAATATGAGTTTTTTAAAAAATAGTTTTGTTAAGATTTCAATTTTAAATTTTCCATTCTTTAATATAAATAATTATCAAGATTAATTAGTTTCAAAAAAATTATTAAGTTTAATTATTTGTTTCTAATTATAGGCGCGCATGTAAATTTGATATACTTCAAAACATATTTTGGATAAAAAAAAAAGGTATTAAATGCACTTTCAAAAGATATTTTGGATAAAAAAGATATTAAATGCACTTAAAATTTCATAAAATGCTTTATATATTGAGATATACAATTATCCAAAAAAAACCTTGAAACAAATATAGTAAAACATATACTTAATATATCTATTAAAAAAAATTATTTTTATAATGACATATATTATATTTTTTTTGAAAGAATTTGTTCATGTTAATGAAATGAACTTGTTTAAAAATATTCTACAAACGATTATATTTAATGTATTTTCTTGAGGAAAAACAATTAACTATCACCGTTTATACAATAGTTAATGTAAGTAAATTATAGATGAATCATATTTTGCTTTGTTAAATATTACTGTTGATATATATATATGGGAAAACATAAGTTCAAAGTAATAAAACTCTTTAAAGATGAGAGAGGAGAGGGTTTTTAGGTTGTTTTACTTACATTTTAAAATCTTAAATATGGTTAATGACTCAATTAACGATTTATTGAATTTATCAATCTGACTTGGAATTTTCTTATTTTAAATAGCTTTATATGGATTTTCCATAAATTGTTTTAATGCTATTGAAAAGCTTTTAATGCAAAATCTGGATGTATATTTTCAAATAGTGTAACAGATTGTATGGGCAGGTTTTATTACAATTAACCCAGGATAACTTATGGCATTAAAGCACCTATTATTCTATAGCGCATGAAACCGCTCAATTAAAATATTTTACTTGCTCCAAACGCATAACAACGGTATTGTGAAAGTTATTAAATGTGTTGATGGTGTTTTATGAGTTGTCCAACGTCTCTTATTCAGAAGCCGCTGAGTTCTATTATATTTCATTGTTTTTGTCAATACCCGTTTCCATTTCGATATTTGAATAGTAATAAAGACTGGATTCCATGAGCATACAGAAAAGTACATATATATTGATACAAGTATTCGTTTACAATCCCAAAGTCATTCGTAGACAAAATACAGAATACATCGGAAACTTCAATATATATAAGATTCCCCAAAATATCTTAAGCATAAACTAATTATAACCATTGACTTTAACCTTGCCTCGAGACATGTGCCAATCACTTCTCTGTGTCTACGCCTTTGCTTTTTTATCCATTGGTACCCACTGAGATGTTTGTTTAAAAAAAAGGGTGAGATTCTAAGAAATCCCAGTAGAAATATGCTATCGTTTATTGAAAATGTGAAAATTAAATATGATATGTGCCATGTATGCACTAATTAATGAACAATATAAACATATTATCTACATGTATACATGAGTAGGGCTCAACCCCACTAATCTGCACCGGTTGGATTCTCACTAAGTCCTAGTATAAGTGCCCCTGGCACTAATTGCCATCTCTAGGCATAACATGTTGATTAATAAAATACATTTACAACAATGACATCCACATAATCATATAACTATGGCATAATGTAAGAAGGATAATGTGCCTACCTCAAAGTTCTTTTAACCCCTTTTTGATGTGCCTCGTAAAATGTGTCGTTTCCAGCTTCCAACTCAGTCCTAAAATATTAAATGTATAAGAAATAGGTCATAACATATCCAAGTATCATTTTAGACTCTTCTATAATGTTTCTTGTGGTTATAATAGTTTATGGTGAAAATTTACCAAAATGCGCCCAGACCTCGGCCTTACCCCGCCGTACTCGGCCCGATGGCACGTTTTTCCAAAATATTAACTAGGGCTATCCTAACATCTTTTTTGCCCAAGGAATCCATTTTTGGGTTTGAAATTATCAAATTTAGTGTCAAATTATGAAAATACTTTTGACAACACTGATTTAGGGTTTTAGAGGCGTTTTTCGTAATTATGCTTTTTGGCCTTTTTCAAAAAAAGTGACCAACTGTAACCCCACCTATTTTTACCTCCTGAATCCAATTGAACCATATATTTCAGGAAAATATATCTCCTACCCCCAGATCTGACCTTGACCGAAATATAACTCAAGAAAAAGGAAAAATTGGACTTTTGTGTTTTAGCTTCTGAAGCTTGTACCTTTGCACTTCTAATCCCTTCTCATTTAAACACATTCTAATCATGATTTAAAGAAATTTGGGTAGCATAACCCCTTAGGATTATGACTTTTCCAACTTTACAAACTTGACAAAAATCACCAAATCCAACAACAACCATTAATAACAACCTCATACTTGTATAGATCTAAAGATTTATGAAGTTACCTCTTGAGTTCTTGGATTTTCCCTCTCTAGGTGTCCTCTCCTCTCTCTCCTTGAGCTCAAAATGTGTCTTCAAGATCATGGATTCCATACAGAAGATAGGTTTAGAGACGGTTTTCATGGAAGATCACAAGAAAACTCTTAAGAAATCACACTTACCTTAAACTTCTTCTTCCTTCTCTCTAGAACTTGAGAGCTCTCTCTCTCTCTCTCTCTCTCTTTTCTTCTTGTGTTGGATGAAAATGAGGAAGGGGAGAGGAAGCAAGAGTGCTTCATAAAATATCTCCCTTCACCCTACACCACATGATTTCATCAAGGCATATGATGGTGACACTTATCACAATCCACACCTCCTTTATATTTGTGTCATAATTGCTCTATTAGGTTTCTATTAGCATTGAACTAATTTTCCTCCTCTTTGGTTAGCTCTAAAAACCGTCCCCCTCTCATGCTCCACTAACCAAATGGGTTTTCTCCAACTAATCTAACTATGCACTCAAGTAGTGTACCATTATCATCATTAATCATTATTACTATGTCCATTTAGCATTAATTTAAGGTAATTAGACATGTTCTCATCTTCATAAATCATAAACTAATCCTCTTACCATATGATAATGACACTTGGCATGTTTGGGTTCGGTTTCTCTCATTGTCCATTTTCTCATTATCCCTCATAATCTCTAAATCATGTCCGTCCAATCAATCTAAAAAATAAAAGATGAGTCACGTTATCAAGTTATCACTCCTTTCACTTTTTTCTCCCCTTCTTAATCAACGGTCCAAATGGCTCCTCTTCCAAATCAACGGTTCATATGGGCTCATGAGGGATGATGAGAAAATGAGATGATGAGAGGATCTGCTTCCGGCATGTTTATGAGCTATATAATTATTTCTCCCTCCTATTTCTTTTTTCACAATTTATACAATCACCATTACATATTTCTTTTCCAAATTCGCAACAATTAGTAATTTTGGCATATTTTTTAACCAAACTTTGAAAAATCATAAATAAATTTGTGGACATCATTTTGGAGTGATTCCAAAGGCTATGGAACCCTTATTGAGTCTAGTTCCAAGAAAAAATATGGACTTTAGCCAATTGGAAGCACATCATTCCCAGATTTAATTTCTTTGACAGCTACTCTAGAGACTTTCCAAATTTTCTGGGCTAACTTCAAAAATACATAAATTTTTTGTACATAGCTTCAATTGATTCATATGACTTATCAAATTAAAGCTTAGAATGTCTACTTTCATCCTGTAAAACTTCATAACTTTTGCTCATCATTTGGTCTTCCAAAACCACATGACAAACTCATTGTCTCGTAGGTGATTTCACTGAAAACACTGTTCACCTTTCAATTTTCAATATTTAATTTCTTTGGCCTTAAAGATTCACCATTTTGTTGAATATATAAAATAATCACAATATATTCTTGGTGAATAAAATTTAGGGTGTTACAGTTTTGCTCTTTCTGTTCTTGCAGGAATGACCCATTTTATCATGGGAAGTACCGCTTTTTATCAGTTGGTAGTTGCGGAATAGTTTTTAAGGACAGTGTCCTTAGATACAATATGGATTATACAGTTTATTTTCCGGAGCTATGCCAACAATCTTAAGAGCTATTACATGCTATTTGTAAAAATTCAAAGTTTTGGTAATTAATTATCCATAATAATCAGTATATTTCAAATCCGATCTTGATCTAACATTATTCATGCGAGCATCTTGGATGAATCACCACTAGTTGTAGGTGTTTTAATATATTGAAAAAAAATACTCTCTGCGATAGTATTACTACTTTGCATTAACCTTAGACTAAAATTAGAGTATATGGGGAAGGTATGTGCATTATATTCTTCAACATCATTGTCTTGACAAATGTCTCTTAATGGTGAAATTTTTTCTAACATTCCTTTATATCCTTAAGATGCATGTGTAGGATTATTTCCATAAGAAATTAGGCAATAAATTAAAGGACCACTAATTTTTTAGATGTACTTTAATTGTGAAATTATATTATTCCAAATTTTTCAGTCATTGTCCCTAAATGGATAGTTGAGAATTTGCTGTTCATCATTTTCAAGGCAAAACGAAGATGACCATGTTTTACGAAAGATGCATTGTAGACCCAAAGGTTTACTAATGTTCAAATTGGTTCATTGATTTGTCCTTTATGGGCTTTTAATATGATTGGGTGTTATGGGTTTTTTTAAATGCAATAAT
Organism: Inga laurina; assembly: GCA_963855925.1. NCBI lineage: Eukaryota > Viridiplantae > Streptophyta > Magnoliopsida > Fabales > Fabaceae > Inga > Inga laurina. Next base: position 23,439,511 of record OY979712.1, read on the forward strand.
ATAATACCTATGTATTTATAAAAGGGTTGAATGTGGTTTGCTATGTGTATGGTATGTGTGCATGCTTTTGCCAGGTAGAGAATTATGCTTTAAGGAGATTTTTGATACTTGTTATTTTCACATCATCATCTATGATAGTTATTTTATTGGTGGCTGTAACATAAAAGTTGCATTTTCTATGGAAATAAATCTTTTTTCAATTGGTTAGTGTAGGGGCACTATGATTGTATTGAGATGGTAACATAGAAGCTAACCTCAAATTAACATCCGTTGGTTCAACCCCATTCCATGACTGTAATGGTAATCATGATTGCATTACCAAGAGAAGAGTATTTGGTTGCTCTTTAGCATGGTAATAGAATTTACCATGGTAATGATGATTACCAAAAAATTGGTAATCCTTATTCATACCCTCCATGAATCCTCATTACCATCTCATTGCATGGTTGAAAAAGTTCAATTTACCCTTTAGTTTCATATGTCTTTATTTCACTTATCTCATTTCACTTGGCATATCACGCCATAACCACCGCCATCGCCTCCACCCGCCGCCTTAGCCACTACCTCCTTCTCTACCAATGCTACTGTTGCCATCCCCACCATTGCCGCCACCACCACTATCTCCTTCTCCTCCACTGCCACCACCATTGCCGCCTGTAAAAGCCCTATCTTATATTGACTTGCAGCGGAATATTAATATGTGGTTCAGTGGGCATAATAAGAATAACAAAAATATATTGATATTATTGATACAATATACTTGATTGTATATAGAATTCCTATACAGGGTATTGTACTATAAATTATAGACCTTTAGAATAATAAAAGGTATTCAGATAACCAACTGCTATAGTTGAACTATCCAGAACCTTCAGTTGCCAGAAATTATGATTTTGCCCTTTGAGCCGTTGTTTGCTGCTGTAAACTTTATACATTTTTTGAAAGGGTGAGATTTGAGAGAATCTCAGTAGTAACAAACTATCAGTCATATAAAATGTCATAAATAATTATGCTAAGCACCAAATCATGTAATAGAACCATGACACTGTGTATGCACCCTATATGTCAGTGTACCACAGCTGGGTCTTCGACATAACTAGGTAATGTGTGTGTTCACTATTCATATAACAGAATATGGTATACACAAAGCATATAAACACTTATAAAAGTGTATGAGGATAGGTTACTACCTGGAATAGCCTTTCCTTTCTTGACTGTCAGGCTCGAGCTATCGATATATCCTAAAACTTCAAATTTAGGATAAATGAGTTATTACTCATTATTAAATCACTCTACCTTCAATGTGTTGGTTATCTTGACTCAAAATCACATATAACAGATGTTTATAGTAACCAGGGAAAACCCATAGCAACATATTGTCTTATGAACTACTGTACAGTATGTGGTTACTCTTATTACATGACATATCACAACATGTACATGTAACTTCCAAGGAGGTCAACCATCCTAAGATTTCCCTGGGTTAAGCATACTTCACTTTTATGTACCTGTGCAAAAACGTAGATACCGACTTCATCTACCTTTGACCATCAATACCCCGTGACTGCCTTTGGTCCATTGAGTCATGCCAACTATCGTCGGTTAACTAAACACTGTTTGTAGACTTCATATCAGTGCTAGTACATGTACATGAATATGTAGCTTGATATGTTCCTTAATGTCCACAAAGTTGTCTGTTTGACTCAGCTTTGCAATCGCATTCTTCTTTTAGGCCAAAACACTCTATCCAGAGAGAAGTGCAGTGTTGTATGGTTCCTTATGTCATCCAGAATCCCTAACTTAACTTATCCCTGACCACCCACCACTAGGGTCAGTTTATCCGTGTATACTGTATTCTGGGCCACTTGGGTGTTATACTCATGGATAACTAGCAGGTATATGCTCCGGACATCATCCCATATCCTCAATCTGATTGTATACCATACATCACGTATACCGGCAATACCGCTCAGACTCCGGGATTGGTAACAGAACCTGGATACGTTTATGTCTTGTCTGTTTGTGGCTTATCTGCTTGACATATAACTACTAGCAACTGTGGTTGGACACTGATTAGCCTACTGGTGATTCTATTCCAGGATGAGGGTAATACTCGAGTCTTACTCAGACCTACTTCCTCGACATTTTTGTCAACCTTGTACTATTATTTTTATGGTATGGCATTATGTGCTGCCTTTCGGGTATTCTATTATTTCCTTGAGGCTTGTCTATTCCTTTCAGGGGATTTTGAACTAGCTGAAGTAATTCATTTCGCTATTCCTATCACTATATAATCAAGCATATCAATATACTATCTGATACCAAAAATTTAAAACCCTTTCTTTATATTGACTTGCGGCGGAATATTAATGGGCGGCTCAATGGACACAACAAGAATAAGAAAAATATACTGATATTATTGATACAATATACTTGATTGTATATAGAATTCTCATACAGGGTATTGCACTATAAATTACATACCTTAAGAATAATAAAAGGTGTTCAGATAACCAATTGCTCTGCTTGAACTATCTGGAACCTTCAGTTGCCAGAAATTGTGATTCTACCCTTTGACCCGCTGTTTGCTATTGTAAACTTTATACATTTATGAAAAGGGTGATATTGGAAAGAATCTCAATAGTAACAAACTATCAATGATATAAAATGTCATAAATAAATATGCTAAGCAGAAAATCATGTAATAGAACCATGACACTTTGTATGCACCCTACGTGTCAGTATGCCACATCTGGGTCTTAGACCACAACTAGGTAATGTGTCTGTTCACTATTCATATCACAAAATATGGTATACATAAAGCATATGAACACTCACATAGTGTATAAGAGATAGGTTACTACCTAGAATGTCCTTTCCTTGCCTGACTGTCAGTCCAAAACTATTTGTTCGGCTCGGGCTATCGGTATATCTAAAATTCCAAATTTAGGATAAATGAGTTATCACTCATTCATAAATCACTCTATATTCAATGTGTTGGTCATCTTGACTCAAAATCACATTTTGACCGTTTTACCCTTAAGAACTCGGTTTAAGCCCCTTTATACCCAGTTTAACTGTACTTTTCCAAAAATTATGACCCACCAGGCTTATCCTACATATTTCTCCCAAGGAATCCATTTTTACCCTTGGTTTTGTTAAATTCTAGCCTAAATTACATATTTTCCCTTTCTTGACTCAAAATCACACTATTTAAGGTTTTAGGGGTAAAATTGTCATTTCACTCCCTAAAACCTTTGTACTCCATATTATACATGTTCCCTACACAATTTTCCATTATAAACATAATGGAATCATCAAATTGATGAAATTCCAACTCTTTCTAGACCAAAATTGCCGCTCCCCAAATCTAAAAAATTAGAGGCAAATCATGTTTTCTTGATTTTAAACCAAAAACCTCCTTCTTTTCACTCCTAATCCCATGTTTGACCATTTAAACACCAATTGCACATGATTAGAATGAATTTGGGCAGCACCTCCCTTTAGGGTTTGGTCTTCTCAAAATAAAAAACTAAGCAAAACAAACCAAACAACCAACTACAACAACATTAACAAGTATATATCATGAAGAATCAACAAGATAATCAAGTTTTTTGAGATTACCTTATGAATACTCTACTTTCTCTCTCTAACCATGGCTGCTCCCTCCCTCTAACCTCTTGATTTTGAGCTTGCTTTATGGATATTTCAAAAAGGAATATAGGTTAGAAAGTGTTATCAAGAAGTAGAAGGCAAGAGCAAGTGGATTTCAACCAACTTACCATGATCTTTGCCTCTTGAACTCTTTGTTTCTCTTTGTTCTTCATGCCTTTTGTGTAGCTCTCTCTCTCTCTCTCTCTCTCTCTTTCTTATTTCAGCTTTCTCAACTAAAATATGAAGCTTGAGAAAGAGATAAAGCCTTATAAAAATATTATCTTCATCCTTTTTTTTTATTGTATTTTATTGCCTTTTCTCACATGTCTTTTAAATTGATCATCATCTCTTTTTTCTTTAGCCATTTTGCTTGGCCAACGTTAAGCTTTGGGAGGGAGTAATAATATGTATTCAATTATGTCATTTATCCTCTTCCACATCCTCTTCCACACAAATTTAATTAGAGTTGTAAATGTTAACTTATTGTCATCATCTTTTTTTCCTTTGACCTTCTCTTCCAAAATTTGCTCCAAATAAATATAAATGCCCAATTAATTATTTTTCCCTCGTCCTACCTATTTTTTGATGAAATTGAAGGTATTTTTCTGGAGAAAATAATTTTCTTTTGATTTATATGAAAAATTACCATTTTACCCATATATTTTGTGATTTTCACCCAAAACTGGCAGAATTTTCACCCAAATTTGAAATTTTATATCTTTTTTTGTAGACATCCAATTGATATGCTTTTAAAGGCTACTTAACCTTTATTGAGCCTAGTTTTAAGTAAAAATATAGCCTTTAGCCAACTAGAAGCTTAACATTCCCAGAATTTAAATCTTTGGATGTTGTCCTAAAAATTAGCCAGTTTTACTTAGCGCTAAACTTTAAAAATTCGTAACTCTTTGTGTATAGCTCCAAATGACGTATATAACCTATCAAATCAAAGCTTTATAAGTCTACTTTCATATTAAAAAAATATCATTTGCCTTTCCAAAAATATCACACAACTAGACTGCTACTCAGGGAAACTCACTAGCAGTTACTTCAAATGCTTGCAATTTGTGTTCCAAACATAATCATGTATGTGACCACTAATTGCCTTATTTTGTTAGTCCATGTGCTCTTTAATTCACCATTTTATTCCCTTAAATATAAGGAATTTTGGTGCCCAAAATTTTGGATGTTACAAATAGTATCTAATCTAATCTAATTAAACCAAATCATAATGATAAAATATTCAGCTGACCACATTAAGTCTGCCAATGATAAGATTTTTCTAAAATTATTTTTAATTTAAGCACTCGAGTGATGTTTTCAAATTCATATCACTTCACTTCACTACATTGATGTATCAAATGATTATAAATATGTTTGAAATGATCACTCAAGTGAGTACTCAAGTGATCCTAGTAAATGTGTATCACTTTCACAACATTGCAATGACTTAAGTAGTGATCAATATTTTTGAAAATCAAAAGTGCAAAGTGATCACTAGAGTAAGCACTCGAGTGACTAAAAAATGTTGCACCACTTTCTCTGTATTAAAGTGAACTTAATAGTAATTTATTTTCTTTTGAACTGAGATCAAGTATGATTACTCGAGTGAGCACTTGAGTGATTTTACAATTGATCTTTAGTTTTACATCACTATAGTGAGCCAAAGAGTGATTAGTTATCCTTTGAAAAGTGCTTTTTTGAACAAAGTGAAAATCACTCGAGTAAGCACTTGAGTGGTACAGTCACTCAAAAATAATGTCTCATAAATTTTGATACTCATTCAAAATATTCTTAAACAAGTTCTTTTCAATTCTAATTGGCTCCTTACTTTACTAAACCCTTATTTGATTATGTTTCAAGTGCTTAATTATGGATTAACACAAAGATTAGCAAAAACCCCTTTTACATCATACTTATTAAATGCTCCATTCCTCAACCAATCAAAATTCTCTCTGTCTTCTAACAACTATTTGAAAAGATAGAAGAAGTGACCCCATACTCATAATGACTATATTCAAACAAACAAGGGTCATTAAATTTCTTCAAAGCCATAACTAGGTGAGCATTTAAGATAAAGGCACCAACTCTCTGCTAGTATTCAATATTTCATTAATTGCTAAGTCTTGTGCTCTACTCGTGTGTGCTTTTCTGTACTTTAGTGTTTATTCATTTACTCTTAGTGAAAGAGATTATACTGAATCATTTATTGCTATTAAGTAACTAAAGAAACTAGGACCTTGAATGTTGGCATTGGTTACAAAGTATAAGGAGGAGCGAGTGTTCTTTCAAGGAACATACTTGTACTGGGCACCAGTATAAATCTCATGTGTCTATCCCTTCGGTGATATCTCTCTATCGCTAATCTCTTCATTAAGTTTTGGCTTAAGATTAGCATTTTAAATATCACCCAATTCACCCCTTCTTGGGTGAAAGGCTTGAACTAACAGACATAACCCTATATTGCAACTCGATATTGATATAATGCTTGGATGTCTTAGATTTAGCAATATATGCTTCTCCACGACCAATCTAATCCCTCTTGAGTCTGTCTAAAACTTATATTGTCTTTCTCGTATGATAGTGTCCACACTTATGAAATTACAAATGATATCATAAAGGACCAGTCTCAAGAACTAGCATAGGTGTACATATTTCAGGTAATAATCTTCCTTTTGACCATATATCACTTCATATGAATTGTAAGGTCTTTACGTTATTTCCATTTTTTTATAGTGTTTGCGTGAGGTTTGGTGGGCATACGGGAATAGCATAAATATACTTATAATATGTACATGATTATATTACAAAAATTCCCCACAGGGATTATACATATACAGACTTAAAATATAATCAAAGCCTGCAGATAACCAACTGCTTCTCCTGGACTAAACTGGAACCTCCTATATTTTCCTCATGCAGTCCTCTTCTCTGCTTTCACCACACCTCCTATGCCCACTTGTCTGAATGGTTGATTAGGGGAGGGTAAGATTCAAGAGAATCTCAGTAGTAAACAATTACCATATGCATATATGATATATGCTAAGTGCATGACATGTTAACCTTAACTAGATGCATGCCACATAATAATATTTCTGTGTGCTAATGTTTCATGTATCATACTTTTAGCCATGGCATAAACAAAAGTAAAGCTTCATTATTCAAATATGCTCTACACAATCAAGTAAAGCAATCACATGCATCACTACAAAGTATAACTAGCAAATACTTGCAAAAAGGGTAAGTTCAATACCTGGATCTCCCTTTCCCTACTGGTCTATCGGTCCAATACTCTGTGTCTGGCTCGGGCTACTGTTTGATTCTAAAATCCCAAATTTACAATAAATGAGTTATTACTCATTCATGTATTATTCTAAACTCATTGTGTTGGTTATCTTTGCTTAAAACTATAAAATTACCAAAATGCCCCTGGGTACTCGATCTAACTGTACCTTAGCAAAAATTATGACTCAGGCTAATCCAACACAAACTTGCATATAGAATCCATTTTTTACCTTAGATTTGTCAAAATCATACTCAAATTATACAATTAATCTTGGCAGCTATAAAGTTAGGTTTTATGTAATATCCCAAATTTTGGGCCTAGGACTTCGAGGATAAGCCTATATAAGGCAGACTACTAAGCCCAGTTCAAGAAGAGTCCCAAGAATGTCAAGAGTTAGAAATTGGGTTGGTTGAAAGATGCAACCCACCTATGTCATGAGGTATAGGATTGATTAGTCAGTTAAATATGCCAGTATAGGTGTGCACATATCATTTTCAGGGCAGACATGTATAGCTTGTGTTTTTGAACAAGACACCGATATGTGGTGCCGTTGGGGCCCACACACATACTTTGACCTAGCATCATCTTGCGGGCTCCGATACACATGACACAATCCTGAGTAAGTCCCGAGTGAAACCTCAGTAGATATCGATAAAGTAACTTTATTAAAATAGCATTAATAAAGTAAGTCATGATAGCTAATGATGACACAACTTTTGTGTTGCAATACAAGAAATTGACAAGTATCCCCTCATCTTAACAAAGTACAACAACACTTTTAAGTTGGATGAATGAGAAGATGACAAGTGTCCCTTATAATGACCCTCACTTTTTTGCCTTTTGTGTTGGTATCGAAGGGATGCGCCACCTAGCACTTGAGGTCGAGAAATCCATCGATGCCCGGCCGGTCATGTACTTTACTTCCTGAACACCTAACATGGGAGTCCAAGGACATTGTCAAGCCTCTCTTTTCGCCTGACCAATCAAGGATGCCTAAGAGGAGAGAGAAATAGAGGGACCCACTTTTTAAAACACATGTCACTTTATGATTTGATCACTTGACACTTGTAAAACAAGAAGCAATCAAAGGCAAGCTTTAATTTCATCACTCCATTCCTTATTAAAATTTCATCCAAGCAGCATAAGGAAGGGGGAAATCAGAAAAAACACAAGAAATTAGAATAAGAGAGAAGGATAGGAATAGTAAAAGTTCTCAAGCTATGAAGCCGATTCCAAGCCTGAATTGTCATTATCGTCTAGTAAGTCCTTCAGGAAAGTTATCCTACTCACTGAGAGCTTCATTTTTTGGTCTCATTTTTCTAATCTGAGGTGTTTTGTATCATCTATCTAGATGAAGTGCTGCCAGAATTCTGAACCAGTTGTAGAATCGTGAAGAGGTAAGCCCCGGCTTCGATTTGAACAGAATATCTTGAGGTTTTGGTTATTTTTTATATTTACCCTAATTTTCGTTCAAACCCATAACTTATGGAAAGAAGATGATTTTGGTGTTTTTGAGGTTAGAAATGGATTCTACACACGGTTTTGTGTGGGAATAGGTTGTGCACATGGTTTTAAAAGCGTTAGATTGAAAACCCAAATATTGAAGTCCAAGTAATAGTGCTACAAGATTTTGTTTTCCAAAGGTAGTTTGCTTGTGACGAGTTTTTAAGTGACCAAATCTTGTTTAAAGGCCATGAAACTTTCCAAAATTGTAGTAGGCCTTACAAGTTTTAATTTTATAGGTAATAGGTGCCACTTGGATTAGTATATTAAGATATATGAATTTTTGAAGTCAGTTGTTGCTAGATTGCATTTCTGGAAGTCAGATTGTTTGTGGCGAAATTTTGGAAAACTAAAACTTGACCAAATTTTATGAAAGTTTCTAGATTGAAAATAGACATCATAAGCCTTACTTTGACATATGATATGTCTCATTTGAGTTTATAGATTGTGAGATATGATTTGCTAAAATTTAGGCATTGAATATGGAAAGAATCCCGAGATAGAGTTGTTACTTGAGGTTTATGGAATGTTTTAGTAAAAATGGGCAGTAGGAAATATTTTTCCTTTAAAATAGACTTAAAGAGCTTCACATGGGACCTTGAACCACCCCATTTGGAGTAAGGGTCAACTAGGAATTCTAGAACTGTGTGTTTCTAGGTGGTAGTGGGATCCATTTTTACCATACAATAGACTTAATAGGGGTTACCTACGTCTTTGAACCATCTAATTTGGATATTTGTATAAAAAGATATGAATTTTCAAATATTATTGAAAATTCTGTGAAAATAAATTAGTGTGGGCCTATTATCTGCACATTAGGCCTAAGGTTTACTTTTGGATATTTGTATATCTTCAAGCCTATGGATGGGAAACTAGTACTTAATAGTGATCTTGTTAATGGCTCTACTATCGATACACATTCTGCAAGTATCATCCTTCTTAAGTGTCATTAGGGCGGGTACAGCATATGGGGTAAGGCTATGTTGGATGTAACCCTTTTCCAACAACCCAGTGACTAGCAGATTAAGCTCTTCCCTATCTTTGGGGTTCATCCTATAGTGTGGCAAGTTAGGGAGTTGTAACCTGGGAACCAAACCGATTGCATGCTAGATATCCCTTATAGGGGCAAGTCATGGGGTAGCTTTGTAGGTGTGGTGTCCTTAAATTCATCTAGTAATTGGGATACCACTTTGGGTAGGTCCTTAGTAACAGCTATGGAGGGAGAGACAACCTTAGATACGATAGCAACAATGATGTTAACCTCTTTACTTTCATGCACAAACTCTTTCTCTGTGAGGAGATGAAGGTTATATTACTTAGGGGTAGATCCCTTCGTGCTAGTAAGTTCTTTTCCTTTAGGCTCAGGCTTTACAGAGCGTAATAAGATTGTTTTGTCCTTGTGCTTAAACATGTGGGTGTTTGCTTGACCATGACTTGTGATGTCATTATTATAAAGCCATGGGTGTCCTAAGAGAATGTGGGATATGTCTAAGGGAATGACAACATAGAGGACATTCTCCTTGTAGTCACCTAGGTGAAGAGGTACATTACACCGATGGGAGATTGGAAGGGAAGTATTGTCGACCCAAACAATCTGGAAAGGCTTGATGAGTGGTTCTGTCTTAAGTCCAAGTCGAGCAACGCTTTGCCTAGAAATAATGTTCCGTTCACTTCAACTGCCAATGACTAACTTACACGACTTCTCACCGCACTTCACAAATGTAAATGTATGGAATATATTGTTCCTTTTCCATGATTCGTGTGGCTCTAGAATGGACAGTAGGCATCACATAACTCCAAGGTGTTGGGGCTCATATCCTTGGATAATAAATAAGTATTTTAAAAACATTAATGCATATTTTCTTAAAAATAATTATCTTCACTAATTTCCTAAATATCTATAAATTATATTTAACGCTTATAGAATTGTGTTTTTAATGCAATTCAAGGATTTTACATTATTTTAGGATTTTGTGATGAAGGAGGAGTGTTTGTCCCTTTACTGTTATCTCCAACACACGCCTTATCTTCTTTGTTCTACACCACTTCTTGATAGCTGGGAGACTCTCTCCAAATTTTCGAAAAGAATTTACTAACTAGTATTTAGCATCGGCAGACAACAATTCGTTTTCCGTATTCTTTGGTAATGATTTCAATTGCGGTTACATGTGTAGCTTCATCACCCCCTTTTTCTATCTTCGATTCCCAGAAGCTTTCTTCGTCCACAACCTTCGCAATACAAAGCCGCGCATTTCTTCTCAGGGAAAGTAGAAATTTCTTCCTCCCACAAGATAAGTCAAGGCTAAATTTTGGTTCTAAAAGATCTCTTCCTTCAGTTTGCTTCTTCAACGCTGGAGATAAATCTGGAAATGAATTTCGGGAGCAGGTACATGCTTTCGTTCTGACTTTCTTCTCCTTATTCGTTGTTTCCTTGCCTTTTCTTTTGCTCGAGTTGTTTAGCTTCTGAAGCTTGAGGGAGGAAAAAAAAGGGATAAAATGACGCTTAAATTAGCCTCTTTAGTTATTTGGTTTTCGTTATGGTTTCTCTTGTCACACATATACTATAATTAATTATATCGTCATCATTCACCCGGGTGATATATTTGGGTGATCGTTTCGGTGATTCCTTTGAGTAGAATCCTCTGTGGTGCATTTCTGATTACATGACTATATGGAAGTAGATGTAACTATAACTCACTTCTGTTACTCTCTTTTCAGGAATCTGAACAGAAATGGCCTATTCTCAGGCGATGGGAAGTGCCTTGGGAATGGCAAACAGTTTCACTGACTGCTCTTGCTTGTGGATTGGGGTGTGTTTCCTTTAGCTATCGTGTTTTAATGTATAATGTCAAATAATGTATAGCTAGGTTGGGTTCCATTATTTGTTTTAGTGCCCTCACTAGTCTTTGCTTACTCTAAGAGGGTGGTTGTTGTATACTTTGAAGCATTAATTGTTTCCCAGGCAGTTTTGTGTTAGCAGGTTTGGTTGAGGCAACAGCTGTTCCTTATCTGGGGATTCGACCTGAAGAGCTAAGTTTAGATGAGAAGGCAGGGATACTCTTTGTAGATCAGACGTATGCATGATACTTTATTAATCTCTTACCCTATTTTTTGAATTGTTGGGATCTGTTTGGCAAACTTTGAAACAAGTTCATCTGAGTTTTTTTTTGGGTCTTGGTTTGGTCATCACAATAATTTTATTCTAACATACCTTAGGCTGATAATACAATGTTCATGCCTATGGTATTCTGCAAAATTTTAAATATCATTGACTATCTTATTCTTTGGCTACTTTTCTCGTTCAAAACTAGATTCCTTGTTTTCAAGTAATATCTGATAAGTTTGTGCCTTATGTTTGGTAGAATAGACCTAAAACAATGCAGTCTTCTTTCCATTTTATCCTGATTTCTTGTGTTTCTTGATGTAGAAAAACAAACACGCTTCCATATTACTCAAACTGTTACCAACTTCTTCTTGTTTTATTTTTGACAGCATAACAACTGCTGTTGTACTTGGAGTTCTATATGGCATTACTAGCACTTATCAACTCCCAGAAGACTTGTTTAAATATGGTATGTTCTTTTAAAGATTATGAATTCTTCTAGGATGTAGACTAAAAAGGTTGCAGTGTTAATTTCAATGAATGATACCATAACTTATAACTTAACGTTATTAATTTGGTATGGTTCACTACTCTGCAAAAAGAGAGAGATGAAGAGAAAACCCTTTGTGGGAAAGTACTCTGAGAGTTTTGGTATAGAGTAACATTGTATTCAAGGTAAAAGAGAATGCATGCAATACCATCAATTACTCCCCCTTATTACTTCTCTAATTAAAACCATTGCCCAACTCATATATAGCTTCAACTACGCTATTCATTATACATGAAATTCCGGCACCTGCTAATAACACCATCCAACACGTTCCTTGTGAAACTCAATTTTGTACCTTCTCTGTGTAATTATGGTTGCAAGCTGCACCTTATTGTTCTACGACATAGTTATTTTGATCAGATATTGAGTGTTTGTAATTATCTTATATCTAGAATATTGGGTAATATTATGCACTTATGCTAATTCATATGTATGGTGAAAAACAACGGTTCAGACTGGAGAAAACCTTTCAGTCTTCGAGAGGGATGGCTGCTTTGGGCAGGAGTTGGCCTTGTTGGTGCCCTGGTTGCCATTGGATTGACAGGAGCTGCCATGTCCATTTTTAGTGGTGAAACCCCACAAAGAGAGGTTAATAATATTTTATAGAACTTTCATGATATAATTTCTTATTGATGATGCAGATGTAATTATTGGATTCTGTCTTGTAAACATTTTACGTCATAGTTTTAAATGTTACTAAGAATTGCCATTCATGTAATTTATTTCTGAATATACTTCTACATGTTAAAATAGAAAGTTCTGTAGACACCTATCTTGATTTTTTCTTACAAGATGTTTGTAATTGTAATATGTTGCCATGGTTATGAGGACTAATCTTCACCATGCACAAGGACTAAACAGACTTAACCTATTTAATAGAACTTAATGTTCATGAACCTTTGACTTAGCGGGAATCACTTATTGGTTTTTCTGACCTGATCTTTTAGACGGATGCTCTTGTTCGCTTGCTTCCATTAATTGGATCTTCGAATGTCAGGTATGTCAATGATTTTACCTATCATTGCATGTAGCTTCTGTTTCAAAGAATCATGAGTAACAATAGTTTTTTGTTATTTCCATTGTAGTACTGCTTGCTTGGTTGGCATCACAGGCGTCCTTGCTCCTCTTCTTGAGGAGACTGTGTTTAGAGGCTTCTTTATGGCATCCTTGACTAAGTGGTATTTCTTGCCCTGCTTTTAGCTGATTCCTTTTTAATTTAGTTCCTTTGATGTCAGAATCAAACCTTTCTTTTTTCTCTCTAGATTTTTTATGATAAATATGTCTGTCCATAGATGATCAGGATGTCCGTCTGTGACAAACAGCTGTAGGCTCATCAATGATGTAAATAAAGGAAGATTGTTTATGTGATTTAAACATTTTTGGGGACATCTTGGGATAGGATCATGTTTTGATCAAGATGTAAACAAGTATGGCATGTTTAGAATTGTGTTGAGCACAGCTTTTTGGGCGGATCCAGGATTTTATTTTCTCTCATATTTATTTAACACTAAACTAATACTGTGCATGAAAAATTAAAGTTTCAGCTTGTCAAGGTGCTTGCTAGAATTTGGCTGTTTTAAAATCATTAACATCTCTATTTTGTGGACCCTTAGTATTAGAGTACTAGTTAAGTGGATCATAGAAAGAAGAAGAATTTGGGAATGAAGAAGAAGAGAAGACGGAAGAAGAATTCAAATGTATGTTTTCATTAACAATCAATCCATACATCAGTAAGGAATACCTTCCTATTTATAGGCTCTAACTTCCAACAGTAACCTTAGTCTCATATTAACGGCCTTCATAGACTTGGTAACGACGTTAACCTCTAACCTATCTACTTAACGGCCTCATAGACTTAGTGTGTGCCGTTAATTATATTTACTAATTATATTTAACTATATACTTAACTACTGTACTATTTATCTTCTACGTCCTACATAACAATACCCCCCTCCCAAAACATCCTTTGCCTTCAAGGATGTTGAACGGAAAAGTGTTATAAAGAAAACTGACGCATGAACTTCTGAAAATTGCTGCTACAGGCGCAGTTCACTGTTCTGGAACAAGAGAAGCTGACCCAAGAAGCCTTTTACACAGTCCCTTGCACCAAGCCAGACCTTGCAGCATCTTGACTAACTTTCCCTTGAACCAACTCAGAATCAAGCATCTTGCAGCAGAAACAACCCAATTAATAAAATGATCTTGTAGGCCTTTTTAGGTAAAGACCATGACGACAACAACAACCTTGAGCCTTAGTGCATGTTTGGCAAACCACAAAACCGTGGTTTCAAAAGCCATTTTTCACAAGTCGAGATAAAACTCCTGTTACATACTTACCTTAAAAATCGTGAAAGCTATTCTCAAAAGGTAATCCAAATATGCACTTAATTCTTGAAAGATAAAGTCCATATGCCCATGCTCTTCTAAATATTTCTGCCACTTGAAGGAAATGCAAGACAGCTGTACTATTTGGAAGATGGATGATAGCTGGCTTCCTCACTTGACGTCACCTTCAAAGCACATTGGGTTATCTAACATTAGGGAGCTTTTTGGCATGAGGGGAGGGGAGGTAAAGGGAGGGAAAATAAAAATTTTATGAGTTTAATTTAAAGAAATTGAGGAAATGGGATTATAAATTTTTAATAAAGAGAAAATGTAGCATAAAAAAGTATGAAATATTAATTAAAAATTGTTAACACCGCTTCTCTATTTTTTATAAATTCAACTTATAAAAATTTTTCTTCCTCACCCCTCCCAGCCAAGTCCCTCATACCAAACAAACCCTAAAAAATTCAAAAGATCTCTGACGCTTAGTAAAAATGGGAGCCAGCTGTGATTTTGACCCTTCAAAGTGATCTTTTCTCATATATGTAGCTCCTTGGATAAAAGATTTTTGTTTAAAACGGTCCTTTCTTTGCGACACAGCCTCTTCACTCTTCTTGCATCTACATCCCTCCAGTTGCGAGAACTCACAATCTGAAGGATCAAAAACTGACAGAGACAGCCAAGAATTCATCTTTGCATCTTCTTGGATGTTGATCAACCAAGACTCGCTATTTTCTTGAGAATAGCCACCTTCTTCTTGATCTTGGATGGCTTCTTCAATAGTTATTGCTTGCCCTGTGTTGCACTGCTGTGGGATTGATGTCAAAGGAAGCCCACCATCTTCTTGATCATTAGAAGTGCCTTGGGAATCTACCAACTTAATTTTTTAACAATTATTGTGACTCTGCCACATCTTTTTCCACAGGCAGAGTCTCTTGTAGAATTGCCGCCATCTTTTCAACCATCATCGTCATACTCTGAAGGTGCTCTTCTACACTTCTTGAAAGGAATCGAGAAGTTGTAGTAGCCATTGTCTGGTAGGATCTTTTTTCTTTTTAAACCGCAGTGGGAGGGCCAAGGATGGACCGCTATGATACCACTGTCAAGTGGAAGAAGAATTTGGGAATGAAGAAGAAGAGAAGATGGAAGAAGAATTCAACTGTATATTCTCATTAACAATCAATCCATACATCAGTAAGGAACACCTTCCCATTTATAGGCTCCAAGTACCAACGGTAACCCTAGTCTCTTATTAAGGGCCTCATAGACTTAGTGTGCACTGTTAATTATATTTGCTAATTATATTTAACTATTTACTTAACTACTATTTATCTTCTACATCCTACGTAACATACAGTCTTTCATGTTTACTTGATCTTGCCGCAGGGTTCCTACGCCAGTTGCTATAATCATTAGTGCTGCTGTGTTCGCCCTTGCACATCTCACTCCTGGAGAATTTCCACAGCTTTTTGTCCTAGGTATCATATAAATGAAGATAAAAGATCTTCCGAATTGGCAATAGAGAAAATGCACTCATGTTTTTCTTGGATATATAGAGATACACTATATTACCTTGGAAATTTTTGAGATTTTTTTTGGGGTTAGAAAGAGAATAGGAGATGCAAAGCTAACTTTTTGTTCTATAGTTTATGATGAAATTGCTCGTTAAACCATTGTAGAGAGAAAAAATAACAGAAAGTGATGTCTCCAGGGACTGCTTTGGGGATTTCATATGCTCAAACTCACAACCTTCTGACTCCTATCACCATACATGCTTTCTGGAACTCAGGAGTAATATTACTTCTAACTTTTCTTCAGGTATATAACTACATTAACGTGTGTTAGAATGTTCTGTTTCTAGGAAAATACTGTCGTAATTTTTAAAGCCAATCTGTTAATCCGTTTTAAGACGGCCTCTTCTGTTTCTTTGCGCAGCTTCAAGGATATGATATTAAAGAATTATTGCAGGCAATTTGATGGAATAGTTTCTCTTTTCTCCGCAGTTATGGACCATATGTGCAGATGTATTTCTTTGTACACCCTTCTGCTCCCTTTCCTTTTAAAACATAACTTACTGTTCATTGCAGCGAAGAGCAAACTGATTTATCTGATCACACGACAATTCAAATATATGATGAAATTTTATGTTTTACAGACTCTGATTTATGTGCAGTTACTGATTAGGCTTGCTTGTGTGTGTGTATAAAGTAATTTCATTCCAATAACAAGAGATTCTTTAGGAAACAGGTTGGCCCAAGTTAGATAGATGTAACTAATTACAAAACGGAAAGCAAAATCTTAGAGGGTAGCGCATTTTTTCGGTGAAAGTCACCAATGAGTTTGACACGCACTTCTTTTTTCTGACAAGTGACGTACTCCTTTTTTTATTCATAACCTGATTAACGTTTGTGTGTGTTAAAGTCAGCTTTAGCTTAATTAATTTCCTTAACTAGGACCATTATGTGGAGCCATTGTCTGATGGTAGTGCTCTTGGAACGTGGGCAGCCTGCTTCCTAGTGTGCTTTCATTAAGGGTCTGTTTGGTATGAGGAATTTGGAGGGGAGGAGAGGGAAAATTTTTATGAGTTGAATTTTAAAAAAAAAAAATTGTAAAATTGGGGTGACAAAATTTTAATAAAAATAATATGTTAAATAAAAGAGTAAACAAAATTTATTAAAAACTTTTAACTCCAATTCTTCCATTTTTTTAAATTCACCTGAGAAAAATTTTCCTTCCCCTTGTAGCCCTAATGGCCTGTTTGGGGTGAGGGATTTGGAGAGGAAGAAGGGGGAGGGAAAATTTTTATGAGTTGAATTTTAAAAGATTTAAGAAGTGGGGTAATAAAATTTTAATAAAGAGAATATATAAGATAAAAGAATAAGAAAAATTAATTAAAAATTTTTAACCCCACTTCTCTAATTTTTTTTAAATATAACTTAAAAAAAATTTCCCTCCGCCCACTTTTCTTCCCCTCCCCTCAGACCAAACAAGCCCTAAAAGGGCATTAGATGGAGCAATGGAAATTGACTGAAGCAACCGGGCGTGCCCTTAAAGCCAGCTGCTTCATATCAATTATGTTTGTTCCGCGACGTGTGCTGTGTGATGAATGCATGACTGTGCTCACCCTGAAGCAAAACACACATCAAAGAGGTACACCCATGAATGAGCATTGTTTATATATAAAAACTCCCTCATATCCTTAATGTAGAACTTAGATAACTAATCTGTAAAAATTGAGAAAAGTATCTTATTCATTTGTAAAAACGTGTGGTGATTTTCCTACCTAAAATAAAATATCCTCTTTAATCAATTATTTGTATTGAAACTATATTTTAATGGAAACTCAGTTACTATAATGTACTCAATAGGGGTAGCCTAGGAGAAAGTTATAAATTTGAAAAATACGGTAGATTAAGATTTTATATTTATAATCAAAATAAACTCTCTAACTAATTCCTATATTCAAGATAGGAGGAGTATATACACACACACATGTTTATTTGGTAGGGAACCATTTGGTGCCCAATTTTACAGATTTATCTAGACTAAATTTGAGGTTGTTGGTTTCAAATGATATTAGCTCTTTGAACTTGAAATCATATTTACATGACATCTTGTCTTTCGTACTTAACCCATTGTCATTTGTAGCTGGTATTATTCATATTTTGCAAATGCATATTTGCACGTTGTCAAAAAGGTACTATAGCTTGCAACGCACATTTGAGGGATTTATTGTGCGTGGTACTGGAAAGTGAGCATATTGCAATTGGGGTAGGCTGGTGCTGTCTGTACCGTAGAGTCATGGGTGCTTCGCTCGCATCCGGCTTCTCTCTATGGTTTTCCTATCCATTGCCACTCCCTTACCCAAAAACGATTCCATTTCGCGTCTCAAAATTCGATCCCAACCCACTTAAATTAAAGGGTCAGTGCTGGATCTAATTTCAAAACGCAAAACGGCGTCATTTTTGGATAAAGCAGGGGCACTGAATGGAAAAGCCAGGGAGAAAAGCTGGACGCACTTCGCAAGTGTGTCATGTGAAGGTTGCTTTATGAGTGGTGCAAACTGACAAACCCTAACAATATTCGATGTCAGTACAGTGGTGTTGTACAAAATAAGAACTCACATAACCTTGATGCATCGGCACGTTACATCCTGTTGGACAACAGTTGATAGGTGAAAATTGATTTGATGCTAGGCAAGGCGTTAGGTACCTAACTCGTACTCGTACAAATTTAAAAAATTTAGTTAAATTTGTTAATTTTGTTATTGTGTAAACCGTGAGTGAGTTTTCCTTAAATTCCCATTTCTTTTAATGAAAAAAATATAAATAAAATTCCAAAAACCTATAAAGAAAATTAGAAAAGGACAAAAAGATTCGGTGAAATTCAATATCCCAAATCAGTGAGGGGTGAGGAATCTGGAATATGAAATCTTAAGACAATTATCTAAATACTCTCCTAAGTGACAACTAAAAGGGAAATGAAGAGACACGAGAAGGCAGAGTTGAAAGGGTGTCAGAACAGAGAGTGATGGGAAAGCTCGGGGAGACGGAGAGACGACACGAAGGATGGTGGGTCGACGATTGTCGGTGGCGATTTGCGGTGTAGTCAACAGAGGCGAATGAGGCATTGTGCGATTGTGTTCAGCTCTCCCTCTATTGAAGCTTCAGTGGTCAACTATTTCAGTTGACGGTTTTGGGCAGCGAGGGGCGACGAGTCGACTGTCTCACCACAAATCGGACAGCAACTTGTCATGAAATATGTGATCTGACGACAACTGATAAATATATGAAGGTGTTAATCAACAGAACCATGTTGTTAATATAAAGCGGTTTGGTGTTATTGTTAGGATCGACAGGCACAACGGAAGAATTATAGAAATTTTCACCGATCCTAATCCAGATTCTATCAACGGCGTTTAAATCGGGTTAGAAATAACTCGTACCTTTTTTGAATTAGGATTTTCACGATCTCTAGGAGCCAACACGTTAGGTCCACTCCCTCTACCGGTATCCACATGAATGCTCTCTAATAGAGACTGTGTGCTAGTGCCTCCAATGTCTTCTAGGGTTTCCCTTGTGGCTTTGAATTCTCATGCGTGTATGAGTATATCTGCTCTATCAAGTTTATAACCTATGAGGGCTATATTCAAATTTCAAAATTAATCATCATTAATTTTGAAATTAATCAACAATTAGTTATCTTGATGAGCTAATTAAATAAATTCAGTTTAAATTAAATCTGTCCAATAGTTTTAATTTAACCTATTTATTTAATCCAAATAAAGATCCATTAGATTTAATTTATCTTCATAAATTAAATCTGAGATATTATATCTCTATGATGTTAGTTATTAAATTTAATATATCTTAATAAATTAAATTTAAATTTAAAACTAACACAATATAATAATATCATATAATATATATAATATATAATATATGTATTTCGAAAATATCTATCTATATAATATTATTAACGAATTTTATATTATATATATATATATATAAATATAAAATTCGTCTACCCTAAATTAAACATTATTTTGTGTTGGTTCATTCTTGTGTGCGACTTAGTAGGCCCATATGAAGTTGGCAGTGAGCCAATAACAGTACTAACCCAAAAGTCGCAAGCGGCCTCTAGCAAGACATTACGACTACCCAATTTATATGAGGATCATTATCACGATGCAACCTGTCATACAACCATTCACGTTCCTTTTGTCACACAATATTTCGATCAAGGTTAAGGTATGGATAATGTCATCATCTTGATCCTGACCATTACTTTCTCGATTCCTGAGTAGCCAATGGAAACTCCTTTCCATTGTAGTATGGCCATACATTTCTCAGACTCGCTCATCAAGGGGCCCAATAATATCTCTCTATTAATGTGACGGACGAATTCCATCTTGATCATTCATATTCCTCTATATGAAAAACCACCAAGCCCGATCATAGCCTTTATCATCACTCGGTCAAAAGTGACTTTTGACTAGTTCACAGCTTAACAACTCTCATGTAGGAATCCATGATGACCTCAGGTCTAAGGGCATTGTGACGTGGTTATACATGAGAAAAACTTATGATTTGATCCATGTAGCTTTCTCATAGTGGGTCGGTCTAGCACCTTGTACTCTTACAAGTGCCTAAGACTTTGATTTGTATCTCCATATCTTATCAAAGTCATATTAGTCTTGTTTCATCTCTGCTCCCATATAGATGACCGACCAGGGACATTTTAGGACAATCTTCATGAATTATCCAAGGATACAACTATCACAGTTAACATGCAAATAATATGATAACAGAATGGAGAAATTTCATTAAAATAATAATGTTCAAAGTACAATGATTGTCACTTATGGCTCAATTTCCAACATCCTCCCACTTGCCCTAGGTACAATCATTAATTTGCCTAATTCAACATGATGCTCATGCTTTGCCTGTGCAAGCGGCTTAGTAAGAGGATCAGCAACATTGTCTTCTCCTGCTACTTTGCATATCTTTATATCACCTATATCATTGATTTCTCTAATAAGATGAAATCGCCTGAGTATATGCTTGGTCCTTTGATATGACCTAGGCTCTTTAGCCTGTGCAATAGCACCGCTATTGTCACAGAACAAATCTATTGGATTTGAGATGGTAGGCACCACCCCTAGTTCAATAATGAACTTTCTGATCCAAACGGCTTCTTTAGCTGTATCTGATGCTGTTATATACTCAGCTTCTATTGCAAAATCTGCTACAGTGCTCTGCTTGGAGCTCTTCCAGTTTACTGCTCCACCATTCAGGAGGAATACGTATCCAGATTGTGATTTAAGGTCGTTTAGGTTAGTTTGGAAACTTGCATCTGTGTAACCAGTTACACAAAGCTCATCATCCAATCCACCATAGACCAAAAATAGGTCCTTAGTCTTTCTTAAGTACTTTAGGATATTCTTGACCGCAGTCCAATGACCCTCACCAGGATCTTGTTGATATCTGCTAGTCATGCTTAAGGCAAATGAGACATCTGGTCGAGTTCATAGCATGTTATACATGATGGATCCAATGGCCCAGGCATATGGAACCTTACTCATGCAATTTAACTGATCAGGTGTACTAGGACACAGATCCTTGTTAAGATGGATACCATGAGACATGGGCATGTAACCCCTTTTTGAATCCTACATACTAAACCTATACAATATCTTGTCTATGTATGTGCTCTAACTTAGGCCTATTAGTCTTTTGGATCTATCCCTATAGATCATAATCCCTAGGATGTCGGTGGCTTCACCTAAGTCTTTCATTGAAAAAGACTTTCCTAACCAAGACTTTACTCTCTGCAAGGTAGGAATGTCGTTCCTAATGAGTAGGATGTCATCTACATAAAGCACTAGAAATACAACTATGCTCCCACTAACCTTCTTGTAAACACAAGGTTCATCGATGTTTTGAATGAATCCAAACTCTTTAACTACTTCATCAAAATGATGATTCCAGCTCCGAGATGCTTGCTTTAATCCATAAATGGATCTTTGAAGCTTGAAAATTTTACCAGAGTCCTCTGGACGCATAAAACCTTAAGGTTGTGTCATGTATACATCCTCAAGGAGCTTTCCATTAAGGAAGGCTATTTTGACGTCCATCTGCCATATTTCATAGTTATAATATGCTGCAACAACAAGAAGGATTCTAATTAATTTGGCCATTGCAACTGGGGAAAAGGTTTCATCATAGTCTACACCATGAGTTTGAGTGAATCCTTTTACAACCAGTCGTGCCTTGAAGATATTTACATTGCCATCCATGTCAGTTTTCTCCTTAAAAGCCCATTTGCACCCAATGGTTTTTATACCTTTAGGTGGATCGACTAAGGTCCATACCTGATTGTCGTACATGGATTGCATTTCAGACTTCATGGCATTTAGCTATTTCTCGGAGTTTGGTACCACTATGGCTTCTCGATAGGTGGTTGGCTCATTCTACTCAATAAGCAACACATCACGGCCTTCAGTAATTAGAAATCCATATCTTTGAGGCTTATGCCATGTCCTATCGGATCTTCGTGGACCTTGTGTTACTTGAAGAGGCTCGGCAACTTGTTCTGAGTCTTCTCTAATTTCCATATGTGGTTCTATATTATCTTGTGACTCGAATTTCTTCGAGATGTACCTTGCTCCCATTGGTTGTTTTAGAGACAAACTCTCTTTCTAGAAACTTACCATTTCGAATAATAAACACTTTGTTATTGGTGGAATTGTAGACATAGTATCCTTTCGTTTCTTTAAGATACCCTATGAAAAGGCACTTTGATGATCTGGGCGCTAATTTATTAGAGGCTTGTTGCTTAACATAGACCTCACATCCCCAAATATTAAGAAAAGATAAACTTGGTTTCTTTCCAGTCCATATCTCATATGGTGTCTTTTCAATTGCCTTAGATGGAACACGATTTAGTGTGAAAGCAGCTGTCTCTAGTGTATGTCCCCAAAAGGATGGTGGAAGATCTGTTTGACTCATCATAGATTAAACCATATCTAATAGTGTTCGATTCCTCCGTTCAGAAACGTCATTCCATTATGGTGTTCCTAGAGGAGTTAATTGTAAGATTATCTCACAACTCCTAAAATGGTCAATGAACTCTCTTCTCAAATATTCACCACCTCAATCAGATCGAAGTACTTTAATTGTTTTGCAAAGTTGGTTTTGTACTTCATTTTGGAATATGTTGAACATTTCAAAAGATTCAGATTTATGTTTCATTAGATAGATATAGCCATATCTATTAAAGTCATCTATAAATGTAATGAAGTAGACATAACCTCCTCTGGCAGCTGTATTTAATGGTCCACATACATCTGTATGTATAAGGTCCAATAATTTAGTGGCCCTCTCACTATGCCCAGTAAAAGGTGCCTTTGTCATCTTTCCTAATAAGCAAGATTTGCATGTATCATATGATTCAAAATCAAATGAGTTAAGAAATCCATCTTGATGTAGTTTAGAAATGCGTTTCTCATTTATATGGCCTAGACGACAATGCCATAGGTAGGTCGGATTCAAATAATTTGATTTTATCCTTTCAGTATTTACGTTATAAATATTCCCATTATTAGGATGTTCCAAATTTAATATATAATGACCAACATGCAAATCACCATCAACATAGAAAATGTCATTATGATAAATAGAACATTTACCATTCTTAGTAATGGAAGTATAACCTTCCTTATCCAAATAAGAAAGAGAAACAATGTTACTACTCAAAGCAGTAATATAATAGCAATTGTTCAAAACTAACAAAAGCCCACTGGGCATAACTAATTCATAAATGCCTACGGCTAAAGCAGCAACTCTTGCTCTGTTTCCAACTCATAGGTCCACCTCACCCTTCTTCAACTTTCTACTATCCTTTAGACCCTGCACATTTGTACAAATGTGAGAACCACATGCAGTATCTAATACACATGTAGAGGAAGTAGAACAATGAATGTCTATAATATAAATACCTGAAGCGATAGCCCCACAATCCTTCTTGTTCTTTTTTAGATCTTTAAGGTAAAGTTTGCAATTCCTCTTCCAATGACTGAATTTATTGCAGAAGTAGCAGACTCTTTCCTTTGGAGGCTTTGCCTCTTGGGTACAGGCTTGGTTTCGAGCTTGTCTGACTCATTGGTCTTACCACCTGAGCCATTACCCTTCCATTTGCCCTTCCCTTTCTTTTTCATACCCTTTCCTTTTTGAACTATCAAAATGTACTGGGCTTTTTCTTAATGCTTTGCTCAGCAGTTTTGAGCATCCCATGCAGCTCAGAAATTGATTTCTCTATGTTGTTCATGTTGTAGTTCATAACAAACTGGTCATAACTCTCCGGGAGTGAGTTCAGGATCAAATCCGTAGCTAACTCCTGGCTTATGGGAAATCCAAGTCTCTCAAGGTGATCAATATAGCCTTTCATCTTTAACACATAAGTACTAACTGATGCACCTTCAGCCATCTTGCAGGAATGTAAGGCCTTTGTGGTCTCATACCTTTCTTGCCTTACTTGTTGCTGGAATATTTCCTTGAGATGGGCAATCATCTCATGAGCCTCCATAAGTTCCAGATCTCTTTGGAGCTCTGGAACCATAGTGGCAAGCATCAGGCAACCTACATCCACAGAGTCATCCTTATGCTTGGTGTAAGCATCTCTCTGAGCTCTTAGAGCATTGGTTGCAGGCTCCTCAGGAATGGGTTGATCTAGGACATAAGCCTTTCTTTCTTGCTTGAGAACAATTCTCAAGTTCCTAAACCAGTCAAGAAAGTTTGTCCCATTGAGTTTGTCCTTCTCAAGGACCGATTGCAACGATAGCGTAGCAGTATTACTAGTCGACATGATTCTACAATTAAAATATGCAAAGTTAGTTAGTAATCCCCCACTAAATTAACAACCTTCAAAATAATAATTAGTGGGCTAAGATCCATATTTGGATTAAACTTAAGTCCATTTTGGCAAGATGCTTAAATTCAAGTTATTTAGGTAGGTAACCTATTTACCAATTACATCACATGTAACTCTTAGATGTTTATGGGATTTGATCATCATATGATCCGGCATGTTTAATTCCATCTAATGCCTTGAGATTCAAGACCGTTTTGTTAATCTCAATTAAGTCAAAACAATAATGAATATTATGAGCAGCACCATTATTCATGCTCGTCTCATCAAGATAACTGAAGTGCATCCACTTTTGTGGTTTCCACAATTGAGCGATCTAGGTTTTGACAGGTATTCATTAATTGATGGCATTAAGACTTAAGATTTGATTAGAGGGCTCAATTAATTAGTCTTGTTTATATGAATGCAATTATGGTCGTATTTCATACAGATAAATTCATATAAACGTAAAAGTATTCATGCAATGATCTTATCAAAAGCATAATTTAAACGTGACACAACATGGCTCACATAAGCTAAAATCCTACCAAGCCAATGAGAGGATTTCTCTAAATAAGAAAAGAAATACATTAAGAGAAACCTCGTCTAAACATTCGAGGGGAGTGAGATGAGAACAAAATGTACATCAAGAGTATTTAGAGAAAGGCACAACATGCAGACCATATTTAAAAATTACAACCCTTTGTAAAATTCTAAAGCTATGTAGTTCACCATATCCAAACAAGTATAAATAATAAACCACAACAAAAATTCATACAATATGAAAAGCAATAAATGTCATGATCAGATTATATTACATTACACAGAGGTAGACACGGTGGTCCCTCTAGCTGATTAGCGGGCGGGGTCAAGGGGCAGCGCCCGTGTGGGGTTTCAAGGGGCAGCGCCCCTGGAGCTTTTGAAAAAGGCACATTCCTTTTAAAAGAAATATTTGAAAATTTTTAAATTTTAAAAATTTTGGACTCAATTTTTAAAATATTTGTTTCAGTCCAGTTCTAAAGGGATTTCGGCCCAGTTTCAAAACACAACAACGGCCCAAAACGCTTCTGATCCGTATTGTCTTTCCTATAGTTTCAAATCCCTATTACTCGAATAGATATCCAAACATAGACCCGATTGGATTGCCGCCAACTATGATCTAAGGTACCCTACCCGACTTCATGCAAGCCTAGGGTTTCATACAAGCAAGATCCTTTTCAATTCAAAACGAAACCACAAATTCCGACTTCAGATTTTTTTTAGAATTGAAATTGTGTAACTAGTAGCTCATGTAATCGAAACAATTTTTTTGGCAGATCATATATATGCAGTTAAATCCGAAAACGAAAATCATATATATGTTCAGACGTTTCTTATAAGCATCGTGCATATCCCATATATCACATGTATAAGAATCATAAACTCAATTTAAATGCGTAATTGATCTAGCTCTGATACCACTATTAGGATCGGCAGGCACAGCGGAAGAATTATAGAAATTTTCACCTATCCTAATCTAAGCTCTATCAATGACATTTAAATCGGGTTAGAAAGAACTCGTAACTTTTTTGAATTAGGGTTTTCACGATCTCTAGAAGCCAACATATTAGGTCCGCTCCCTCTACCGGTATCCACACGAATGCTCTCCAACAGAGACTGTGTGCTAGCGCCTCCAATGTCTCCTAGGGTTTCCCTTGTGGCTCTGAATTCTCATGCGTGTATGAGTATAACTGCTCTATCAAGTTTATAACCTATGAGGGCTATATTCAAATTTTAAAATTAATCATCATTAATTTCGAAATTAATCAACAACTAATTATCTTGATGAGCTAATTAAATAAATTCAGTTTAAATTAAATCTGTCCAACACTTTTAATTTAACCTATTTATTTAATCAAAATAAAAAGCCATTAGATTTAATTTATCTTCATAAATTAAATCTGAGATACTATATCTCTATCATGTTAGTTATTAAATTTAATATATCTTAATAAATTAAATTTAAATTTAAAACTAACATAATATAATAATATCATGTAATATATATACATATATATATATATATATAAGATATGTATTTCGAAAATATATATCTATATAATATTATTAACGAATTTTATATTATATATATAAATATAAAATTCGTCCACCCTAAATTAAACATTATCTCGTGTTGGACCATTCTTGTGTGCGACCCAGTAGGCCCATATGTAGTTGACAGTAGGCCAATAACTATACTAACCCAAAAGTTGCAAGCGGCCTCTAGCAAGACATTACGACTACCCAATTTATATGACGATCGTTATCACGATGCAACCTGTCATATAACCATATCACATTCCTTTTGTCACACGATATTTCGATCAAGGATAAGACATGAATAATGTCATCCTCTTGTTCCTGACTATTACTTTCTCGATTCCTAACTAGCCTAACAATAGAAATGGAAACTCCTTTCCATTGTAGTATGGCCATACATTTCTCAGACTCGCTCATCAAGGGGCCCAGTAATATCTCTCTACTAATATGAGGGATAAATTCCATCTTGATCATTCATATTCCTCTGCATGCAAAACCACCAAGCCCGATCATAGCCTTTACATCACTAGTCAAAAGTGATTTTTGACTAGTTCAAAGCTTAGCAACTCTCTAATAGGAATCCATGATGACCTCAGGTCTAAGGATATTGTGACGTGGTTATACATGAGAAAAACTTATGACTTGATCCATGTAGCTTTCTCATAGTGGGTCGGTCCAGCACCTTGTACTCTTACAAGTGCCTAAGACTTTGATTCGTATCTCCATATCTTATCAAAGTCATATTGGTCTTGTTTCATCTCTGCTCCCGTATAGATGGCTGACCAGGGACATTTTAGGACAATCTTCATGAATTATCCAAGGATACAATTATCACAGTTAACATGCAAATAATATGATAACAGAATGGAGAAATTTCATTAAAATAATAATGTTCAAAGTACAATGATTGGCCCTTAGGGCACAATTTCCAACAGTTATTACCCATGGAACATCTATTTTTGCAAACTTTTTCCTATACACGTCTTCTGTTGTCTGTGTGAATGGAAGATGTCAAAGATATTGCATTTGGGCAGTGACGCTAAAACTTTCCCATTTCTTGTTAGCCAGATGTTAATCAATGGAATAATGTCATTAATAATGAATATGATCTTGTTAACTGTGGGTGAGGTGTTGTTTTGGGATCGAACTTGTGATTTGGCAACCACATGATTCATTAACGGCTCTACCTGCTAGATTAACATCTTCAACCGAAAGCTTTTGCAACGTCCCAAGTTGTATGCCCGAAAACAACATGTGAGCCATAATTAACAACTTCATCTTCTTTGTTTACGACTATGCTTCGTTAATTAACATCTTAAGAGTAATAAGTTAGGAACGTCATAATGTAAATGGGAAAACACAACATCTCTCCCCAAATTAACAGTATCATCTTCATTGTTAATGACTCTGTTTTCTCTATTACCATCTCTTGAGGAATAAGTGGGGATTATCCTAATGTATATGAGAAAACACAACATCTCTCCCTCGATTAACAACATTACCTCCATCCTTAACGACTACATTTCATCTATTACCATCTTGTGAGGAATAAGTTGGGAATATCTTAACGTAGATGGGAAAACACAACAAGTTATCCTCGATTAACAACATTACCTCCATCGTTAACAACTACATTTCATCCATTACCATCTTGTGAGGAATAAGTTGGGAATATCCTAACGTAGATGGGAAAACAAAACAAGTCATCCTCGATTAACAATGTGAGTTTCTTCATTAATAACTCCTATTCCTCCATTAACATCTTCAAAGGAACAAGTTAGGAACGTCATCATGTAGATGGAAAAACACAATATCTATTCATATAATAACATCATTATCTTCACTATTAACGACTCGACTTTGTCCAATTAACATCTTCGAAGAAACAAGTTAGGAATGTCATAATGTATATGGGAAAACACCTCTCTTCCCATAATAACATCGTTATCTTTGATATTAACGACTAGACTTCCTACATTAACATCTTTGAAGGAACAATTCAGGAAAGTCGTAATGTATATGGGAAAACACAACATCTCTCCCCATAATGACATCATTATCTTCGCTATTAACAACTCAGTTTTCACCATTACCATCTTGTGAGGAATACCTAGGAAGGTTGTAATGTAGATGGGAAAACACAACATCTCTCCACGTATTACCAACATCAGATTCATTATTAACGATTCGACTTCCTCTATTAAGATTGTAGGAGGAACATGTTGGAATGGTCCAAATGTAGATGGAGAAAAACAACATGTTAGCCACAAGAAACAACTTTATTTTCATTATTACCAACTCGACATCCTTTATTAACATCTTAAAAGGAATGAAGTTGCCAAATCACAAGTTTGATCCCAAAACAACACCTCACCCACAGTTAACAAGATCATATTCATTAGTAACGACATTATTTCGTTGATTAACATCTAGCCAACAAGAAATGGGAAATTTTTAGAGTCACTGCCCAAACGCAACATCTTTGACATCTTCCATTCACACAGAAAATAGAAGACGTGTGTAGGAAAAAGTTTGCAAAAATAGATGTTCCATGGGTAATAACACCAAACCACTCTATATTAACAACATGGTTCTATTGATTAACACCTTCATATATTTATCAGTTGTTGTCAGATCACATATTTCATGACAAGTTACTGTCCGATTTGCTGTGAGACAGTCGACTCGTCGCCCCGCTCCGCCTAACACCGACAACTGAAATGGCTGACTACTGAAGCTCTGACAGAGGGAGAGCTGAACACACAACCGCACAATGCCTTGTTCGCCTTGTCGACGACATCAAAAATTGCCACAGACAACCGTCGACCCACCGTCCTTCGCGTCGTCTCCCCGAGCTTTCCCATCACTCTCTATTCTGACACCCTTTCAACTCTGCCTTCTCGTGTCTCTTCATTTCCCTGTTAGCTATCACTTAGGAGGGTATTTAGGTAATTGTCTTAAGATTTCATATTCCAGATTCCGCACCCCTCACTGATTTGGGATATGTGAATTTCATCCAACCTTTTTATCCTTTTCTAATTTCTTTGGTAGTTTTCTGGAATTTTCCCAAAAATATACTTGAGATAATTTTTACAAAAATAAATCTATAATAAATACGTCTAGGTTTTATACTTAAAACAAAAGCAAATTTATCAACTGCCTTCTATATTTAATAATTAACAAGAAAATTGCCTATAATTTTCTATTTAAAAATTTTATTGCTCATAAATACTTGATACTAGTATATCTTTATACATAGAAAGTATTAGTACTTCGAAATTAGGGGCCCAAACCTACCCGCTTCTGCTCTCATTTTGGCTCTTCTCCAAATGGAGTTTTTGGAGGGGAGCCGGAATTTTGGACTATTTTACTATTATAACTTTTGTGATATTCTATTAATACTCAAAAAAATAAAAATAAACTTCTCCCTCATAATTTTTGTGATCTTCTATTAATTTTTATGAGAAAAAAATAAAATTAAACTCCTTAGAGTTTGTGGTTGGGAAAATGACATTTGAAAACTCTATAAAGACAAAAGTCTCGTATTGAAATTAACTTTTTTAGTTTACAAAAATGCACTCGTTTCTTTTTTTTTTGTTTCAGTACTTTGTCTTGGTTGTTTCACTACTCATCTTTTTTAAATTCAAAATTCAAATATTTACCAACGAAGGTTGGGTCTAGTAGAAGAAACTAGTCCCTTACAATGTGGTGAATCAAGATTTGAACCCTCAATGAGAGAGGTTGATAAGTAAAATATTTGCATATTTATTTTTCCTTATATGATGATTTTGTGGATAATATTTGAGCTTAATTTAATAAATTTAGGTGTGATTAATAAATAAATAATGATTTTGGCACAAAATAGAATTTCTTGAAAAATACTAAATTAGACTCTCTTTCAATTTTCAGACAATATCTGAAGATCTAGATGTCGAATTGATACGTTCTTTATATGGATAAAAAGCTAAGAAAGAGCTCTACAACTTTTATGTTGAGACCAAAATCCAATTCTATCTCCAAGAGTTGCGAATTTTGCTTGAAAGTTGAGAGCGGAAATCATCTACCATTCCACCAACCATTTCATCTACCTCTTCATCTTCCTTTCTACCTACTACTTCATCTACCACATTTCATCTACCACTTCATCTACCTTACTCCATTCTTCCCTATATATAGCCACCCTCTCCTTCGCATTTGACACACCAATTCATATCCATTACTTTCCTCTCTTATCCACTTACACCATTATCTTAGAATTAATTTCATGCATTGTATTTGTTTCTTGCATGCCTCCTATATGGAAGGTTTTACCTCCTACATGGAAGGCTAGATTTTTCTATTTTCATGCATCTTGTGGTTGTATTTTTATTGAATAATTAAGTTTATTGTAATGTTTATGAAGTTTTCAATTTATTTTATTGTTGTTTTTAATTTCATCATGAACTAAATTTCCATTTTCCTAGGGTAATGATGTAGCTTACTAATGACGGATTGAATCTTAACTTATTAAATATAGTTTGAATTTCTCCTTCATGATTGAGTTTTAATTATTATTTTTAATGCTTTTGATTGACTGACCATCTTTTGAATGATTTAAATATGCATGTTGAGATAGGAAGGAGATGCATATTTATAGATCCTATAATTAAAACCATGACTTGCATATGAAATAGGAATATATTCATAAGAGTTGTGTAGTCTTACTGAGTTCCATAAATTTTAATCCATAATTAATTGCTTAAATTTATATAGGAATATATTGTATTAGCAATTAATTATAGAATTGCTTGACCTTGAAAGATGCTAGTAATTAAATTAAGGAAACTCGACTTTCAATTATATGGAATAAATTGGGCTAGAATGGATAGGTGATTCAATTCAAAATTTGTTAAGTGAAATCTGACTCCTAGGACTTTTTCTCATAGTTATTTCATATCATTTTCATTCATATTTAATCATCTTTTATTTTCTACTCTCAATCATCAACCAATCGACCGACTAAATAGAGTTAAAATTAATCATTTTGGTACTTAGTGATCAATCATCGTGGGTACGATACTGTACTCACCTCTATACTATTTGATTACAATAGTGTATACTTGTACTATTTAATAGATCATTTACACTCATAACAAAGGTACCCACATTTAGAGTCTGATAGTGCCTCAAATAGGATTGCCTCCAATATGAGGATATCTTTACTTAGCAAAGAAATTTAGGTTTTATTTTAAATTTATAATGTGCATTTTTAGTACTCGTTTCAAATAGCAATTTATGGTATATGAGATAAGTATGTGAGAGGAGAGTTGTCTTGACTTACGTGCATAAACACTTATTATAAGAATTTTGGGCGTACCTGAAATCCAATAGACTCGTTGAAGTTCCCACACGAAACCAAAGCACTGATACGGATCCCGATTACGTTACACAGCAAATACACCAAAGAGAGGAAGAGAACAGAACATTCTTATGAGAAAATCTTTTAGAGGGAAAATAGTAATATTCGGTGTGTTATATCTTCATCTTTTTTTCCTCCCTTAAATCTCACACCTTATTTATATAGTATAAGTACAATTACATAGAAATAAATGCAACCCTTAAACGTATGGTTAGATAGGAATAGATGCAACCTTTAAAACACAATGGGTATCACTCTTTATAACCGTGTCACTGCATGAAGCTCCTCTTGAATTGGGCTTAGGCCCTAATCCACCAAGGGTGGACTAGTATATTCCAACACTTATAAACCTTTCAAAAGCTCATCCAAACAAAATCTTTCAATTTCAACACTATTGTTTAAATTTAAGTGATGCCTTCTTCTTCTACTATTGTTGGCAAATGGCTCAACAAGTTCCTCTGTGCGAAGAAGCATAAACTCCTACTTGGAATATGGATCTTGTTGAGTGCCCTCATGCTTTGATTTCCCTTAAAGTTATCATATGCATCTTTTTCATTCTTTAGAGCTTTAATGGGTATGAGCTGTGTCATTCTTCATCTCTATAAGCAAAGTGATAGTTAGAAATTTAGGATGGGACAATAAGTAGCTGGTTGGGAGATGGTTAAGAATTTAGTTAATAAGGGATTCCTTATTAGCAGCAGTAGAATAGAGGGTGTGTAGATTAAGACATCTGAGTGTAATAAAATCCTTTGTATTTATGGGAGCTAGTGAGAAATACCAAAAAATTCTTTTCATTGAATTAATAAATAGTTTATTGGTGTGTTTAGTTTGAGGGGAGAGGTGGGTATGTTACCTTATTTAATTTGTTAGAGCGGAGGGGAGGGGAGGGGATCCTTTATTTTGTTTAAAGGGAGGGAGGGTAATTAAAGCCAAAATTTTGGCTCCCCTCCCCTCCCCTCAAACCAAACACTCCTTACAGCATTATAGGCTTATATAACCCACCATTATAGTACAAAATAATAAATGAATCAAGTTATGATGTGACATATCAAGATTGGATGGATGGCCAAAATAAACAAAAAACAAAACAAAAGTTTAATATTGGTATTCAATAACAAATTTGAGAGTGAGGAGAACTACACGATTTTTGTGGATTGAGTTGATAAATAGTTTACTCAATTATGGGCTTACATGAAGGAATCAAGATATGAGGCAAAAGAATTTCAAGGATGTATACCTAATAACAAACTTGGCCCAATCCTAACTAACATTGTCCACAATCCTACTAAATAAAACTTCATCCATTGTTTAATATAAGACATATTTACTAAATTTGATTAGATTAAGAAAATTAATAACTTAGTTAATATTTTTAGATATTTTATTATTAATACATATTATATCTAGATATATTTCCTGATTATTACTTGATCATATTGGGATATTCTAGTTATTGCTTGATTATTATTCTGATTAAGATTAAATATTCTAGATATTATCTAATCATTATTTTGGATAAAAAAAATTCTCCTGATTGTTGTCCACACGTGATTTGAATAGAGATTTAGTTTAGGGTTAGTTGCGTGGTCAATAAGTTGTTGCAAGTCTTAATGGCAAGTTATAAATAGCATAGGTTGGGTTTAGAGTAATAATATAGAAAACATGTACTTGATCCCTGAGGATTTCCTGACAGGTGATGGCTATTCCTAGACCATCATTATACCCAATCTTCTAGTTAGAAAAGACCCTGATTCTTTTCTATTGAAACTTTTCTATAACTTCAGTTGTCTTTGTTTTAGATCGAGAACTGTGTATTACATCTTCCGGTTAAACATGGCAAGAGGTATTTATAATTATAAGTTTTCAGCTACATCTTTGATGTTTAAGAAATTATATATGCTTACATGGCATGTTGTATCAGAGCAAAGTTTCGTATCTCCCTCTTGCTAATTTTTATTAATATGATGCGTTATGAATTTGAATATGTTTTATTTTCTTATTTGAAAAATATTTTTTTCGCATCATATATGTTGTTTAATCTATCGCTTGATTTCATGTGTGCTCGTCATTTGTATTGTGATCTAAATACATGTACATGTGGAGTTACTGGGACACAAGAAGACATTTAGGGCCTGTTTGGTTTAATCTCATTACACCCTATAGTGCAGTGTAATGAGATGTAATGCAATATTAATTACAGGACTAGTGTTTAGTTTGATTTTTAAGCAAAGTGCAATGAATTATTTTTTTTAATAATTATTTAAAATTAATATATCATACAAAGTTTATTTTACCCTTAATATAATTTTTGTACAAAAAATAGTTAAGAGTCATTGTGTTGCCTCATAATAACTGTCACGCTATCTCGCCGAGGATCGTCCGATGTAGATAGTTGTGGTAGTAGAGGTGATAGTAACAGTGATGTGGCGGTGGTGATAGCAGGCAGTGACAGCTACAACGGAAGTTTAATTAAAGGATTCAAGAAGTGAATTAGGGTGAAAATAAGGTGTTTTGTTGAATGAAATCATGAAAACTCCAATTCTCCAATTTTTCTAAAATTTTGTCTAGGGGTGTGTGAGAATAGCCTGGGTCATAATTTTTGGTGAAGTACAATATTACTAGGTATAAAAGGAATTAGACCGGATTTCTAAGGGCAGTTTGGTAATTATGTGTTTTTTATGGAGATAACCAACTATATGAATTTAGAAATGAGACATGAATAAGTAATAACTCATTTATTATAAATTGGAATTTTAAAATTTGACATTTGCCTGAGCCAGACCAAGAATCATTATACCAGAGTAGCTAGACATTTAGAAAGGATTTCAGGCAGTAACCTTATCTTTCGTACACTATGTGATTGTTTATATGTTTTGTGTTGCATGTTCTATGATATGAATTGTTTGTTATAAAGTCTAAATGTGGTATGGGAAAGCACAAGTACCATCAGGCTCATTTAGACAGTCACCTACTCTGGAACATTGTATCCAGCGTGAAATTATGATTAGACAAATATATGTGCAGTACATACATTCTGTTACATTATATGGTGCATTGCATTTTATTTATCACATTTTATATAATTGATTGTATATTTACTATTGAGATTCGTATGAATCTCAACCCTTCCAAATATTTAAAAATTTATTTAGCTAGAGACAGCAGCCCCAAAGGCAAGGAAGTAGTAGATACCAGCAATTGAAGATCCCGAACCTGTCTAAGCAGTAGTGTTTGTTATTTGTAGTTTTTATGTTATTTTGGGTTCTGTATATTTTACGTACAAACCTTGTGGGGATTCCTGTAATATAATCAAGTACATTATATTAGTATGTTTATGATATTTCTGTTCGCCCATTGAACTACGCATTAATACTCTGATAAATGTTGAAACAATAAAGGGTTTGACATTATCCACGTGGCAATCCATACATGCTATCTCATGGCTTCAGACATGCCAGTGACGACACCTCATAACTCTAGACATGCTAGTAATTCCACCTCATCACTCTCCCTAAAAAACCTAACCCTTTCTTTCCTCTCTCTCTCTCTCTCCCCTTTCCAGTGAACATGCCTCTTAGTCTCAAATCCCACTTAGCTAGTCATTATCTTCCACCTTCCAACCCAGGAGTTTCATGTAACCGTACACTATCATCTTCCAAGAGCTTCGCTAGATATCGACCCAGACTCTCCTTACTTTTGACTATCCGTCGTTTCCTCCCACACTTCGTTGAAAGTCAACCCTCACTTTGCAATCTCAGAAGTCAAACCTCACGAACATCTTCTTCTCCCACATCGCGTTCATGTTGCGTCCCTTGATCTCGTGAGTTGTATCAAGCTCTTATCTCTTGTTATTGATTGCTAATCTTATTTTTCCCCTTTTTTAGCTTGAACAAATTTGAATTGTTTACCTCATAGTTTATTGGAATTGAGATGTGAGAAATCTCAATAGTTTAGGAGGAATATTAGGGATTAAATGTAAATAACTAGCTAGTTTTAGTAGCTATAAGATTCAAATTTTAGTTTTAGTAAAATCAACTAAGCTATGCATTTGAATTTGCCTCATTTTTTATTTAGTTGCTTGTAAACCTTTGAATTTAGAGAACATGACTGTGAGAGGTGTCTTCAATTTACCAATTGCCTGCATTTTTTGTTTGGAATGAGTAAAATACTTAAATCAGTGAGTTGTGGGGTGGTTCTGGAAAATGGTTCTTCTGTAGATTATACTTTGAACCAAATTGTAACCTGCAGGGATTTGGGAACAAAGACCGAATGAAGAAGCTCTTTATCATTAGATCTGAGAATCACTTGAATCGCAATCTCCCAATTTTTTAATTTTTATGAATTTTAATTCTGACATGGAAAATAAAGGGTGAGGTGGATGCTACATAAGCATGTCACTTCTACAAATTTGGTCAACAAATGTTGACCATTGGGGCTTGTTAATGGAGGGGCGATATTGCCCCATTCTTTTACACTTACGGGGCATATTTGCCCTCTTGAAAACTTTTAGTTGCTCCAAGCCCATAGGAAAAAAAACTTCTGAGGTATTTAAGCCCTTTAACCCTTATAATTAGGTAGTGTCATTTGATGCCTTTGGAGTATATAAAGCAAAATTGGGTAATTAATATGATAAATGGATTAATATAGTGAAATTAATTGGAAGAAATGGGTGACATAATAGGTACATCATTAGTGGACTGGAACTTAGTCTATATGTCAAGTTTCTTCATACTTGAACTCATCGAATGTAAGTGGTATTGTTGTGAGAAGAAATATGATGTTAATGGATATGTTGGATGATACCATTTTCCTCTTGAAAGATACATTAAAGACAATTATGTATATGTTAGATGAGATTCCAACAAAATTTGTGTTTAAATCCTTTTGAAATCTCAAAGGTTGAAAGCTTGGTTTAAAATATACTCTTGTATATATTTGTCTTATAAATATAAAGAGTGTGGAAGGAAAATAATTTAAGAGACTGAAATTGTATATTTTGGTGAAGATGTAGATAGGTTTTTGAAATTCAAGTGAGTATAGCCCATTTTATTTTACAGTTTGATATACCAATCCATCATGTCTTATGACTTCAGGACATACCGTCCATAAGACATACTATCCATCATTTTTTCTGAATACATATCGAGTTTAACTACCTAGGACACACAGTCCACTAGGTATTTTGAATTCATTCCAACCTCCATTTCTTACTACTCAAGCCATTCATATACTTATGTAATATTTACAAAGTATGCAAAACAAATCATCTAACAACAATTTACCATTCGACATTCAACAATCCCAGACTTACAGTCCATTGGGTAATCATAGGACACATTGTCTAACATCAACTATCCAGGTAGCCTGTGAGGTCTTATAGCCTAGGCAATCACCACTATGTCATAGGCATATCGGGACTTAAAGCCTTGGGCCTCTGCCAATATACCACTAGATATTTTTTAGGTCTTATAGCCCAAGGCAACTCCACATACAAGGTGGAGTCACGGGCTTTCTGATTTAAGCCTACCTGGCTCAAGACTCCCCCAATTAACTTTCGGTGTAGCTTGTACTTAAAGATCTTATTGCCTTGGGACTAACTGTCTCATCATTCTGTGGCTTTACAACCTCTTCAAGACAATGCTCGAAGTCTCTTGCATCGGGTCGCTCCCCAAATCTCATGCATCGAGTCACTTACTAGAATCTCAAATTTAGATTTCTCAGCAGGTCTTACGCCCTTGCTCTGAATGCACATAAGGTCTTATGGCCTAAGTATGTACTAGCCCAATAGGTCTTTCTACCTATTGTATATTCATAACAAAAGTATACTCGATGGTAAGCAAATACATATAGAGCCATTACATAAGATATGAGAGCAAGAGTTGCTTCCCTTTTACCTTCGAGCCAGTCTTTCTTAATTCTCTCTCATCTTTCTTTTCACAAACAACATTGGACCACGCCATGGTGATTCATTGGGTCACACAAACCCCCCCCCTTTTTAGCAATTCTATAATCTACTTTTTTTTAATTCCACCATCCTATCTAGGTAATTTTGTATGGACTTTTAATATCAGTTCTGCTCCAAGAATAATCTTCTTCCCTTACTAGGGTAATCTACCTACGTCATATAGGGAATTTATAAGCCACTTGTACATTCTATTATCTATCTCAACCATGCAACCATAACTCATGGCTACTTTCTGTTCTATATTAGATTAGCAACTAGCAACCTCTAAAAAACCTAATACACATTTGTACCATAATCTAGTACCTCAAATCATTCAAGCCAATTCAAATTCTAAAGAAATCAAAACTTAATAGTTGATTCCTAGGCTATGGTTCACTTGGTAACCCTTCTCTGGATGTTAGATGGGCATCCAACTTTTAGGTTCTTCACTAACTCTAGAACCACAAGATCACATAAATCGAAAATTGATTCCTCAATTATAACAAATAGGCATGCTAAAATTATGATCAATCGCACCTATTCTACCTTCACAGTATTTAGGTAATATCCTTAAAATATTACTGAAGGTTCAACACTATCCATAAGGTTCGCAATGTTCAAGCTTCCATCATGAAACAGAACCAAAGTGTAACCTAGTTCACATTTTGACCTACGCATTATTTCAGCTTATATCTGATTCAAGCCTTTCCTCAACCTTTAGTCATAAGATCGGATCCTCTAGGATCAATATATGGCATAATAAACACTCATTACATCTCTAAGGATCACCATATATCCTACCACAAGGCACTCAAACCTTCATGCATTCTAACCTTTAGTCAAAGGTTTCTACATGGGGACTTCCAAGGAAGTCACCTATCTTGAAATTTTTCTCCTTGAGCATGCTTAACCTTAAAGTTGTGATGAGATCCAAGACATTAGTGCCCGTATAGATCCATATATCGTTGGGTATTGGTAGTTCATATATGTCTTGATCCCAGTACCGCATACCTACCCCACCAGAGATGCTAAGTACTGTCCCTATAAGGAAACATAAGCAGTACCAGGTTCTTGATATAACTTCTTATGTACTCCCGTAACATAGGGTGGGGATCTAAGTCATCTTCCAATTCATCATCAGAAACTCTAAAGTTAGCAACAGAACCCATATTCTTTGCTACCTTATCTATCTCTAGAGTCTCTATAACCTTATCAACTTAACTTCCCAGGGGGTCACCTATCCCAGAATTTCTCTTGCCTAAGCACTCTTAACCACGGACTATTGTTGGAATCTAGGTCTCATGCTAATCTGGCATCAGATACACTAGAGCTCATACCCTTCCCTACAGGGTATACATTACTATTGCTCCATTTCATCATCTATATACAGCTCTACCCTTCCTTTGGTAGGGGAATCTACAGTCAGCCAGTTTATCGATATACGGCTCTACCTTTCCTTTATACCAGCCTGCCAATTAATAGTAGGGGAAATTCTATTTCTCTGGGTTTATCTATCACCCATTTCTCTTAATCATAGTATCACTCAAGATTACCACAGAATTGCCTTGGATACTATTAACATAATAGAGAATACTAGCCAAATGTCAAGAACTCTACTTTGATACCACCAAATGTAACACCCGTTACTTATGCCTTTTATATTCATTTGAAAGCATTAATATCATTATGGTTGAGGAGAATCAAGAAATAAAGTTCCCATCCAAAAAATTTACAATTATTCCTGGGGTTCTGTTCATTTGGTAAAACCATATTCACCAGAATAATTATCTTTATTCACG
Organism: Inga laurina; assembly: GCA_963855925.1. Classification (NCBI taxonomy): domain Eukaryota; kingdom Viridiplantae; phylum Streptophyta; class Magnoliopsida; order Fabales; family Fabaceae; genus Inga; species Inga laurina. The sequence continues at coordinate 23,479,556 of OY979712.1, forward strand.
AGGTTATTGACTTCTCTCTATTAATTTCTATCAAAGTTGTTCTCTATTTATTAATCATTCTGCTTACTTAACTAATGGGCTCGTGTTGTGCGATTTCCCATTCCTAGGTCATTTATCACGCTTAGAGTTATCAATTCATCTGTCATGCAGTGATATACAATTAATCACTCAAAGGTCAATTACATAGCAGTACATTGTGTAAATAATTCTTCTCTTCTTCATTGTAACTTCTTCTCCTGACACAAAATCCTGCACTCCTCTTCTATGCTCAGTTACCTATATGGTTGGCTGAGAGAGGGTGAGATTCAGGGGAACCTTAGTAGCAAACAATACCACTATGCGTGCCAGATATATATTTAATGCATGACATGCTTGCCTTACATAAAATCATGCCAACATCATAACATATTTGCATGCTCAATGTTACAACATACTCATGGTCTAGCATAAATATAACACAGCTTTAATCAATCCAATATGCTTAACACAATTAGGCAAAGCAGTCACATAAATCAATGCACAAACATACATATTAAATACATGCAGGTTAGGTAAGTTCACTATCTTTGGTCTCTATGTCATCCTCTTGTACCTTTTCTTCCAACCACTGAAGTTGCTTGAAGAATCTTCCTTGTCATCTCATGACCTTAGGTATACAATTACACTGTTAGAGTAATGAAAAATGAATATCCTACGTGGCTATTATCCTTTAGGGCATGTCTCTTATCTTTGGACCTATACTTGTTCCAAATTACTTTAAATGCCACGGTTTCGTGGGTCCACCTAAACAACTAGATATTTCACCCAACTTTAAAAAAATCATAATTAAATCTCTATAACTCTAAATAAGGTGGTTCAAAGTCCTAGGGGACCCTTATTAAGTCTATTTTAAGTTAAAAATATCTCGTAATGCCCATTATGAGCACCAAATTCCAGAATTCGCGACAAATTGGCTGCCTTAGAATTTTGTCCAGTTTTAATTCCTTAACTTCCAAAATTCATAGTTACATCTAGAAAATTCCAAATTACATGGTCTAGCTTATATGCAAAGATATTTAAGTCCTTTTTAAAGGTAAAATATGTGCCATTGTCAATTATAGGGCTAGATTTCTAGAACCTCAAAAAAACCTCATTACCACAAAATGTTCCAGATGCAATGCCTAACTTTAAAAATTCATATATCATATTCTACTAACCCAAATGACGCATATTATATATCAAATTAAAGCTAAGGACACATAATTTAAATTTGGAAAGTTTCATATACATTAGATATCATTTGCTTAGTCAAAAACATGTCACAAATAGACTGCCTCACAGAACTCAAATCTGGCAGCACTAAAAATAGTCTTTTTTTATTATCAAACACCATATATCATCATGTATTCATGATTAAACACATATGGCCTCAAAGCCACTGCTGGGCCAAAACATTGGGGTGGTACAAGAGTCAAGAAAAAATCAACAAAATCAAAAGGTATATAGTTCAAAATGATGCCTACGATTACTTCTTCACATTTCTACAACTGGTTCGGTATTATGGCTGTGCCCCAGCTAACTAGACAACACAAAACACCTTAGATTAAAAAATTGAGACCATAGAAATGAAATTCTTAGTGAGTAGAAGAAGTTTATTGAGAGACTTACAAGACGATAATGGCGATTCAGGCCAGAATCAGCTCTGAAACTCTGAAAAAATCACTATTCGGCCTTTCTCTTTCATCTTCCTATTTTCTTATGCTTTTTCACTCTTTCTCTTTCTTTTCTAAGGTCTGGTTAAATTGGCCCTTAAAGAGGAATGGAAGGTAGAGATTTAATCTTGAATGTGATCTCCTCTTGTTGTGCCAAGTGTCCCAATCTTAAAGCCCAAGATTGCCAATGTCATCCAAGTAACTTGTGTTCCCTTTCTCTCTCTTAAGTGGCACCTTTCACATGTCAGGGGAAGGGAGGACTGATGAATTCCCTTGACTCCTAATTTTGGTGTTTAAGAAAGTCAAGAGCCTGACTGAACCGGGGACCGGTCGATTTCCCTGACTCAGGTGACAAGTAGTGCATCAGGAGAGAGCCAATCACAAAAGCAAAAAGCAAGTGTTATGATTATAAACACATGTCACTCTCTTATAAGGCCAACACAAAAGTGATCTTGTACTTTCTCATTATGAGAGGACACTTGTCACTCTCTTAATTGTCTAACACAAGTTGCTTCATCATTACTTACTTTATTAAAGCTACTTTAATAAAGCTACTTTATCGATATTTCCTCAGTGTTTCCCCTAACTTGACACCACATACCAGTGTCATTTCCCAAAAAACGTAGGGTACTCATGTCTGCCCTTAAAATGCCATATGCACACTTATACCAGTATACTTTGGTCGACCAATCAGTCCCACACCTCATGACATAGCTGGGTGGCATCTTTCTATCACCTAATAGTATCGTATATGTGTCTTGTGCATATCTTCACTAACACTTTAATCCTACAGCTTAAGCATGTAGGCCCTCTGCCCAGTAGGGCTGAATCATATATCCCTAAGCATCTTTCTTTCTGTCATCGTTCTTGGGACTCTTCCTGAACTAGGCTTAGTCGTCTAACTGATACAGACTTATCCTCAAGTCTCTAGGCCCAAAATTTGGGATATTGCAATTCTCCTCCCATTCAATCAATTTCATCCTTAAAATTTTGAATAGCATATGGAATTATTTGTACTTTAGGGATTATCTCTAGATAATCAGGCTATCTCTTTCATTATAGCTCTTTTATTTGCAAGCTCGTAGATTATGCAGCACAATGATCATATTCTTAGATCTCCGATAGTATTCAACAATCATTATACATCATTCTCATTCATTCTGTTCATAGTATGTAACATTCAAACACAGGACCTACTAGTTACTAGTCTATTCTCACAACGATTGGTTTCACAGGCCTCACTACCTATATGACACTCTCCCAAGTCATACTATATGCATACTAGGCCTTCTAGCCTCTTCGGGACTCTGCCTGGATCACACTTCAAGCCTTATAGCCTTTTCAGGGCTTTGCCTTGATCATACTGTATGCATATCAAGCCTCACGACTCATTCTACTCTGACAATGTTGGATATCCTGGTCTTACTTCACAGGGAATCACCTCTAAGCCAATGGCATCTTGGAACTTACTGCCTAGGCTACAAGCTGGTACAGTCTGAATGTTCTGCCAGTCTCAAGATATTTTTTGGACATACTAGTCCAATGTCACTAGACTAGGCAATAACCACAATGCTAGACACACAAGTGTTACAACCTAGTGACACTGCCTTATGCAAACTTGCATATTGGGTCTTACAGTCTCGAGCCTCTGCCCATCACAATTCTCAACTACATAGCATTCTGCTGGCCTAAGGAGATACCAGTCTATCAAGTCTTATGGCTTCAGGACATACCGTCCATAGGACATATTGTCCATCATCTTTCCTAAATACATATCGAGTCTAACTACCAAGGACACACAGTCCACTAGGTATTTTGAATTCATTCTAGGCTCCATCTCTTACTGCTCAAGCCATTCATATAATTATGTAATGTTTATGAAGCTTGCAAAATAAACCATCTAACAACAATCAACCATTCAACATTCAACAATCACTAGACACACAGTCCATTGGGTAATTACAGGACACACTAGGCAACATCAACTATCTAGGTAGCTTGCAAGGTATTATAGCTACTTTATCTGTGTTTACTTGGGATTACACTTGGGTTTTACTTGGGACTGCTTCACATATACTGAGGCCCACTGACTGACAGGCTGAGCTCCCTGTATCTCCTAACATTGTGCCATATACTGGTGTATTTTCCTAAAAAATGTAGGGTATTCATGTCTGCCCTAAAAATGCCATGTTCACACTTATATCGGCATATTTTGCTCGACCAATTAGTCTCATACCTCATGACATAGCTAGGTGGCATCTTTGCATCACTTGATAGTATTTTATATATGTCTTGTATACATCTATGTTGACACTTTAATCCTTTTGCCTATGTACACTGGGCCCTCAGCCTGGTAAGGCCAAATCACATAGTCCCCGAGAGTCTTTCTTTTTCTCATCATTCTTGGGGCTCTTCCCTAATTGGGCTCAGTTGTCTGCTTAATATAGGCTTATCCTCAAGTCTCTAAGCCTAAAATTTAGGTTATTGCACTGTTCATGAATTCTAACTTGTAGGGTTTGATATTTGCCTAGGGGTCCCAGTGATTGTGAACAAGAACAAAGTTTGGAAAGGCTTCCAGGTAGTACCTTATCCCTTATATCATATATGCTACTGTGTATGTATTCTCCATCATCTGCTATGTGCAAGACAGTTAGTCCTTAGGTAGTAAGACCCATAAATACAAGTTGCATAGGGAGTTTCCCTAGCCTGCAGCATAGGGGGCTACCCTAGATAACATCTTGTATAGGCAGAGGCCCTGGGCTGCTAGTTCATTGTTACCAATCACTGTGGTTCTATGATAGGGGATTGGTTAAGCCCTTTGTTTGCTGCATACTGTAAGTGTTCTATTTGATGATTTGTTTTACATGCTTAGTATTATACATATCATATGAGTGACTTATGTTACTATTGGGATTTTTTTGAATCTCACCCTTTCCAACCAATGATCTACACAAAGGTGAGTAGCTCTAAGGGCAAGAACATAACCATATACAGGTAAAGCGAATGCTGAATAATTAGAGACCCTTTGGTTATCTTTCATTTTGGATAATTGTATAATTTGTAAATGTAACTAAGTAGAAGTAGCTATAGCAGTACCAGTAATTGTAGCATTAACTGTATTAGTTGTAACTTATACGTTAGTATATCAACAAACGTGCTAATATCCTAATGCGATAAGTGAATTAGAATCAGGCAACCAAATGCTAAAAGCCCATAAGTTAACTAGAGAACACCCTATATTTTAAATAAAAGGATTTGAAACTAATGAGTGGTAATGAATGTGCAAAGCAGTTTGTGACCACACTTAAAGTATTTTCAAAAGTTTTCCAAAAACCAACTCAAGTACAGGGTTAAACCATGTATTAAAGTTGAGACTTTAATAACTTACAATAGAAAAATGTCTTAGGTTTGTAAACATTACATGACTAAAACTCATGTAAACGTTTTAGAAATACGGTGTTACATTCTCCATTCACTCCGTTTCATCCCTGATTCTCTCCACCTCATCTTTGATTCGTTTGTCTTCAACCATCCTTTTCTATTTGGTCTCCTCTACTTCACCATATCCATCTTCATACCTCTTATTCCACCCATGGCTTGTATGTTCTTGCTCATATGCATCACGTAGACCCAGACAATGCAAGGCTAGATTATAGTTCTCCTAGAGATGGAGCTAATGCTTGAGTTCCTGCTTCACTACGGAGTTTCTTTCTTCCTTAATTTTAGTTTGCATTTGTATTTGATTTGAATGAGTTGTACAAATCAATTTATGATTTCAAGGTCTGCTACTATACTAAATTTGAAGAATATGTTTGAGAACTAGTAGAATAATAAATTATTCGCAAGTTTGAGTTGGAATTACATGTCTCTGAATATTTGGTAAATTAAATTGTTATAGCCAATCATGTTGATTTAGTTTCAATAATTGATTTCAATGATGCTCAAGGTAAAATGGGAAATTTAATCTGGAATAATTTAATCCGGAAAGGTAATGCATGGTTGTGTTTAAAAAATAGATATGTGATTTATAATGCTTCTTATTCTCAGTCGAATGAATTTATGCTTGTCTATCTATGATTTGTGCATTTATAAAATCTTGTTGATGAGTGAGTTAGCGAGTTATTAACTCAATTCTTAAATTTGGTTTCTAACTCCATTAACATTAGGACAGTGAAGGCAAGGCCACATTTCTAGGAGAACACATATTCAATATTGATATTCTATCATTTACTTCACAACATCAGATTTAGACAAATCATAAAATTATAAACATTAGGACTAGCTTTAATCTAGAAAATAAACCAAACAATTGCTCTCTTTTCTGCTATAAGTAAATTCTTAATTTGTGGTTCATAAGCTTTGCTAGCAATTTTAACATCCATTAGGCTCCTTAGAGACTCAACCTAGGCTAGACTCAACCTAGGCTAGTTTCCATTTCTATTGTCAAACTACTCAGGAATCAAGAAAGTAATGGTCATGAACAAGAGGATGACACTATCCATGCCTCATTCTTGACCGATATATTGTGTGACAAAAGGGACGTGACGTAGTTCTATGACAGGTTGCTTCTTGTTAATGATCCTCATATGAATGGGTAGTCGTAATGTCTTGTTAGAGACCACTTGCGACTTGTGGGTTAGTAGAGTTATTGGCCAACTGCCAACTTCGTATGGGCCTACAAGGTCGCACACAAGAATTGTCCAACACGTGATTATGTTTATTCTAGGGTGAATGAATTTTATATTTATATATATAATATCAAATTCGTTAATAATATTATATATATATATATATATGTATGTATTTTTGAAATACATATTATATATATGTATATATATTATATGATATTATTATGTTGTGCTAGTTTTAAATTTAATTTATTAAGATAAATTAAATGTAATAACTAACATGATAGAGATATAGTATCTCAGATTTAATTTATGAAAATAACTTAAATCTAATGGCTCTTTATTTGAATTAAATAAATAGGTTAAATTAAAACTGTTGGACAGAATTAATTTAAATTGAATTTATTTAATTAGCTCATCAAGATAATTAATTGTTAATTAATTTTGAAATTAATAAAGATTATTTTTTAAACTCGAATATAGGCCTCATAGGTTATAAACTTGATAGAGCAGATATACTCATATACGCATGAGAATTGTGAGCCGCAAGGGAAACCCTAGGAGACATTAGAGGTGCTTGCATGCAATCTGTGTTAGAGAGCATTTGTGTATATACTGGTAGAGGGAGCGGACCTGAGGTGTTGGCTCCTAGAGATTGAAAACCTGAATTGAACAAGGTATGAATCCTTCTAACTCGATTTAAACACCGTTGATAGATCCTCGATTAGGATCAACTATAATTTTTAAAATTCTTCTGCTATGCCTCCCGATCCCTATAGTGGCATTAGAGCCAGGTCAATTGTGCACTTAATTTGAGTTTATGTTTTTATACATGTGATATATATGGGATATATATATATATATATATGTATGCTTATGAGAAGATGATCGAATATGTATCTAATTTATGTTTTGGTTTTGAGAAAGTCTAACGCTTTATGTTGATGCGATCTGGTGAAATTGTTTCGATTATATGCAATATGTTTACGTTTCAATTCCGCCACTGGCATCGCAATTTTTATTTTGGATTTGATTCGAAGTAGAATTCATCGTTAAGGTTTAGAAAAGGTTGAAGATAACAGCGTACGGACACGTTAGGGTCTCTAATCGGATTTAGGGATCCGAAATCTTGGAGAAGAATTGGGTCTAAGTTCTGATAACTATTCGAGTAATAGGGATCTGAAACTATGGGGGAGACAATCCGGATCAGAAGTATTCTAGGCTGTTGTTTTGGAAATTGGGCCGAAATCCCTTTAGAACTAGACTAAACAAATCTTTAAAAAAAATTGGGTCTATAATTTTAAAATTTTAAAATTTTCTTTTAAAAGGAATGTTCCTTTTTCAAAATTGGGTCCGGAATCCCTTTAGCGAGACCACCGTGACTACCTGTTCGTAGCACGATATAACCTAATCACGACATTTACTGCTTTTCATATTGTATGAATTCTTGTTGTGATTTATTCTTCATAGTTGTTTGGGTATGGTGAACAACATGCCTTTAGGTTTTTACAAAGGGTTGTAATATTTAAATATGTCCTGCGTGTCATGCCTTCCTCTAAATTCTCTCAATGTACATTCTCTTCTCATCTCACTTCCCTCGAATGTTTAAACGAGGTTTCTTTCAATGTATTTCTTTTCTTGTTTAGAGAAATCCTCTCATTGGCTTGGGAGGATTTTAGTAAGGTTAGCCATGTTGTGTCACGTTTAATTTATGCTTTTGATTAGATCATTGCATGAATACTTCTGCATTTATATATATTTATCTGTATGACATACGACCATAATTGCATTCATATAAACAAAACTAATTAATTGAGCCATCTGAATCAAATCTTAAGTCATAACGCCATCAATTAATGAATACTTGTCAAAACCTAGATCGCTCAATTGTGGAAACCACCAAAGTGGATGCACTTGAGTTATCTTGATAAGAAAGCATGAGTACTGGTGCTGCTTATAATATTCATTATTGTTTTGACTTAATTGAGATTAACAAAATGATTTTGAATCTCAAGGTATTAGATGGGATTAAACATACCGGATCATATGATGATCAAATCCTATAAAGATCTAAGAGTAACATGTGATGTAATTGGTAAATAGGTTACCTACCTAAATAACTTGAATTTAAGCCTCTTGCCAAAGCGGACTTAAGTATAAGCCAAATATGGATCTTAGCCTACTAATTATTATATTGAGGGTTGTTAATTTAGTGAAACATTACTAACTAACTTTGCATATTTTAATTGTAGAATCATGTCGACTATTAATACTGCTACACTATCATTATGATCAGTCCTTGAGAAGGACAAACTTTCTTGACTGGTTTAGGAACTTGAGAATTGTTCTCAAGCAGGAAAGAAAGACTTATGTCCTAGATCAACCCATTCTTGAGAAGCCTGCAACCAATTCTCCAAGAGCTCAAAGAGATGCTTACACAAAGTATAAGGATGACTCTGTGGATGTAGGTTGCCTGATGCTGGCACTATGGTTGAAGAGCTCCAAAGAGATCTGGAACTTATGGAGGCTCATAAGATGATTGTCCATCTCAAGGAAATGTTCCAGCAACAGGAAAGGCAAGAAAGGTATGAGACCACAAAGGCCTTACATTCCAGTAAGATGGCTGAAGGTTCATCAGTTAGTACTCATGTGTTAAAGATGAAAGGCTATATTGATCACCTTGAGAGGCTTGGATTTTCCATGAGCCAGGAGTTAGCTACGGATTTGATCCTGAACTCAGTCCCAGAGAGTTATGACCAGTTTGTCATAAACTACAAGACGAATAACATGGAGAAATCAAATTCTGAGCTATATGGGTTTCTCAAAACTGCTGAGCAAAGCATTAAGAAAAGCCTGTACTGTTTTGATGGTTCAGAAAGGAAAGGGTATGAAAAAGAAAGGGAAGGGCAAATGGAAGGGTAATGGCTCAGGTGGTAAGACCAAAGAGTCAAACAAGCCCGAAACCAAGCCTACACCCAAGAAGGAAAAGCCTCCAAAGGAAGGAGTCTGCTACTTCTGCAATGAACCCGGTCATTGGAAGAGGAATTGCAAACTCTACGTCCATGATCTGAAAAAGAACAAGAAGGATAGCGAGGCTATCGCTTCAGGTATTTATGTTATAGACATTCATTTTTCTACTTCCTCTACATGGGTATTAGATACCGCATGTGGTTCTCACATTTGTACAAATGTGTAGAGTCTAAAGGATAGTTGAAAGCTGAAGAAGGGCGAGGTCGACCTATGAGTTGGAAACAGAGCAAGAGTTGCTGCTTTAACCGTAGGCCCTTATGAATTAGTTTTTCCTAGTGGGCTTTTGTTAGTTTCGAACAATTGCTATTATGTTCCTGCTTTAAGTAGTAATATTGTTTCTCTTTCTTATTTGGATAAGGAAGGTAACCTTCTATTACTAGGAATGGTAAATGTTCTATTTATCGTAATGACATTTTCTATGCTAATGGTGATTTTCATGTTAGTCATTATATATTAAAATGGAATATCCTAATAATGGAAATATCTATAACGTAACTACTAAAAGGATAAAATCAAATAATCTGAATCCCACCTACCTATGGCATTGTCGTCTAGGTCTTATAAATGAGAAACACATTTCCAAACTCCATCAAGATGAATTCCTTAACTCATTTGATTTTGAATCATATGATACATGCAAATCTTGCTTATTAGGAAAGATGACAAAGGAACCTTTCACTGGGCACAGTGAGAGGGCCATTGAATTATTGGATCTCATATATACAGATTTATGTGGACCATTAAATACAGTTGCTAGAGGAGGTTATGTCTACTTTATTACATTTATAGATGACTTTAGTAGATATGGCTATATCTATCTAATGAAACATAAATATGAATCTTTTGAAATGTTAAAAATATTCCAAAATGAAGTATAAAACCAAATTGGCAAAAAAAAATTAAAGCGCTTCTATCTGATCGAGGTGGTGAATGTTTGAGCCAAGAGTTTTTTGACCATCTTAGGAGTTGTGGGATAATCTCACAATTGACTCCTCTAGGAACACCACAATAGAATGGCATTTCTAAATGGAGGAATCGAACACTGTTAGATAGGGTTCGATCTATAATGAGTCAAACTGATCTTCCACCGTCCTTTTAGGTACATGCCTTAGAGACAGCTGAGTTCACACTAAATTGTGTTCTATCTAAGGCAATTGAAAAGACACCATATGAGATATGGACTGGAAAGAAACCAAGTTTATCTTTTCTCAAGATCTAGGATGTGAGGGATTTAGAGGGGAAGGAAAATTTTTATGAGTTGAACTTTAAAAGATTGAAGAAGTGGGGTAATAAAATTTTAATAAAGAGAATATATAAGATAAAAGAGTAAGGAAAATTAATTAAAAAATTTTAACCCCACTTCTCTAATTTTTTTAAATTCAACTCAAAAAAATTTTTCCTCCACCCACTTTCCCTCCCCTCCCCTTAGACCAAACAAGCCCTTAGATTGTCCATCCAGTGTTGTTTGTTTAGGCTAGTTTGGAATACATGTGTAGCCTTCCTACTTAGGGCATCCGCAACTGTGTTTGCCTTTTCAGGGTGGTACTTCAATTCAAAGTCATGGTCCTTTTGAAATAAAATCCATATACTTGTACTATATGTTATTTGGTTCCTTTTAATCCATAAGATACTTTAGGCTCTTGATTGATAAACAATTTTAAGGTTGATCCATATAGGTAGTGCATCCATATTTTGAAAGTGAAGATTATTGCTGCTAGTTTGAGGTCATGGGTAGGGTAGTCCTCGTTATGTGTCCTAAGCTGCCTTGATGCATATGCCACTACTTTGTTGTCTTGTATCAAAACACATCCTAACCCTTTCAATGAGGCATTTTTGTATAAGGTACCTCATACGAGGATCAAGAAAAGCAAGTATTGAGGCAGTAGTTAGCCTCTTTTTTTTGTTCCTAGAATGCCACTTGATATGTCCCTATTTTATTATATATTTTTACCTGTATTTATAGGATTTTATCATTTTTATTGTGCTAAAATATAATTATTATGATTATTTTAGATGATAAGGTATTGCATAAAATAATTGCTAAAATTGGTATAATTGTCATATTTTATTTCCCTAGATTAATCTAATTTGCATGAAGGAATTTTTGGTCGTGTTTGTTATATGGAAATCAAAGAATTGAAGTTAAAAAGACAATCAAACCCAAAAAAAGCAGGAAGAACTATAGAAAAAGGTGGTAATTCACATAAGCTAAAGGATCCATAAAAACAAGACCTTAATACTACTTGTGGGTCACATTGCAACATGGTTTGGGCCCATATGTAATATCCCAATTTTTGATTAAGGGATAATCATGATTATTATGGATAATTATGAAATTAATTGGAATTATTATGTGTTTTATGGCAATATTAATTAATATGTTATAATTAGTGGAAAAATTGGGATAATAGAATTATTGGCCATAAGTGGTAATTAATGGGGAAATTAATTACTAACTAAGAGAAAATGAGATGTGTGATTAAAATGGCTAATGGAGAGATTAGATAAGTTAATTGGTGACTTATTTGGTGAGAGCCAATAGCAATTTGACATGTGGCAAAGAGAGTATGGGAGAGAGAGTGCAAGTATGTGTAAGTCAAATGGGATAAAATACTAATTTCTCTCTCCTCTCTTCTCTCTCTTTCGGCTGGAGGTATGGGTAGAGAGGGATGATGATTGCTTCTTCTTCCTCACTCCATCTCTCACATCTCTCTCTCTCTCTCATCAGTTTTATGCCCAAAGGAAGGAAGAAAAGCTTGATCTTTGGGTAAGTAAATGCTTTCCATTGCTCAAGTTCCTTTCATAAATGTTGATCCTTGAGTCATGGGCTTCATTTTGGTGTGTATAGTTGGGCCATTTGGTGTTGATTGGTGCCACACGAAAATCTGATTGTGGGAGAATCAAAGAGTCTTTTTGGAAGAGTTGATAAGGTGAGTAAGACCAATCTATCTATCTATGTTTCATACCATTTGAAGTAGTTTATAAATTCTGGAAATTTTGACTTGAATGCGAAAATTGGATGCCACTGTTCATTTGGTATGTTTTTGGCATGAGAATGGTGTTTTGGAATGAGTTTAGGATAGATAGATTGATTGGTAATTGAAATGGGAAGTTTGGTTAAGATTGGTGTATTATTGAAATTGTTGCCCAAAACCCAAATCATGATAATGGATTAAGATTTTGAGGATTCTGATGATTCCATTGAATTTATTAGGTGTTTTTGTGTGGGAATGGCTTTGGGTTAAGTTTTGTATCCATAGGAATCAATTGGGCAAAGGTTAAGGAGAGTGCCTCTGTTTCTGCGTTTTCTGCTATCTGGTAGATTCACTCGAGCAGGGATGGGTCTGCTTGAGTGAAGGATGAATATCACCCAAGCAGAAATGGGTCTGCTCGAGTGAGGGATGAATGTCACCCGAGCAGGGATGAACTCTGCTCGAGTGCGGTAGTGCAATTATCGTTTCTTGCTCTCTGTGTTCTTATTGCACTCCCTGGGTCATAGCAAGCATAGCCTCACTCGCGAGTGAGGGATGAACATCACTCGAGTGACCCTCCATGTGCTCGAGTGATGAGTGTATTTGACACCAAAGGACTTGCTTCTCGGGTTGTCACTCGCGAGTAGGTGCACGAGTGTGCCTTCTCACTCGCGGGTATGGGCATCGTGCTCGAGTGAGCCGTGTGTGCTCGAGTGATCCGTTCCTATGAAAGTTCTGGTGCTCTCGGGCATGTGCTTTCTGTCTTCACTTCCTTGTGCTTGAGGTGAATTCCGTACTTGTGCTCGAGTGATCCGTTTCCCTGAAAGGTGTTGTGCTCTCGGGCTTGTGCTTTCTGTTCTCACTCTCTCTTGTGCCCGAGTGCTGTCCGTACCATCACTCGAGAGAGGCCGTCTTCACTCGAGTGTCCATACATCAGCACTTGAGCATGGTCATCTGTGCTCGAGTGAAACAGTGTAAAATCTCAGTTTTGTGCTTCCAAAAGGGGATCTTTGGGATAGTTCTTCCTACCCTTTAAGAGTTTTGTTAGGGGTATTTAATGACTCCAAAAGAGTAATAATGATAACCAATTAAGTATTATGAAGTAAACTAAGTCTTGGAATAAGAGTATAACTCTTCGTCCCTAATTGTGAAAATAGGATTTGATATTTGCCTTCCTCGGGAGAGACCGGCGCTAGGACACGCCCGGAAGAACTCAAGTAGTGACTTTTCTCTCATATCTTGTATGATGTTTTGGCATGCATAACTTATCGTTGAAATTGTGAAATGTGTGCCATGGTCCATTTCGGCGCGAGCAGGTTAGCGTGAGCCGTATAGGGAGTGACAGCGGTCATCTCTAGGTCGGCCGTTGGACTGCCATCGTAATCGACATGGATATTGTGAATCCGACCCGTGGGGCGGTGTTTGTGAAACCAGTCGTGGGCTGTGTGTGTGTGTGTCTTGCCTATGTGGCTTGCGATTATGATATGCTTTATATGGATCCCAGCTGTGGTGAATTATACTGTGTTGATTGTTGTGATGCAATACAACGTGAGCAATTCAGCATGAGCAATCGTCAGGGATGACATGTGTCATACTAACCATTGCCGTTGTAACTGCCGTTGTAGTTGCTTGTTGTTGATAATGATTTGCTTACATGCATTATTATTGTACATTATATGATTGACTTGTTACTACGGGGATTCTTTAGAATCTCACTCTCCCAAAATTAACCCTTTTAGACAGGGCTGAAGGATCAAAAGGCAAGCGGGCGACGAAGAGTAGTTAGAGCTCCTGTTTAGGAGTATATTTTGGAGTGGATGGATATCATTGTATATTTTGGAATTGTATCTAGTAGATTTTGTGTAATCCCCAAGATAAAGGGTATGAATTGTAGGCTTTGTGCCTTGTGTAAATCCCTTTTATTTATGATTGGAACCCGAGTGACTCGGGAACTTATTTGCACTCTGATATTTGTAAATGGAATTCACCTGCTCAGGCCATTATTGTTTTGTATTGTGAATATGAGACCATTGTGAATAAGTTTGAAAAAGTTTTTGCAAATCCGATTTTTGGGCAAAAGATTTCTTTGATAAGTCCCAACTTGAATTATGGTCTCTAATTACAACTTAATTATGAGTTTAAGAACTTAATCTCAGCCTAAGGTGGGAAGGGGGTTACATCATATATGCTAACTTATAACTTATGCTCCTGAAATGGGTCATGTGACCACCACTTAAGTCCAAATGCATGTCTTCCATGACCTATAAAGAGCAAAATCATCATCACCTACAATTAATGAAGGGTGTGAAGGTGATTTCACATGATTACTCCTCTCTAAGTTATATGAAGGCCCTACCTCATTATTGAAGGGCATGAGGGTCTTTTTGCATGGTTTCATCTCCCACAAGCTATCATATTGCGCACCTAAGTGGATGAAGACCACACATTGCACTCCAAGTTTCCATATGTCATAATGAGAATTTAGTAGAAATAACTCATGAAAATCCAAAAGATATTATCAAATCTCAATTCTCATGATGCCATATGTCCTCATAATCTTAAAGGATATATTTGATTTATAATTCAAAAATGGATTATATTTAAATTATTATATCATTTTATCTCTTGACAATTCAATTCAATTCTTTTCCTCAAATATATTCAGAGAAAAACATGTGGCATTATCTCTTCAAATATCAAGAGTTAAATCATCATTTTTCCAATATCTTATCAATGGAATCACTCCATCCCATCATTTTTACCCAAAACTCAAATTCAAATGCAAGAAAAAGATAAAGATTCATCAAGATCATCCTCCTCAAGGAGCATCAAGAATGCTATAAAAGGAACCCCAAGGCTTTATTCTAGAGCATGTCCACACACCACACTTGTCTTCTTCCGCCATCAACATGTAAGGTTAATTAATCCTCTTCTTGGGGTTCGAAATTTTTGGCTTGAGTTCTTGTTTTAATTAGGGAGTTGTATTAGGTTTAGTTCTTTTTTATTTAAGCTCTTTAATGATTTCCTTGGTTTAGGTTTTGAGATTTGCTTTTATAGACTTATACTTTTTGGTTGAACATTATTTTCAATCTTTAGGTGAACTTCATGAATAATTGCAATTTGATTTTTAAATTTATATATTTTATTCTTCCTTATATATAGTTTTTCTTGTGATGTTATGATATTGTTAATTTAATTGCATTGATGATTGTATATATATGGATATGACAGTTGTTAGATTCCATGTTTTGATGATAACAAAGCTTAAGGAAAGTATTTTGCAGGAAAATCACTGGTTTACAACATTAGAAAATAATTTTTGAACATGCAGTAGTGAATCACTCAAGTAATATGTTCAAACTTTGTCACTTTTACGCTACTTATAGGAATGAGCCAATGATGAACACTTCTATAGATCACTTGAGTTAGCACTTGAGTGATGTCTTTTGAAAATGCTTTTCACTAAAGAAGCAAGTGGAAGTGATTCACTATTTTTCCCAGAACATCACTCGAGTGATGCTCATTTTGTCATCACTTCTACTTCTTTGTAGTGATTCTGAAAGTATTTTCAAGTTGGTTACTCAAATGACCATTAGAGATGCCTTCTGAATTACATCACTTTTACTACACCATAGTGATTATGGCAGTGATCTAATTCTATGTGAAACAATTTTCAAAATATCACTTGATTGGACCACTGTCCCGGAATGGCTTGAAAACCCACATACCCACTCCATTTTTCATGAGAATTCTATAATGCCCAAAATTGTTGTCAACTTCATCCGTTTGGGCCCTGAACGGCCAAAAACACGTTTCAAGCTGATTTGAGGTCAAAAAGAATGAAAGTTTGGTAACTGTCTCGGAATGGCTAGAAAACCCACATACCCACTCCATCTTTCATTAGGATTCTAGAATGCCCAAAACGATTGAAAAATTCATCCGTTTGGGCCCTGAAAGGCAAAAAACGCGTTCTCGGCTCATTTGAGGTCAAAAGTATGAAAGTTTGGTCACTGTCTCGGAATGGCATGAAAACCCACATACCCACTCCATTTTTCTTCAGGATTCTAGAAGGCCGAAAATTGTTGTCAAATTAATCTATTTGGGACTTAAACAGCGGAAAACGCATTTCAGGCTTATTTGATGTCAAAAGTAGGGGTGTTCGGGATCGGGATCGGGATCGGGAAATACCATTCCCGATCCCGATCCCGAAAATTTCCCGATCCCGAAAATCGGGAAATTTCGGGATCGGGATCGGGAAATTCCCGATCCCGGATTTGCTTTTTTTTAAAAAAAAAAATCTCTAAATTAAATATTTTGTTATGTTTCCTTTAGTCTAGTATAAATATATAATTTGTTTAATATTATATTGTATCAAATAAGTCTAATATAAATATATAATTAGTCCAATATATGCTTAAAGTTGTCGATTCAGTTGTAAAAAAAATAAAAACAAGAACAAAAAATTAGAACTATTTAATAAATAATAAATTAAATTAACTAAATAAACTAAAAGAATAGATATTATCTTAAGGGTGTTAGGGATTTTCATATTTTATTTTACATTTAGTCTTATTTTCTTAAATATTTTTTAAAAAAATATATGTATATAGATATATTTTTGGGATCGGGAAAAAGTCGGGATCGGGAAATCCCATTCCCGATCCCGATCCCGATCCCGAAATTTTCGGGACGGGAAAATCCCGTCCCGATTTGCTCGGGATCGGGACGGGAAATTGATGAACACCCCTAGTCAAAAGTACGAAAGTTTTGTCACTGTCTCTGAATGGCTTGAAAACCCACATACCCACTCCATTTTTCATAAGGATTCTAGAATGCCCAAAATTGTTGTCAAATTCATCCATTTGGGCCATGAACGGCCAAAAACGTGTTTCAGGCTCATTTTAGGTCAAAAGAATGAAAGTTTGGTCACCGTCTAGGAATGACTTGAAATCCCACATACCCACTCCATTTTTCATAAGGATTCTAGAATGCGAAAAATTGTCGTGAAATTCATCCGCTTGGGCCCTTAACGGCCAAAAACGCGTTCCACGCTCATTTGAGTCAAAAAAAATGAAAGTTTCGTCACTTTCTCAGAATGGCTTGAAAACCCACGTACCCACTCTATTTTTCATGAGGATTTTACAATGGCCAAAATTGTTGTCAAATTAATCTGTTTAGGACATAAACGGCGAAAAACGCATTTCAGGCTTATTTGAGGTCAAAAGTAAGAAAGTTTGGTCACTGTCTCGGAATGGCTTGAAAACCCACACACCCATTCCATTTTTCATAAGGATTCTAGAATGCCCAAAATTGTTGTCAAATTCATCCGTTTGGGCCCTGAACGAACAAAAACGCGTTGTAGGCTCATTTGAGGTCAAAAGAATGAAAGTTTGGTCACTCTCTCGGAATGGCCTGAAAACACACATACCCACTCCTTTTTTCTTCAGGATTCTAGAAGGCCAAAAATTGTTGTCAAATTAATCTGTTTGGGACTTAAACGGGCAAAAACGCGTTTGAGGCTTAGTTGAGATCAAAAGTATGAAAGTTTGGTCACTGTCTCGGAATGACTTGGAAACTCACATACCCACTCCATTTTTCATAAGGATTCTAGAATGCCCAAAATTGTTGTCAAATTCATCCGTTTGGACCCTGAACGGCCAAAAACGCTTTGCAAGCTCATTTGAGGTGGAAAGAATGAAAGTTTGGTCACTGTCTCGGATGGCTTGAAATCCCACATACCCACTCTATTTTTCATGAGGATTCTAGAATGCCCAAAATTGTCGTCAAATTCATCCGCTTGGGACCTTAACGGCCAAAAACGCGTTCCAGGCACATTTGAGGTCAAAAAAATGAAAGTTTCGTCACTTTCTCAGAATGGCTTGAAAACCCACATACCTACTCTATTTTTCATGAGGATTCTAGAATGCCCAAAATTGTTGTCAAATTAATCTGTTTGGGACTTAAACGGCGAAAAACGCGTTTCAGGCTCGTTTGAGGGCAAAAGTATGAAAGTTTGGTCACTTTCTCGGAATGGCTTGGAAACCCACATACCCACTCCATTTTTCATCAGGATCCTAGAATGCTTAAGATTGTTGTCAAATTCATCTGTTTGGGCAATGAACGGCCAAAAACGCTTTGCAAGCTCATTTGAGGTCAAAAGAATGAAAGTTTGGTCATTGCTCAGAATGGCTTGAAAACACACATACGCACTCCATTTTTCATAAGTTCTAGATACCCAAAATTGCAGTCAAAATCATACGTTTGCCCCCTGAAGGGACAAAAACGCATTTGAGGCTCAATTGAGGTCAAAAGAATAAAACTTTGGTCACTGTATTGTAATAGCTTGAAAACCCACATACCAACTCTATTTTTCATGAGGATTCTATAATGCCCAAAATTGTTGTCAAATTCATCCGTTTGGACCCTGAACGGCAAAACACGCGTTACAGGCTCATTTAAGGTCAAAAGAATGAAAGTTTGGTCACTGTCTCGGAATGGCTAGAAAACCCACATACCCACTCCATTTTTCATGAGGATTCTAGAATGCCCAAAATTGTTGTCAAATTCATCCGCTTGGGCCCTTAACGGCCAAAAATGCGTTCCAGGCTCATTTGAGGTCAAAAAGAATGAAAGTTGTCACTGTCTCGGAATGGCTTGAAAACCCACATAGCCACTCCATTTTTCATGAGGATTCTAGAAAGCCTAAAATTGTTGTCAAATTCATCGTTTGGGCCCCGAACGTCTCCGAATGGACTGAAAACCCACATACCCACTCCGTTTTTTATGAGGATTCTAGAATGCCCAATATTTTTGTCAAATTAATCCGTTTGGGCCCTGAACGGCTCAAAACTCGTTTCAGGCCCATTTGAGGTCAAAAGAATGAAAGTTTGGACACTGTCTCGGAATAGAGTGAAAACCAATATACCCACTCCGTTTTTCGTGAGGATTCTAGAATGCCCAATATTTGTTTCAAATTCATCTGTTTGGGCCCGGAACGGCCCAAAACGCGTTGCAGGCTCATTTGAGGCCAAAAGAATGAAAGTTTGGTCACTGTCTCGGAATGGCATGAAAACTTACATACCCACTCCGTTTTTCATGAGGATTCTAGAAAGCCCAATATTTTTGTCAAATTCATCCGTTTGGGCCCTGAACGGCCCAAAACGCGTTGCAGTCTCATTTGAGGTCAAAAGAATGAAAGTTTGGTCACTGTGTCGAAATGGCATGAACACCCACATACCCACTTCGTTTTTCATGAGGATTCTAGAATGCCCAATATTTTTTTCTAATTCATCCGTTTGGGCTCTGAACTACCCAAAACGCGTTTCAGGCCCATTTGAGGTCAAAAGAATGAAAGTTTGGTCACTGTCTCGGAATTGCATGAAAACCCACATACCTACTCCGTTTTTCATGAGGATTTTAGAATGCCCAATATTTTTTTCTAATTCATCCGATTGGGCACTGAACTGCCCCAAACGCGTTTCAGGCCCATTTGAGGTGAAAAGAATGAAAGTTTGGTCACTGTCTCGGAATGGCATGAAAACCCACATACCGACTTCTTTTTTCATGAGGATTCTACAATGCGAAATATTTTTATCAAATTCATCCGTTTGGGCTCTGAACTACCCAAAACGCGTTTAAGGCCCATTTGAGGTCAAAAGAATGAAAGTTTGGTCACTGTCTCAGAATGGCATGAAAACACACATACCCACTCCGTTTTTCATGAGGATTCTATAATGCCCAACATTTTTTTCAAATTCATCGTTTGGGCCCTGAACGGCTCAAAACGCGTTTAAGGCCCATTTGAGGTCAAAAGAATGAAAGTTTGATCACTGTCTCGGAATGGCATGAAAACACACATACCCACTCCGTTTTTCATGAGGATTTTAGAATGCCCAATATTTTTTTCTAATTCATCCGATTGGGCACTGAACTGCCCCAAACGCGTTTCAGGCCCATTTGAGGTGAAAAGAATGAAAGTTTGGTCACTGTCTCGGAATGGCATGAAAACCCACAAACCCACTCCGTTTTTCATGAGGATTCTAGAATACCCAATATTTTTTTCTAATTCATCCGATTAGACACTGAACGGCCCAAAACGCGTTTCAGGACCACATGAGGTCAACGAATGAATGTTTGGTCACTGTCTCGGAATGGCATGAAAACCCACATACCTACTTCTTTTTTCATGAGGATTCTACAATGCGAAATATTTTTATCAAATTCATCCGTTTGGGCCCTGAACGGCGCAAAACGCGTTTCAGGCCCATTTGAGGTCAAAAGAATGAAAGTTTGGTCACTGTCTCGGAATGGGATGAAAACCCACATACCCACTCTGTTTTTCAAGATGATTCTAGAATGCCAAATATTTTTTTCAAATTCATCCGTTTGGGCCCTGAACGGCCCAAAACGCGTTTAAGGCCCATTTGAGGTCAAAAAAATGAAAGTTTGGTCACTGTCTCGGAATGGCATGAAAACACACAAACCCACTCCGTTTTTCCTGAGGATTCTAAAATGCCCAATATTTTTGTCAAATTCATCTGTTTTGGCCCTGAACGGCCCAAAACGCGTTTAAGGCACATTTAAGGTCAAAAGAATGAAAGTTTGGTCACTATCTCATAATGGCATGAAAACCCACATACCCACTCCGTTTTTCTTGAGGTTTCTAGAGTGCCCAATATTTTTATCAAATTCATCCGTTTGGGACTTGAACGGCCCAAAACGCGTTTACGGCCCAATTAAGGTCAACAGAATGAAAGTTTGGTCGTTGTCTCGGAATGGCATGAAAAACCACATACCCACTCCGTTTTTCATGAGGATTCTAGAATGCCCAATATTTTTATCAAATTCATCCGTTTGGGCCTTGAATGGCCTAAAACGCGTTTAAGGCCCATTTGAGGTCCAAAAGAATGAAAGTTTGGTCACTATCTCGGAATGGCATGAAAACCCACATACCCACTCCATTTTTCATGAGGACTCTAAAATGCCCAAT
Source organism: Inga laurina (assembly GCA_963855925.1). NCBI lineage: Eukaryota > Viridiplantae > Streptophyta > Magnoliopsida > Fabales > Fabaceae > Inga > Inga laurina. Next base: position 23,500,866 of record OY979712.1, read on the forward strand.
ATTTTTGTCAAATTCTTCCGTTTGGGACCTGAACGGCCCAAAACGCGTTTAAGGCCTATTTGAGGTCAAAAGAATGAAAGTTTGGTAACTTTCTCGGAATGGCATGAAAACCCACACACCTACTCCGTTTTTCATGAGGATTCTAGAATGCCCAATATTTTTCTCAAATTCATTCGATTGGGCCCTGAACGGCCCAAAACGCGTTTAAATTCCATTTAAGGTCAACAGAATGAAAGTTTGGTCACTGTCTCGGAATGGCATGAAAACCAACACACCCACTCCGTTTTTCATGAGGATTCTAAAATGCCCAATATTTTTGTCAAATTCTTCCGTTTGGGACCTGAACGGCCCAAAACGCTTTTCAGGCCCATTTGAGGTCAAAAGAATGAAAGTTTGGTCACTGTCTCGGAATGGCATTAAAACCCACAAACCCACTCCGTTTTTCATGAGGATTCTAGAATGCCCAATATTTTTTTCTAATTCATCCGATTAGACACTGAACGGCCCAAAACGCGTTTCAGGCCCACATGAGGTCAACGAATGAATGTTTGGTCACTGTCTCGGAATGGCATGAAAACCCACATACCCACTCCGTTTTTCATGAGGATTCAACAATGCCCAATATTTTTTTGAAATTCATCCGTTTGGGCACTGAACGGCCCAAAACGCGTTTCAGGCCCATTTGAGGTCAAAAGAATTAAAGTTTGGTCATTGCCTCGGAATGGCATGAAAACCCACATACCCACTCCGTTTTTAATGAGGATTCTAGAATGCCCAATATTTTTGTCAAATCCATCCATTTGGGCCCCGAACGGCGCAAAACGCGTTGCAGTCTCATTTGAGGTCAAAAGAATGAAAGTTTGGTCACTGTATCGGAATGGCATGAAAACCTACATACCCACTCCATTTTTTATGAGGATTCTAGAATGCCGAATATTTTTGTCAAGTTCATCCGTTTGGGCCCTGAACGCCTCAAAACGCTTTTAAGGCCCATTTGAGGTCAAAAGAATGATAGTTTGGTCACTGTCTCGGAATGGCATGAAAACCCACATACCCACTCCGTTTTTCATGAGGATTCTAGAATGCCCAATATTTTTGTCAAATTCATCCGTTTGGGATCTGTACGGCTCAAAACGCGTTTAAGGCCCATTTGTGGTCAAAAGAATGAAAGTTTGGTCGCTGTCTCGGAATGGCAGGAAAACCCATATACCCACTCCTTTTTTCATGAGGATTCTAGAATGCCTAATATTTTTGTCAAATTCATCCGTTTGGGCCCTGAATGGCCCAAAACGCGTTGCAGTCTCATTTGAGGACAAAAGAATGAAAGTTTGGTCACTGTGTCATGAAAACCCATATACCCACTTCGTTTTTCATGAGGATTCTAGAATGGCCAATATTTTTTTCTAATTCATCCGTTTGGGCCGTGAACTGCCCAAAACGCGTTTAAGGGCCATTTGAGGTCAAAAGAATGAAAGTTTGGTAACTTTCACGGAATGGCATGAAAACCCACATACCCACATCGTTTTTCATGAGGATTCTAGAATGCTCAATATTTGTTTCAAATTCATCCGTTTGGGCCCAGAACGGCCCCAAACGCGTTTCAGACCCATTTGAGGTCAAAAGAATGAAAGTTTGGTCGCTGTCTCGGAATGGCAGGAAAACCCACATACCCACTCCTTTTATCATGAGGATTCTAGAATGCCCAATATTTTTGTCAAATTCATCCGTTTGGGCCCTGAATGGCCCAAAACGCATCGCAGTCTCATTTGAGGTCAAAAGAATGAAAGTTTGGTCACTGTGTCATGAAAACCCACATACCCACTTCGTTTTTCATGAGGATTTTAGAATGGCCAATATTTTTTTCTAATTCATCCGTTTGGGCCGTGAACTGCCCAAAACGCGTTGCAGTCTCATTTGAGGTCAAAAGAATGAAAGTTTGGTCACTGTCTCGGAATGGCATGAAAACCCACATACCCATTGCGTTTTTCATGAGGATTCTAGAAAGGCCAATATTTTTGTCAAATTCATCCGTTTGGGCCCAGAACGCCTCAAAACGCGTTTAAGGCCCATTTGAGGTCAAAAGAATGATAGTTTGGTCACTGTCTCGGAATGGCATGAAAACCCACATATCCACTCCGTTTTTCATGAGGATTCTAGAATGGCCAATATTTTTGTCAAATTCATCCGTTTGGGCCATGAACGGCCCAAAACACGTTGCAGTCACATTTGAGGTCAAAAGAATGAAAGTTTGGTCACTGTCTCGAAATGGCATGAAAACCCACATACCCACTCCGTTTTTCATGACGATTCTAGAATGCCCAATATTTTTTTTCAAATTCATCTGTTTCGGCTCTAACGGCCGAAAACGCGTTTCAGGCCCATTTGAGGTCAAAAGAATGAAAGTTTGGTCACTGTCTCGGAATGGCATGAAAACCCACATACCCACTCCGTTTCTCATGGCGATTATAGAATGCCAAATATTTGTTTCATATTCATCCGTTTGGACCCTCAACGGCCCATAACGCGTTTCAGGCCCACTTGAGGTCAAAAGAGTGAAAGTATGGTCACTGTGTCGGAATGGCATGAAAACCCACATAACCACTCCGTTTTTCCTAACGATTCTAGAATGCCCAATATTTTTTTTCAAATTCATCTATTTAGGCTCTGAACGGCACAAAACGCGTTTCAGGCCCATTTGAGGTCAAAAGAATGAGAGTCTGGTCACTGTCTCCGAATGGCATGAAAACCCACATACCCATTCCGTTTTTCATGAGGTTTCTAGAGTGCCCATCATTTTTATCAAATTCATCAGTTTGGGCACTGAACGGCCCAAAACGCGTTTAAGGCCCATTTGAGGTCAAAAGAATGAAAGTTTGGTCACTGTCTCGGAATGGCATGAAAACCCACATAACCACTCCATTTTCCTAACGATTCTAGAATGCCCAATATTTTTTTTCAAATTCATCTGTTTAGGCTCTGAACGGCACAAAACGCGTTTCAGGCCCATTTGAGGTCAAAAGAATGAGAGTTTGGTCACTGTCTCGGAATGGCATGAAAACCCACATAACCACTCCGTTTTTCATGAGGATTCTTGAATGGCCAATATTTGTTTCAAATTCATCCGTTTGGGCCCGGAATGGCCCGAAACGCGTTTCAGGCCCATTTGAGGTCAAAAGAATCAAAGTTTTGTCACTGTCTCGGAATGGAATGAAAACCCACATGCCCACTCCGTTTTTTATGATGATTCTAGAATGCCCAAAATTTTTTCTCAAATTCATCTTTTTCGGCTCTGAACGGCCCAAAACACGTTTTAGGCCCATTTGAGGTCAAAAGAATGAAAGTTTGGTCACTGTCTAGGAATGGCATGAAAACCCACATACCGACTCCGTTTTTCGTGAGGATTCTAGAATGCCCAATATTTTTTTTTCAAATTCATCCGTTTGGGCTCTCAACGGCCCAAAACGCACTTCAGGCACAATTGAGGTCAAAAGAATGAAAGTTTGGTCACTGTCTGGGAATGGCATGAAAACCCACATACCCACTCCGTTTTTCATGGGGATTCTTGAATGCCAAATATTTCTTTCAAATTCATCCGTTTGGGCCCTATACGGCCCCAAACGCGTTTCAGGCCCATTTGAGGTCAAACGAATGAATGTTTTGTCACTGTCTCCGAATGGCATGAAAACCACAAACCCGCTCTGTTTTTCATGAGGATTCTAGAATGCCCAATATTTTTTTCTAATTCATCCGTTTGGGCTCTGAACTGCCCAAAACGCGTTTCAGGCCCATTTTGAGGTCAAAGGAATGAAAGTTTGCTCACTGTCTCGGAATGGCATGAAAACCCACATACCCACTCCGTTTTTCATGAGGATTCTAGAATGCCCAATATTTTTGCCAAATTCATCCGTTTGGGCCCTGAACGGCCCAAAACGCGTTGCAGTCTCATTTGAGGTCAAAAGAATGAAAGTTTGGTCACTGTCTCGGAATGGCATGAAAACCCACATACCAACTCCTTTTTTCATGAGGATTCTAGAATGCCCAATACTTTTTTCTAATTCATCCGTTTGGGCTCTAAACTGCCCAAAACGCGTTTCAGGCCCATTTGAGGTCAAAAGAATGAAAGCTTCGTCACTGTCTCCGAATGGCATGAAAAACCCACATACCCACTCCGTCTTTCATGAGGATTCTAGAATGCCCAATATTTTTGTCATATTCATCCGTTTGGGCCCTGAACGGCCCAAAACTCGTTTAAGGCCCATTTAAGGTCAAAAGAATGAAAGTTTGGTCACTGTCTCATAATGGCATGAAAACCCACATACCCACTCCGTTTTTCTTAAGGTTTCTAGAGTGCCCAATATTTTTATCAAATTCATCCGTTTGGGACCTAAACGGCCCAAAACGCGTTTACGGCCCAATTAAGGTCAACAGAATGAAAGTTTGGTCGTTGTCTCGGAATGGAATGAAAACCCACATACCCACTCCGTTTTTCATGAGGATTCTAGAATGCCCAATATTTTTATCAAATTCATCCGTTTGGGCCCTGAACGGCCCAAAACGCGTTTAAGGCCCATTTGAGGTCCAAAAGAATGAAAGTTTGGTCACTATCTCGGAATGGCATGAAAACCCACATACCCACTCCATTTTTCATGAGGATTCTAAAATGCCCAATATTTTTTTCAAATTCTTCCGTTTGGGACCTGAACGGCCCAAAACGCATTTAAGGCCTATTTGAGGTCAAAAGAATGAAAGTTTGGTAACTTTCTCGGAACGGCGTGAAAACCCACATACCTACTCCGTTTTTCATGAGGATTCTAGAATGCCCAATATTTTTCTCAAATTCATTCGTTTGGGCCCTGAACGGCCCAAAACGCGTTTAACGCCCATTTGAGGTCAACAGAATGAAAGTTTGGTCACTGTCTCGGAATGGCATGAAAACCAACACACCCACTACGTTTTTCATGAGGATTCTAAAAGGCCAAATATTTTTGTCAAATTCTTCCGTTTGGGACCTGAACGGCCCAAAACGCTTTTAAGGCCTATTTGAGGTCAAAAGAATGAAAGTTTGGTCACTGTCTCGGAATGGCATGAAAACCCACATACCGACTCCGTTTTTCGTGAGGATTCTAGAATGCCCAATATTTTTTTTTCAAATTCATCCGTTTGGGCTCTCAACGGCCCAAAACGCGTTTCAGGCACAATTGAGGTCAAAAGAATGAAAGTTTGGTCACTGTCTGGGAATGGCATGAAAACCCACATACCCACTCCGTTTTTCATGGGGATTCTAGAATGCCAAATATTTCTTTCAAATTCATCCCTTTGGGCCCTAAACGGCCCAAAACGCGTTTCAGGCCCATTTGAGGTCAAACGAATGAATGTTTTGTCACTGTCTCGGAATGGCATGAAAACCACAAACCCGCTCTGTTTTTCATGAGGATTCTAGAATGCCCAATATTTTTGCCAAATTCATCCGTTTGGGCCCTGAACGGCCCAAAACGCGTTGCAGTCTCATTTTAGGTCAAAAGAATGAAAGTTTGGTCACTGTCTCGGAATGGCATGAAAACCCAAATACCCACTCCTTTTTTAATGAGGATTCTAGAATGCCCAATACTTTTTTCTAATTCATCCGTTTGGGCTCTAAACTGCCCAAAACGCGTTTCAGGCCCATTTGAGGTCAAAAGAATGAAAGCTTCGTTACTGTCTACGAATGGCATGAAAAACCCACATACCCACTCCGTCTTTCATGAGGATTCTAGAATGCCCAATATTTTTGTCATATTCATCCGTTTGGGCCCTGAACGGCCCAAAACGCGTTTAAGGCCGATTTGAGGTCAAAAGAATGAAAGTTTGGTCACTGTCTCATAATGGCATGAAAACCCACATACCCACTCCGTTTTTCTTGAGGTTTCTAGAGTGCCCAATATTTTTATCAAATTCATCCGTTTGGGACCTGAACGGCCCAAAACGCGTTTACGGCTCAATTAAGGTCAACAGAATGAAAGTTTGGTCGTTGTCTCGGAATGGAATGAAAACCCACATACCCACTCCGTTTTTCATGAGGATTCTAGAATGCCCAATATTTTTATCAAATTCATCCGTTTGGGCCCTGAACGGCCCAAAACGCGTTTAAGGCCCATTTGAGGTCCAAAAGAATGAAAGTTTGGTCCCTATCTCGGAATGGCATGAAAACCCACATACCCACTCCATTTTTCATAAGGATTCTAAAATGCCCAATATTTTTGTCAAATTCTTCCGTTTGGGACCTGAACGGCCCAAAACGCGTTTAAGGCCTATTTGAGGTCAAAAGAATGAAAGTTTGGTAACTTTCTCGGAACGGCGTGAAAACCCACATACCTACTCTGTTTTTCATTGGGATTCTAGAATGCCCAATATTTTTATCAAATTCATTCGTTTGGGCCCTGAACAGCCCAAAACGCGTTTAAAGCCCATTTGAGGTCAACAGAATGAAAGTTTGGTCACTGTCTCGGAATGGCATGAAAACCAACACACCCACTCCGTTTTTCATGAGGATTCTAAAATACCCACTCTGTTTTTCAAGAGGATTCTAGAATGCTAAATATTTTTTTCAAATTCATCCGTTTGGGCCTGAACGGCCCAAAACGCGTTTAAGGCCCATTTGAGGTCAAAAAAATGAAAGTTTGGTCACTGTCTCGGAATGGCATGAAAACACACATACCCACTCCATTTTTCATGAGGATTCTAAAATGCCCAATATTTTTGTCAAATTCATCTGTTTTGGCCCTGAACGGCCCAAAACGCGTTTAAGGCCCATTTGAGGTCAAATGAATGAAAGTTTGGTCACTGTCTCCGAATGGCATGAAAACCCACATACCCACTCCGTTTTTCATGAGGATTCTACAATGCCCAACATTTTTTTCAAATTCATCGTTTGGGCCCTGAACGGCGCAAAACGCGTTTAAGGCCCATTTGAGGTCAAAAGAATGAAAGTTTGGTCACTGTCTCGGAATGGCATGAAAACACACATACCCACTCCGTTTTTCATGAGGATTTTAGAATGCCCAATATTTTTTTCTAATTCATCCGATCGGGCACTGAACTGCCCCAAACCCGTTTCAGGCCCATTTGAGGTCAAAAGAATGAAAGTTTGGTCCCTGTCTCGGAATGGCATTAAAACCCACATACCCACTACGTTTTTCATGAGGATTCTAGAATGCCCAATATTTTTTTCTAATTCATCCGATCGGGCACTGAACTGCCCCAAACCCGTTTCAGGCCCATTTGAGGTCAAAAGAATGAAAGTTTGGTCCCTGTCTCGGAATGGCATTAAAACCCACATACCCACTCCGTTTTTCATGAGGATTCTAGAAGGCCCAATATTTTTTTTTAATTCATCCGATTAGACACTGAACGGCGCAAAACGCGTTTCAGGCCCACATGAGGTCAACGAATGAATGTTTGGTCACTGTCTCGGAATGGCATGAAAACCCACATACCTACTTCTTTTTTCATGAGGATTCTACAATGCGAAATATTTTTGTCAAATTCATCCGTTTGGGCCCTGAACGGCGCAAAACGCGTTTCAGGCCTATTTGAGGTCAAAAGAATGAAAGTTTGGTCACTGTCTCGGAATGGGATGAAAACCCACATACCCACTCTGTTTTTCAAGAGGATTCTTGAATGCTAAATATTTTTTTCAAATTCATCCGTTTGGACCCTGAACGGCCCAAAACGCGTTTAAGGCCCATTTGAGGTCAAAATAATGAAAGTTTGGTCACTGCCTCGGAATGGCATGAAAACACACATACCCACTCCGTTTTTTCATGAGGATTCTACAATGCCCAATATTTTTGTCAAATTCATCTGTTTTGGTCCTGAACGGCCCAAAACGCGTTTAAGGCCCATTTAAGGTCAAAAGAATGAAAGTTTGGTCACTGTCTCATAATGGCATGAAAACCCACATACCCACTCCGTTTTTCTTGAGATTTCTAGAGTGCCCAATATTTTTATCAAATTCATCCGTTTGGGACTTGAACGGCCCAAAACGCGTTTACGACCCAATTAAGGTCAACAGAATGAAAGTTTGGTCGTTGTCTCGGAATGGCATGAAAACCCACATACCCACTCCGTTTTTCATGAGGATTCTAGAATGCCCATTATTTTTTTCAAATTCATCCGTTTGGGCCCTGAACGGCGCAAAACGCGTTTCAGGCCCATTTAAGGTCAAAAGAATGAAAGTTTGGTCACTGTCTCGGAATGGCATGAAAACCCACATACCCACTCTGTTTTTCATGAGGATTCTAGAATGCCCAATATTTTTATCAAATTCATCCGTTTGGGCCCCTGAATGGCCCAAAACGCGTTTAAGGCCCATTTGAGGTCCAAAAGAATGAAAGTTTGGTCGCTATCTCGGAATGGCATGAAAACCCACATACCCACTCCATTTTTCATGAGCATTCTAAAATGCCCAATATTTTTGTCAAATTCTTCCGTTTGGGACCTGAACGGCCTAAAACGCGTTTAAGGCCTATTTGAGGTCAAAAGAATGAAAGTTTGGTAACTTTCTCGGAACGGCATGAAAACCCACATACCTACTCCGTTTTTCATGAGGATTCTAGAATGCCCAATATTTTTCTCAAATTCATTCGTTTGGGACCTGAACGGCCCAAAACGCGTTTAAAGCCCATTTAAGGTCAACAGAATGAAAGTTTGGTCACTGTCTCGGAATGGCATGAAAACCAACATACCCACTCCGTTTTTCATGAGGATTCTAAAATGCCCAATATTTTTGTCAAATTCTTTCGTTTGGGACCTGAACGGCCCAAAACGCTTTTAAGGCCTATTTGAGGTCAAAAGAATGAAAGTTTGGTCACTGTCTCGGAATAGGATGAAAACCCACATACCCACTCTGTTTTTCAAGAGGATTCTAGAATGCTAAATATTTTTTTCAAATTCATCCGTTTGGACCCTGAACGGCCCAAAACGCGTTTAAGGCCCATTTGAGGTCAAAACAATGAAAGTTTGGTCACTGTCTCGGAATGGCATGAAAACACACATACCCACTCCATTTTTCATGAGGATTCTACAATGCCCAATATTTTTGTCAAATTCATCTGTTTTGGCCCTGAAAGGCCCAAAACGCGTTTAAGGCCCATTTAAGGTCAAAAGAATGAAAGTTTGGTCACTGTCTCATAATGGCATGAAAATCCACATACCCACTCCGTTTTTCTTGAGGTTTCTAGAGTGCCCAATATTTTTATCAAATTCATCCGTTTGGGACTTGAACGGCCCAAAACGCGTTTACGACCCAATTAAGGTCAACAGAATGAAAGTTTGGTCGTTGTCTCGGAATGGCATGAAAACCCACATACCCACTCCGTTTTTCATGAGGATTCTAGAATGCCCATTATTTTTTTCAAATTCATCCGTTTGGGCCCTGAACAGCGCAAAACGCGTTTCAGGCCCATTTAAGGTCAAAAGAATGAAAGTTTGGTCACTGTCTCGGAATGGCATGAAAACCCACATACCCACTCTGTTTTTCATGAGGATTCTAGAATGCCCAATATTTTTATCAAATTCATCCGTTTGGGCCCTGAACGACCCAAAACGCGTTTAAGGCCCATTTGAGGTCCAAAAGAATGAAAGTTTGGTCGGTATCTCGGAATGGCATGAAAACCCACATACCCACTCCATTTTTCATGTGCATTCTAAAATGCCCAATATTATTGTCAAATTCTTCCGATTGGGACCTGAACGGCCCAAAAGGCGTTTAAGGCCTCTTTGAGGTCAAAAGAATGAAAGTTTGGTAACTTTCTCGGAACGGCATGAAAACCCACATACCTACTCCGTTTTTCATGAGGATTCTAGAATGCCCAATATTTTTCTCAAATTCATTCGTTTGGGCCCTGAACGGCCCAAAACGCGTTTAAAGCCCATTTAAGGTCAACAGAATGAAAGTTTGGTCACTGTCTCGGAATGGCATGAAAACCAACACACCCACCCCGTTTTTCATGAGGATTCTAAAATGCCCAATATTTTTGTCAAATTCTTCCGTTTGAGCCCTGAACGGCCCAAAACGCGTTTAAGGCCCATTTGAGGTCAAAAAAATGAAAGTTTGGTCACTGTCTCGGAATGGCATGAAAACACACATACCCACTCCATTTTTCATGAGGATTCTAAAATGCCCAATATTTTTGTCAAATTCATCTGTTTTGGCCCTGAACGGCCCAAAACGCGTTTAAGGCCCATTTGAGGTCAAATGAATGAAAGTTTGGTCACTCTCTCCGAATGGCATGAAAACCCACATACCCACTCCGTTTTTCATGAGGTTTCTAGAGTGCCCATCATTTTTATCAAATTCATCTGTTTGGGCACTGAACGGCCCAAAACGCGTTTAAGGCCCATTTGAGGTCAAAAGAAAGAATGTTTGGTCACTGTCTCGGAATGGCATGAAAACACACATACCCACTCCGTTTTTCATGAGGATTCTACAATGCCCAACATTTTTTTCAAATTCATCGTTTGGGCTCTGAACGGCTCAAAACGCGTTTAAGGCCCATTTGAGGTCAAAAGAATGAAAGTTTGGTCACTGTCTCGGAACGGCATAAAAACCTATATACCCACTCTGTTTTTTATGAGGATTCTTAAATGCCCAATATTTTTCTCATATTCATCCGTTTGAGAGTTGAACGGCCCAAAACGCGTTTAAGGCCCATTTGAGGTCAAAAGAATCAAAGTTTGGTCACTGTCTCGGAATGGCATGGAAACCCACATACCCACTCTGTTTTTCATGAGGATTTTAGAATGCCCAATATTGTTGTGAAATTCTTCCGTTTGGGCCCTGAACGGCCCAAAACGCGTTTAAGGCCCATTTGAGGTCAAAAGAATGAAAGTTTGGTCACTGTCTCGGAACGGCATAAAAACCTATATACCCACTCTGTTTTTTATAAGGATTCTTGAATGCCCAATATTTTTCTCATATTCATCCGTTTGAGAGTTGAACGGCCCAAAACGCGTTTAAGGCCCATTTGAGGTCAAAAGAATCAAAGTTTGGTCACTGTCTCGGAATGGCATGGAAACCCACATACCCACTCTGTTTTTCATGAGGATTTTAGAATGCCCAATATTGTTGTGAAATTCTTCCGTTTGGGCCCTGAACGGCCCAAAACGCGTTTAAGGCCCATTTGAGGTCAAAAGAATGAAAGTTTGGTCACTGTCTCGGAATGGCATGAAAACGCACATACCCACTTCCTTTTTCATGAGGATTCTACAATGCGAAATATTTGAGGTTAAAAGAAAGAAAGTTTGGTCACTGTCTCGGAATAGCATGAAAACGCAGATACCCACTCCGTTTTTCATGAGGATTCTAGAATGCCCATTATTTTTCTCAAATTCTTCCGTTTGGGCACTGAACGGCCCAAAACGCGTTTCAGGCCCATTTGAGGTCAAAAGAATGAAAGTTTGGTCACTGTCTCGGAATGGCATGAAAACACACATACCCACTTCGTTTTTCATGAGGATTCTAGAATGCCCAATATTTTTTTCTATTTCATCCGATTAGACACTGAACGGCCCAAAACGCGTTTCAGGCCCACTTGAGGCAACAGAATGAAAGTTTGGTCACTATCTCGGAATGGCATGAAAACCCACATACCCACTTCCTTTTTCATGAGGATTCTACAATGCGAAATATTTGAGGTCAAAAGAAAGAAAGTTTGGTCACTGTCTCGGAATGGCATGAAAACGCACATACCTACTCCGTTTTTCATGAGGATTTTAGAATGCCCAATATTTTTCTCAAATTCTTCTGTTTGGGCACTGAACGGCCCTAAACGCGTTTCAGGCCCATTTGAGGTCAAAAGAATGAAAGTTTGGTCACAGTCTCGGAATGGCATGAAAACACACATACCCACTCCGTTTTTCATGAGAATTCGAGAATGCCTAATATTGTTTTCAAATTCATCCGTTTGGGCCCTGAACGGCCCCAAATGCGTTTCAGGCCCATTGGAGGTCAAAAGAATGAAAGTTTGGTCAATGTCTCGGAATGGCATGAAAACCCACATACCCACTCCGTCTTTCATGAGGATTCTAGAATGCCCAATATTTTTCTCATATTCATCCGTTTGGGCCCTGAACGGCCCAAAACGCGTTTACGGCCCATTTAAGGTCAAAAGAATGAAAGTTTGGTCACTGTCTCCGAATGGCATGAAAACCCACATACCCACTCCGTTTTTCATGAGGATTCTAGACTTCCCAATATTTTTATCAAATTCATCAGTTTGGGCACTGAACTTTCCAAAACGCGTTTAAGCCCCATTTGAGGTCAAAAGAATGAAAGTTTGGTCACTGTCTCGGAATGCCATGAAAACACACATACCCACTCCGTTTTTCATGAGGATTCTACAATGCCCAATATTTTTTTCAAATTCTTCCGTTTGGGCCCTGAACGGCCCAAAAGGCGTTTAAGACCCATTTGAGGTCAAAAGAATGAAAGTTTGGTCACTGTCTCGGAATGTCATGAAAACACACATACCCACTCCGTTTTTCATGAGGATTCTAAAATTCCCAATATTTTTATCAAATTCATCCGTTTTGGCACTTAACGGCCGAAAACTCGTTTAAGGCCCATTTGAGGTCAAAAGAATGAAAGTTTGGTCACAGTCTCGGAATGGCATGAAAACACACATATCCACTCCGTTTTTCATGAGGATTCTAGAATGCCCAATATTTTTTTCTAATTCATTTGTTTGTGCCCTGAACGGCCCAAAATGCGTTTCAGGCCCATTGGAGGTCAAAAGAATGAAAGTTTGGTCAATGTCTCGGAATGGCATCAAAACACACATACCCACTCCGTTTTTCATGAGGATTCTAGAATGGCCAATATTTTTATCAAATTCATCCGTTTGGGCCTTGAACGGCCCAAAACGAGTTTAAGGCCCATTTGAGGTCAAAAGAATGAAGGTTCGGTCACTGTCTCGGAATGGCATGAAAACCCACATACCTACTCCGTTTTTCATGAGGATTTTAGAATGCCATATATTGTTGTGAAATTCATCCGTTTGGGCCCTGAACGGGCCAAAACGCGTTTCGGGCCCATTTGAGGTCAAAAGAATGAAAGTTTGGACACTGTCTCGGAATGGCATGAAAACCCACATACCCAATCCGTTTTTCATGAGGTTTCTAGAGTGCCCAATATTTTTATCAAATTCATCAGTTTGGGCACTGAACGGCCCAAAACGCTTTTAAGGCCCATTTGAGGTCAAAAGAATGAAAGTTTGGTCACTGTCTCGGAATGCCATGAAAACACACATACCCACTCCGTTTTTCATGAGGTTTCTAGAGTGAACAATATTTTTATCAAATTCATCCGTTTGGGCCCTGAACGGCCCAAAACGCGTTTAAGGCCCATTTGAGGTCAAAAGAATGAAAGTTTGGTCAGTGTCTAGGAACGGCATCAAAACACACATACCCACTCCGTTTTTCATGAGGATTCTAGAATGGCCAATATTTTTATCAAATTCATCCGTTTGGGCCCTGAACAGCCGAAAACGCTTTTAAGGCCCATTTGAGGTTAAAAGAATGAAAGTTTGGTCACTGTCTCGAATTGGCATGAAAACCCACATACCCACTCCGATTTTCATGAGGATTCTAGAATGCCCAATATTTTTATCAAATTCATCCGTTTGGGCCCTGAACGGCCCAAAACGCGTTTAAGGACCATTTGAGGTCAAAAGAATGAAAGTTTGGTCACTGTCTCGGAATGGCATGAAAACCCACATACCCACTCCGTTTTTCATGAGGATTCTAGAATGCCCAATATTCTTTTCTAATTCATCCGTTTGGCCTCTTAACGGCCCAAAACGCGTTTCATGCCCATTTGAGGTCAAAAGAATGAACGTTTGGACACTGTCTCGGAATGACATAAAAACTTACATACCCACCCTGTTTTTTATGAGGATTCTTGAATGCCCAATATTTGTCACAAATTCATCCGTTTGGGCCCTGAACGGCCCAAAACGCCTTTACGGCCCATTTGAGGTCAAAAGAAGGAAAGTTTGGTCACTGTCTCGGAATGGCATGAAAACCCACATACCCACTTCGTTTTTCATGAGGATTTTAGAATGCCCAATATTGTATTGAACTTCATCCGTTTGGGCCCTGAACGGCCCAAAATGCGTTTCAGGCCCATTGGAGGTCAAAAGAATGAAAGTTTGGTCAATGTCTCGGAATGGCATGAAAACCCACATACCCACTCCGTTTTTCATGAGGATTCTAGAATGCCCAATATTTTTCTCATATTCATCCGTTTGGGCCCTGGACGGCCCAAAACGCGTTTAAGGCCCATTTGAGGTCAAAAGAATGAAAGTTTGGTCACTGTGTCCAAATGGCATGAAAACCCACACACCCACTCTGTTCTTCATGAGGCTCCTAGAGTGCCCAATATTTTTATCAAATTCATCAGTTTGGGCACTGAACAGCCCAAAACGTGTTTAAGGCCCATTTGAGCTCAAAAGAGTGAAAGTTTGGTCACTATCTCGGAATGCCATTAAAACACATATACCCACTCCGTTTTTCATGAGGATTCTGAAATGCCCAATATTTTTTTCAAATTCATCCGTTTGGGCCCTGAACGGCCAAAAGGCGTTTAAGGCCCATTTGAGGTCAAAAGAATAAAAGTTTGGTCACTGTCTCGGAATGGCATGAAAACCCAGATACCCACTCCGTTTTTCATGAGGATTCCAGAATTCCCAATATTTTTATCAAATTCATCCGTTTGGGCACTTAACGGCCCAAAACGCGGTTAAGGCCCATTTGAGGTCAAAAGAATGAAAGTTTGGTCAATGTCTCTGAATGGCAAGAAAACTCACATACACACTCCGTTTTCATGAGGATTCGGGAATGCCCAATATTTTTTTCAAATTCATCCGTTTGGGCCCTGAACGGCCCAAAACGCGTTTAAGGCCCATTGGAGGTCAAAAGAATGAAAGTTTGGTCAATGTCTCGTAATGGGATGAAAACCCACATACCCACTCCGTCTTTCATGAGGATTCTAGAATGCCCAATATTTTTCTCATATTTACCGTTTGGGCCCTGAATGGCCCAAAACGCGTTTCGGGCCCATTTGAGGTCAAAAGAATGAAAGTTTGGACACTGTCTCGGAATGGCATGAAAACCCACATACCCAATCCGTTTTCCATGAGGTTTCTAGAGTGCCCAATATTTTTATCAAATTCATCAGTTTGGGCACTAAACGGCCCAAAACGCATTTAAGGCCCATTTGAGTTCAAAAGAATGAAAGTTTGGACACTGTCTCCGAATGGCATGAAAACCCACATACCCAATCCGTTTTTCATGACGTTTCTAGAGTTCCCAATATTTTTATCAAATTCATCAGTTTGGGGCACCGAACGGCCCAAAACTTGTTTAAGGCCCATTTAAGGTCAAAAGAATGAAAGTTTGGTCACTGTCTCGGAATGCCATGAAAACACACATACCCACTCCGTTTTTCAAAAGGATTCTAAAATGCCCAATATTTTTTTCAAATTCATCCGTTTGGGCCCTGAACGGCCCAAAACGCGTTTAAGGCCCATTTGAGGTCAAAAGAATGAAAGTTTGGTCACTATCTCGGAATGGCATGAAAACCCACATACCCACTCCGTTTTTCTTGAGGATTCTAGAATGCCCAATATTTTTGTCAAATTCATCCGTTTGGGCCGTTCGCGTTAAAGGCCCCTTTGAGGTCAAAAGAATGAAAGTTTGGTCACTGTCTCCGAATGGCATGAAAACCCACATACCCAATCCGTTTTTCATGAGGTTTCTAGAGTGCCCAATATTTTTATCAAATTCATCCGTTTGGGCCCTGAACGACCCAAAACGCGTTTAAGGACCATTTGAGGTCAAAAGAATGAAAGTTTGGTCACTGTCTCGGAATGGAATGAAAACCCACATACCCACTCCGTTTTTCATGAGGCTTCTAGAATGCCCAATATTTTTTTCAAATTCATCCGTTTGGGCTCTGAACGGCCCAAAACGCGTTTAAGGCCCATTTGAGGTCAAAAGAATGAAAGTTTGGTCACTGTCTCGGAGTGGCATGAAAACACACATACCCACTCCGTTTTTCAAAAGGATTCTAAAATGCCCAATATTTTTTTCAAATTCATCCGTTTGGGCCCTGAACGGCCCAAAACGCGTTTAAGGCCCATTTGAGGTCAAAAGAATGAAAGTTTGGTCACTGTCTCGGAGTGGCATGAAAACCCACATACCCCCTCCGTTTTTCATGAGGATTCTAGAATGCCCAATATTTTTTTCAAATTCATCCCTTTGGGCACTGAACGGCAAACGCGTTTAAGGCCCATTTGAGGTAAAAAGAATGAAAGTTTGGTCACTGTCTCGGAATGGCATGAAAGCCCACATACCCACTCCGATTTTCATGAGGATTCTAGAATGCCCAATATTTTTTTCAAATTCATCCGTTTGGGCACTGAACTGCCCAAAACGCTTTTCAGGCCCATTTGAGGTCAGAAGAATTAAAGTTTGGTAACTGTCTCGGAATGGCATGAAAACGCACATACCCACTCCCTTTTTCATGAGGATTCTTGAATGCCCAATATTTTTTTCAAATTCATCCGTTTGGGCCCTGAACTGTCCCAAAACGCGTTTCAGGCCCACTAGAGGTAAAAAGGATGAAAGTTTGGTCACTATCTCGGAATGGCATGAAAACCCACATACCCACTCCGTTTTTCATGAGTATTCTAGAATGCCCAATATTTGTTTCAAATTCTTCCGTTTGGGCCCTGAACGGCCCAAAACGCGTTTATGGCCCATTTGAGGTCAAAAGAATGAAAGTTTGGTGACTTTCTCGGAAGGGCATGAAAACCCACATACCCACTCCATTTTTCATGATGATTCTACAATGCCCAATATTTTTTTCAAATTCATCCGTTTGAGCCCTGAACGGCCCAAAACGCGTTTAAGGCACATTTGAGGTCAAAAGAATTAAAGTTTGGTCACTGTCTCGGAATGGCATAAAAACCAACATACCCACTCCGTTTTTCATGAGGATTCTTGAATGCCCAATATTTTTATCAAATTCATCCGTTTGGGCCCTGAACGGCCCAAAACGCGTTTAAGGCCCATTTGTTGTCAAAAGAATGAAAGTTTGGTCACTTTCTCGGAATGGCATGAAAACCCACATACCCACTCCGTTTTTCATGAGTATTCTAGAATGCCCAATATTTGTTTCAAATTCTTCCGTTTGGGCCCTGAACGGCCCAAAACGCGTTTATGGCCCATTTGAGGTCAAAAGAATGAAAGTTTGGTGACTTTCTCGGAAGGGCATGAAAACCCACATACCCACTCCGTTTTTCATGAGGATTCTAGAATGCCCAATATTTTTTTCAAATTCATCCGTTTGGGCTCTTAACGGCGCAAAACGCGTTTAAGGCCCATTTGAGGTAAAAAGGATTAAAGTTCTGTCACTGTCTCGGAATGGCATGAAAACCCACATACCCACTCTGATTTTCATGAGGATTCTAGAATGCCCAATATTTTTATCAAATTCATCCGTTTGGGCCCTGAACGGCCCAAAACGCGTTTAAGGCCCATTTGTTGTCAAAAGAATGAAAGTTTGGTCACTTTCTCGGAAGGGCATGAAAACCCATATACCCACTCCGATTTTCATGAGGATTCTAGAATGCCCAATATTTTTTTCAAATTTATCCGTTTGGGAATTGAACGGCTCAAAACGCGTTTAAGGCCCATTTGAGGTCAAAAGAATGAAAGTTTGGTCACTGTCTCGGACTGGCATGAAAACCCACATACCCACTCCGTTTGTCATGAGGATTCTAGAATGCCCAATTTTTTTTTCAAATTCATCCGGTTGGGCACTGAACGGCCCAAAACGCGTTTAAGGCCCATTTAAGGTAAAAAGAATGAAAGTTCTGTCACTGTCTCGAAATGGCATGAAAACCCACATACCCACTCCGATTTTCATGAGGATTTTAGAATGCCCAATATTTTTATCAAATTCATCCGTTTGGGCCCTGAACGGCCCAAAACGCGTTTAAGGCCCATTTGAGGTCAAAAGAATGAAAGTTTGGTCACTGTCTCGGAAGGGCATGAAAACCCACATACCCGCTCCGTTTTTCATGAGGATTTTAGAATGCCCAATATTGTTGTGAAATTCATCCGTTTGGGCCCTGAAAGGCCCAAAACGCGTTTCAGGCCCATTTGAAGTCTAAAGAATCAAAGTTTGGTCACTGTCTCGGAATGGCATGAAAACCCACATACCCACTCAGTTTTTCATGAGGATTCTAGAATGCCCAATATTTGTTTCAAATTCTACCGTTTGGGCCCTGAACGGCCCAAAACGTGTTTCAGGCCCATTTGAGGTAAAAAGAATGAAAGTTTGGTCATTGACTCGGAATGGCATGAAAACCCACATACCCACTCCGTTTTTCATGAGGATTCTAGAATGCCCAATATTTTTCACATATTCATCGGTTTGGGCCCTGAATGGCCCAAAACGCGTTTCAGCCCATTTGAGGTAAAAAGAATGAAAGTTTGGTCACTGTCTCCGAATAGCATGAAAACCCACATAACCACTCCGTTTTTCATGAGGTTTCTAGAGTGCCCAATATTTTTATCAAATTCATCCGTTTTGGCCCTGAACGGCCCAAAACGCGTTTAAGGCCCATTTGAGGTCAAAAGAATGAAAGTTTGGTCACTGTCTCAGAATGGCATGAAAACCCACATACCCACTCCGTTTTTCTTGAGGATTCTAGAATGCCCAATATTTTTTTCAAATTCATCCGTTTGGGCCCTGAACGGCCCAAAACGCGTTTAAGGCCCATTTGAGGTCAAAAGAATTAAAGTTTGGTCAGTGTCTCGGAATGGCATTAAAACCTACATACCCACTCTGTTTTTCATGAGGATTCTAGAATGCCCAATATTCTTTTCTAATTCTTCCGTTTGGGCTCTGAACGGCCCAAAACGCGTTTCAGGCCCATTTGAGGTCAAAGAATGAAAGTTTGGTCACTGTCTCGGAATGGCATGAAAACCCACATACCAACTCCGTTTTTCAT
The DNA here is from genome assembly GCA_963855925.1 of Inga laurina. Classification (NCBI taxonomy): domain Eukaryota; kingdom Viridiplantae; phylum Streptophyta; class Magnoliopsida; order Fabales; family Fabaceae; genus Inga; species Inga laurina. Next base: position 23,519,924 of record OY979712.1, read on the forward strand.
GAGGATTCTAGAATGCCCAATATTCTTTTCTAATTCTTCCGTTTGGGCTTTGAACGGCCCAAAACGCGTTTCAGGCCCATTTGAGGTCAAAGAATGAAAGTTTGGTCACTGTCTCGGAATGGCATGAAAACCCACAGACCCACTCAGTTTTTCATGAGGATTCTAGAATGCTAAATATTTTTTTCAAAGTTATCAGTTTGGGCCTTGAACGGCTGAAAACGCGTTTACGGCCCATTTGAGGTCAAAAGAATGAAAGTTTGGTCACTGTCTCGGAATGGCATGAAAACCCACATACCAACTCCGTATTTCATGAGGATTCTAGAATGCCCAATATTTTTATCAAATTCATCCGTTTGGCCCCTGAACGGCCCAAAACGCGTTAAAGGCCTATTTGAGGTCAAAAGAATGAAAGTTTGGTCAATGTCTCGGAATGGCATGAAAACCCACATACCCACTCAGTTTTTCATGAGGATTCTAGATTGCCCAATATTTTCGTCAAATTCATCCGTTTGGACCCTGAACGGCCCAAAAAGTGTTTCAGGCCCATTTGAGGTCTAAAGAATGAAAGTTTGGTCACTGTCTCGGAATGGCATGAAAACCCACATACCAACTCCGTTTTTCATGAGGATTCTAGAATGCCCAATATTCTTTTCTAATTCTTCCGTTTGTGCTGTGAACGGCCCAAAACGCGTGTCAGGCCCATTTGAGGTCAAAGAATGAAAGTTTGGTCACTGTCTCGGAATGGCATGAAAACCCACAGACCCACTCAGTTTTTCATGAGGATTCTAGAATGCTAAATATTTTTTTCAAAGTTCTCAGTTTGGGCCCTGAACGGCTGAAAACGCGTTTACGGCCCATTTGAGGTCAAAAGAATGAAAGTTTGGTCACTGTCTTCGAATGGCATGAAAACCCACATAACCACTCCGTTTTTCATGAGGTTTCTAGAGTGCCCAATATTTTTATCAAATTCATTCGTTTGGGTGCTGAACGGCCCAAAACACGTTTAAGGCCCATTTGAGGTCAAAAGAATGAAAGTTTGGTCATTGTCTCGGAATGGCATGAAAACCTACATACCCACTCCTTTTTTCATGAGGATTCTAGAATGCCCAATATTTTTTTCAAATTCATCCGTTTGGGCCCTGAACGGCCCAAAACGCGTTTAAGGCCCATTTGAGGTCAAAAAGAATTAAAGTTTGGTCAGTGTCTCAGAATGGCATTAAACCCTACATACCCACTCTGTTTTTCATGAGGATTCTAGAATGCCCAATATTCTTTTCTAATTCTTCCGTTTGGGCTCTGAGCGGCCCAAAACGCGTTTCAGGCCCATTTGAGGTCAAAGAATGAAAGTTTGGTCACTGTCTCGGAATGTCATGAAAACCCACATACCAACTCCGTTTTTCATGAGGATTCTAGAATGCCCAATATTCTTTTCTAATTCTTCCGTTTGGGCTTTGAACGGCCCAAAACGCATTTCAGGCCCATTTGAGGTCAAAGAATGAAAGTTTGGTCACTGTCTCGGAATGGCATGAAAACCCACAGACCCACTCAGTTTTTCATGAGGATTCTAGAATGCTAAATATTTTTTTCAAAGTTATCAGTTTGGGCCTTGAACGGCTGAAAACGCGTTTACGGCCCATTTGAGGTTAAAAGAATGAAAGTTTGGTCACTGTCTCGGAATGGCATGAAAACCCACATACCAACTCCGTTTTTCATGAGGATTCTAGAATGCCCAATATTCTTTTCTAATTCTTCCGTTTGTGCTGTGAACGGCCCAAAACGCGTGTCAGGCCCATTTGAGGTCAAAGAATGAAAGTTTGGTCACTGTCTCGGAATGGCATGAAAACCCACAGACCCACTCAGTTTTTCATGAGGATTCTAGAATGCTAAATATTTTTTTCAAAGTTATCAGTTTGGGCCCTGAACGGCTGAAAACGCGTTTACGGCCCATTTGAGGTCAAAAGAATGAAAGTTTGGTCACTGTCTTCGAATGGCATGAAAACCCACATAACCACTCCGTTTTTCATGAGGTTTCTAGAGTGCCCAATATTTTTATCAAATTCATTCGTTTGGGTGCTGAACGGCCCAAAACGCGTTTAAGGCCCATTTGAGGTCAAAAGAATGAAAGTTTGGTCATTGTCTCGGAATGGCATGAAAACCTACATACCCACTCCTTTTTTCATGAGGATTCTAGAATGCCCAATATTTTTTTCAAATTCATCCGTTTGGGCCCTGAACGGCCCAAAACGCGTTTAAGGCCCATTTGAGGTCAAAAAGAATTAAAGTTTGGTCAGTGTCTCGGAATGGCATTAAACCCTACATACCCACTCTGTTTTTCATGAGGATTCTAGAATGCCCAATATTCATTTCTAATTCTTCCGTTTGGGCTCTGAGCGGCCCAAAACGCGTTTCAGGCCCATTTGAGGTCAAAGAATGAAAGTTTGGTCACTGTCTCGGAATGGCATGAAAACCCACATACCAACTCCGTTTTTCATGACTATTCTATAATGCCCAATTTTCTTTTCTAATTCTTCCGTTTGGGCTTTGAACGGCCCAAAACGCGTTTCAGACCCATTTGAGGACAAAGAATGAAAGTTTGGTCACTGTCTCGGAATGGGATGAAAACCGACAGACCCACTCAATTTTTCATGAGGATTCTAGAATGCTAAATATTTTTTTCAAAGTTATCAGTTTGGGCCCTGAACGGCTGAAAACGCGTTTACGGCCCATTTGAGGTCAAAAGAATGAAAGTTTGGTCACTGTCTCGGAATGGCATGAAAACCCACATACCAACTCCGTTTTTCATGACGATTCTAGAATGCCCAATATTCTTTTCTAATTCATCGGTTTGGCCTCTGAGCAACCTAAAACGCGTGTCATTCCCATTTGAGGTCAAAAGAATGAAAGTTTGGTCACTGTCTCGGAATGGCATGAAAACCCACATACCAACTCCGTTTTTCATGAGGATTCTAGAATGCCCAATATTCTTTTCTAATTCTTCCGTTTGGGCTCTGAACGACCCAAAACGCGTTTCAGGCCCATTTGAGGTCAAAGAATGAAAGTTTGGTCACTGTCTCGGAATGGCATGAAAACCCACATACCCTCTCTGTTTTTCATGAGGATTCTAGAATGCCTAATATTTTTATCAAATTCATCCGTTTGGGCGCTGAACGGCCCAAAAATGCGTTTAAGGCCCATTTGAGGTAAAAAGAATGAAAGTTTCGTCACTGTCTCGGAATGGCATGAAAAGCCACATAACCACTCCGTTTTTCATGAGGATTCTAGAATACCCAATATTTGTTTCAAATTCTACCGTTTGGGTCCTGAACGGCCCAAAACGCGTTTAAGGCCCATTTGAGGTCAAAAGAATGAAAGTTTGGTCACTTTCTCGGAAGGGTATGAAACCCCACATACCCACTCCGTTTTTCATGAGGATTCTAAAATGCCCAATATTTTTTTCAAATTCATCCGTTTGGGCCCTGAACGGCCCAAAACGCGTTTAAGGCCCATTTGAGTTGAAAAGAATGAAAGTTTGGTCACTGTCTCGGAAGGGCATCAAACCCCACATACCCACTCCGTTTTTCATGAGGATTCTAAAATACCCAATATTTTTTTCAAATTCATCCGTTTGGGCCCTGAACGGCCCAAAACGCGTTTAAGGCCCATTTGAGGTCAAAAGAATTAAAGTGTTGTCAGTGTCTCGGAATGGCATTAAAACCTACATACCCACTCTGTTTTTCATGAGGATTCTAGAATGCCCAATATTCTTTTCTAATTCTTCCATTTGGGCACTGAACGGCCCAAAACGCGTTTCAGGCCCATTTGAGGTCAAAGAATGAAAGTTTGGTCACTGTCTCGGAATGGCATGAAAACCCACATACCAACTCCGTTTTTCATGCGGATTCTAGAATGCCCAATATTCTTTTCTAATTCTTCCGTTTGGGCTCTGAACGACCCAAAACGCGTTTCAGGCCCATTTGAGGTCAAAGAATGAAAGTTTGGTCACTGTCTCGGAATGGCATGAAAACCCACAGACCCACTCAGTTTTTCATGAGGATTCTAGAATGCGAAATATTTTTTTCAAAGTTATCAATTTGGGCCCTGAACGGCTGAAAACGCGTTTACGGCCCATTTGAGGTCAAAAGAATGAAAGTTTGGTCACAGTCTCGGAATGGCATGAAAACCCACATACCAACTCCGTTTTTCATGACGATTCTAGAATGCCCAATATTCTTTTCTAATTCTTCCGTTTGGGCTCTGAACGACCCAAAACGCGTTTCAGGCCCATTTGAGGTCAAAGAATGAAAGTTTGGTCACTGTCTCGGAATGGCATGAAAACCCACAGACCCACTCAGTTTTTCATGAGGATTCTAGAATGCTAAATATTTTTTTCAAAGTTCTCAGTTTGGGCCCTGAACGGCTGAAAACGCGTTTACGGCCCATTTGAGGTCAAAAGAATGAAAGTTTGGTCACTGTCTCGGAATGGCATGAAAACCCACATACCAACTCCGTTTTTCATGAGGATTCTAGAATGCCCAATATTCTTTTCTAATTCTTCCGTTTGTGCTGTGAACGGCCCAAAACGCGTGTCAGGCCCATTTGAGGTCAAAGAATGAAAGTTTGGTCACTGTCTCGGAATGGCATGAAAACCCACAGACCACTCCGTTTTTCATGAGGTTTCTAGAGTGCCCAATATTTTTATCAAATTCATTCGTTTGGGTGCTGAACGGCCCAAAACGCGTTTAAGGCCCATTTGAGGTCAAAAGAATGAAAGTTTGGTCATTGTCTCGGAATGGCATGAAAACCGACATACCCACTCCTTTTTTCATGAGGATTCTAGAATGCCCAATATTTTTTTCAAATTCATCCGTTTGGGCCCTGAACGGCCCAAAACGCGTTTAAGGCCCATTTGAGGTCAAAAAGAATTAAAGTTTGGTCAGTGTCTCGGAATGGCATTAAACCCTACATACCCACTCTGTTTTTCATGAGGATTCTAGAATGCCCAATATTCTTTTCTAATTCTTCCGTTTGGGCTCTGAGCGGCCCAAAACGCGTTTCAGGCCCATTTGAGGTCAAAGAATGAAAGTTTGGTCACTGTCTCGGAATGGCATGAAAACCCACATACCAACTCCGTTTTTCATCACGATTCTATAATGCCCAATTTTCTTTTCTAATTCTTCCGTTTGGGCGCTGAACGGCCCAAAAATGCGTTTAAGGCCCATTTGAGGTAAAAAGAATGAAAGTTTCGTCACTGTCTCGGAATGGCATGAAAAGCCACATAACCACTCCGTTTTTCATGAGGATTCTAGAATACCCAATATTTGTTTCAAATTCTACCGTTTGGGTCCTGAACGGCCCAAAACGCGTTTAAGGCCCATTTGAGGTCAAAAGAATGAAAGTTTGGTCACTTTCTCGGAAGGGTATGAAACCCCACATACCCACTCCGTTTTTCATGAGGATTCTAAAATGCCCAATATTTTTTTCAAATTCATCCGTTTGGGCCCTGAACGGCCCAAAACGCGTTTAAGGCCCATTTGAGTTGAAAAGAATGAAAGTTTGGTCACTGTCTCGGAAGGGCATCAAACCCCACATACCCACTCCGTTTTTCATGAGGATTCTACAATACCCAATATTTTTTTCAAATTCATCCGTTTGGGCCCTGAACGGCCCAAAACGCGTTTAAGGCCCATTTGAGGTCAAAAGAATTAAAGTGTGGTCAGTGTCTCGGAATGGCATTAAAACCTACATACCCACTCTGTTTTTCATGAGGATTCTAGAATGCCCAATATTCTTTTCTAATTCTTCCATTTGGGCACTGAACGGCCCAAAACGCGTTTCAGGCCCATTTGAGGTCAAAGAATGAAAGTTTGGTCACTGTCTCGGAATGGCATGAAAACCCACATACCAACTCCGTTTTTCATGCGGATTCTAGAATGCCCAATATTCTTTTCTAATTCTTCCGTTTGGGCTCTGAACAACCCAAAACGCGTTTCAGGCCATTTGAGGTCAAAGAATGAAAGTTTGGTCACTGTCTCGGAATGGCATGAAAACCCACAGACCCACTCAGTTTTTCATGAGGATTCTAGAATGCGAAATATTTTTTTCAAAGTTATCAATTTGGGCCCTGAACGGCTGAAAACGCGTTTACGGCCCATTTGAGGTCAAAAGAATGAAAGTTTGGTCACAGTCTCGGAATGGCATGAAAACCCACATACCAACTCCGTTTTTCATGACGATTCTAGAATGCCCAATATTCTTTTCTAATTCATCGGTTTGGCCTCTGAGCGGCCTAAAACGCGTGTCAGGCCCATTTGAGGTCAAAAGAATGAAACTTTGGTCACTGTCTCGGAATGGCATCAAAACCCACATACCCACTGCGTTTTTCATGAGGATTCTAGAATGCCCTATACTTTTATCAAATTCATCCGTTTGGGCCCTGAACGGCCCAAAACGCGTTTAAGGCCCATTTGAGGTCAAAAGAATGAAAGTTTGGTCACTGTCTCGGAATGGGATGAAAACCCACATACCCTCTCTGTTTTTCATGAGGATTCTAGAATGCCTAATATTTTTATCAAATTCATCCGTTTGGGCGCTGAACGGCCTAAAACGCGTTTCAGGCCCATTTGAGGACAAAGAATGAAAGTTTGGTCACTGTCTCGGAATGGCATGAAAAGCCACATAACCACTCCGTTTTTCATGAGGATTCTAGAATACCCAATATTTGTTTCAAATTCTACCGTTTGGGTCCTGAACGGCCCAAAACGCGTTTAAGGCCCATTTGAGGTCAAAAGAATGAAAGTTTGGTCACTTTCTCGGAAGGGTATGAAACCCCACATACCCACTCCGTTTTTCATGAGGATTCTAAAATGCCCAATATTTTTTTCAAATTCATCCGTTTGGGCCCTGAACGGCCCAAAACGCGTTTAAGGCCCATTTGAGTTGAAAAGAATGAAAGTTTGGTCACTGTCTCGGAAGGGCATCAAACCCCACATACCCACTCCGTTTTTCATGAGGATTCTAAAATACCCAATATTTTTTTCAAATTCATCCGTTTGGGCCCTGAACGGCCCAAAACGCGTTTAAGGCCCATTTGAGGTCAAAAGAATTAAAGTGTGGTCAGTGTCTCGGAATGGCATTAAAACCTACACACCCACTCTGTTTTTCATGAGGATTCTAGAATGCCCAATATTCTTTTCTAATTCTTCCATTTGGGCACTGAACGGCCCAAAACGCGTTTCAGGCCCATTTGAGGTCAAAGAATGAAAGTTTGGTCACTGTCTCGGAATGGCATGAAAACCCACATACAAACTCCGTTTTTCATGAGGATTCTAGAATGCCCAATATTCTTTTCTAATTCTTCCGTTTGGGCTTTGAACGGCCCAAAACGCGTTTCAAGCCCATTTGAGGACAAAGAATGAAAGTTTGGTCATTGTCTCGGAATGGCATGAAAACCCACAGACCCACTCAATTTTTAATGAGGATTCTAGAATGCTAAATATTTTTTTCAAAGTTATCAGTTTGGGCCCTGAACGTCTGAAAACGCGTTTACGGCCCATTTGAGGTCAAAAGAATGAAAGTTTGGTCACTGTCTCGGAATGGCATGAAAACCCACATACCAACTCCGTTTTTCATGAGGATTCTAGAATGCCCAATATTCTTTTCTAATTCATCGGTTTGGCCTCTGAGCAACCTAAAACGCGTGTCATGCCCATTTGAGGTCAAAAGAATGAAAGTTTCGTCACTGTCTCGGAATGGCATGAAAACCCACATACCAACTCCCTTTTTCATGCGGATTCTAGAATGCCCAATATTCTTTTCTAATTCTTCCGTTTGGGCTCTGAACGACCCAAAACGCGTTTCAGGCTGAAAACGCGTTTACGGCCCATTTGAGGTCAAAAGAATGAAAGTTTGGTCACTGTCTCCGAATGGCATGAAAACCCACATACCCACTCCTTTTTTCATGCGGATTCTAGAATGCCCAATATTTTTATCAAATTCATCCGTTTGGGCCCTGAACGGCCCAAAACGCGTTTAAGGTCCATTTGAGGTCAAAAGAATGAAAGTTTGGTCACTGTCTCGGAATGGTATAAAAACCCACATACCCTCTCTGTTTTTCATGAGGATTCTAGAATGCCCAATATTTTTATCAAATTCATCCGTTTGGGCCCTGAACGGCCCAAAACGCGTTTAAGGCCCATTTGAGGTAAAAAGAATGAAAGTTTGGTCACTGCCTCGGAATGGCATGAAAATCTACATAACCGCTCCGTTTTTCATGAGGATTCTAGAATGCCCAATATTTGTTTCAAATTCTACCGTTTGGGCCGTGAACGGCCCAAAACGTGTTTCAGGCCCATTTAAGGTAAAAAGAATGAAAGTTTGGTCATTGACTCGGAATGGCATGAAAACCCACATACCCACTCCGTTTTTCATGAGGATTCTAGAATGCCCAATATTTTTTTCAAATTCATCCCATTGGGCCCTGAACGGCCCAAAAAGTGTTTAAGGCCCATTTGAGGTCAAAAGAATGAAAGTTTGGTCACTGTCTTGTAATGGCATGAAAACCCACATAACCACTCCGTTTTTCATGAGGATTCTAGAATGCCCAATATTTTTTTCAAATTCATCCGTTTGGGCCCTGAACGGCCCAAAATGCATTTAAGGCACATTTAAGGTCAAAAGAATGAAAGTTTCGTCACTGTCTTGCAATTGCATGAAAACCCACAGACCCACTCAGTTTTTCATGTGGATTCTAGAATGCTAAATATTTTCTTCAAATTTATCAGTTTGGGCCTTGAACGGCCGAAAACGCGTTTACGGCCCATTTGAGATAAAGAGAATGAAAGTTTGGTCACTGTCTCGGAATGGCATGAAAACCCACATACCCACTGCGATTTTCATGACGATTCTAGAATGCCCAATATTTTTATCAAATTCATCCGTTTGGGCACTGAACGGCCCAAAACGCGTTCGAGGCCCATTTGAGGTAAAAAGAATGAAAGTTTGGTCACTGTCTCGGAATGGCATGAAAGCCCTCATACCCACTCCGTTTTTCATGAGGATTCTAGAATGCCCAATATTTTATCAAATTCATCCGTTTGGGCCCTGAACGGCCCAAAACGCGTTAAAGGCCCATTTGAGGTCAAATGAATGAAGGTTTGGTCACTGTCTCCGAATGGCATGAAAACCCACATGCCCACTCAGTTTTTCATGAGGTTTCTAGAATGCCAAATATTTTTGTCAAATTCATCCGTTTGGGCCCTGAACGGCCCAAAACGCGTTTAAGGCCCATTTGAGGTCAAAAGAATGAAAGTTTGGTCACTGTCTCAGAATGGTATGAAAACCCACATACCCTCTCTGTTTTTCATGAGGATTCTAGAATGCCGAATATTTTTTCAAATTCATCCGTTTGGGCGCTGAACGGCCCAAAAATGCGTTTAAGGCCCATTTGAGGTAAAAAGAATGAAAGTTTGGTCACTGTCTCGGACTGGCATGAAAAGCCACAAAACCACTCCGTTTTTCATGAGGATTCTAGAATACCCAATATTTTTTTCAAATTCATCCGTTTGGGCCCTGAACGGACCAAAACGCGTTAAAGGCCCATTTGAGGCTAAAAGAATGAAAGTTTGGTCACTTTCTCGGAAGGGCATGAAACCCCACATACCCACTCCGTTTTTAATGAGGATTCTAGAATGCCCAATATTTTTTTCAAATTCATCCGCTTGGGCCCTGAACGGCCCAAAACGCGTTTAAACCCCATTTGAGGTCAAAAGAATGAAAGTTTGGTCACTGTCTCGGAATGGTATAAAAACCCACATACCCTCTCTGTTTTTTATGAGGATTCTAGAATGCCCAATATTTTTATCAAATTCATCCGTGTGGGCCCTGAACGGCCCAAAACGCGTTTAAGGCCCATTTGAGGTCAAAAGAATGAAAGTTTGGTCACTGCCTCGGAATGGCATGAAAATCCACATAACCGCTCCGTTTTTCATGAGGATTCTAGAATGCCCAATATTTGTTTCAAATTCTACCGTTTGGGCCGTGAACGGCCCAAAACGTGTTTCAGGCCCATTTGAGGTAAAAAGAATGAAAGTTTGGTCATTGACTCGTAATGGCATGAAAACCCACATACCCACTCCGTTTTTCATGAGGATTCTAGAATGCCCAATATTTTTTTCAAATTCATCCATTTGGGCCCTGAACGGCCCAAAAAGCGTTAAGGCCCATTTGAGGTCAAAAGAATGAAAGTTTGGTCACTGTCTCGTAATGGCATGAAAACCCACATAACCACTCCGTTTTTCATGAGGATTCTAGAATGCCCAATATTTTTTTCAAATTCATCTGTTTGGGCACTGAACGGCCCAAAACGCATTTAAGGCACATTTAAAGTCAAAAGAATGAAAGTTTGGTCACTGTCTTGGAATTGCATGAAAACCCACAGACCCACTCAGTTTTCACGAGGATTCTAGAATGCGAAATATTTTTTTCAAATTTATCAGTTTGGGCCCTGAATGGCCGAAAACGCGTTAAAGGCCCATTTGAGGTCAAATGAATGAAAGTTTGGTCACTGTCTCCGAATGGCATGAAAACCCACATGCCCACTCAGTTTTTCATGAGGATTCTAGAATGCCAAATATTTTTGTCAAATTCATCCGTTTGGACCCTGAACGGCCCAAAACGCGATTAAGCCCCCTTTGTGGTCAAAAGAATGAAAGTTTGGTCACTTTCTCGGAAGGGCATGAAACCCCACATACCCACTCCGTTTTTAATGAGGATTCTAGAATGCCCAATATTTTCTTCAAATTCATCCGCTTGGGCCCTGAACGGCCCAAAACGCGTTTAAACCCCTTTTGTGGTCAAAAGAATGAAAGTTTGGTCACTTTCTCGGAAGGGAATGAAACCCCACATACCCACTGCGTTTTTCATGAGGATTCTGGAATGCCCTATATTTTTATCAAATTCATCCGTTTGGGCCCTGAATGGCCCAAAACGCGTTTAAGGCCCATTTGAGGTCAAAAGAATGAAAGCTTGGTCACTGTCTCGGAATGGTATGAAAACCCACATGCCCTCTCTGTTTTTCATGAGGATTCTAGAATGCCTAATATTTTTATCAAATTCATCCGTTTGGGCCCTGAACGGCCCAAAACGCTTTGCAGGCTCATTTAAGGTCAAAAGATTGAAAGTTTGGTCACTGTCTCGGAATGGCATGAAAACCCACATACCAACTCCGTTTTTCATGAGGATTCTAGAATGCCCACTATTCTTTTCTAATTCTTCCGTTTGAGCTCTGAACGGCCCATAACGCGTTTCAGGCCCATTTGAGGTCAAAAGAATGAAAGTTTGGTCATTGTCTCGGAAGGGCATGAAACCCCACATACCCACTCCGTTTTTCATGAGGATTTTACAATGCCCAATATTTTTTTCAAATTCATCCGTTTGGGCCCTCAACGGCCCAAAACGCGTTTAAGGCCCATTTGAGGTGAAAAGAATGAAAGTTTGGTCACTGTCTCGGAAGGGCATCAAACCCCACTTACCCACTCCGTTTTTCATGAGGATTCTACAATGCCCAATATTTTTTTCAAATTCATCCGTTTGGGCCCTGAACGGACCAAAACGCGTTTAAGGCCCGTTTGAGGTCAAAAGAATGAAAGTTTGGTCACTGTCTCGGAATGGCATGAAAATCCACATACCCACTCCTTTTTTCATGAGGATTCTAGAATGCCCAATATTTTTATCAAATTCATCCGTTTGGGCCCTGAACGGCCCAAAACGCGTTTAAGGCCCATTTGAGGTCAAAAGAATGAAAGTTTGGTCACTGTCCCGGAATGGTATGAAAACCCACATACCCTCTCTGTTTTTCATAAGGATTCTAGAATGCCTAATATTTTTATCAAATTCATCCGTTTGGGCGCTGAACAGCCCAAAAATGCGTTTAAGGCCCATTTGAGGTCAAAAGAATGAAAGTTTGTCACTGTTTCCGAATGGCATGAAAACCCACATACCCACTCCGTTTTTCATGAGGATTCTAGAATACCCAATATTTTTTTCAAATTCATCCGTTTGGGCCTTGAACGGCTCAAAACACGTTTCAGGCCCATTTGAGGTAAAAAGAATGAAAGTTTGGTCACTGTCTCGGAATGGCATGAAAACCCACATACCCACTCCGTTTTTCATGAGGATTCTAGAATGCCCATTATTTTTTTCAAATTCATCCGTTTCGGCCCTGAACGGCGCAAAACGCGTTTCAGGCCCATTTGAGGTAAAAAGAATGAAAGTTTGGTCACTGTCTCGGAATGGCATGAAAACCCACATACCCACTCCGTTTTTCATGAGGATTCTAGAATGCCCATTATTTTTTTCAAATTCATCCGTTTCGGCCCTGAACGGCGCAAAACGCGTTTCAGGCCCATTTGAGGTCAAAAGAATGAAAGTTTGGTCAGTGTCTCGGAAGGGCATGAAACCCCACATACCCACTCCGTTTTTCATGAGGATTCTGGAATGCCCAATATTCTTTTCTAATTCTTCCGTTTCAGCTCTGAACGGCCCATAACGCGTTTCAGGCCCATTTGAGGTCAAAAGAATGAAAGTTTGGTCATTGTCTCGGAAGGGCATGAAACCCCACATACCCACTCCGTTTTTCATGAGGATTCTACAATGCCCAATATTTTTTTCAAATTCATCCGTTTGGGCCCTCAACGGCCCAAAACGCGTTTAAGGCCCATTTGAGATGAAAAGAATGAAAGTTTGGTCACTGTCTCGGAAGGGCATCAAACCCCACTTACCCACTCCGTTTTTCATGAGGATTCTAAAATGCATAATATTTTTCTCAAATTCATCCGTTTGGGCCCTGAACGGACCAAAACGCGTTTAAGGCCCGTTTGAGGTCAAAAGAATGAAAGTTTGGTCACTGTCTCGGAATGGCATGAAAATCCACATACCCACTCCTTTTTTCATGAGGATTCTAGAATGCCCAATATTTTTATCAAATTCATCCGTTTGGGCCCTGAACGGCCCAAAACGCGTTTAAGGCCCATTTGAGGTCAAAAGAATGAAAGTTTGGTCACTGTCTCGGAATGGCATGAAAATCCACATACCCACTCCTTTTTTCATGAGGATTCTAGAATGCCCAATATTTTTATCAAATTCATCCGTTTGGGCCCTGAACGGCCCAAAACGCGTTTAAGGCCCATTTGAGGTAAAAAGAATGAACGTTTGGTCACTGTCTCGGAATGGCATAAAAACCCACATACCCACTCCGATTTTCATGAGGATTCTAGAATGCCATATATTTTTATCAAATTCATCCGTTTGTGCCCTGAACGGCCCAAAACGCGTTTAAGGCCCATTTGAGGTCAAAAGAATGAAAGTTTGGTCACTGTCTCTGAATGGCATGAAAACCCACATACCCACTCCGTTTTTTATGAGGATTCTAGAATGCCCATTATTTTTTTCAAATTCATCCGTTTCGGCCCTGAACGGTGCAAAACGCGTTTCAGGTTCATTTGAGGTAAAAAGAATGAAAGTTTGGTCACTGTCTCGGAATGGCATGAAAACCCACATACCCACTCCGTTTTTCATGAGGATTCTAGAATGCCCATTATTTTTTTCAAATTCATCCGTTTGTTCCCTGAACGGCGCAAAACGCGTTTCAGGCCCATTTGAGGTCAAAAGAATGAAAGTTTGGTCACTGTCTCGGAATGGCATGAAAACCCACATACCCACTCCGTTTTTCATGAGGATTCTAGAATGCCCTATATTTTTATCAAATTCTTCCGTTTGGGCCCTGAACGGCGCAAAACGCGTTAAAGGCCCATTTGAGGTCAAAAGAATGAAAGTTTGGTCACTTTCTCTGAAGGGCATGAAAACCCACATACCCACTCCGTTTTTCATGAGGATTCTACAATGCCCAATATTTTTTTGAAATTCATCCGTTTGGGCATTGAACGGCCCAAAACGCGTTTAAGGCCCATTTGATGTAAATAGAATGAAAGTTTGGTCACTGTCTCGGAATGGCATGAAAACCCACATACCCACTCCGTTTTTCATGAGGATTCTAGAATGCCCATTATTTTTTTCAAATTCATCCGTTTCGGCCCTGAACGGCGCAAAACGCGTTTCAGGCCCATTTGAGGTAAAAAGAATGAAAGTTTGGTCACTGTCTCGGAATGGCATGAAAACCCACATACCCACTCCGTTTTTCATGAGGATTCTAGAATGCCCATTATTTTTTTCAAATTCATCCGTTTGTTCCCTGAACGGCGCAAAACGCGTTTCAGGCCCATTTGAGGTCAAAAGAATGAAAGTTTGGTCACTGTCTCGGAATGGCATGAAAACCCACATACCCACTCCGTGTTTCATGAGCATTCTAGAATGCCCAATATTCTTCTCTAATTCTTCCATTTGAGCTCTGAACGGCCCAAAAAGCGTTTCAGGCCCATTTGAGGTCAAAAGAATGAAAGTTTGGTCACTGTCTCGGAATGGCATGAAAACGCATATACCTACTTTGTTTTTCATGAGGAGTTTAGAATGCCCAATATTTTTTTCAAATTCATCCGTTTGGGCCCTGAACGGCCCGAAATGCGTTTCAGGCCCATTGGTGGTCAAAAGAATGAAAGTTTGGTCAATGTCTCGGATTCGCATGAAAACCCACATACCCACTCCGTCTTTCTTGAGGATTCTAGAATGCCCAATATTTTTCTCATATTCATCCGTTTGGGCCCAGAACGGCCCAAAACGCGTTTAAGGCCCATTTGAGGTCAAAAGAATGAAAGTTTGTCACTGTTTCCGAATGGCATGAAAACCCACATACCCACTCCGTTTTTCATGAGGATTCTAGAATACCCAATATTTTTTTCAAATTCATCCGTTTGGGCACTGAACGGCCCAAAACGCGTTTAAGGCCCATTTGAGGTAAAAAGAATGAAAGTTTTGTCACTGTCTCGGAATGGCATGAAAACCCACATACCCACTCCGATTTTCATGAGGATTCTAGAATGCCATATATTTTTATCAAATTCATCCGTTTGTGCCCTGAACGGCCCAAAACGCGTTTAAGGCCCATTTGAGGTCAAAAGAATGAAAGTTTGGTCACTGTCTCTGAATGGCATGAAAACCCACATACCCACTCCATTTTTCATGAGGATTCTAGAATGCCCAATATTTTTATCAAATTCCTCCATTTGAGCTCTGAACGGCGCAAAACGCGTTTCAGGCCCATTTGAGGTCAAAAGAATGAAAGTTTGGTCACTGTCTCGGAATGGCATGAAAACGCATATACCTACTTTGTTTTTCATGAGGATTTTAGAATGCCCAATATTTTTTTCAAATTCATCCGTTTGGGCCCTGAACGGCCCGAAATGCGTTTCAGGCCCATTGGTGGTCAAAAGAATGAAAGTTTAGTCAATGTCTCGGATTCGCATGAAAACCCACATACCCACTCCGTTTTTCATGAGGATTCTACAATGCCCAATATTTTTTTGAAATTCATCCGTTTGGGCACTGAACGGCCCAAAACGCGTTTAAGGCCCATTTGATGTAAATGGAATGAAAGTTTGGTCACTGTCTCGGAATGGCATGAAAACCCACATACCCACTCCGTTTTTCATGAGGATTCTAGAATGCCCATTATTTTTTTCAAATTCATCCGTTTCGGCCCTGAACGGCGCAAAACGCTTTTCAGGCCCATTTGAGGTAAAAAGAATGAAAGTTTGGTCACTGTCTCGGAATGGCATGAAAACCCACATACCCACTCCGTTTTTCATGAGGATTCTAGAATGCCCTATATTTTTTTCAAATTCATCCGTTTGGGCTCTGAACGGCCCAAAACGCGTTTCACGCCCATTTGAGGTAAAAAGAATGAAAGTTTGGTCACTGTCTCAGAATGGCATGAAAACCCACATACCCACTCCGTTTTTCATAAGGATTCTAGAATGCCCAATATTTTTTTCAAATTCATCCGTTTGGGCCTTGAACGGCTCAAAACACGTTTCAGGCCCATTTGAGGTAAAAAGAATGAAAGTTTGGTCACTGTCTCGGAATGGCATGAAAACCCACATACCCACTCCGTTTTTCATGAGGATTCTAGAATGCCCATTATTTTTTTCAAATTCATCCGTTTCGGCCCTGAACGGCGCAAAACGCGTTTCAGGCCCATTTGAGGTAAAAAGAATGAAAGTTTGGTCACTGTCTCGGAATGGCATGAAAACCCACATACCCACTCCGTTTTTCATGAGCATTCTAGAATGCCCAATATTTTTGTCAAATTCATCCGTTTGGGCCCTGAACGGCCCAAAACGCTTTGCAGGCTCATTTAAGGTCAAAAGATTGAAAGTTTGGTCACTGTCTCGGAATGGCATGAAAACCCACATACCAACTCCGTTTTTCATGAGGATTCTAGAATGCCCAATATTCTTTTCTAATTCTTCCGTTTGAGCTCTGAACGGCCCATAACGCGTTTCAGGCCCATTTGAGGTCAAAAGAATGAAAGTTTGGTCATTGTCTCGGAAGGGCATGAAACCCCACATACCCACTCCGTTTTTCATGAGGATTCTACAATGCCCAATATTTTTTTCAAATTCATCCGTTTGGGCCCTCAACGGCCCAAAACGCGTTTAAGGCCCATTTGAGGTGAAAAGAATGAAAGTTTGGTCACTGTCTCGGAAGGGCATCAAACCCCACTTACCCACTCCGTTTTTCATGAGGATTCTAAAATGCCCAATATTTTTTTCAAATTCATCCGTTTGGGCCCTGAACGGACCAAAACGCGTTTAAGGCCCGTTTGAGGTCAAAAGAATGAAAGTTTGGTCACTGTCTCGGAATGGCATGAAAATCCACATACCCACTCCTTTTTTCATGAGGATTCTAGAATGCCCAATATTTTTATCAAGTTCATCCGTTTGGGCCCTGAACGGCCCAAAACGCGTTTAAGGCCCATTTGAGGTCAAAAGAATGAAAGTTTGGTCACTGTCTCGGAATGGCATGAAAATCCACATACCCACTCCTTTTTTCATGAGGATTCTAGAATGCCCATTATTTTTTTCAAATTCATCCGTTTCGGCCCTGAACGGCGCAAAACGCGTTTCAGGCCCATTTGAGGTAAAAAGAATGAAAGTTTGGTCACTGTCTCGGAATGGCATGAAAACCCACATACCCACTCTGTTTTTCATAAGGATTCTAGAATGCCTAATATTTTTATCAAATTCATCCGTTTGGGCGCTGAACAGCCCAAAAATGCGTTTAAGGCCCATTTGAGGTCAAAAGAATGAAAGTTTGGTCACTGTCTCGGAATGGCATGAAAAGCCACATAACCACTCCGTTTTTCATGAGGATTCTAGAATACCCAATATTTTTTTCAAATTCATCCGTTTGGGCCCTGAACGGCCCAAAACGCGTTAAAGGCCCATTTGAGGTCAAAAGAATGAAAGTTTGGTCACTTTCTCGGAACGGCATGAAAACCCACATACCCACTCCGTTTTTCATGAGGATTCTAGAATGCCCAATATTTTTGTCAAATTCATCCGTTTGGGCCCTGAACGGCCCAAAACGCTTTGCAGGCTCATTTGAGGTCAAAGGAATGAAGGTTTGCTCACTGTCTCGGAATGGCATGAACACCCACATACCAACTCCGTTTTTCATGAGGATTCTAGAATGCCCAATATTCTTTTCTAATTCTTCCATTTGAGCTCTGAACGGCCCATAACGCGTTTCAGGCCCATTTGAGGTAAAAAGAATGAAAGTTTGGTCTCTGTCTCGGAATGGCATGAAAACCTATATACCCACTTAGTTTTTCATGAGGATTCTAGAATGCGAAATATTTTTTTCAAATTTATCAGTTTGGGCCCTGAACAGCCGAAAACGCGTTTACGGCCCATTTGAGGTCAAAAGAATGAAAGTTTGGTCACTCTCTCGTAATGGCATGAAAATGCACAAACCTACTTTGTTTTTCATGAGGATTATAGAATGCCCAATATTTTTTTCAAATTCATCCGTTTGGGCCTTGAACGGCTCAAAATGCATTTCAGGCCCATTGGAGGTAAAAAGAATGAAAGTTTGGTCATTGTCTCGGAATTGCATGAAAACCCACATACCCACTCTGTCTTTCATGAGGATTCTAGAATGCCCAATATTTTTTTCAAATTCATCCGTTTGGGCCCTGAACGGCCCAAAACGCGTTTAAGGCCCATTTGAGGTCAAAAGAATTAAAGTTTGGTCACTGTCTCGGAATCGCATAAAAACCTACATACCCACTCTGTTTTTCAATATGATTTTTGAAAGCCCAATATTTTTTTCAAATTCATCCGTTTGGGCCCGAAATGTCCCAAAACGCGTTTCAGGCCCATTAGAGGTAAACAAAATGAAAGTTTGGTCACTGTCTCAAAATTGCATAAAAACCCACATACCCACTCCGTTTTTCATGAGGATTCTAGAATGAACAATATTTTTGTCAAATTCATCCGTTTGGGCCCTGAATGGCCCAAAACGCATTGCAGGCTCATTTGAGGTCAAAAGAATGAAAGTTTGGTCACTGTCTCGGAATGGCATGAAAACCCACATACCAACACCGTTTTTCATGAGGATTCTAGAATGCCCAACATTCTTTTCTAATTCTTCCGTTTGAGCTCTGAACGGCCCATAACGCGTTTCAGGCCCATTTGAGGTCAAAAGAATGAAAGTTTGGTCACTGTCTCGGAATGGCATGAAAAGCCACATAACCACTCCGTTTTTAATGAGGATTCTAGAATGCCCAATATTTTTGTCAAATTCTTCCGTTTGGGCCCTGAACGGTCCAAAACGCGTTGCAGGAACATTTGAGGTCAAAAGAATGAAAGTTTGGTCACTCTATCGGAATGGCATGCAAACCCACATACCAACTCCGTTTTTCATGAGGATTCTAGAATGCCCAATATTTTTTTCAAATTCATCTGTTTGGGCCCTGAACGGCCCAAAAAGAGTTGCAGGCACATTTGAGGTCAAAAGAATGAAAGTTTGGTCACTGTCTCGGAATGGCATGAAAACCCACATACCAACTCCGTTTTTCATGAGGATTCTAGAATGCCCAATATTCTTTTCTAATTCTTCCGTTTGATCTCTGAACGGCCCAAAAAGCGTTTCAGGCCCATTTGAGGTCAAAAGAATTAAAGTTTGGTCACTGTGTCAGAATGGCATCAAAACCGAAATACCCACTCTGTTTTTCATGCGGGTTCTTGAATGCCCAATATTTTTTTCAAATTCATCCGTTTGGGCCCTGAACGGCCCGAAATGCGTTTCAGGCCCATTGGAGGTCAAAAGAATGAAAGTTTGGTCAATGTCTCGGAATGGCATGAAAACCCACATACAAGCTCCGTTTTTCATGAGGATTCTAGAATGCCCAATATTTTTATCAAATTCATCCGTTTGGGCCCTGAACAGCCCAACACGCGTTTTAGGCCCATTTGAGGTCAAAAGAATTAAAGTTTGGTCACTGTCTCGGAATGGCATAATAACCTACATACCCACTCCGTTTTTCATGAGGATTCTTGAATGCCCAATATTTTTTTCAGATTCATCCGTTTGGGCCCTGAACTGTCCCAAAACGCGTTTCAGGCCCCTTAGAATGGAAGTATGGCCACTGTCTCGGAATGGCATGAAAACCCACATACCCACTCTGTTTTTCATGAGGATTCTAGAATGCCCATTATTTTTGTCAAATTCATCCGTTTGGGCCATGAACGGCAAAAAAAGGCGTTTCAGGCCCATTTGAGGTCAAAAGAATGAAAGTTTGGTCACTGTCTCGGAATGGCATGAACACCCACATACCAACTCCGTGTTTCATGAGCATTCTAGAATGCCCAATATTCTTGTCTAATTCTTCCGTTTGAGCTCTGAACGGCCCAAAAAGCGTTTCAGGCCCATTTGAGGTCAAAAGAATGAAAGTTTGGTCACTGTCTCGGAATGGCATGAAAACGCATATACCTACTTTGTTTTTCATGAGGATTCTAGAATGCCCAATATTTTTTTCAAATTCATCCGTTTGGGCCCTGAACGGCCCGAAATGCGTTTCAGGCCCATTGGTGGTCAAAAGAATGAAAGTTTGGTCAATGTCTCGGATTGGCATGAAAACCCACATACCCACTCCGTCTTTCTTGAGGATTCTAGAATGCCCAATATTTTTCTCATATTCATCCGTTTGGGCCCTGAACGGCCCAAAACGCGTTTAAGGCCCATTTGAGGTCAAAAGAATGAAAGTTTGTCACTATTTCCGAATGGCATGAAAACCCACATACCCACTCCGTTTTTCATGAGGATTCTAGAATGCCCATTATTTTTTTCAAATTCACCCGTTTGGGCCCTGAACGGTGCAAAACGCGTTTCAGGCCCATTTGAGGTAAAAAGAATGAAAGTTTGGTCACTGTCTCGGAATGGCATGAAAACCCACATACCCACTCCGTTTTTCATGAGGATTCTAGAATGCCCATTATTTTTTTCAAATTCATCCGTTTGTTCCCTGAACGGCGCAAAACGCGTTTCAGGCCCATTTGAGGTCAAAAGAATGAAAGTTTGGTCACTGTCTCGGAATGGCATGAAAACCCACATACCCACTCCGTTTTTCATGAGGATTCTCGAATGCCCATTATTTTTTTCAAATTCATCCGTTTGTTCCTTGAACGGCGCAAAACGCGTTTCAGGCCCATTTGAGGTCAAAAGAATGAAAGTTTGGTCACTGTCTCGGAATGGCATGAAAACCCACATACCCACTCCGTTTTTCATGAGGATTCTAGAATGCCCTATATTTTTTTCAAATTCATCCGTTTGGGCCCTGAACGGCCCAAAAAGCGTTTCAGGCCCATTTGAGGTCAAAAGAATGAAAGTTTGGTCACTGTCTCGGAATGGCATGAAAACCCACATACCCACTCCGTTTTTCATGAGGATTCTAGAATGCCCATTATTTTTTTCAAATTCATCCGTTTGGGCCCTGAACGGCCCGAAATGCGTTTCAGGCCCATTGGTGGTCAAAAGAATGAAAGTTTGGTCAATGTCTCGGATTGGCATGAAAACCCACATACCCACTCCGTCTTTCTTGAGGATTCTAGAATGCCCAATATTTTTCTCATATTCATCCGTTTGGGCCCTGAACGGCCCAAAACGCGTTTAAGGCCCATTTGAGGTCAAAAGAATGAAAGTTTGTCACTGTTTCCGAATGGCATGAAAACCCACATACCCACTCCGTTTTTCATGAGGATTCTAGAATACCCAATATTTTTTTCAAATTCATCCGTTTGGGCACTGAACGGCCCAAAACGCGTTTAAGGCCCATTTGAGGTAAAAAGAATGAAAGTTTGGTCACTGTCTCGGAATGGCATGAAAACCCACATAGCCACTCCGATTTTCATGAGGATTCTAGAATGCCATATATTTTTATCAAATTCATCCGTTTGTGCCCTGAACGGCCCAAAACGCGTATAAGGCCCGTTTGAGGTCAAAAGAATGAAAGTTTGGTCACTGTCTCTGAATGGCATGAAAACCCACATACCCACTCCGTTTTTCATGAGGATTCTAGAATGCCCATTATTTTTTTCAAATTCACCCGTTTGGGCCCTGAACGGTGCAAAACGCGTTTCAGGCCTATTTGAGGTAAAAAGAATGAAAGTTTGGTCACTGTCTCGGAATGGCATGAAAACCCACATACCCACTCCGTTTTTCATGAGGATTCTAGAATGCCCATTATTTTTTTCAAATTCATCCGTTTGGGCCCTGAACGGCGCAAAACGCGTTTCAGGCCCATGTGAGGTAAAAAGAATGAAAGTTTGGTCACTGTCTCGGAATGGCATGAAAACCCACATACCCACTCCGTTTTTCATGAGGATTCTAGAATGCCGAAGATTTTTATCAAATTTTTCCGTTTGGGCCCTGAATGGCGCAAAACGCGTTTCAGGCCCATTTGAGGTCAAAAGAATGAAAGTTTGGTCACTGTCTCGGAATGGCATGAAAACCCACATACCCACTCCGTTTTTCATGAGGATTCTAGAATGCCCATTATATTTGTCAAATTCATCCGTTTGGGCCCTGAACGGCGCAAAACGCGTTTCATGCCAATTTGAGGTCAAAAGAATGAAATTTTGGTCACTGTCTCGGAATGGCATGAAAACCCACATACCCACTCCGTTTTTCATGAGGATTCTAGAATGCCCAATATTTTTTTCAAATTCATCCGTTTGGGCCCTGAACGGCTCAAAACACGTTTCAGGCCTATTTGAGGTAAAAAGAATGAAAGTTTGGTCACTGTCTCGGAATGGCATGAAAACCCACATACCCACTCCGTTTTTCATGAGGATTCTAGAATGCCCATTATTTTTTTCAAATTCATCCGTTTCGGCCCTGAACGGCGCATAACGCGTTTCAGGCCCATTTGAGGTAAAAAGAATGAAAGTTTGGTCACTGTCTCGGAATGGCATGAAAACCCACATACCCACTCCGTTTTTCAAGAGGATTCTAGAATGCCCTATATTTTTTTCAAATTCATCCGTTTGGGCCCTGAACGGCCTAAAACGCATTTCAGGCCCATTTGAGGTCAAAAGAATGAAAGTTTGGTCACTGTCTCGGAATGGCATGAAAACCCACATACCCACTCCGTTTTTCATGAGGATTCTTGAATGCCCATTATTTTTTTCAAATTCATCCGTTTGGGCCCTGAACGGCGCAAAACGCGTTTCAGGCCCATTTGAGGTAAAAAGAATGAAAGTTTGGTCACTGTCTCGGAATGGCATGAAAACCCACATACCCACTCCGTTTTTCAAGAGGATTCTAGAATGCCCTATATTTTTTTCAAATTCATCCGTTTGGGCCCTGAACGGCCCAAAACGCATTTCAGGCCCATTTGAGGTAAAAAGAATGAAAGTTTGGTCACTGTCTCGGAATGGCATGAAAACCCACATACCCACTCCGTTTTTCATGAGGATTCTAGAATGCCCATTATTTTTTTCAAATTCATCCGTTTGGGCCCTGAACGGCGCAAAACGCGTTTCAGGCCCATTTGAGGTCAAAAGAATGAAAGTTTGGTCACTGTCTCGGAATGGCATGAAAACCCACATACCCACTCCGTTTTTCATGAGTATACTAGAATGCCCTATATTTTTTTCAAATTCATCCGTTTGGCCCCTGAACGGCTCAAAACGCGTTTCAGGCCCATTTGAGGTAAAAAGAATGAAAGTTTGGTCACTGTGTCGGAATGGCATGAAAACCCACATACCCACTCCGTTTTTCATGAGGATTCTAGAATGCCCATTATTTTTTTCAAATTCATCCGTTTCGGCACTGAACGGCGGAAAACGCGTTTCAGGCCCATTTAAGGTAAAAAGAATGAAAGTTTGGTCACTGTCTCGGAATGGCATGAAAACCCACATACCCACTCCGTTTTTCATGAGGATTCTAGAATGCCCTATATTTTTTTTCAAATTCATCCGTTTGGGCCCTGAACGGCCCAAAACGCGTTTCAGGCCCATTTGAGGTCAAAAGAATGAAAGTTTGGTCACTGTGTCGGAATGGCATGAAAACCCACATACCCACTCCGTTTTTCATGAGGATTCTAGAATGCCCATTATTTTTTTCAAATTCATCCGTTTGGGCCCTGAACGGCGCAAAACGCGTTTCAGGCCCATTTGAGGTAAAAAGAATGAAAGTTTGGTCACTGTCTCAGAATGGCATGAAAACCCACATACCCACTCCGTTTTTCATGAGGATTCTAGAATGCCCATTATTTTTTTCAAATTCATCCGTTTGGGCCCTGAACGGCGCAAAACGCGTTTCAGGCCCATTTGAGGTAAAAAGAATGAAAGTTTGGTCACTGTCTCGAAATGGCATGAAAACCCACATACCCACTCCGTTTTTCATGAGTATTCTAGAATGCCCATTATTTTTTTCAAATCCATCCGTTTGGGCCCTGAACGGTGCAAAACTCGTTTCAGGCCCATTTGAGGTCAAAAGAATGAAAGTTTGGTCACTGTCTCGGAATGGCATGAAAACCCACATACCCACTCCGTTTTTCATGAGGATTCTAGAATGCCCAATATTTTTTTCAAATTCATCCGTTTGGGCCCTGAACGGCTCAAAACACGTTTCAGGCCCATTTGAGGTCAAAAGAATGAAAGTTTGGTCACTGTCTCGGAATGGCATGAAAACCCACATACCCACTCCGTTTTTCATGAGGATTCTAGAATGCCCTATATTTTTTT